>CM017328.1:13491328-13718693 GCA_006937295.1 Carpinus fangiana | reverse complement strand
AAAAAAAAAAAAAAAAAACTTTGAGAGAGGAGAACGAAAAAAAAAATTGAGAAAGAATGAAGAAAACTGAGAGAGTACAAAGAACGAAAAAAAAAAATGAGAGAAGAAAAAAAAAATCCAAGAAACATAGATAATGAAATAACCAAGAAAATAGAGATCGAAGAGAAGAGACGGGAGAGAGATACCTTGCTTTGAGAAATGGATATCGTGAGAGGTGTGAGAAGCATAAGGTTTTTTAAGCAATTTTACAAGATACTTTTAATCCCACAGGAAAGGATTAGCTAAGTCACTCATTTTTGAGTGGCTTAGCAAACCCTGTGTGTATGAGATTAGTAGTCCTATGGGAATAAACTACTCCCAGGAATAGCATGTTACCAAACAAAGGATTAGCTAACACTAGTGTTAGCTAGTCCAATCTAAGGGCCTAATCCGCGAACCAAACGGGGCCTAATCTCGTAGCAAGACCCGCAGCTCAAACCATTGTTGAGCAGAGAAGTGCTCAGAGCTGCAGTGTTCGTCCCATACCCTTGGCTGTACAGGTTCCCATACCCACAAGCTCCACCTGCACAAATTTCATCAGTCAAAATGGCCGGTACTTTATGTGTTTGATCGAGAACCTCATAAAGAAAGAAGAGAAGAAATGCCTGTCGATCCCTACGAAGTACTACATACTCATTGTCCCGGAAGCGTCACCCCCACCGTAGAAGGTGGCATGAGCGTTAACCCATCCTCCACCATACCCACGAACGGACGGTGAAGGCTGGATCTGGGTGGACGGATGGGCTGTGGCTAGTGCAGGGCGACGGCTGGGGCTAGGTGACGGGCTGGGGGGGACGGGGGGAGGCGAGATGCAAGGTTGAACGGCGAAAACAGGGAGGGTGGAGGGGGGAAAACCAACCCCTGGGGTGGCTGCACCGGGCCACCCCATAGGCCATGGGAGTGGCTGTGCAGCCACGCCTAGGCCTAGTGGTGGCTGGCGGCCACCCCAAGTGGAGGAGGGATGGCCAGCCAACCACCCCTTCATTTTCCTTCAATTCTTATTTTTTTTTAAAAAAAAAAATTAATTTTTTATTTGATATCAAGTATAATCTGGTGCAGCAAGGTTTTTTTTCCTAAATTTAAGTCTGATAAAATTTGCTTATGTGTCATTTTCTAATTGGTGCACAAAAATTACCTTTTGTGCAACCTCCCTATCCAAGATGCTCTCTCTTTCTAATCTGCAATAGGCTGATGTGGCAGTCATTTAGTGGTGGGCACAAAAGCCACCTTTTGTGCCACAACCGCATTTAAGTTATTCTCACTTCAATATTCTATGCATTCTTATCAATTCACAGAGCAGCAAACCAAACACTTTGCCCGTAATTTTTCGCCAGTTAGTAATGAGTGCCTGTAGTTAAGCTAAGCTTCAATATTCACTGTAAATTCGTGAGGAAGGCTATGACCGAAGATATTATGACATAGTTTAGGGAATCAAATTTAGTTGTCTTTAATAGTAAGGCTTATTAAGAAGCTAATAATTGATACAATTCATGAAGATTCTCAGTTATTATCTAGCATTGATACAATCGATGACTCCATTGTAGTTGATTGATATGTAGGTGACCTTGGAGGGGAAGACAAGAACGGCTTGGGTGGGATATGTAAGGAATCGACACTTCCATTCAACATATCCACAACTCTGTTCATTGGTGGTCGATTTAAAGGGTTAGTCTGTATACACCACAAACTCACTATTGTCAGCTTTCTTGCAATTTCTTTATCCTCTTCCTTCATAAGGCCCTCCAATCCCAGTTCTTCATCTAGTTCAAGACGCTTGTAAATCCAATGTGGAAAATATAATTCACTAGTATGATCAACCCCGATATCAATATTCTTTCTCCCTCCAACCATTTCTGAAACCATCATTCCATAACTATAAACATCTGACTTGTGAGAAACCCTCCCAAAATTTCTACAAAAAAGTTCTGGTGCTACATATCCTGCAGTTCCTCTTGCACCCAACATGGATATCATACTCTCTTCTTTAGCGCATATTTTTGCAAGGCCAAAATCAGAAATTTTTGGAGAAAAATTCTCATCCAAAAGAATGTTGTGAGGTTTTATGTCAAAATGCAAGATTCGAGTGTTGCAACCTTTATGTAAGTAATCTAGTCCATGAGCAATGCCAAGTGCAATCTTGTATTTTGTCTCCCATTCTAATTGACAATCAGCCTTGGAGGGATATTTTTTGTATATGAACTTCTCAAGTGATCCATTAGGCATAAACTCATAGATAAGAGCTCTTTTAGGACCCTCAAAACAAAAGCCCATAAGAGTGACAATGTTGACATGAGAGGTCCTACTAATGCTTGCAACCTCGTTAATGAATTCCTCTCCATTACCTCTTGATTCTTTCAAAATCTTCACTGCAACAAGAGAACCATCTTGTAACTTTCCTTTGTAGACACCACCAAAGCCCCCTTTGCCTAAGTTATCTTTGAAGAAGTTGGTCATTTTCTTGATATCTGAATAACTGTATCTTCTAATAGCAAAAGGTCCATTGTTCCTTAAAAAGGACTTGACACTCTTATGGTTTTGACTTTCCTTCTTCCAAAAACAAATAATTTTACTTATTGAGAGGATTCCCTTGTTGCAGCATATTACTGTAACCATCAAAACTCCAGTTCCAGCCAAAGTCATGACTGTAATCAAATAATAGAGAATTATAAAATTAAGTGGTGCATAAACCAAAGTAATTCAAACTCGTTATTGAGGGTGTTCTGAACCTTGACAAAATCACATTTTCTTGTCGTGGCACCAACTAAAAATGAAGAAGAAAATTATAAGGATGATCTAGCATCCGGTACCTAAAACAGAATAAAAGAGTTTACTTTTGATTGATAGCGAGCATATAGTGGGCCTCTAATGAAAATCATAAATTATGAAAAGTTATCTATCACCAGTCATAGGGACTAAAAAAAAAATTGTCATAAGACAGCTAAATATAAGTTGAAAAAAAAAGAGGGTTTTAATTTTAATATAGAAATATAATAATTGTTAGAATATATTGTGTGAGATTTGATAATATGAGAATATATCTGTATTGATTGTATTTGATAAAATCAAATGAGAAACATTTAATACTGATTTGATTTTATCAATCATATCTTTCTGTCTTTTCTTCGTATCCCTATAAATATGGATTATTTATATGGAAAATGCTAAGGGTTCTTCTTGTAGGTTCTCCTGGTGTTCTCCCAGCCATACGTAAAACATGATTTAAGAAAAAATAAAATTGTAGTGGTCTCCACCATCGTTTTTTTAGGCATTAGCACCAAATTTGAGGCATTAGCACCAAATTTGTGAGGCATTAGCACTAAAATTGAGGCATTAGCATCAAATTTAGGATGATCAAATTCATTTTAGGCGATACCACCCTAAAGGGTTAACCTTCTACCTTTAGGTTTTAATTTTGAATCAAAAAACAAGTTTTTAAGCATTAGAACCTAACTATTAACAAATAAAAATTAATTTGTTAGCAAAAAAACAGTATTACAATTTTATTTTTTCTTAAATCATGTTCTATGTAAGACTGGGAGAACGCCAGGAGAACACTACGGGGAGAACCCCTAGCAAACCCCTATTTATATTGTAAAATTATTCATTGAATAAAAACATAATGTAACCCTTAGAGCTTTATCTGTGAATATAGGTCACAAACCGAACCACGTAAAAAATCTTGTGTCTTATTTTATTGTTTTGCAATTTATTATTCCATTATGAAGTTCTTCAATAATTCTTTTATTGCATTAAATAATTCTCCAAGTTGGAGCCAATGCAGCGATTATCAGTTTTACCAAAACTGATAGTTTTTTTTTTTTTTTTTTTTTTTTTGACATGTCCACACAAGAGGGAGGGATTCGAACTAGTGACTTCCATTTCATGAGGTGTGGTCCTAACCGATTGAGGTACCTCATTGAGACACCAAAACTAATAGTAGAACCTTGTATCATTGCATGAAATAATAATACTCAAGGATTTGATAAATAGCCACACCCCACGGAAGTGGTGAAATGAAAGGGAGCTGCTATTTATGTGTTGAAGGAACCACAGATCACCTCAGATGCAATAATTCATGTAAGCTATTCAAGCAAGCATCTTAACGTTAATATCAACAAGAAATTCAATTAAAGAAGTATCTTACCAGATATTATTAGCATAATTTTCCAGCTGATTTTATCTGCATGTAAAGTTGTAGAGAAATATTAGTTTCAGTTGAAATAATAAACCATTTAACTAAAAGACGAACATATATAGCCAAATTGGCATGTGAGTATGCATGTTTGAGTGTAAAAATGATTCGTTTAAAAACACGGCAGTTGAGGTCATTGATATAGCATGATTGGGTCAAACTCATAGGTTTAAACTTTTGAGTTGAATGATGTCTCAACATGCTATAATATAGGTTTGCTAAAAAAATACTTTCCAAAATATCAACCTTCTTAACAAGTGGTATCAGAGCTGAGGGAGAGGGACAATAGTGCTTGACGTGGGCAAAACCCACACAGCTCACAACCACACATGAGGGGTATGTTGTTGAGTATATATGTGTGAGTGTCACATTGAAAATATGCATGAGTGGTTTTTTTTTATTTATTTATTATTATTATTTTTTAAGAAGTATGAGTTGTTTATATAGCATGGTTGGGTCCAAACTCATAGGCTTAAGCTTTTTGGTTGACTGCTATCTCAACGTATTATATTATTGTCTCACTAAAAGACACTCAAAGATACCAATCTCCATAATCGTTTGAAATCTCAATAGTATTTAACAAAGGTGTGTAAAGATCTCCACATATATCTCCAAGCGATTCATAATAATGGAAAATTCACAAAACTCCTAAAAATTCCATGCACGCGTTTTAAAGGCACCATTTTGATGTTCAAAAACTCTCAATTAATGATATCAAACTTTCAATTTATTTCAGTTACCCTATTTCATTAGAATTTTTCATTAAATTTAATCAAAATTTCCAAAATACTCATGTTTCTTGTTATAAAAATAAATAAATACTAAAATTGTAAAGATTCAAGCGTTCATTATATATATATTTGCAATTTTTTTATTCTTTTATTAAAAAAAAAAAAAGAGAAGGTATTTGAGGCATTTTGGCAAAACTTAACAAAAAAATCTAAACAAATTGGGTAATTGAAAGAAAGTGAAAGTTCAATACCCTTAATTGAGAGTTTTAAACAATAAGAGGATAGTGTCAAAACGAGTGAAAGCTTATGGGGGTTTATGAAATTACCTCTAATAAGAAAGTTAATTCTATTCCAAATAGAGTTTAATTTATATTAGAGTGAGCCTTAAAACCCCATTTTTACAGCTCCCAATCAATAACAGATACATAAGCAAAAAAAAAAAAGTGCACAAAAATAACTTGGACCAAAATACACTAAATTTTAGGGTGATAAAATCCCTAAAAAGTTAACCTTCTACCTCTATGTTTTAGTTTTAACTCAAAAAATGAGTTTTGGGAATTAAAAACGGGTTTTGAGGCATTAAAAATGGGTTTTCAGGCATTAGAAACATATTAAAAAGTGTTTTTTTTTTTTTTGTTATTACCAATTAAGTGTTTGGATAACATTAGCATATAATTGTGGTTTCATGGCATGGTAGATAAATATTGTCCCAAAATTTTTTTAAGCGAAATCATGATTTTGGTTTAAATTCGCGCTTTTCAAATAAGCACTTTCTAGTCAGCTTATAAAAATTGCAGATTTTTTCAACTATTTTAAAATTTGTGTTTTTAAAAACGTAATCTTAAATACTCTAAAGTTGCGATTTGGTTTAAAAACGCACTCTCAAATGGACCCTTAGTAACATGTCATCTTGGTGACACATCACCAATTGGTCAAAATTACCATGTCACCAATTGGTGATGTGCCAAGATTGGCACGTCACCTTTAAGTGGGTGATGTGTGTCACCAATTTTTTCCTTGGTGTAGACTACAGGTTTTGGTGACGTGTTACCCATCGCAATTGACACGTCACCAAACCATTAGTGACCTTTTTTTTTTGTGCCTAAAAATGTCACTACTGGTAAGTCATAAAATGCAACATTTTTGTAGTGACTCCTTATCACCGACTAAGACTCACTAGGACACTAACTAGGATTCTAACTCTTTAGAGCTTTCCCAGCAGCTTCCTCGTCCCATTCCCTACATTTAAGGATCCAAACTACTTTTTACTTCCCTATGTCAAAATATACTCCAACAGCTTCCTTAAATGCTTCCCTATATAATTAAAATATTACTNTAAGGGGGGTTTTATGAAATTTCCCCTAATAAGAAAGTTCATTCTATTCCAAATTGAGTTTAAGTTATATCAGGGTAAGCCTTAACTATTTTTTCAGCTCCTAATCAATAATTGATACATAAGCAAAAACATAAAAAATGCAAAAAAATAACTTGAACCAAAATATACTATATTTTAGGGTGATAAAATCCCTAAAGAGTTAACCTTCTACCTCTAGGTTTTAGTTTTAAATCAAAAAACGAGTTTTAAGGAATTAGAAACATGTTAGGAATTTTATTTTATTTTATTTATTTTTTTATCAATTGAGTGTTTGGATAACATTAGCATACGATTGCGGTTTCATGGTATAATAGATAAATATAGCCCCAAATATTTTTTTAAGCGAAATCGTGATTTTGGTTTAAATTCGTACTTTTTCAATTAAGTACCCTCTAGTCAGCTTATAAAACTCGCAAATTAGCACGTCACCTTTAAGTGGGTGACGTGTGTCACCAATTGCCGGTGTAGACTACAGGTTTTGGTGATGTGTTACCCACATCGCAATTGACACGTCACCACACCATTAGTGACCTTTTTTTAGCCTAAAAATGTCACTGCTGGTAAGTCATTAAAATGCAACATTTTTGTAGTGACTCCTTAGCACCGACTAAGACTCACTAGGACACTAACTAGGATTCTAACTCTTTATAGAAGCTAGAATTGCCTTTACGTGGAACAGTACTAAAACAAAGGTTCCTTATTGGATTAAAAGACTACTGGAGAAACCCTCCTTATTGGCCTGTTGCTCCTTAAGTCACAAACGTATCAATCACCATCTCAGTTTATTATTATTTTTTTATCCGATAATACATTCGCACATTTATTTGCTTTCTCTTCTCAATTGGGAACTGAAAGGATAATTAAGACTTAATAGAATTTGTTTCATTAACATACCTTTATTGAACAAGTATTTACTAGCTGTAATTTTCCAGTTTTGAGAGAATATTCCTACGTAATTTCGTTTCATAAAAAAATATTAAAAACTATCAGACATTTTCTCGCAAAAGGGTTGGCTTCAACAAAATCCCAGTCAACTTATAGAGGTGTGAAAATTCCTAGCGATTTCCTCGGTTTTGACTGTTGACAAGTTATGGTGTTGACGTGGTTAACACCCCAATCAATTGAAGATAGTGATCGCACCACCCCAATCAATTGAACTTTGGGTTGGCGTTTATAGATGAGTTTGCAGCCAAGTTTAAACTTGTAGATTTCGACATTAACCTGACAGTAATTGGTTTGGGAAACAAGCTAGGCCTATGTATCGTCTTTTATCAATCTATACTGTGTGGGATCAATTAATGCATGTTTGTTGAATAGGGGATGATTAACTTGGTAGAATATATGGTAGTAAATTAATTAATTAATTAATTATTATTATTTTTTTTTTCTGGTGTAAGGCTAGAAGCCTAGAACCTTGTTAGGTGTCAAACTGTTCCGATGGGTGATTGAGTCTTAGCTGTATTTTTCAAGTGTTGGATTGGGGATGACGGCCCTTTGGCCTACCAAATGGGCCAACAGACCATAACTATGGCTGCTATTGATTGTTAATTAACTGTTCCGGCTGCCAAATTAAAAAGATGTTAATTATACCACTTTGTGAAGGTGGCCTATGGGTTATAGCTAAGAGAAATTCTTTCATGGAAATTTAGTTTGAAAAACAACAAACAGTTCAACTGAAAAGAGAAAAATAAGTAGACTAATCAGATTGCAGCTGTCACACAATTCTCCTATACGTGATTTCTTTGTTAAGTTCTATTCATGTGAGCATTAGATAAAAAGTGAGAAGAGAACAGAGCACACATACCCTGTTTTGGACATGCAAAGGATTGCACTTGATCACGGCAAAAGCAGACAAACGCCCGCGTGGAGTTGGAACCACCGCATACCCCACCTGACTCCTTACACCCACTACAGAGATTATCGAATCCATTGCTGTATTCCACCTCAAAGCCTTTATTCATTGCTTGTTGAACTGCCGGGGCTCCGCCCTGTGTGTCTGCAAGAAGAGCACTAGCACTACTCCGGAGAATCGGAACCTGGATATTGTTGTCGCAATCCCTTGTAAGTTGTGCATGTAATTGGACGCTCGAGGGGGATTCGTCTACCAAGTAATAAGAAATATTAATTTTCCCATCGCTAACTCCTTGGCTGCAATTAAATCTATTTGAGGCTTCAGGTATGTTGTTGTCTTGAAGAACAGGGCAGCCGTAGAATATAGATATGTTTTGAACGTTGGAACGGAAATCAAACAAAGTTAAATTCAAAGAGGTATTTAGGAGCTTTGGAGGACAAGGACCATCCCAGAGGTCCGATCTTGCAATGGTAAAGCTCCGAGAAGAGGTGTTGATGTTTAGCACGCGGAAGTCTAGTGCTTCAAATCCCAGAACTGGGTATTCATTGTTGACGCACCGGAGCTCGTGGTCTTCATCACCGCAATATTGAGGTCGGGTACCTCCACAGAAAGGGAACGGAATGTTGACGCCTCCACAGGCATAGTTACGGTTGCAGACCACAAAAGGATCACCTTCGTTGCAGTAAGATGTCGGGAATATTGTAAAGAAGTAGAGGAATAGGATGATGACGATGGAAGAAAGAGAGAGATGGGCATCCATTGTTTCAAAGATCACTGAGAAAATTAATGAATGATGATGCGAGAGATGTGTTTCGAGGTAATGTATAGAGACGCAGCAGCAGCATAATGTTGAATGGTGATAGATGGTTTGTACCAGTCTCCGCTCATTTAGTAAACAATACAAATTTTCTACTCAGTAGTAGATTGTTAGAATAGTGAAAATTCTCATTTTTCCGGTGAACTACTGCTTGATTATTATATATCTTTATCAACTACTAATTTTACATTATAACCCCCATAAACTATTATTTTGTTATCAAAACTCTCATTCTATTAATCAAGGTTGTTAAGTCGGTGTACTGTACTTGTGAACAGTGTCGTAAACAATACGGTTTACCGTCAGACTTAATAGCCTTACCTGACAAAAAAGAGCTTTGATAACGAAATAATAGTTCATGGGATCATAATGTAAAGTTAATAGTTGATGAAAAAAAAATCATTGTGTGGTAGTTCAAAGGAGAAAAGGATAATTTTCCTAATTTTTTTAATTTGGTTTCTAAAAATGTTACGTGTTTTTAAAGCACACGCTACACATTTATAAAAAACTGGATTAAAATAACAATTTATAAAATTAAGAAAAAAAAAAGTTATTTATTAAATGAAGTTAGTCTATCCAAAATTGAACTCAAGTACATTAATTTACCCTCAAAAGACAATATCAGTTGTTGTGGAAGGTGGTCTTCAAATAATAGCTCAATCAATTAGAGACTACTCATAAAATAAAAATTATTAGTTGGAATTTACCATTCCACCTTTCTTCTATTTATACCGATATAAAATAATAATAATAATAATAATAAAAGTACTCGGGAGGAGAATCTCGAAAGTCGGGGGCAAATCTTGTGATTGGTTACTGAGAAGGACCCGTATGACTTCTGTACTCGGCAGCCAATAAAACCACTGTTCTCCAAAGAATCAGAACTAACAACGAAACCTCCGAAGGGTCCACGCGGCCCACGTCCCTTTCAAGTCTATCACCCCTTCGAGCCATATTATTCTAATCCTACCCATTTGACTAGTCGAGTCCATAACTACCCAGAAGAGTTGGAAAAATCAAAGATTGGAAGAGTTTTTCCTCTAAAAGTGACAAAATATTAGAAAGGCAACGTCCTACTCCATAATTGAGAGATCACCCCTCAAACTTGTCCTTCAAGAAAATCAGAAAAATGGAAGAAAGTTTATGGAAACAGAAATCTAGAGTTATTTGAGTAACAACTCAAAAAAGTGCTACTCACATTTACACTATTACTATATTAAAAATGATATCCAATCCACCTAATAACGACATGTGGTATTGGAACACTACATAATATGGTCTTAACAAAGACATCCGGGGTTTAAGGAGAGAGTTTGTAACACTCTAATCCTACATTAGTAAGATGAGGAGGAGTAGCACACATAAAATAAGTAGTTTATAAAGATAGACATTAATACTAAGTCTCACATTACTTATTTACGAGGTGAAATTAGGTTTTATAAGGAATTCCAAAAATGATCCAAATTGACTAGTCTTTTAGATTGACGGTGCAAATGTGACTAGTGGTTTTTTGTAAGTCATTACTTGACTTCTCAATAGCCACCTAAATACAAAAAGGAGGCAAAATTCCATTAATTTTATAAAAAATGAAAAGGGGCCCTAAATTTCGGTCACAACGAAATTGATAATTATTTTATGGAAAGTGCTTCATTTTCTATCTTGGTCTTTTTCCTCATCTTTTCACTTTTCAAAATTACCATTTATTTCAAAATTTAGATATTTTTTCTCGCCACACAAAATCTGGAAGGTTTGATCCCTAAGTTCATTTACACTTGATCATCTCCACCTATTGAAGTAGGCTTGTTAGGCTTATTCCAATCTAGTGGCTTAGCTATTGAAACCTCATCTCGTGTAACATATCTCGTTCGAATGCCACCAAACGAGTAGGCCTATTTCTCAGCATTGTCCAATTTTCTGATTTCAAATCTAAGTGCAAACTTGAACTAAAAAAAATTGAGACCGACACCAAGCTTAGTTTTGACACCAAATTAACCAATATAAAACCTAACACTAATCTTCAGTGAGAGCTAGTGATAATGCTACTGTTGGAGTTAGTGGTCTGCATTAACACCAGTGAAAGGCCAAGTAGACGGGTATCGCGACGTTCACGGAGCAGGGGATTTTCGTACAGTTTCGTACGGCATCTGTACAGGTCCGTACAGTAGTAAGGTTTAGGGTTTTTTCCTATATATATGTTATTGATGTAACCTTGAATTCATTATGAGAATAATAGCCGCCTCTCTGTGGATATAGGCAAATTACCGAACTACGTTAAATATGTGTCTCTCTCTCTCTCTTGATCTCTCACTTTTCGATTATATATATTGTTCATCATTATTTTACACAGTTACAACAATTGGTATCAGAGCCTAATTATATGGTGGCTGGGATTGGCACAGCTTTTGCAAAGTTCGACGTGATGAAGTTTGATAGATCCAAGAATTTCGGGTTATGGCAGAGACGTGTCAAGGATTTGTTGGTGCAACAATGGATGGTGAAGGCGTTATATGGGACAAAGCCAAAAGGGATGATAGACATAGATTGGAAGGAACTAGAGGCAAAAGCGGTGGCTACTATTTGGCTTTGTCTGGAAGATAACGTGATGTATCATGTCATGGACGAAGAATCTCCGGCGGCAGTTTGGTTGAAACTGGAAAGTTGGTATATGTCAAAGTCGTTGATGAACAAGCTCTATCTAAAGCAGCGGTTGTACGGCTTGAAGATGGCGAAGGGCTCGGATTTGAGCCAACACATCAACGTGTTCAATCAAATAATCGGAGATTTGAAGAGGGTTGATGTGAAGTTCGAAAACAAAGACAAGGCGTTGATGCTGTTGAATTCACTCTCAACTTCTTCTATGTATGAGAATTTGGTTACAACTTTAACATGGGGGAAATAGACCTTAGAGTTAGAGGACGTTACAAGAGCCCTGTTGGCTTTTCATCAAAGGAAGAAAAATATTGATGAAAATTCTCAAGGAGAAGGGCTAGTTGTAAAAGGTAACTATGAGAGTGGAAGAAGCAATAACAGGGGTGATTCGAAAGGCGAGAATTCTCTGTCAAAGTCCAGAAGGAGGAAGGATGTCAATTGCTATAAGTGCGGAAAGAAAGGGCACATGAAGCGTGACTGTCCAGACTAGAAAATGAACAAGGATGATAAGAATGAAGGTTCCTCAAAATCTGCAAACGTAATGGAAGACAATTCAGACGATGTTGATGGTAATATGCTTTATGTTGCATATAATTCAGAGCACCCTGTGGATTCTTGGATTCTAAACTCAGCATGTTCGTTTCACGTGATGCCCAACAGAGATTGGTTTGACACCTATAGGTCAGTTAATTCTGGTATAGTTACTATGGGTAATGATGCACATTGCAAAATTACTGGCATAGGTAATATTAGAATTAAAATGTTTGATAGTGTGGTTAGAACGTTATGTGATGTTAGACATGTACCAGAAGTGGAAAAGATTTAATTTCATTAGGCACCTTAGACTCAAACGATTATGGTTATAAGTCTGAAGGTGGAGTAATGAAGGTAACTAAGGGTGTGATGGTAGTGATGAAGGGACAGATAAATTCAACGAATATCTATAAACTGTTGGGAGGTATAGTTGTACGTGGAATCGCCTCTGTGGAGTCTAAATCTGATTGTACTGTTTTGTGGCATATGCGGTTGGGTCATATAAGTGAGCGGAGCATGTTAGAGCTTCATAAGAAAAATCTATTGAAGGGTGTTAAAACGTGTAAACTTGATTTTTGTAAATTCTATGTTTTGGGAAGCAGAATCGGGTACAATTCAAGACAGCCACACACAAGACAGAGGGCATTCTGGACTATGTTCATTCTGATGTATGGGGACCAGTGAGAACAGCGTCACGGGGAGGACATATGTACTTTGTCATCTTTATTGATGACTTTTCCAGAAAGGTTTGAGTGTACTTCATGCAGCACAAATCATAAACGTTTGCCAGGTTCAAGTTGTGAAAAGCTGAAATGGAGAACCAGACTGGGAAGAATTTTAAGTGCCTCAGGACAGATAATGGCACTAAGTACACAAACGACGAGTTCAGGGATTTCTGTGAACAATATGGTATAAAGAGACATTTCACAGTACGCAAGACACCACAGCAAAATGGTGTGGCGGAAATGATGAATAGGTCAATTGTAGAGAGAGCACAATGTCTCAGGTTGAATGCTGGACTTGCAAAGATTTTCTGGGCAGACACAGTGAGTATGGCATGCTACTTGATAAACAAGTCACCAAGGGCAGCATTAGATGGGAAAGTTGTAGAGGAGGTGTGGACACGTAATGAGGTAGATTATTCTAGTTTGAGAGTATTTGGTTGTCCAGCCTATGTGCACATACCTAGTGAAGAATGGTCAAAACTTGATCCAAAGTCTAGATAGTGTGTCTTTCTTGGATATGGGAAAGCGGTTAAAGGTTACAAGTTTTGGGATCCGACGGCAAACAAGGTGGTGATCAGTAGAGACGTGGTATTTGATGAAAATTCCATGTTGAAAAATACTCAAGGTAAAGAGCAGCAGGTGCCAGAAAGCAGTAGCAGTGATAAGCAGGTGGTGCAGGTGGAGTTAGAGACTCATGTGTAGGAGAACATTTCTCAGAGTACAGAGACTTCTACTTCAGGAATTGAGCAACATCACAGTATAGCCACAGATAGACCTAGACGCACTATCAGGCCACTAACCAGGTACGATTTTGAAGATATGGTTTCTTATGCTCTTATTATTAGCAACGAAGATTTTCCTACTTTTCAAGAGGCTATCAATAGCCAAGAAAAAAGCAAATTGATAGGTGCTATGGCAGAAGAAATGGAGTCTTTGCATAAAAACTAGATGTGAGATTTGGTGGAGCTTTTAGAGAGGAAGAGGACGATAGGGTGCAAATGAGTGTTCAAGAAAAAGGAAGCAGTATAAAAAAAAATGGGAGAAAAGTTCAAGGCTCGCCTAGTAGCAAAGGGTTATTCACAGCAGAAAGGGGTTGATTATGAGAAAATATTTTTCCCAGTGGTCAGACATACTTCCATCAGAGCAGTATTGGCGTTGGTAGCCCATTATGACATGGCTTTGGAGCAAATGGATGTGAAGACAACTTTTCTTCATGGTGATTTGGAGGAGCAAATTTATATGGAGCAGATAGAAGGGTTCAGTCAACCTGGACAGGAGCACTTGGTTTGTAAATTGAAGAAGTCACTTTATGGGCTGAAGTAGTCTCCAAGGCAGTGGTATAAGTGATTTGACTCTTACATGATCAAAATTGGTTACAGGAGATGTGAGTATGACTATTGTGTGTATGTGAGGAGCCTTGATGATGGCTCATTTATTTTTCTGTTACTGTATGTGAATGATGTGCTTATTGCAGCAAAAAGCATAGTTGAGGTCAACAAATTGAAGGTTTTGTTGAGTATAGAATTTGACATGAAGGACTTGGGCGCAGCCAAGAAGATTCTTGGGATGGAGATTCGTAAGGACAGAGATGCCAAGAGATTGTGGCTATCTCATGCCAATTATGTGAAGAAGGTGTCGGAGAGGTTTAGCATGGAGAATGCAAAACCGTAAGTACACCTTTGGCGAATCACTTCCGCTTGTCTACCTCACAGTGTCCAAAAACAGTTGAAGAAACTGAAGACATGTCAAAGGTCCCATATGCCAGTGTAGTGGGGTATTTGATGTATGCTATGGTATGTATCAGGCCAGATTTGGCTCATGCAGTGAGTGTGGTGAGCAAGTACATGGCAAATCCGGGAAAACAGCACTAGGATGTAGTTGAATGGATTTTTAGATACTTGAAAGGTACTTCAGACTACAGTATCACTTTTGTCATACAAAAGAGTGATTTGTCAATGGTAGGATATATGGATGCAGATTATGCAGGGGACTTGGATGACAGGAGATCGACTACGGGTTATATGCTCACTCTTACAGGAGGACCCATATGTTGGAAGTCTATGATCCAATCTACGGTTGCAATGTCCACGACTGAGGCATAGTACATGGTGGTGGCTGAAGCTGCAAAGGAAGCTTTGTGGCTTACAAGGTTAGTCAAGGAGCTTGGTATTTAGCAATGTGGAGTTTCACTACATTGTGATAGCCAGAGTGCAATTTATTTGGCAAAGAACCAAGTGTATCATGCAAGAACTAAGCACATTGATGTGAGGTTTCACAAGATCAGGGAATTGGTTGCTACAAATGAATTGTTACTTGAGAAGATTCATACTTCTGAAAATGCAGCAGACATGTTGACAAATCCAGTTACTGCAGACAAGTTCAAGCATTGGTTGGACTTGATAAATGTCTCCAGGTGCTAAAGAGGAGAAGAGAGAGGCGGCATCCCCAAACCTATCAATCCCAGGTGAATCCAAATGATTATCTTCGAAGAGGTGAATACTCGTCAAGGTAGAGATTGTTGGAGTTAGTGGCTTATATTAACACCAGTGGAAGGCCAAGTAGACAGGAGCGTATCGCGACGTTCACGGAGTGGGAGATGTGCACATACCACGGTACGGGGTATTTTGAGGATTTCCGTATAGTTCCGTACGGCGTCAGTACAGGTCCGTGCAGTAGTAGGGTTTAAGGTTTTTTCCTATATATATGTTATTGATGCAACCCTGAATTCATTAAGAAAATAATAGCTGCCTCTCTGTGGACGTAGGTAAATTGCCGAACCATGTTAAATCTGTGTCTCTTTCTCTCCCTTTTTGATTCTATATACGTTTTATTATTATTGTGCGCGGTTACAACAGCTACTAATGTAATAGTAGTAATAAAAAACATTCAATTAGAAATATTAAGTACGATTCTTGGTGTTATTTTGAGTATCATTGTGGAACATCTTGTGTATTGCAAATTTTAAGAAATTAATTATTGAAAATGTGCCACTAAGTGCCAAATCATCACTTATATTAAAACATGATAAAAATATTTTTATTGAAATGTGGGTAAAATGTAAAGCCAAGATTTGAGATCACTACTATAGTATCACGATATATTACTTATCCAAAAAGTTTAAACCAATAAAAAATAAAAAAATTAATTATTTAATTAATGTTTTAATAAAGTTCAATTGCGTAAAGTTTTTGCAAAGCTTCTTCTATCATAGATAGACCATGAGATATTGAAAAATTAAAATTAAAATTAAAATAAAGAAGGAGATTTGCTATGTTCCCTGCAAAGTCTTCATAGTAACTTCAATATCCTATGCATTCTTATCAATTCACAAAGCACCGAACCTTACACTTGTAATTTTTCGCCACTTAGTAATGAGTTCCTATAGTTAAGCTTAGCTTCAATATTCATTGTAAATTCATGAGGAAGGCTATGACAGAAGATATTATGACATAGTTTAGGGAATCAAATTTAGTTGTCTTTAACAGTAAAGCGTATTAAGAAGCTAATAATTGATACAATTAATGAAGATTGTCAGTTATTATCTAGCACTAAGATGCATATTAGTAAATTTAAGAATGATTCACGATCGATGACTCCATTGTAGTTGATTCATATGTAGGTGACCTTGGCGGGGAAGACAAGAATGGCTTGGGTGGAATATGTAAGGAATCGACACTTCCATTCAACATATTCACAACTCTGTTCATTGGTGGTCTGTTTAAAGGGTCAGTCTGTATACACCACAAACTCACAATTATCAAATTTCTTACAGCTTCTTTATCCTCTTCCTTCATAAGGCCCTCCAATCCCAGTTCTTCATCTAGTTCAAGACGCTTGTAAATCCAATGTGGAAAATATAATTCACTAGTATGATCAACCATGATATCAATATTCTTTCTCCCCCCAACCATTTCTAAAACCATCATTCCATAACTATAAACATCTGACTTGTGAGAGACCCTCCCAAAATTTCTACAAACAAGTTCTGGTGCTACATATCCTGTAGTTCCCCTTGCACCCAACAAGGATATCATACTCTCTTCTTTAGTGCATATTTTTGCAAGGCCAAAATCAGAAATTTTTGGACAAAAATTCTCATCCAAAAGAATGTTGTGAGGTTTTATGTCAAAATGCAAGATTCGTGTGTTGCAACCTTTATGTAAGTAATCTAGTCCATGAGCAATGCCAAGTGCAATCTTGTGTTTAGTCTCCCATTCTAATCGACAATCAGCCTTGGAGGGATTTTTTTTGTATATGAACTTCTCGAGTGATCCATTAGGCATAAACTCATAGATAAGGGCTCTTTTAGGACCCTCGAAACAAAAGCCCATAAGAGTGACAATGTTGACATGAGAGGTCCTACTAATGCTTGCAACCTCGTTAAAGAATTCCTCTCCATTATCTCTTGATTCTTTCAAAACCTTCACTGCCACAAGAGAACCATCTTGTAACTTTCCCTTGTAGACACCACCAAAGCCCCCTTCACCTAATTTATCTCTGAATAAGTTGGTCATTTTCTTGATATCCGAAAAAGTATATCTTCTAATAGCAAGAGGTCCATTGTTCCTTAAAAAGGCCTCGACACTCTTGTGGTTTTGACTTTCCTTCTTCTTTTTACTTGTTGAGAGCTTTCTCTTGATGTGGCATATTAATGTAACCATCAAAACTCCAATTCCAGGCAATGAAGTCATGACTGTAATCAAATAATAGAAAATTCTGAAACTAAGTGGTGCATAAACCAAAGTAATTCAAACTCGTTATTGAGGGTGTTCTGAACCTTGACAAAATCACATTTTCTTCTCGTGGCACCAACTAAAAATGAAGAAGAAAATTATAAGGATAATCTAGCATCGAGTACCTAAAACAGAATAAAAGAGTTTACTTTTGATTGATAGCGAGCATATAGTGGGCCTCTAAAGAAAATCATAAATTATGAAAAGTTATCTATCACCAGCCATAGAGACCACAAAAAAATGGGTCATAAGACGGCTCAATATAAGATGAAAAAGAAAAAGAAAAAGAGGGTTTTAATTTTAATATAGAAATATAATAATTGTTAGAATATATTGTGTGAAATTTGATAATACGAGAATATATTTGTATTGATTGTAATTGATAAAATCAAATGAGAAACATTTAATACTGATTTGATTTTATCAATCATATCTTTCTATCTTCTCTTCACATCCCTATAAATAGGGATCATTTGTATTGTAAAACTATTCATTGAATAAAAGCATAATGTAGCCCTTAAGGCTTTATCAGTGGATATAGGTCATAGACCGAACCACGTAAAAAATCATGTGTCTTATTTTATTGTTTTGCAATTTATTATTTCATTATGAATTTCTTCAATAATTCTTTTATTGCATTAAATAATACTCCAAGTTGGTGCCAATGCAGCGATTATCAATTTTACCAAAACTAGTAGTATGTTTTTTTTACATATCCACACAAGAAGGGAGAGGGGGATTCGAACTAGTGACCTCCACTTTATGAGGTGTAGTCTTAGTCAATTGAACTTTCTCTTGAGGGACACCAAAACTGATAGTAGAACCTTGTATCATGAAATAATAATACTCAAGAATTTGATAAATAGCCACACCCCACGGAAGTGGTGAAATTAAAGGGTGCTGCTATTTATGTGTTGAAGGAACCACAGATCACCTCAGATGCAATAATTCATGTAAGCTATTCAAGCAAGCATCTTAACGTTAATATTAACAAGAAATTCAATTGAAGAAGTATCTTACCAGATAATGTTAGGTTTACTTTCCAGTTGGTCTTACCTGCACGTAAAGTTGTAGAGAAATATTAGTTTTAGTTGAAATAATAAACCATTTAACTAAAAGACGAACATATATAGCCAAATTGACATGCATGCTTTTGCGTCTGAGTATACATGTTTGAGCGTAAAAATGATTCATTTAAAAACACAGCAGTTGAGGTCATTAATATAGCATGATTGGGTCAAACCTATAAGTTTAAGCTTTTGAGTTGAATGATGTCTCAACATGCTATAATGTAGGTTTACTTAAAAAAGAGTTTCCAAAATATCAACCTTCTTAACGGTATCAGAGCTGAGGGAGCAGGGACAAAAGTGCATGACATGGGCAAAACCCACATATATAGCTCACAACCAGACATGAGGGAGAGCTTGTTGAGTACGTATGTGTGAGTGTAATATTGAAAATATGTAAGAAGTGTAAGTGTTTTTTTTTTTTTAAAAAAAAAAAAATTAAGAAGTATGAGTTGTTTATATAGCATAGTTGGGTCCAAACTCGTAAGCTTAAGTTTTTTGGTTGAGTGCTGTCTCAACATACCATATTATTGTCTCACTGAAAGACACTCAAAGATATCCATCTACATAATTGTATGAAATCTCAGTAGTACTTAACAAAGGTCTGTAATGATCTCATCTCAACATATATCTCCAAGAGATTCATAATAATGGATACTTCACAAAACTCCAATGAAATTCCATGCACACATTTTAAAGGCACCCTTTTGATATTCAAAAACTTTCAATTAAGGGTATCAAACTCTCAATTTATTTCAATTATCCTATTTCATTAGAATTTTTCATTAAATTTAATCAAATTTCCAAAATTCTCATGTTTTTTATTATAAAAAAAAATAAATACTAAAATTGTAAAGATTCAAGTGTTCATTATATATATATATAAACATCTTTGCAATATATTTTCAATTTTTTAATTCATTTATTAAAAAAAAGAAAGAGAGAGAAAGTATTTGAGGCATTTTGACAAAAATTAGCAAAAAATCCTAACAAATTGGGTAATTGAAAGAAAGTGAAAGTTTAATACCCTTAATTGAGAGTTTTAAAAGTTAAGAGGATAGTGTCAAAATGAGTGAAAGTTTAAGGGGGGTTTTATGAAATTTCCCCTAATAAGAAAGTTCATTCTATTCCAAATTGAGTTTAAGTTATATCAGGGTAAGCCTTAACTATTTTTTCAGCTCCTAATCAATAATTGATACATAAGCAAAAACATAAAAAATGCAAAAAAATAACTTGAACCAAAATATACTATATTTTAGGGTGATAAAATCCCTAAAGAGTTAACCTTCTACCTCTAGGTTTTAGTTTTAAATCAAAAAACGAGTTTTAAGGAATTAGAAACATGTTAGGAATTTTATTTTATTTTATTTATTTTTTTATCAATTGAGTGTTTGGATAACATTAGCATACGATTGCGGTTTCATGGTATAATAGATAAATATAGCCCCAAATATTTTTTTAAGCGAAATCGTGATTTTGGTTTAAATTCGTACTTTTTCAATTAAGTACCCTCTAGTCAGCTTATAAAACTCGCAAATTAGCACGTCACCTTTAAGTGGGTGACGTGTGTCACCAATTGCCGGTGTAGACTACAGGTTTTGGTGATGTGTTACCCACATCGCAATTGACACGTCACCACACCATTAGTGACCTTTTTTTAGCCTAAAAATGTCACTGCTGGTAAGTCATTAAAATGCAACATTTTTGTAGTGACTCCTTAGCACCGACTAAGACTCACTAGGACACTAACTAGGATTCTAACTCTTTATAGAAGCTAGAATTGCCTTTACGTGGAACAGTACTAAAACAAAGGTTCCTTATTGGATTAAAAGACTACTGGAGAAACCCTCCTTATTGGCCTGTTGCTCCTTAAGTCACAAACGTATCAATCACCATCTCAGTTTATTATTATTTTTTTATCCGATAATACATTCGCACATTTATTTGCTTTCTCTTCTCAATTGGGAACTGAAAGGATAATTAAGACTTAATAGAATTTGTTTCATTAACATACTTTTATTGAACAAGTATTTACTAGCTGTAATTTTCCAGTTTTGAGAGAATATTCCTACGTAATTTCGTTTCATAAAAAAATATTAAAAACTATCAGACATTTTCTCGCAAAAGGGTTGGCTTCAACAAAATCCCAGTCAACTTATAGAGGTGTGAAAATTCCTAGCGATTTCCTCGGTTTTGACTGTTGACAAGTTATGGTGTTGACGTGGTTAACACCCCAATCAATTGAAGATAGTGATCGCACCACCCCAATCAATTGAACTTTGGGTTGGCGTTTATAGATGAGTTTGCAGCCAAGTTTAAACTTGTAGATTTCGACATTAACCTGACAGTAATTGGTTTGGGAAACAAGCTAGGCCTATGTATCGTCTTTTATCAATCTATACTGTGTGGGATCAATTAATGCATGTTTGTTGAATAGGGGATGATTAACTTGGTAGAATATATGGTAGTAAATTAATTAATTAATTAATTATTATTATTTTTTTTTTCTGGTGTAAGGCTAGAAGCCTAGAACCTTGTTAGGTGTCAANTAGAGGTGTGAAAATTCCTAGCGATTTCCTCGGTTTTGACTGTTGACAAGTTATGGTGTTGACGTGGTTAACACCCCAATCAATTGAAGATAGTGATAGCACCACCCCAATCAATTGAACTTTGGGTTGGCGTTTATAGATGAGTTTGCAGCCAAGTTTAAACTTGTAGATTTCGACATTAACCTGACAGTAATTGGTTTGGGAAACAAGCTAGGCCTATGTATCGTCTTTTATCAATCTATACTGTGTGGGATCAATTAATGCATGTTTGTTTAATAGGGGATGATTAACTTGGTAGAATATATGGTAGTAAATTAATTAATTAATTAATTAATTAATTATTTTTATTTTTTTTTCTGGTGTAAGGCTAGAAGCCTAGAACCTCGTTAGGTGTCAAACTGTTCCGATGGGTGATTGAGTCTTAGCTGTATTTTTCAAGTGTTGGATTGGGGATGAAGGCCCTTTGGCCTACCAAATGGACCAACAGACCATAACTATGGCTGCTATTGATTGTTAATTAACTGTTCCGGCTGCCAAATTAAAAAGATGTTAATTATACCACTTTGTGGCGGTGGCCTATGGGTTATAGGGTTATAGCTAAGAGAAATTAAGATGAACAATACCCTTCAAAAAGCCTAATCCAAGAAAGTCAGAGAAGAGAAGAGAACAGAGCATGCCTACCGGGCTTTGGACACATATAAGGTTCCACTTGGTCACGGCAATAGCAGACAAACGCCCCCGTGGAGTTAGAACTGCATACCCCACCTGAATCCTCACACACCCTACAGGCAGTCGCCAATCCACTGCTGTATTCCACCTCAAAACCTTCATCCATTGCTTTTTCCACTGCCTGAGGGTCGTTAAGAAGATCAGCACTAGCAGTACTCTGGAGAATCGGAACCTGGATATCGTAGTCGCAATCCCTTCTAAGTCGTGAATATAATTCGACGCCCGATGGGGATTCGTCTTCCAAGTAATAAGCATTAAATTTCTCATCAGGAACTCCTTGGCTGCAATTAAGTGATCTATTTCGGAGTGCAGGTATGTTGTTGTCTTGAACATCAAGGCAGCCGTAGAATATGGTTATGTTTACAACGGTTGAAGCGTAATCAAACAAATTGTAATTCAAGGTGGTATTTTCGTGCATTGGAGCACAAGGACCATCCCAGAGGTCCAACCTTGCAATTGTAAAGCTCCGAGAAGATGTATTGATGTTTAGCACGCGGAAGTCTAGACCTTCAAATCCCATAACCGGGTATTCATTGTCGTGGCACCTGAGCTCGTGCCCTGGATGACCGCAGTAAGCAGGTCGGCTACCTCCCGAGAAAGGGAACGAAATGTTGACGCTACCACAGGTGTGCGTGCGGTTGCAGACCACAAAAGGATCATCGTCCTCGCAGAAAGATGGAGGTAGTATTGTTAAGAAGAAGGAGATCAGGAACAGCTGGACGATGATGATGATGGAAGAAAGAGAGACGGAAATCCATTGTTTAGAAGACCAAGTGATGAGAGATGGGTTAATTCGTAGGCAATGTATAATGTTGAATGGTGTGAGAGATGGGGCGGCGGGCTTTGTCAGACTACCAATTTACATGTTGACCATTTCTTTTAACTTTGACTGGGAAAGCTGACATAATAAGTCCCCCATTCCCACTAGAAAGTTCCCAATAAAATGGCCGAAGGTGAGGTTACGAAAAACACACTTGAGTCCAATCGAGGAATTTCAACCTCTTCGGAATTTTTTATTTTAAAATTAATAAAAAATGAATTATGAGATTTAATTTTTTTTGTTTTAAGAGAAATGAGAAAAAGGTTGTTTGGTAATATATATATATTGCCTTCTTTTTTGGAGAAATAAAAAGACGAGAGGAATGTTTTGCCAAATATACAAAGATGAGAGTAACTTATATGCACAACTTGCATAAAATGTGGTTTTTGTGCAGGCCATTCATGTGATGCCACATCAGCATGTTACACAATACCAAAATAAAACTAAAACACCTGATTATGAGAGTCAAAGAGAAGAGAAATAAAAGAAAAATGAGAGAAAAGAAGAGAAGAAAGATACGAAGGAGGAAGGGAAGAAGAAATGCCGTGGGTGGGTGGAACCGGTGGCCGGGCGTGGGTGGGTGGAAACGCCATGAGGGTCTCGCCGTGGGTGGAAACATCGTCGAAGATCGCCATTTTCGTCGTCGTCGGAGATCGCCGTTTTTGTCTTCACTGCTGTGAGGGTTTGCGTGCGGGCTTGTGCGGACCCACAGCTGGGCTGGGTCTGGCCGGCCTGGCCCTGGTTTGGCCGGCCACCGGCTCCTACGAAGACATTTTTTTATTTTTTTTATGGGTTTTGCTCCGGTAGGCTAGATTTTTTGCTTTTTTTTTTTTTTATGGATCTTGCTTTAGATCTTGTTTTTTGGTTTTTTCTTTGGTTTTTCACATGAATCCGACGACTTTTAGGGTGATAAAATCCCAAAAAGGGTTAACCTTCCCCCCTAGGTTTTTAGTTTTGAATCCAAAATTAAATTGAGGCATTAGAAACGAGTTTTGTGGCATTATAATCAATTTTTTAGGCATTAGAAACGAGTTTTTAGGCATTAGAATCAATTTTTGAGGTTGGTTGGTTGTTTTTTTGTTCGCCGGAGATGGCTGGAGTTTGGTGGCCGAAGTCGCTGGACGGGGGACAGGGGCGGCGTTTTTGGCGTGGGTGGAACCGAAGCTGCAGTGCCTAATATTTGTAGGGAAAATTAATCTTATGTTTTGATCTCATACAATTTTTATGCAATTTTTTGAAATATATGAGGTGTCAAAGGATGAGTGGGTTGCCCAAAATGTGAGTTTTGTGCAACAGCACCACCCAAGACGCTCTCTACAAAGATATATCATTTCTAATGCTATTTTAAATTATTATTTGTTACAAAAGCTTAAGCTAATAAGAATGATTAAATTTAAGGGTTAAATACTTAATTACTCCTTAGGGTTTCATATATTTAATTTTTTTTTCTTTGAGTTTGATTTTTATCATAGGAGGTCCTTGTAATTTTGATAAATGACCAAATTAATCATTCTGTCTATTGACCGTTAGCTAACTTAACGGAAATGACACGTTAACCAATTAAATCTTGTCCGTGTCATGAAATTTATTTTTATTTTAAAAAAAAATTAAAAATATTTAAAAAAAAAAAATTGGCCCCATTGAGCCAAGGGGGTGGGTGGGTACTGGGGTGGGTACTGGGGTGGCTTCGGCCACCCCCTTGCCGTACTGAAAAGCTCGTGTAGCAGCACATTGTACCCCAATTTATGCTACTCAGCTATCGCCAACGCCCCCGGAGACAGCGCCAAATTAGCCAGCCAAAAGGAAGTCATAGAAAAGTCGTTGAATCTCACAACCGAAGCCGTCGAGCACTACTACTTCACCGTCAAGAAGCTGATCAAAACCAGAAAGAATCTCACCAAGTGCGAGAAGACGGCTCTCCATGATTGCCTGGAGACCATTGACGAAACCCTCGATGAGATCCACGAGGCGGTGGAGGATCTCCACCTGTACCCCAACAAGAAGTCGTTGTCCCTCCATGCTGACGACCTCAAAACCCTAATCAGCTCTGCAATCACCAACCAAGAGACTTGCCTGGACGGGTTCTCGCCAAGGGGGTGGCCGAAACCACCCCCAGTGGGTTTTCGGGGTGGTTTTGGCCACCCCCTTGGGCACCCCTTGGTGCCCTAGAGGGTGGCTACGAGCTTTTTTTCTCTTTTTCTATTTTTTTATTTTTAAAGAAAAAATTTAATTACATAGTCACATGTCAATTTCTAATTGGTCTATGTATCAGTCCGTTAAGTCAACTAATGATCTACTGACGGAAATACTAACTTAGTCACTTTTTAAAATCACAATGACTAATTTGGTCACTTTTCAAATCTTATGGAGGAAAAAATAAAGTTTTCAAACCCACCATAGACTAATGGAATATTTAACCATAAATTTAATTATTTAATCATTACTTTAATATTCTCCCAATGTGTAGGTTTAAACTTCTTCTTAATAGGTGAGGCCCAACAAATAAAATACTTTAATTAAATAGAGGTGAATGATGAAGTTAATGTTTAAATTCGAAACATTTAGTTATGAAGAAAAGAAAATAATAGTGAAATAAAAATAAAATAGAGACAAATAATTTTTACATGAAATATTTAATTAAAATAATGGGTGAGTTTAACAAAGTCAAGGTTTGAGTTTTTTACTTTAATACTATGTTAAATTACCATTTTTCTCAAAAGTTTGATAAATAGTGATTTAACATATTATTAAAATGGCAAGGGCCAATGGTCATGGCACGTTTTAATTATTATTATTTTTAATATATATAATATATATTTTTTGAAACAATATATATAATATATTATAAAATTGGTTATTGGATACTCAATTATTTACTGCTTTTTTCAGTCCGTATAAACCATAACTGTAAGGTCCGCAACTAGCTTTAGCAGTTATCCAATTATTTAACTATGACTTACGGTTTTCTCTCTAGGCCCGAAACATGGAGGTGCAATTGTTTGGACACTAGATTACTTCAGTTTGATTTAAAGCCTATCACCCCTTCGGAGCCATATTATTCTAATCCTACCCATTTGACTAGTCGAGTCCAGAACTGCCCAGAAGAGTTGGAAAAATCAAAGATTGGAATAGTTTTTCCTCTAAAAGTGACAAAATATTAGAAAAGCAATGTCCTACTCCATAATTGAGAGATTACTCCCTCAAACTTGTCCTTCAAGAAAATCAGAAAAATGGAAGAAAGTTTATGGAAATAGAAATCTAGAGTTATTTGAGTAATAACTTAGAACAAATGGTAATCATATATACGCTATTACTATATTAAAAATTATATCAAATCCACCTAATAATGACATGTGGTATTGGAACGCTACATGATATGATACTGACAAGGACATTAGAGGTTTAAGGAGAAAGTTTGTAACACTTCAATCCCCCATTGGTAAGATAAAGAGGAGTAGCACACATAAAATGAATAGTTTATAAAGATAAACATTAATACTAAGTCTCGAGTTACTTATTTACGAGATGAAATTGGGATTTATACGGAATTCTAAATAAGATCCAAACTGACTAGTCCTTTGGATTAACAACACCGATGTGACTGGTGTTTTTTTGTGAGTCATTACTTGACTTCTCAATAGCCACCTAAATACAAAAAGGAGGCGAAATTCCATTAATTTTATAAAAAATGAAGAGGGGCCCTAAATTTCAGTCACAATGATATTGGTAATTATTTTATAAAAAATGCTTTATTTTCTGGCTTGGTTTTTGTCCTCATCTTTCGACTTTTCAAAATTATCATTTTTTCGAAATTTAGCTATTTTTTCTCATCACATCAAATCTGGAAGGTTTGATCCCCAAGTTAATTTACTCTTGATCTTCTCCGCCCATTGAAGTAGGCTTGTTAAGCCTATTCCAACCAAGTGGCTTAGCTATTGAAACTTCATCTCGTGTAACATTTCTCATTCAAACACCCACCAAACGAGTAGGCCTATTTCTCAGCATTGTCCAATTTTTTTATTCTAAAAAAAATTGAGACCGACACCAAACTTAGTTTTGATACCAAATTAACCAATATTAAACCTAACACTAATCTTCAGCGAGAGTTAGTGATAATGCTACTAATATAATAATAGTAATAAAAAACATTGAATTAGAAATATTAGGTAGGATTCTTGGGGTTATTTTGAGTATCATTGTGGAACATCTTGTGTATTGCAAATTTTAAGAAATTAATTATTTAAAATGTGCCACTAAGTGATAAATCATCACTTATATTAAAACAAGATAAAAATATTTTTATTGAAATGAGGGTAAAATGTAAAGTCAATATTTGAGATCACTGCTATAGTATCATGATATATTACTTATCCAAAAAGTTTAAACCAATAATAAATTTAATTATTTAATTAATGTTCTAATAAAGTTCAGTTGTGTACAAGTTTTTGCAAGAACAAAGCTTCTTCTATCATAAATAGACCATGAGAAATTGAAAAATTAAAATAAAGAAGGAGATTTGCTATGTTCCAGGCAAAGTCTTCATAGTAACTTCAATATCCTATGCATTCTTATCAATTCACAGAGCAGCAAACCTTACACTTTGCGCGTAATTATTCGCCACTTAGTAATGAGTTCCTATAGTTAAGCTAAGCTTCAATATTCATTGTAAATTCATGAGGAAGGCTATGACAGAAGATATTATGACATAGTTTAGGGAATCAAATTTAGTTGTCTTTAATAGTAAGGTGTATTAAGAAGCTAATAATTGATACAATTCATGAAGATTCTCAGTTATTATTTAGCATTGATACAATCGATGACTCCATTGTAGTTGACTGATATGCAGGTGACCTTGGCGGGGAAGACAAGAACGGCTTGGGTGGGATATGTAAGGAATCGACACTTCCATTCAACATATTCACAACTCCGTTCATTGGTGGTCGGTTTAAAGGGTCAGTCTGTATACACCACAAACTCACTATTATCAGCTTTCTTGCAGTTTCTTTATCCTCTTCCTTCATAAGGCCCTCCAATCCCAGTTCTTCATCTTGTTCAAGACGCTTATAAATCCAATGTGTAAAATATAATTCGCTAGTATGATCAACCCTAATATCAATATTCTTTCTCCCCCCAACCATTTCTAAAATCATCATTCTATAACTATAAACATCTAACTTGTGAGAGACTCTCTCAAAATTTCTACAAACAAGTTATGGTGCTACATATCCTGCAGTTCCTCTTGCACCTAACATGGATATCATACTCTCTTCTTTAGCGCATATTTTTGCAATACCAAAATCAGAAATTTTTGGACATAAATTCTCATCCAAAAGAATGTTGTGAGGTTTTATGTCAAAATGCAAGATTCTTGTGTTGCAACCTTTATGTAAGTAATCTAGTCCATGAGCAATGCCAAGTGCAATCTTGTATCTAGTCTCTTGATCGATGTTAAATATTGTATATTGAACTCCCTTTAACTTATGTTTGTTAGGCTCTTAGTTTTGTTAATATCTAATCTTTTGTGTTGTTTTAGTGTTTTAGTGTGTTGTAGGTCCTTAATGCAAATTTTGGTTCAAAGGGGATAAATTAAGCAAAGTTGGAATCTTGGCTCCTCCGATTTTACTGTGTAACCCTCATAAACTGTCATTTATTTATTTAATGTATTATTTTGCTTTTATTTAGTCTCTTATTCCCTTCACTATAGATTTATTTACATTTATTCATGTTTAGTTCGTATTATTCCGTCATTTCAATTTATGTTTACTCGTTTCAATGCATTTTAGTGACAAAAGTGTGTTGATTATTGTTTGCAAATCATTAAACGTCGACTTTCGTTGCAACCGGAGATACATCGGATGATTCTTTTTCGGACCAATATCCGTTGTGACCTCTTAACAGTCTTTGTGTTGGTTAGTTCGACAAGATTTTGTAGCAATAATAGGATATGCATATGTGTTTTATCGATATACAAAAATATGAACAATGCAATAGCAAATAAAATATGCAAAGTAGCGTAATCATTATTGAATATGAGCTAAGCATGTTTATTTGTTAATTAATTTATGGTGAGGTGGATTAGGGACTGTAGTCGCTTTTATTTCTTTATTTTATTGCATTTTAAATTAGTTTTATTTTTCACACGCCAACTGTTTGCTATTGGGACTAGGTTAACTGGTTAAGATAGGATTAGTTTAGGCGATTTAAAAGTTGATTTTTAACATGAGACGATTCTCTGTGGGTTCAACCTCACACTTGCACACCCGCTCTATTACAAATGAGTCGTGCAATTGGTGAGTACAATTAAATTTGTACGATCAAATTTTGGCGCCGTTACCGGGGAATCGTTTTTTGTTTGAATTGATTTTTTTTGCTTAGATTAATTTTATTTTTCTACTAGTTATTTTAATTGTGCATTTATTTTATTTACTTCGTGCTTTTGTATAAAAAAAATCCAAAAAAAAAATTTAGATTAGTGTTTGTTTTTGCATTTGTTTTAGTTTAAGTTCGGTTTCTGGAAAATCAGGTGTCGACAGTGCGGTCGAACGCATTTTCTGCATTCGAACGTACTTGAGCCTATTCCTTCGGCCGCGTACCTGCGCTCGCGATACACGCTTCTGCGTGCGAGAGCGCGCTTCTGACAGACTGCAGTGCGCCGTTGCGAACGATCGCACCTCAGTTGCGTTTGAACGCACGTGCACATACTGCTACATTTTCCGCGTATCTGGGTGTTTGCGATCGATCGTAGGGGGAACGCACATCAGCTGGCTGCACCAATAGACCCGAGGCAATGTATGTGTCCAATTTTCAATTTTTTATTTTATTTTATTTTATTATTGTTTTGTCTGTTATTATTTAATTATTTGGCCTATTTTTATTTATTTTCTTGTTGTTGTTAGTTTTGTTTAGTTTAATTTTATTTTTAATTATTTAATTAGTTTATTATTTTTGTTAGTTTATTGTTTAGTTGTTTTGTTTTGTTTTTTTTTTTTTTTGGTTAGTTTTTATTTATTTTATTTTATTTTTGTTGTTATTGTTCAATGTGGGACATTTTGAACTGTTTGGGTGAATCATGAGTTTTCTGTTTATTAATTTTGATGTTTCCCCTAGTAGTAGGACATCGAAGCCTACCAATTTGAACCCACATGAACTGTGTTTAGCCTGCTCTAGCCCATACCATAATTCCGGTGATTGCCCACATTGGGGACAATTTACCAATTTCTCATATGGGCAGCTAAACACCAATTTTTCCAACCACGGGTTTGAATCACATTCTCATTTTTACACCCCTAACCGAAATAACCATTCTGATGTCTCGTGGTATGCTCATGCCTCGAGAAACTATGCTCTCCAATCTGATGAACTGCACCATCCTGAATATTCGCAGTTCAATACCCACTCTTCCATGTCTTTATCATATAATCCTCCTCCTCAAGAGTCATTAGTGCAACATTTTCCAACTGCTCATATTGATGACTTAGAGGAGAGAGCGAACCAACTCATGGCAGCTCGGCATGCCCATGCCCAGCTTCCTCACACTCACGCACCTCATCAGTCATGTGAATATTGTTATCATCCTTCTCACGGTTTTGACGATTGCCCATTTTATATTCATTACGTGAGTCAAATTAACACATCTGCACATGAGGATGCACAAAACACCATCACACTTGTTAGTGAGGAAAAAGCTGTCAGTAAGGTGGAAGAGAAGGATGAGCAATTTGAGCCCCCGCCAATTCTAATTCTTTCCAACGACAAGGAAGTGAGTACTGAAGCTCACTCCTTCATCACAATCCCTCTCGAGACATATCTTAAACCTCAAGTTTCATCTTTTCAATGTCTTGAAAAGGCATCTTATGTAGAAATCTTTAAGAATTCACGAACCAAAGATCACAAATCTAGAAATCGTGGTCTTAAGAGAATTTTTCAAAACAAGTTTTTAGACTACATAAGATGACAGAACATCCTTTCAGAGGGATATCCAATTCTTAAGAAGAAAGGATGGAAGGGATTGATTGGACACCCATATAAGCGGGGAAGGTGCGGTATGTTTTCTTTTTTATTTTCCGCACCTTAATTTTTGTCATTTTCTTTTTATTTTATTTTATTTTATTTTGTTTCTAATAGCAATTAACCTTTTGATGTTTGATCTTTGAGAAAAAGATTGCTGTTAGTTTTTGACAAGTGTTTTGATGTTTAAGTTCGGGGGATGCTTTGGACTTTGCACATCTCAGTTCCTCATCCCACTGTAATGTATTTCTTGCCACATTGGGGACAATGTGTCATTTAAGTTTGGGGGTGTGAACAAACATTATGTCGGTTTGTTTTGTTTTATTTTTGCCTGTATATATTTGTTTTTGTCTATATATAAAATTTTTTCTTTTTGTTTGTTGCTATGTTGTTGATTGGGCACCAATTTACATCATAACTGTGGATTACATGTCATTGGTGTGTTTAACTTGTTTGAACATAGCATATCATTAGAAATTCCAGTTTTTGATTCATGAGTTGGATTAGAGAGACTCCACTTGTTTGATCGATATTTCACATGCACATTAGTATTAGGGTCTGTGAGATATGAGATTTAACTTTGAAGTGTGTGTCTTGAGATTTTTAGGTTTGCGATGTGATGATAAAAACCTTGGCTGTTAAAAAAAAAATCAGAAAATTAGAATAAGTCGAGTTTTTCATTGAGTAACCGGACCTCTTGCCTAGCCAAGCAATGAGTGTTCGCGTCAAAAGATGAGAAACTCCAAAAAATTGTATGGCTAGTTTAGGCTCCGTAACTCTTTTGACTTGAGTAATTAAGCCATAAGGATGTCTTTACATCTAGTACCGTAAAGCCGTCTGGCTTGGGAGCCACTGGCTTAACGCTTGTTACATAGGTCATTTAGAAGTTTAAAGGAGTCAAGCATGGCACAGCCTACACAAAAATTGCATCTTTCAATTCAAGCCTTGGTTGATTTATCACATTGTTTTTCTTTGAATTTTGGGATACACGTCTTTGGAGAGTGATTGAAACCCCACTAAGTCCCGGGCTTTGAGAATATATTTAGAAACAAAAGAGGGAAAAGAAAAAAAAGAAAAAAAAGAAAAAAAAAATATGGTAGACAAGCATGGACCAAAGGACAAGGAGAATTTTTTTTTTAATTATTATTTAAGTTTTAGTAACGTTAACGTTTCAAAGTGAAACGTTACTAATGGGGTAAAGTGTCACTTTTTGAAACGTTACCCCATTGGTAACATGTCATTTTCTGAAACGTTACCATTTGGTAATGTGGTACTGTTGAAATGTTACTAAATTTTCATTAGCAACTTGTGGTTTAGTAATGTGCAGAAAACGTTATCAATGGCACGTTACCATCATTTAGTAACGTTTTAATTGTCCTAAAATGTTACTAATGGTCAGTTACTAAAAAAATAATTTTTTGTAGTGCTAGTACGTAAAACAGAATAAAAGAGTTTACTTTTGATTGATAGCGAGCATAGTGGGCCTCTAAAAAAAATCATAAATTATGAAAAGTTATCTATCACCAGCCATAGGGACCAAAATATATATATATATATATATATATATATCATAAGACGGCTTAATATAACTTGAAAAAAAAAAAGGTTTTAATTTTAATATAGAAATATAATAATTGTCAAAATATATTGTGTGAGATTTGATATTATGAGAATATATTTATATTGATTGTAATTGATAACATCAAATGAGAAACATTTAATACTGAATTGATTTTATCAACATATCTTTCTGTATTCTCTTCGCATCCCTATAAATAAGGGACAAGGATCATCTCCATAGGTGATCCGGTTGATGGCTAGGATCTCTTTAAAGAGATCTCAAGGCCATCAATTCAACACGTGGCGCACTAAAAATAATAATAATTTATTATTTTATTTTTAAAAATAAATAAATAAATAATAAAAAAAATAGATTTTATTTCATTCGGCTTTTCTTCTTCTCTCTTCAGACCCGTGGGGCGGCTTTGACAGTGCAGAGATCGACGATCGGATCTGCACGCTTGGCTTGCTCGGGCAGTGGTGGTTCTTTTCTCAAGACTGGTTTGCTCCGGCGGTCTGATCTGCGTGCTTGCCTTGGAGATCTGCGACGTTGCAGTCCGGAGATCGATGCTCCTGCGGATTTAGAGGTCGGCTATGCTGCAGCTGTTTGGAGGTCCGGCGGTGCTATAGGCCTGGAGGTCTGGCGATCTGCGGGTTTGGAGGTCCAGCGGTGCTGCAGGTCTGGAGGTCCGGCAATCTGCGGGTTGGAGGTCGACGATGCTGCGGTGCTACGAGTCTGGGCTCTAGCTGTCCAGAGATCGGTGAACAGCAAGGACGGTAGGGTCGTGAAGGCAGCTCCGACAGTGACTGTTGGGCTGATCATTGGGGTCTTCAGCAGTGGCAGTTTGGACTGGTCACTTGGGTCAGTGAACGTGGATGGCTGGGTCTTGATGAGGGGTGGAGAGTGGAGAGGAGGGAAGGGAGGAGGGAGTGGATGAGAGGGTTTTTTTTACCAATATGGGGAGGAGAAGAGAGACGAAAGGGGTGGCTCCAGCGGTATGGGGTGGCCAGAGCCACCCCATAAACGGTGGCCCGGCCACCCGAAGGGCCTTATAATAAACAAAACAAAAATTTATTATTTAAATTTTTATTTATTTTAAAAATAGTAAATAATATTTTATTATTTTTTAATAATGAGACACGTGACAAAATGATGGCCCTAAGATTTTGTCAAGGCCATCTTGGCCATTAACTGGAGGCCTCCCTAGTCTAACAGGACTGGAAAGGAGCCAGATCCATACATAAGTATCATTTGTATACATAATGTAGCCTATAGAGCTTTATCTGTGAATATAGGTCGTAGACCGAACTACATAAAAAATTTTATGTCTTATTTTATTGTTCTATAATTTATTATTTCATTATGAATTTATTTAATAATTATTTTATTGAATTAAATAATACTCCAAGTTAGTTCGAATAGAGCGATTATCAATTTTACCAAAACTGGCGTAGAACCTTATATCATTGCATGAAATAATACTCAAGGATTTGATAAATAGCCACAGCCCACGGAAGTGGTGAAATTAAAGGGAGCTGTTATTTATGTGTTGAAGAAACCAAAGATCACCTCAGATGCAATAATTCATGTAAGCTATTCAAGCAAGCATCTTAACGTTATTGTCAACAAGAAATTCAATTGGCTTAGTAAGATTCACATGAATCAATTAGGATAAAAGTTAGGAAAAACTCTCTCTCGCTTGAGCTCTCCTAAGAAAACTTTGGTTTTCTTCCTTCTTCTCCCCTCTGCTTCTCACAGTTTGCTTCTGTTCAGCCTGTTACTTATCTCTGCTCTTCTTCTTGGTGTCCAAACTTTATTTCAAAATTGTATCCTTTTTTCTTTTCATTTCTCATGTTCCTAAACCTCCATTTTCCACCCCTGTAATTGCTCCTCCACTGTTCACCTCCATATATCTCCCCTGCTAGCTGCTATCAGTGCTTACTACTTTCCTGTCTTTCCTTTTTTGATCACCTCCTATATAACCCACTTTTCTCAGCTGTTATATTCTCTTTTCCTCCTTTTGTTCTTCTGTTCTCTAGTCTGTTTCCCTCAAAAGCTCTTTTCTCCTACTATGGATGCTTTAACTCCAGATATTGAATCTCTCATTGCTCAAACTGCAACACTAACATGGGAGAACCCCTCCTCTCAACTTGAATCCACCACCCTCGATCTAGGTAGCCCTAAATTGCTTCCACTTGTTGGTAAGGTTATTTCCCAAAAAACTCAAAATAACCAGTCAATGAATGCAGCTTTGACTAAGTCATGGTTTTTTGCCATCCCTTTCTCCTTTGCTGTTCTTGGGCCAAATTTGTTCCTGTTCAAGTTTACCAAGAAAGAACATGTCACCAGAACCCTAAAGAATGTGTGGAATGTTAATGGATTCCTTCTATCCATTCAAGTTTAGGCCCCCTCAGCTACTTTGGGTGACCTCTCTCTTTCGGATGTCCCCTTCTGGATTCAAATTCATGGTGTCCCCCTACAAAACATGACCATCAAGAATGCCATTGCTATAGGGAAAGGCCTAGGACCTTTGCTTTCGGTGGAGGATTATAGTAGTGAGGCATTCACCTTCAAAAGTTTCTTAAAGATTTTGGTCAGCATTGATGTCTCAAAGCCATTGAATCCTGGTTTCTACCTAGCAAGGGAGGATGGTTCTTCTTCTTGGGTCAGTCTGAAGTATGAGAGACTGGACATCTACTGCACTGACTGTGGTTTGATTGGCCATTACAAAGATTCGTGCCTTGCTCTGAAAGTAGATAGAAAACCTTCCAGGTATTTTATATCTCTCAAGGTTAATGTCTTTTCAAATTTGATCCCTGCAAATTTTAGCTCAGACCATCCTACTAGTCCTGGTTCTGCTTCCCCATCTTCCTCAACCAAAAACCACATAACTCAGCCATTCGTGGAAAGCTCCCTCCCCCATGCAAACCAGACTAATATCTTCACAAGTTCCCAAAATCCCCTGACAAACCAGAAATCTTCTACAACAGCAAAATTACATGCTATAGACATCCCTGGTCACTTCTCAACCCTTGCAGCTAGAACTGAGACCTCAATTGAGTGCACCTTAAATGCACTCTCCCTCTTTCAAAAACCAGACCCTTTCACCTAGTTTGTCAAACCAAACTAAATCCCTCACACCTCATAAGGTGGACCTCCCACAACACATAACTTCCCTTAGCTGTGACTCAGACCCCCTTTCCACAAATATTGCAAACCAAACGGCTACTTTCACCACTAAAATATCCCTTGCTCCTGCCAAAACCAGTTCTCCAAAAAACAATATCAGAAAATCCCCCAGAACTACAAAAAAGCCTACACCTCCTCCACAAGACAAGGCTTTATCCATCATTCAAAACTCCATCACTAGCAACCCCCAGCAGGTTTCCAGGAAAAGATTGAATACTTCTGATCTAAACCCTCCCCACAAGAAAGGCACTGGGGTAGAAAATGAGATTGAGGAACCCTCAGATACACCCCCCACATCCACCCCTGGTTTCAATCCTGGCTTTACAGAAAAGGCTCCTGCTCGTGCTATTTTTAAAGCTACCAAAAAAGGAAAGAAAAAGATGGTTTTAGTTGTGTTAGCTTCTATTTTGGATTCTGCAAGTGAAGGAGGCTTGGTTAAACCTCCCCAGTAACCATGAAGATCTTAGCCTGGAACTGCAGGGGGCTTACTAGGCCTACTGCAGTTCGGACCTTGAGGAGATTGATCAGGGATCAATCTTCTGATATTCTCTTTCTTTCTGAAACCAAAATCTCCCCCCTCCAAGTCTCTGCTACTTTGAACAGACTTGGCTTTTTTCTCTCCTCTCAAGTTGCTGCTATTGGTACTAGTGGAGGTCTTGTTCTCTCTTGGAGGCCTGGCATTGATCTTGAATGTTTTGTCCAAAACAAGAACAACATCTCAGCATGGTGCTACTCTGACCCCACTACTTCTCTATGGATCCTTTCTTGTGTGTATGGCCCTCCAAACAGAAGTGACAGATTGGCTTTTTGGGACTCTTTTGCTTCAATAGGTGAAAAACATGAAGCCTCATGGCTGTGCATAGGAGATTTCAACTCCATCTTGATGCAATCTGAGAAGCAAGGTGGAAGGCATGTTGTTGGCTCATCTCACTGCCCTTTTAAGAGGTTCATAGACCACTTTGGTATGGTTGACTTAGGATTTGCTGGAAATCGTTTCACTTGGTACAATAACATGATGGGTTTGGAAATTATCAAAGAAAGGTTGGATAGAGGTTTGGCTTCTCCTTCTTGGATCCACCATCACCCTGAATTCTCCTTGATCCACCTCCCTGCTCACACCTCAGATCATAACCTTATATCCCTAAACACAAACTCCACCTCCTGCTTTCTAGATAGGCCCTTTAGGTTTGAGGAATTTTGGACCAAAGACTCCTCCTGTGGACAGGTCATAAAAGCAGCTTGGCAGAAATTTGTGCCCATCCATCAAGACTTTTGTCTCCCAAAGAAGTTGGAAAACACTAAGTTAGCTCTTCTGAAATGAAATTCTTTGCATTTTGGTAACATTCACAAAATGATCAAAGAAACCCTCAACCTATTAGATTCTGTTCAGAAAATTCCCCCCACCCAAACCTCTTTTGAGTTTGAAATTAGTTTAAAGGTGGATCTTGATAACCTTCAGATCAACGAGGAGTCTCTCTGGAGATCAAAATCCAGAGAAACTTGGCTAACCTGCAAGGATCTCAACACCAAATATTTCCACCTTTCCACTGTGATTAGAAAAAGGTCAAATGTAGTTGATTTCCTAAAGCTAGACTCTGGTGTTTGGGTTTCCTCTAGGTCTGATATAAGGGATAGCTTCACTGCTCACTTTACAAACATTTTCTCTTCTTCAAACCCTCCTATTGATCCTAACATGTTGAACCTGTTTCCCCCATCATTACTGAAGATGATAATGTCATTCTTAGCTCCATTCTTGTTGAAATTTTGGAGGCTTTGGCCAGCCTTGGCTCCACAAAAGCCCCGGGTCCAGATGGCTTTATAGCTCTTTTCTATAAGAAGTACTGGAGTATTGTTAGAGAGGATGTCCTGCAATGCATTTGGTTCTTCTTCAAAAATAATTTTCAGCAGAGGGTCTAAAACCACTCCTTCATAGCTTTGGTAACTAAACTCAGTGGCTCCCACACTGCGCATCAATTCAGACCTATAAGCCTCTGTAATATTGTTTATAAGATCATTTCCAAGATCCTTGCAAACAGGTTGAAGGTTCTTATTCATAAGATTATCTTTCCCTTTCAGTCAGCTTTTGTTCCAAACAGAAATATCCAAGATAATACGATTCTAGCAAATGAACTTTTTCATGCTTTCAAGTCCAAAAGGGGCAAGGGAGGGTTTATGTTTCTCAAAATGGATATGGAGAAGGCTTTTGATAGGATGCAGTGGTCTTTCCTTCTAGCTATTTTGGGACAACTGGGTTTCAGTCCTCTATGGATTGCTTGGGTTAGAACCTGCATCTCCACTGCTTCTTTTTCCATCTTGTTAAATGGAAGCCCTTTTGGTAATTTTTCCCCTGAGAGAGGGTTAAGGCAAGGTGATCCCCTATCCCCTTTCCTGTTTATCTTGGGGTCTGAGGTTCTTTCACGGCTCCTTCTCAGTGAGGAAAGAAAAGGAAATATCAAAGGGCTAAAGATAGCTAGAAACTATGCTTCTATACATCATCTGTTGTTTGCAAATGATCTGCTATTGTTTGGAAAAGCTTCTATCTCAGAAGCAGCTTGTTTTAAGTCCTGCTTGGGAAAATATTGTTGCTGGTCTGGTCAGTCCATCAATGCCTTAAAGTCTTCCATCTGTTTTAGCAGAAACACTAAAACTGCCACCTCTGCAGCCATCAGAATGCTCTTCCCTTTTAATGAGAACCCCCATAAATCTCTTTACCTTGGTCTACCTATCTTCCTAGGGAACTCTAAGAAGAGAGGGTTTCAAGGTATTATAGACAAGGTGCACAGCAGAATTGAAGGTTTGAGGGCTAAGACTCTATCTCAAGTTGGTAGACTTGTTTTGATCAAATCTGTAGCTGCTGCTATCCCCACCTATGTTATGAGCTCTTTCTTGATTCCAAATAGCTGCTGTAAAGAACTTGACAGAACCTTCAAGAACTTTTGGTGGGGTTTCCCATCCAAAAAATCAAAAAACCTCTCTCTCAAGGCTTGGGATTCCATATGCACTCCAAAAGCAGTGAGTGGTTTAGGCATCAGAAAAATGAAGGAAGTCAATTTGGCTCTCATTAATAAACTAGGTTGGATGCTGCTAAATAATTCAGACTCAATGTGTGTGTCACAACTACAAGGTAAGTACCTAAACTCCAGCTCTTTCCTCTCCTCCCCTTCCCTTTCTTCTTCTTCTTCTTCCTCATGGCTATGGAAAGGCATCTTGAAATCTCATTCCTTCATCACAAAAGGTGCATGTTTCAGAATTCATAGCTCCTCTTCCCTCCCAATATGGAGCTCCCCTTGGATTCCCACCATAGATTCTTTCACCCCCTTTCCTTCCAGTTTGCTTTCTCATCCGTACCCCAATCTGCTTGTTTCTGGCCTTTTCAATTTAGACCCTTCTCAGCCTGTTCCAAATTGGAACCTTCCCCTGCTGCAATCTCTCTTTAACTCGACCAGCATAAAAGAGATTCTCAAAATCAATCTCACTACCCAAACAGAAACCAAACTCTTCTGGACTCACAGCTCAAAAGGTGAGTTCTCTTCAAAGTCAGCTCACTCTCTTATCAGTAGCCAGAGAATTGTTTCTTCTCAATTTCCTCTTAACCCCTCTCAATGGAAGCTGTTCTAGAAAATCAACCTTAATGATAGATTAAAACTTTTTCTTTGGAAAATTGCTTAGGACATTGTGCCCTCCAAGATTAGGTTGAATGTTGTTTTTCCCATTCCCCCTTCTCAATTAGTGTGCCCCCTATGCAATGTTGAAGATGACTCCCTTTCTCACCTATTTTTCAGTTACTTTTTTGCTAGAATATCTTGGAGATTATCCCCCTGGCCCCTTGATTCACTGAAATGGTCCCCCCTTAGTCTTTCAGATTGGATCAAAGGTATAATTACTCCTCATGTAACTTTCGGTATTCCTTCTGCAGACTCACACTTGTTCCAGATTTTTGCAGTTGTTCTTTGTGATTTAATTTGGTTCTCCAGAAATCAAGCAGTTCATAAAGGGATTGTCCCTGATGCCTTAAAGCTTGCAGCAAACATCAAAAGAGTAGCCATGGAACACTATGCAGCTTGGTCCTCAAAGTTAAACCCTCACAAGCTGAACTGGTCCAAGCCTCCTCCAGAATGTTTCAAAGTGAATTTTGATGTTGTTTCCTGTAATGATTTCTCCACTCAATCAGCTGTCTGCAGGAACTCCAATGGGGTGATCACCAAAATGGTTACTCAGTTTAGGCCCCCCTGCAGTGCTACTTATGGTGCAGCCCTTGCTGCTCAACTGGCTGGTTTTTTGGTGTCCTCCCTGCAGCTAAACAATTTTATTTTAGAAGGTGTTTCATCTGTTATTATGTCGGCTTTTATGTCCCCTTCTCAATCTTTAGATGGACAAATCAAGCAAGTTGTAAAAGACACTTTACTTAGCTTCCCTCCCTCCTCCATATGGGAGGCAAAAAATATCTTCAAAAGTGAAAATTTATGCGCCCTTTATGTGGCTTATAGGGCCGTGGCAAGGGTTATCCCTGGTTGCATTCCCTCTCTTGTCTCTCCCCCTAGCTCTATTCCCATTTGTAGTGGGAAAGATCCCCCCCATTTCTATCCCCCTTAGGCTTGTCCTGAGTAGGGTTTTGACTTGCAGATTTCGGTCTGCAGGTGTTGCTTTGGTTGGTTTTTTGTTCTAGTTTGCTGTTTGCAGTCTGTTGCAAGCAAGTTGTTGGTTGTTTGTTTCCTTTGGTTGGTTATTACAAAAAAAAAAAAAAAAAAAAGAAATTCAATTGAAGAAGTATCTTACCTAATACTGCTATCTTTTGATCCTTTTCTTTCAACCTGGTCTTACCTACATGTAAAGTTCTAGAGAAATATTAGTTTTAGTTGAAATAATAAACCATTTAACTAATAGACAAACGTATATATATAGTCAAATTGACATGCTTTTGCGTTGAGTGTACGTGTGTGTAAAAATGATTTGTTTAAAAACATGACAGTTGAAGCATGATTGGGTCCAAACCCATAAGTTTAAGCTTTTGAGTTGAATAATGTCTCAACATGCTATAATATAGGTTTACTAAAAAAAGATTTTCCAAAAAAATATCAATTTCCTTAACAAATAGTATCAGAGTTGATGGTGTCAGGACAAAAGTGCATGACGTGGGAAAAACCCACATTGCACACAACCACACATGGAAGGGAGATTATTGAGTATACATGTGTGAGTGGTTAATTTAGCATAGCTGGGTCCAAACCCATATGCTTAAGCTTTTTGGTTAAGTGCGGTCTCAGCACACTATATTATTGTCTCACTAAAAGACACTCAAAGATATCAATCTCCATAATTGATCGAAATCTCAATATATAGTATTTAGTGAAGGTCTATAAAGATAACTCCACATATATCTCCAAAAGATTCAAAATAAGGGAAACTTCATAAAACTCCCATGAAATTTCATGTACGCGTTTGAAGGTACCCTTTTGATATTTAAAAACTCTCAATTAAAGGTATCAAACTTTCAATTTTTTTTAATTACCCTATTTCATTAGATTTTTTTAATAAATTTAATCAAAATTTCCAAAATACTCATGTTTTTATTATAAAAAAATAAATGCTAAAATTGTAAAGATTCAAGCAAAAACATCTTTGCAATATATTTACTATTTTTTTTATTCTTTTATTAAAAAGAAAAAGTATTTGAGGAATTTTGACAAAAATTAACGAAAAATTGAAACAAAATTAGGTAATTGAAAGAAATTGAAAGTTCAATACCCTTAATTGAGAGTTTTAAACTTTGAGAAGATAATGTCAAAACGAGTGAGAGTTTATGAGGGTTTTATGAAATTCCCCCTTACAAGAAAGTTAATTCTATTCCACAAAAACTAATGGGAGCTTAATCTAAATCAGCTAAAACTAGTTTTGGCATTGGGTTTGATTTTTGAGAAATGCTACTTTGTATTCTCTTAACATTCTTATCTATGTGACACATTCACATCCACCTACTAAATTTTAAAAGAAAAAAACAAAAAACAAAAAGACAAAGAAAATGCTACTTGAGAAAGTTGAGTAACATTTCTCTTGTTGTTTAGTGAAAGATGCTTATTAATTTATAAAATTTTAAAATAAAGAGAGAAAAAATAAAATACAGTGCCAATTTGTACTTAATTTATGACTTAATTAAAGAGCTATCGTAAATAATCAAGTATTGTTATGGCAACAGAATTAGAAAGTCCTTAATTTCCCAATAATTTATAAGGTGAAGAAAAGGCTTATGACTTAATAACAATGGGCCCCAATGTTCATAACTATGAGTTTTAAAAAATACACTAAATGTAGCCTTTCTTTTCTCTCCAAGCGCTCTAGGGTTTCATCACCTAGAGCCCCCCCAAAGCGCCACACTCTCAGGAGAGGAGGGACGGCCGTCGGCTGCCTTCTTCCTCCCCTCTTCCCCCTCGCATTGGGCACTAGCTATTTACTTGATGCCCTATTCCAGGTGCCCCTCCCACCCCCTTCCAATGCCTCTCCGTCGTGCGGCGTTTCTCTCCACCCCGGGTGCTTGTTATTTCCCTGATGTCCAAGCCCCCCACCGCCTCCCCCCTCCATCTAGTTTTTCCTTTGGTTTGCGATCTGTTTTTCCCTGGGTCGCCCCTTTTGTGGCGGTTTTGCTCCTTTGGGTCGGATTTGGTGCAGGATCGGTCGGCCTTTGGACCAGTTCTTCGTTTTTCCTGCTAATCTCCGTATGGGTTTTGAGTTACGGCCTTCGCCGATTTTGTTCTGCTTCGTTTCTTTTCCGAGCTTTTTTTGTCTTCCTTTGTTTAGGGTTTTTTAGCCTCTGTTTTTGTTTCTTCGAGGGAGTTGCCTCCACTGCCCATCGCCCATTGTCGGTCTTTACGCATCCCCTCCTCGCCGTGCTACCATCGCCACCCTCCTCGGCGATTCTCGGCCGGCTCGTGTCTAGGCCTCCCCTCGACTATTTATGTTTCTGTTTTGTTTCCATGTTTTAGATTTATATTTGTTTTCTTGTTTTTATGTTCCTGCAGCTCAGCCAATCTCTTCCGCGCTTGTTTCGCCTCCCTCCGTCCACTGCTGGGCCTTTCCTCGCGACCCCACCGCGATGAGCCCCCAAAGCCCCTGCACTGGTTGCTTCGGCTTACACGCGATTGACTTTTTCCCTGTATTGTTGGTTTTTTTTTTTTTTTATTGTATTTTGTTGCGTTTTCCCTGTATTTTTATTGATTTTTTGCTTGTAATAAGTCATGTCTCGATCAGCCTACTTTGTGTGTGATGCTTGGTCCAGATCTTTGGGTTATGGTTGTGAACATTATCCTGGCTTTCGGGTCGAGAAGGACAAGTGTTGGTCTGGGGTTCTCAACTCTCAGTGTCAAGGAATAAGTGTTGGCTTGGGGTTCTCAGCCCTCAGTATCAAAGAATAATTGTTATCTATGCATTAGTTGGTTTTGTCTAGTACAGATTTGTATTTCATTTGTTGATTAGTCATAGGTTAGCGGATCTGTTTTGAAAGTTTGAATTGTAATACGTCTTGTATGACATTGGTATCTTTGTAGTTTAGTTATGGATACTTCAAGGATTGCCCTGTATTGTAAGAGCTTTGCTATTGATGTATCAAGAATGAGACTAAGATTATTTTCAAAACAGTGGGCCCGATGAATTTCGAAAATCATTGATGAATAATTGGATACCAAACCCAAACAAAGATATTTCATTATTTTGGCTACTTCGAGTGATGCAGGACTCCCAAATACAAAATTATATATATAATATGTATAAGTTTATTCATTTATTAATTAGTTTTATCAAGTATTATATATTTGTTTCAAATTTAATTTTTAGTTTAATTTTGTTGTATAGGTGGATTGTTATGAACATGAATTGTTTAATTTTTTTAAATATCATATATAATGACATTGTTCATGATAATTAGATTTATTTGTGATAATGGAATATTTTTGATAATGGATAGTTGGAGTAATGCTACAAGTTCCCCTTGTGTCCATCTTAAGTTCATAAAAAAATGATGTGTGTTGGAACAAATGGCTCATATTCTATTAATGGCCCATTGGGTGTAATTAGTTTATGTGGGCTCGGACCTAGGAAACAAATAAGTTGTGGGGGGTATTTTGGGGTTTTCCAAAATACTTATAATTAGGATTTGCCTATAAATATGTTATGTTGTAACCCTAAATTATTGAGTAGAAAAATATAGCCGTACTCTCCTATGGACATAGGCTAATTGCCGAACCACATTAAATCTATGTCTCAACTCTCTCTTGATCTCTCTTTTTTAATTCCATATTATTCATCATTGTTGTGCACGGTAATAACAATTGGTATCAGAGCCATGGTTACTTTTCTGGGACCGGTGTCTGGACGTGCCAGGCTTTGGAGTTGTGTCTCCACCTGCAACTCGGGTTTAGAGTTGTGTCCGCATCCCACAACTCTTGACTTGAGATACTCTTGAAAATGTAAAAAGACTCACAAGAGAGGGGAGTTTGGTGACATGTTACCCACATCGCTATTGACACATCACCACACCATTAGTGATGTTTTTTTGGCCTAAAAATGTCATTACTGGTAAGTCATTAAAATGCAACATTTTTGTAGTGACTCCTTATCACCAATTAAAACTCACGAGGACACTAACTAGGATTCTAACTCTTTATAGAAGTTAGAATTCACCGATTAAACAAAGGTTCCTTAGTGTATTAAAAGACTACTAGAGAAACCCTCCTTATTGGCCTAATATTGCTCCTTAAGTCACAAACATATCAATCACCATATCAGTTTATTAACATTTTTTTTATCCGATAATACATTCGCACATTTCTTTGCTTTCTCTTCTCATTTGGGAACTGAAAGGATAATTAAGACTTAGAGCATATTTGGGATTGAGTTTGAGAAATAAAGCTTTTAAGTCAAAAAGAGTTTTTGGGCAAAAGTTTAATTTCTAAGTTTTTGCTAAAAGTGTTTTTTGACCATTTTTAGGCTTTTTGGACCCTTAAAAGTGCCTTTAATTTTTTTTTATCAAAAGACTACTTTTTTCTTCAAAAGGGTTTTTTGAGTATTAAAAACACTTTTAAGCCTCCTAAATGCAATCCCAAACAAGCCCTTAATAGAATTTGTTTTATTAACATACTTTTATTGAACAAGTATTTACTAGCTGTAATTTTCCAGTTTTGAGAGAATACCCCTACGTAATTTCATTTCATAAAAAAATATTAAAAACTATCGGTCATTTTCTTGCAAAAGGGTTGGCTTCAACAAAATCCCAGTCAACTTATAGAGGTGTGAAAATTCCTATCGATTTCCTCGCTTTTGATTGTTGACAAGTTATGGTGTTGACGTGGTTAACACCCCAGTCAATTGAAGATAGTGATAGCACCACCCCAATCAATTGAACTTTGGGTTGGCGTTTATAGATGAGTTTGCAGCCAACTACAGCCAAGTTTGAACTTGTAGATTTCAACATTAACCTGACAGTAATTGGTTTGGGAAACAAGCTAGGCCTATGCATCGTCTTTTATCGATCTATACTATGTAGGATCAATTAATGCATGTTTGTTGAATAGGGGATAATTAACTTGGTAGAATATATGGTAGTAAATTAATTCTATTTTTTTCTTTCTTCTTTTTTCTTTTTTCTGGTGCAAGGCTAGAAGCCTAGAACCTCGTTAGGTGTCAAACTATTCCGATGGGTGATTGAGTCTTTGCTGTATTTTTCAAGTGTTCTACAATTCATCACCTTCTTTTTGCGGATGACCTGCTTATGTTTGGGAAAGCTTCTGTGAGTGAAGCTGCTTGTTTTAAATCATGCTTGGATAAGTGTTGCTCCTAGTCTGGTCAATCAATTAGTGCATCAAAATCCTCCATCCGTTTCAGTAAAAACACCAATTTAGTCACTTCAGATTCCATCCTCACTATATTTCCTTACTCCACTAACCATTCCAAATCCCTCTACCTTGACCTACCAATTTTCATGGGGAATTCAAAAAAAAGGGCCTTCCAAAGCATCATTGATAAAGTGCTTAGTAGGATTGAAGGCTGGAGAGCAAAAACTCTCTCTCAAGCAGGCAAGCTAATTTTGATCAAGTCAGTGGCAGCTGCTCTCCCCTCTTATTTTATGAGTTCTTTCTTGCTGCCAATTAGCTGCTGCCAAGAGCTTGACAAGGCCTTTAAAAACTTCTGGTGGGGGTTCCCTTCCAAAAAGTCCAAAAACCTTACTTTAAAGGCTTGGGATTCTCTCTGCATTCCAAAGGCTTTAGGTGGGTTAGGCGTCAGAAAAATGAGAGAAGTTAACTTGGCTCTCATCTCAAAGCTTAGCTGGAAAATTCTCACTAAATCAGACTCCCTGTGTGTGACTGAGCTGCAAGGTAAGTATCTCCATTCAAACTCTTTCCTCTCCCTCCAATCCTTTTCTTCTTCATTCTTATGGCTATGGAAAGGCATTTTGAAATCTCACTCCTTCATCTCCAAAGGTGCCTGCAACCTGAACCATAGCTCCTTTTCTCTCCCTACAGGGAGCTCCCCTTGGATTCCTTCCATTAACTCATTTTCCCCCACTCCTTTCCCATTACTTCAGCAGCCTCTCCCCAATCTATTAATCTCTGACTTGTTCAATTTTAACCCTTCTTTGTCAGTTGCTTCTTGGAATATGCCTCTGCTACTCTCTCTTTTTGACTCAGCTAGCATTAGTGAGATTCTAAAGATTAATTTTTCCTCTCTCCATGAGGATAAGCTCATCTGGACTCCTGCTGCTAATGGTTTGTTTTCCACAAAATCTACTCATAAGCTAATAAGTAGCCAGAGAATTGTCCCCACTGTTATTCCACTCTCTCCTTCTCAATGGAAGATTTTCTAGAAATTGAACCTAAATGACAAATTAAAACTCTTTCTTTGGAAAATTGCTTGGGACATTGTCCCCTCCAAGAGTAGGTTAAATGAAGTTTTCCCCATCCCTTCTTCCAACTTAGTGTGCCACTTATGCAATGTAGAAGAGGACTCCTTTTCTCACATATTCTTCAACTATTTTTTTGCTAGAATAGCTAGAATAGCTTGGAGATCATCTCACTGGCCTCTTGATTCACTGAAATGGTCTTCTCTTAGTCTTTGATGCAGGGTTAGAACGAATATAATCAAGAAAACAGTAAACAGAAGGGATAAATATTCCTAAGATTGTGAGACTATCACAAAATCAAAGAAATATTCTCTAAGCAATAGATGCTATCTAAGCCTGAAGGAAAAAGAACCAAGAAACTCAACTCTGAGTATTCTTATTAAACAAAACCAATAATAATAATAAACTGTTTTTCCAAAGGGTCTAAGCCTGTATTTATAGGCTTAGAGGCTAAAGCATAAAAGAGGTTAACATAAACTAAGATTACACATCCTAGTAGGAAAAGTAAACTAAAACAGAGTCCTATAAGGAAAAGTAATTAAAAGGCGGTTTAAGCCAAAACACGGTTAAGCGTCCGGACGGATAAGTGGCCGTCCGGACGTGACACTAAAAGTAACCCGTCTGTCTGGACGGGAATCGAACGGCCTGCGAACGGCGCGTTCTGGAAGCTTCCTGGAAAGCTACGGGTCCGGACAGGCTAGGGGCCGTCCGGACGGTCTTCCCCTGTCCTGCGAGTGCATCACCATTTTCCGGGGTGTCTTCATGAACTTTGATGGCTATTTGATCCATATCATCCTCCCCAGATTGGAGAGAATTCGTCCTCGAATTCGGCCGGTCTCTTCCACGGTCCTTCGGATGTCCAGTTAGCTCATTCCAATCGCCTCTTCTTAACTTTACAACAAGGCCACGCCCCATAATATTCATAGTGTTCTTCACTAGTGGAGTATCTTCATGGTTGTTGTGAAATCCCCACACACCCTTTTTCTGTGTAGACGTGTTATGCTTCTCTCGTGCTTTGCTCTTCCTACAAGCCATAAGAATCCCCAAAGAACTCACAAAGACCTTTTCAATCTTTGACAAAAAAGCTTTTTCTACCATATGGATCTCATCACAATTTTTGCTAGAATAATATGATAAAATAGCATCTATCCCAATGAAATCAATATAGTCAATTGGTTCAACATTGAAATTGAAGACTTTATCTTCGAGGCTTTTACCCGTCACATGATATGTAGAATTGTCGTCAAAAAGTGCAAAACTATCCGACAGATTTACCTCTTCCAAGGGTTCCTCTTCTTCATGAAAAATTTTGATACTCTCTGAAAGGTTCACCTCGTCCACTTGGTTTCCTAATTCTTCATGCTCTTTAGGACTCTTGATGTGGAGTGGATGATTATGAAGTTTAGACCCCGGTACCACCCCTTGTGGAGGTTGAATATCTTGCAATGGTTGCGCTTCTTTTGGTAGTTCTGCTTGGACCACGTTGACAAATCTTTTCAACGGCTTCTTTATCGGTCCCGGTACCACTCCCTTGATGTCACCTTCCTTGCTCGTCAACTCTTGCTCGGCTACAACGGTTTGACCATCTCCTTGTGAAGGTTGTGGCTTTGGCCATGGGCTCTGTACTAACGTCAATTTGGTTTTACCCAATATGAAGCTGTACGTATTCTTGGTTTCATCATAGACGGCAAATTTATCATCTTGCCACGATTTGCCCAATAATAAGTGACACATAGTCATGTCGACCACGTCACACCACACACGATCCACATATTTACCTCCAATAGAAAAAGGCACTTGGCAATATTTAGATACCCTTACCTCGTTTCCTTTCGTGAGCCACTCCAATTGAGAGGGAGTAGGATGTCTCTTGGTTTCGAGCCCTAGCTTCCTTACCGCTTCCTTCGAGACGATATTCATATCACTCCTTGGATCGATGATAAGCTTGGCCACCTTGCCTTCCAAGATGCATGTACGTTGAAATTGTTGGCACGTACCTCCAATGTATCGAGACACCGATTGATGCTTTAGCTCCGCCCCCTCCTTAGGCACCATCTTTGCCATCTTCCTTGGTACTTCTTTTTGTGGAATGTTTTTATTTTTTTCTACCACCACGAACTCTTTGGGTTGCATGCAACTTTGGAATCCTGGTGTATCGAGTTTGAAACCGGATTCCCACCGATTGGCCTGAGCTTGTACAAGGGGTTGATGCCTATGCACTCCGCGCTCCGCAAAAGGGTCTCCATCTTTATCCTCCATAATTACGTCATCCTCTTCCGATTCGGGCGGTGAGGGTATATGCCGACTTCTGTCTCGACCACTCTCGATGGACAATAGTTTTGTGAGGGCTGCAATTTGTCCCCTCAAGCTCGTAAATTGTACCTCCGAGTGTGCCTGATAGGTTGCCGGTGGTTCTTCTGTAACTGGTTCTTCGCGATCATAACCGTCCTCCAAGTGTGCAAAGCGGTTACCCCTTCCCCTTGTGACTGGCGCCATGGAAAGAGACTGGGCTCTGATACCAACTGATGCAGGGTTAGAACGAATATAATCAATAAAACAGTAAACAGAAGGGATAAATATTCCTAAGATTGTGAGATTATCACAAAATCAAAGAAATCTTCTCTAAGCAATAGATGCTATCTAAGCCTGAAGGAAAAAGAACCAAGAAACTCAACTCTGAGTATTCTTATTAAACAAAACCAATAATAATAATAAACTGTTTTTTCAAAGGGTCTAAGCCTGTATTTATAGGCTTAGAGGCTAAAGCATAAAAGAGGTTAACATAAACTAGGATTACACATCTTAGTAGGAAAAGTAAACTAAAACAGAGTCCTATAAGGAAAAGTAATTAAAAGGCGGTTTAAGCCAAAACACGGTTAAGCGTCCGGACGGATAAGTGGCCGTCCGGATGGGACACTAAAAGTAACCCGTCTGTCCGAACGGGGATCGAACGGCCTGCAAACGGCGCGTTCTGGAAGCTTCCTGGAAAGCTACTGGTCCGGACGGGCTGGGGGCCGTCCGGACGGTCTTCCCCTGTCCTGCGAGTGCATCACCATCTTCCGGGGTATCTTCATGAACTTTGATGGCTATTTGATCCACATCAGTCTTTCAGATTGAATTAAAGGTATACTAACCCCAAACATTTCGTTTGGTATTCCCTTTGCAGACTTACACTTGTTTTAGATTTTTGCAGCTGTACTTTGTGTCCTACTATGGTTTTCAAGAAATCAAGCTGTACACAAAGGAGTGATCCCTAATGCTCTAAAGCTTGCTGCTAACATCAAAAGAGTCTTTAATGAACACTATGCAGCTTGGTCCTCAAAGAAGAAGACTGTACAGGAGGAATAGTCCAGGCCTCCATCAAGATTTTGCAAAGTGAACTTTGATACAGCTGTCCGGGAAGATTTCTCTGCTCAAGTTGCTATTTGCAGGGATTCAAATGGTGTGATCCTAAAAATTCTCTCCCAAATTCGGCTATCCTGTAGTCCAGCCTTTGGTGAAGCCCTTGCTACTCAACTAGCAAGTGAGTTGGCAACCTCTATGAAGCTTGATCATGTCATTTTTGAAGGGGACTCTTCTGTAGTTATTTCAGCTTTACAAAATCCAACTTGTGTTATGGATTGGCAGATTGATCTTATTATAAGGATACTATCTCTAGCTTTCCAACCTCCTCTTTGTGAGAAGCTAGAAAAATCAACAGAAGTGCNACAAAAAAAAAAAAAAAAAAAGCTCTAAGCCAATTTTAGGAATTTATCCACACCCAAAAATTGATTGAAGTTTCATTCTATTAATTTAATTATCCAATGCTTAAATAATGCGTAGCAATTCACTTCACACAAAAGCCCTAAGCCAATTTTAGGAATTTAGCCACACACCCAAAAATTGACTTAACTTAGAGGAAAATTAGGGATTACGAAATTACCTCAATCCAATCGGCAAATTGGATGTTTGAATGACAACAAATGTAACTCGGTACTTGGAAATGGTAGTAAAGTGGATTTGAACCAAAGCCCAAGCTCAAACCTAGTTAATGTATGAATAAGAGTGAAGCAGCATGTGTTGACAAAGTGGCTCACTTTGTTTCTCCCTCTCTCAATTAGTCCTCATTCCTCTAGAAGCCTTGATAAAATAAGCTTATTTTGTCAAAGCTTGTGGGCTATTTTGATAGCTCAAAATCAATGCAGCCATGAAGAGCAAAAAAAATGCAGCCTCATTTGTCAAAAGATGGTGGTTGTCATCAATCATTGTAAGAGGAAGTTGGCCTATTTACATATGGGTAGGAGGAAGTTGGTCCTCATACGGCTATAAAAAGCCGTGGCTTTCATTTGCTTCAACAAAACAAGCAAGAGCAAGAGCTTCTTTCAAAGAAAAGACCCAAAAAAAAAAAAAAAAAAAAAAAAAAGTAAGAGAGAAAGAGCTTTCCAAGAGAGCAAGAAAAATATAGTAGTATTTTTCTGAGAGTGGGCAAAACACAAAGTGTGTATTTTTCAGGAGTGTAAGAGATACACTGTGTGAGTGAGATCAGCTGATCTACATTTTGTTCATTCTAGTGATATAGTGAAATATGGTGTGCTTTGTGGATGTAGGCAGTATTTGGTCGAACCACGTATAAATTCTTGTCTTGTGATTTTGTGTGTATGTTTGTACGTGTTTATGGTACTAATCAAAATATACGTGTATGTTTTGTCTAGGAAAGATTTGGTTTTAAGTGAGGCTGAAGTGACTCCTCCAATCTTACTTGGGAACATACCTAGTTGTATCTTTGGTAAAATACTATTTACCGCTTTTGTGTGTTGTTGTTTTCTTGACAAGTTGAATCCCAAGATCCTGAAAAGGAATTAATGGCATCTAATTTCCTAATAGCTTGAGTGAAAACAATGGGTTTTAAATTATGAAGAAAAAATGTGTGCAGCCCTCTTAAGGGTGATTTTTGAGTTCAAAACCGTCCAAAAATACATCTCTAGCATTAATAAATTTGAGAGAGAATGGGCTAGAACTTGACATTTATGCTTGGACTCAAAATTGGTAGTTTAGTTCTATATTATTTAGGTTTTACACTAGGACCCATAATATAAGAAATGGGCATCTTATATTATTGGGATAATTTCACTTAGCCCCCATGAAATATTGCCCCTTTTGCAAACACCCTTCCAATGTTTAAAGTCTTTCACTTTAGTGTATTGAACTTTCATTTCGTTCTAGTTACCCTTCTTCCGTTAGATATTGGGATTAAATGAAACCGTAAAAATGGTAAAAGGACCTTTATACCCCTAAAATTTCGCACCCCTATGTTAGGATTTAACAGAAAATCCTAACGAATGGGAGTAACTGGAATGAAATGAAAGTTCAATACACAAAAGAGAGAGACTCTAAACATTAAAGGGGTGTTTGCAATAGGCACGACATTTCAGAGGAGATAAGTGAAGTTACTCCTATATTATTTACCATACTAGCCCCATAATACACTTTTACTAAGAATTAAATTAATAAATTTTCTCTATTAAATTTTTAAGTGTAATTTTTTCAAACAAATCTAACTTATTTTTATGTAATCATAATAAAGTCANGGCAATTGAAATGGCTATCAATTCGGACCAGTTACCCGTTGTTATCTATCTCTAAGGAAGTTTTTCTACACACAAGCCGAAGAAGGTGTTTAGGTATGAGGCAGGCCGGGTGGAAAAATAAGAATGCAGAATCATCATAAAAAAACATTTGGAAGGACAAGGAAGCAGAACCTGGGACGTGGCATTTAGTGAAGCGAAAGTTGAATAAAAGCAAAAAGGGCATGATGAGGTGGCAGAGTGTAAATGGGAAGCATACAGACCAACAGATGAAGCAATTATCTAACCAGCTTTTATCCTTACAGGACAAGACTGAGGTTGTGGAAGTTGCTGCATTTCAAAAGCTCCATTCGGAGTTGTCCTGCAAGATGAGAAAGACCCTTACTGGGGCCAGCAAGCAAAAGAAGCATGGATGAAGTTTGGTGATCGTAATTCAAAATTTTTCCATGCATGTGCAAATCAAAAAAGGCAAGGCAAACATGATCAAGCATATTAAGGATGAAAGGGGACAGCTATGGGAAACACAGGAGCACATTGGAGAGGCTTTCGTGGGATATTGTCAGCGACTTTGCAAGATGAGGAAGACCTTCACTGTCGGCAGCAAGCAAAAGAAGCGTGGATGAAGTTTGGTGATCGTAATTCAAAATTTTTCCATGCATGTGCAAATCGAAAAAAGGCAAGGCAAACATGATCAACAATATTAAGGATGAAAGGAGATAGCTATGGGAAACACAGGAGCACATTAAGGAGGCTTTCATGTGATACTATCAGCGACTGTTCACTGCCGAAGCTTCAAGGAATCTACAGCAAGTTCTCTCAGCCATGGAAAGGAAAGTTACCCCTACTATGAACACTTTTTTGCTATGAGAATTTTTCTGTGAAAGAGTTGGGGGTAGCCTTAAACCAGATGTCTCCACTCAAAGCACTAGGTCCGGATGGCTTTTCTGCTTACTTTTATCAAAAAAATTGGATAGCTATAAGGGTGGAGGTTAGCCAATCTGTACTTCATATTTTGAATAATGGGTGTTTAAATAAAGAGTTGAAATTAAGAACCCAACATGTATGATTAAATTGCTTTGATTTCGAAAGTTAAGAACCCAACATGTATGATTAAATTTTGACCCATTAGTCTATGCAATATATTCTACAAACTTATTTCAAAGACTCTACCGAATCGGTTGAAAACAGTGTTACCTGAGATTATATCTTAAACCCAAAGTACTTTTATTTCAGGTCGTTTGATCACATACAATATATTGGTAGCTTATGAAACTCTCCGTACCATGCACTCGAAAATGTTTGGTAAGGTGGGGTACATGGCAATCAAGCTCGACATGAGTAAAACCTATGATATGGGTGGAATGAGGTTTTCTAGAAGATGTTATAGACCAGTTAGGTTTTGAATGTAAATGGATTCAACTAATTATGATGAGTGTCAAATCAGCGAACTATGAGGTCCTAGTCAATGGAATTCCTACAAGACAGATCAAAACATTAAGGGGTATTCGGTAAGGGGACCCGATATCACCCTGTTTACTTTTGTTATGTGTAGAAGCTCTTAGCTCTCTCCTTACTTAGGCTGATAATAGAGGAGAACCTGCAGGGGTGCCAACCTTCAAAAAGGGGCCCCGTATAAATCATTTATTTTTTGCTAATGATAGTCTTTTGTTTTGTAAGGCTACTTCACACCATTGGCAACAAATGATGGCAATTCTATAAGCATATGAGATGGCATCTAGTTAAAAGGTGTTGGGGATCCCGGCAACATAACGTTATGATACATACCTTGGTTTGCCCACCCTCGTTGGTAAATCAAAAACTCAAGCTTTTAAGAGCATAAAGGATAGGGTATGGAGGAGATTAAGTGATTGGAAGCTGAAATTTCTGTCATAAGCTGAAAAAGAGATTCTATTGAAAGTGATGATACAAACTATATCAACGTATAGTATAAGCATTTTTCATCTCCCAAAAGGACTATGCTCCAAGATTAATTCCATGATGCATAAATTTTGGTGGAGGCACCAAGAAAATGAATTTTGGATCCATTAGATGAGTTGGAGTCGAATGGGAGTGTTGAAAGATAAAAGGGGTATGGGTTTCTGAGAGCTTGTGAGTTTTAATAAGGTGTTATTGGCAAAAAATGTTGGCGGTTACTCAAATCCCCTAAGAGTCTCATAGCTAGAATTACAAAGGCGAAGTATTTGCTGAATGGAACTTTTATGGAGGCAAAGTTGGGTACAAAACCCTCCTTTGCAAGGAGAAGTATTCATGGAGCTAGATGTCTACTTGAGGAAGGCTTAATCTGGAGAATTGGCAATGAAAAAAGTGTGAGAATCTGGGGTGATAGATGGATCCCAAATCCTTCTAATTTTTATGGCCCATTCAACTTCAAAAGTGTTAAACCTAGATAGTAGGGTGAACGAGCTCATCAATTGGGGGGGGGAGGGGTTGGCGGGTGGAATCAAAATCTACTAGCACTACAAAAAAAAATGGGGGATTAGTAACGTGTCAAAATTGACACGTTACTAATGGATAGTTTTAAAAAAAATATACATTTGGTAACGTTTGAAAGTTCAAACGTTACCAAATGGTATCGTATGAAATTACCATGTTACCCTTTGGTAACGTGGCATTTTCAAACGTTACCAAAAATAAAACTTATTATATATTTTATATATTTTATATATTTTTATATTATATAATTTATTTTTATTAAAAATTTGGAAACGTTTATATTATTTTTTATTAATAACATGGAAATGTTATTTACAGCAGAGGAAAGTGCTGCCATCAATATTATCCCAATCAACAACACAAATCAACCTAAATTGCAAATATGGCGGGGTACCTGTTCAGGGGTTTTTAAGTCAAAAGTGCCTATCACTTAGCCAAAGAAATAGAACAAAGACGAGAACCAGGTTGCTTTAGACCGGCAAAGGAGAGTGCTTTGTGGAAGACCTTATGGAGCTTATCTATCCCTAATGCAGAATATATATATAATAAAGTTCTGGAGGGCTTGCCACAATTTATTACCCACGAAGGACAATCTGCTCAAAAGGAAGGTTGTGAATAATCCCATTTATCCCTTCTGTGAGAGGGAACCAAAAACTAAGGGTGTAAACCTGATCCGGTTTCCCAATTATTGGTTAAAACCAGAAACCGGAACCGAGGTTCCTGGTTTTTCGATTTTTTAAAACCGAAACCGGAATCGGGTACCCGGTTAACCGGCCAATTTCGGTTGGTACCCGGTTATCCGAACCGAGTAACCGGGTTTAAAAATTTTTTGTGTTTTGGGCTTATTTTATGTATTGGGCCTAATTTTTGGGTTTATTTTAGGTATTAATCCTAATTTTTTTGGCTTAATGTAACCATTTTGTAAAAAAAGAAAAAGAAAAAGAGAAACAACAGTTAGCCTTAAAATACTATAAAATTTCATTTTAAAAGCTTACATAATACAAATCTTATTTTTATGAGATTAAACACTAAATAGTAAATATTAACATGTCAAAAAAAACCCAAAGAAAACATTAAAACAATAAAAACTAGTATGTAAAGTAACAAAAGCCAAAAAAAATTATTAATATATATATAATATTAAAATATATTATTATATACATAGGCACCCGGTTATCCGGTTACCCAGTTATAACCGGGTGCCAAAAATCAGAGCCAGAACCGGGGTACCCGATTTCCCAATTTTCCGGTTCCCCGTTTTCATGGTTTCCCAGTTTCAGTTCCGGTTTTCCAGTTTTTTTTTACACTCCTATCAGAAACTGTGCTCCATGTCCTCTACGGGTGCCCATCAGCAATGGATGTATTGGGATGTAGTGAGCGGACTTTCCAAAAATGTTCTGTTGAGAGCTCAACTTTCCTACATGTTGCAGAGAAAATGTTGTCAAGATGCGGGAAGGAAGACTTTGCCATCTTTGCAAGGTTAGCTCGGAAACTATGGTATCATAGGAATGTGAGGGTGCATGAGGGGTTCTTTACACACCCAGCTGTACTCGTGCAGGAGATAAAAAAATCAATGGTGGATTACCGGTTGGTACACGAGAATACTTTCCCTGATAAGGCCGAGACTAGTAGAAGAATATGCACGAAATGGACTGCAACGGCCGAGGGATGGGTTAAGGCGAACTGGGATGTAGTAGTTGACAAAAACCTTGGAAGGTTGGGTGTAGGGGCCATTGTGAGGGATAATAAAGAAAGGGTTCTTGCTGCAAGGAGTCTTAAGCGTATGGGGGACTTGAACCTATGGCAGAGGAGGCACTAACATCATATGATGTGGCTTGTCTTTGCAAAGAACTTGAGGTACATTTCCTTGTCCCGAAAGGTAATGCAAAGCAAGTTGTAGAAGCTGTGAACTCAAACACCGGTACTTGGAGCTGTTTTGGACACCTTGTGGAAGACACACGCCGGATCCTAGACATGTTTTCACAAAGGCAATGTGGCTTAGTCAATCGTGAAGCCAATAATGCGGCCCATCTTTTGGCGAAGGTAGCCACAATAGATGTCATAGATAGGATATATAGAGATCAAACTCTAGATTGTATTTGTGATGTTGTTTTGATTGAACAATTAGCTCTATCCATTGATGGTTGATGGAGTTATGTTTTCAGCTCTATTTTCTGTTTGATTATTAAAGAGAATCTCTTTATTTAAGAATATATATTATTTAACTGTGATTATTTTTGGTTAAACCGTTAACAGTTTTAAACGGTTTTTAGCAAACATCTTTTATTTGAATCCCTACATATATTATTAAAAATAAAAATAAAAATAAAAACCGCAACTTTTTACCACATGCCTAGAGTCAGACCACTCCCGGATTTTCATGTGTTAGTCTTACTTAAAAATATATTTAAATGTTATATAGAAAAGAAAATGGTGCTTTTTCTTTGCTCTACCATTTATCCACGCGGCCCAAATCCGTTTCAAGCCTATCACCCCTTCCAGCCATATTATTCTAAGCCAACCCATTTGACTAGTCGAGTCTAGGCCTGCCCAGAGGAGTTGAAAAAATAAAACATGAGACGCTCTTAACTCAATCATGCAAGCAAATTTGCCGTCGATTTGCACAAAAAACCAATCTCTAGAGAAACTATTTGCTTTATAAACCTTTTACTTTGAGAAAAAAAATAATAATAATAATCTCTTGAGAAAGTACCATATGAGAAGAAAAAACTTAATTGTCTTAGTCACCTTCAAGGATAAATTGTTGATAGTTGGGTTGAAGGGCTAATTTTGCAGCAAAAAGAGCTGCAAGTGCTTCACCATCATTTACGTACGTCACAAGCAAGACCCAAAGTAGGTTCAGTAAAGAGAATGAACCCATCAGAGGAAGTACCTATTGCTGCTAAGGTTGAGAGAGAATTTCTATTGCTTGCATCAAAAAGTTTACTTAATTTGATTTAGGGGGAATTGTTTTGAGAGAAGCAGAACATTGGGGTAGGAGTTGTTATTGATGACTGAGTTTCTAGTCTTGCCAAATTAGGTCAAGAATAAGGGAGGCAAAAAGTTGGAAGTGGTGTTTGCAATTGGCCTCTATGTTGAGTGAAAATAAGGTCTAATTATAAATTTAAGGGGAAAATTCACTTTACCCCCTGAAGTTTCAGGAGTTTTTCAATTTTAACCTCAAAGTTTTAAAATTGGCAATGTACCCCCTGAAGTTTCAAAAAGTGGCAATTTAAACCCCCCGTTAACTTTTTCCATCAAAATGGACCAAATTAAAAAATTAAAAAAAAAACCTTGAGAGTAATTACGTAATTTCACATATTTCCATCCAATTTGACGGAAAATATTAATAGAGGATTTAAATTACCACTTTTTGAAACTTCAGGGAGGTAAATTGCCAATTTTGAAACTTTGGGATTAAAATTGAAACTCTTAAAACTTCATGGGATAAAGTGAATTTTCCCTTAAATTTAATCCAATCTTCAAAACTCAAATAGCATCACTACCAAAAACCTGGTATTTTCTAACGTGTCTACTGTTCATCATTTTTTGACACGTCAAAATTTACTAACGTATTATACATTCACACGTTAGTAATAGCATTTACTAATGTGTTACTATTCATATGTTAGAAATTACTAACGTGTGAATAGTGACACGTTAGTAAATGACAATATTTAAAAATAATTAAAAAAATGAAAATAGCAATTACTAACGTGTTACTATTAACACGTTAGTAAATGACAATATTTAAAAATAATTAAAAAAATTAAAATAGTAATTACTAACGTGTTACTATTCACACGTTAGAAATTACTAACGTGTGAATTGTGACACGTTAGTAAATTACAATATTTAAAAATAATTAAAAAATTAAAATAGCAATTACTAACGTGTTACTATTAACACGTTAGAAATTACTAACGTGTGAATAGTAACACGTTAGTAAATAACAATATTTAAAAATAATTAAATTAAATCAAAATTATTTTAGTAACGTGTCATATGTGCCACGTTAGAACATTCTAACGAGGCACATACGCCACGTTACCAAATCGCATTCCATTATTTTTTTTCCCTTAAAAAATAAAAATAATATGAAAAAATTATCCTTTGAAATTACCATATGTAAATTTTTTCCTTTTTTCTTTTTGTTTTTTTGTTTTTAAGTCAGGGAACCTCTCAAAGCCAGGGCCATTCGGACTCACCCCTGCAGAGTAAACTCCGATCCCGTGCACCACGCCCTCTGAAGTTCCTATACACAGAACTGGTAACCCTAGCTATATATGGTAACCCTAGATAGGGTTACCATATATAGCTATTTTTTTATTTATTTATTTATTTTATGTCAGGGAACACCTCCAAGGCAGGCCATTCGAACCTACCCATGTAGAGTAAACCCCGGTCCCGTTCACCGCACCATCAAAAGTTCATGTACACTGAATTGGTAACCCTAGCTATATATGGTAACCCTATCTAGGGTTACCATATATAGCTATTGTATTTATAATTTTATTTATTATTATTTTTTTTTAATGTCGCTCTAGGGTTACCATATATAGCTATTGTATTTATAATTTTATTTTCTTTTTTTTTTTTATGTCGGCGTACCTCTCCAAGGCAGGGCCATTCCGACCCACCCTTGTAAAGTAAACTCCGGTCCCATTCACCGCACCCTTAGAAGTTCCCGTGCACTGAATTGGTAACCCTAGCTATATATGATAACCCTATCTAGGGTTACCATATATAGCTATTGTATTTATAATTTTATTTTCTATTTTTTTTTTTTTTATGTCTGCGTACCTTTTCAAGAGTTGTGTACGCAGCTCATGCATAACTTACGTAAATTATGCATGCAATGCAAGGGAAATTGAATATTTTATTAATTTTTTTTTTTAAAAAAAATGGCCATTGGTGATGTGGCAAAATGCCACGTCACCTTTTTCTAACATGGCACAATGCCACACATCACCAAATAGTGACGTGGCATTATGCCACACGTTGGAAATGGGCTGGTTGGACCCAGCTGGCCCGCACCCCACCTACCCTTCCCCCTTTTTTTTTTTTCCTTCCTTTCTTTTCTTCCCCCCACTCGTTCCATCTCTCCGGCGCTAGCTCTCTCTCCCTCTCCCCTGCACCTTACTCCTCCCCTGCTGCTCCGGTGACGCTGCAGCTCCGGCGACCTCCTCTCTCCCGCCGGTGACCCCCCAGGCCATCTCCTGCGGCAAGCTGCATATATATTATATATATATATATATAACTGTATTGGTAATTAATTTTTTCTAATTTTATTTTCATTTTTTCTTGTCTGTTTTCATTTTTTTTCTTTTTGATTTATGATTGTATTTTTTGTATGGGGTTTGCTAGGGGTTCTCCCCATAGTGTTCTCCTAGCGTTCTCCTAGTCTTACATAAAATATGATTTAAGAAAAAATAAAATTATAGTATCATTTTTTTTCCCAACAGATCATTTTTTATGAGTTAATAATTAGATTCTAATACTTTAAAACTTGTTTTTGGATTCAAAACTAAAACCTAAGGGTGGAAGGTTAACCCTTTAGGGATGGTATCACCCAAAATAGATTTAATCATCCTAAATTTAGTGCTAATGCCTCAATTTTGGTGCTAATGCCTCAAATTTAGTGCTAATGCCTCAAATTTGGTGCTAATGCCTCACATTTGGTGCTAATGCCTCACATTTGGTGCTAATGCCTCACATTTGGTGCTAATACCTTAAAAAAACGTTGGTGGAAGCCACTACAATTTTATATTTTCTTAAATCATGTTTTAGGTAAGACTGGGAGAACGTCAGGAGAACCTACGGGGAGAACCCCTAGCATTTTCCTTGTTGTATTAGTTAGATTTTTAATTGTTTAGTTACTTAGGTTACTATGTTTATTGATTATGAGTGCATTACCATATGTCTATATATCCATTAATTGTTTAGCTACTATGCCACTCTTGTGTTGAATAACTCCTTCACTTTTCCTTATTGCCATTTCTCTATAAATCCATTAATTTTTAGTTAACATGCCCCGGGGATTATTAAATTAATTATAATCACACTTTATTTTCAAAAAGGCAGAAATTAATCTTTCATTTTTTAATAAAAAAATTCAACTTTTGTTTATGGCATGACTAGAACTGATCAAAACCTAACAACAAATTTAAGGGTGTATTTAGCATTATGATTTTATAAACAACAAATGTTAAAAATACAATCTCAAACAATTAATTTTAGATCCATACATCTCAAATTTTTAGATTTTCTAAGATACTTTTAATCCTATATATTGTTGAATTCATAAAACTTTTAACTATTAGGTTAGTTACTATGTTTACTTATTTAGGTTAGTTACTTAGGTTAGTTACTAGGTTTAGGTGAATAAATTTAGGTTACTTAGTTACCTAGTTAGTTAGTTTCTTAGTTACTTACTTACTTACTTACTTACTTAATTAGGTTAGTTACTAATTTACTTAGGTTAGCTACTTAATTGGATTACCTAGGTTAGTTAGTTGGATTAGCTAGGTTAGTTACTTAGGTTAGTTAATATGTTTAGGTGAATAAATTTACGTTACTTAGTTACTTAGGTTGGTTACTTGGATTACCTAGTTTACTTACTTGGATAAGCTACTTGGATTATCTAGGTTAGTTACTTGGATTAGCTAGGTTAGTTACTTAGGTAATTAGGTTAGTTACTATGTTTAGGCGAATAAATTTAGGTTACTTAGTTACCTAGTTAGTTAGTTTCTTAGTTACTTACTTAGGTTAGTTATTAAGTTACTTAGGTTAGCTACTTAATTGGATTACCTAGATTAGTTAGTTGGATTAGCTAGGTTACTTACTTAGGTTAGTTACTATGTTTAGGTGAATAAATTTAAGTTAGTTAGTTACTTAGGTTGGTTACTTGGATTACCTAATTTAGTTACTTGGATAAGCTACTTGGATTATCTAGGTTAGTTACTTGGATTAGCTAGGTAAGTAGGTTAGTTACTTAGGTTAGTTACTATGTTTAGGTGAATAAATTTAGGTTACTAAGTTACCTAGTTAGTTAGTTTCTTGGTTACTTAGTTACTTAGTTACTTAGGTTAGTTACTAATTTACTTAGGTTAGCTACTTAATTGGATTACCTAGGTTAGTTAGCTGGATTAGCTAGGTTAGTTAATATGTGCCTATCCAGTCGGATCATAATCATCATTATGATTCACAGGAAGAGGACATAGATTACGTCAGAACTGACCTACCACCTATTGAAGCGTACGTGATTTCATAAAAATAGAATAATCTACTTTCATGATGTTTTTATGTATTTAATTCCTACTACCCTTTTTTTGATTGTATTTGTTTGTCTTACACACTTTCATCTCATGTCATTACACTTCTGTTTTTTTTTTTTTTTTTTAGTGTTGTTGTATTCGTAAACATCCATATCCTCAATTCATTCTACCTCTATAATTAATTTGGAATGTGATGTATTTTGCAGGTCACCATGAGTATTCGCGGTGGAAAGACGAGAGGACAAAAGCGACCACTTACAGGTGACGACAGTCAGCCTGATGGAGACATTCGTAACATGATGAGGCGATTGGTAGAGTCCCGTACTGTGTGTCTGCATGAGGATAGTCAGTACGAGTTAGACACACAGGACATGTATATCATTAATATGTAGCCACACCCATCTACACTAGTACCTGAGACCCTAGGGGCAAATCCATGTAGTCGGCCGGGGAATATGGATCATGGTACCACTTCTGATGATGCAGACATGGAGCGGCAGCTACCCCCACAAGAGGCAGGCGGCGATATGGGCGATTCATAGGATTCACCACTGCCGGATTCACAGTAGGTACCACTGTCGGATTCACATGAGGTACCACCGCCCGATTCGAAGGATATACCACATCCTGAGGACCCTATTTTGCCCGTGCTGAAGGAGAACGAGGTTTGGACAATAAGTATGTTTGGACGTATATATTTATGCATGTTTATGTCTAACTTGAATACTATTTATTTTCATTAATTATTAATAGTCGCTTTATGTTCATATTACCAAATGCATGCAGATGATAATGATAAAATTGAAGTGCTGGATGTCAGTGACTCCCGCAAGTTAAATAATATTCCAGAAGGAAAACGAGTTATAGCGCAGTTCACGGGTTCAGCGCAACCCGTAGGTAGAAGCGGTTGTAGATGGAGGCGTACGACCGGGAAGATGGTCAGGAATGGTTCGTTCGTCCGGATATCAGATGACTGGAAGAAGGTATCACAAGAGCAGAAGGAGATCTTCTTTACTGCGTTGATGGTAAGTGTATTTTAGATGTTATATGTTTATTTTAAATATAATATATATTTATTACATATTGTGTTAAACTTATATCTGAAGCTAATTTCAATTACTTATTTGAGGTTATATTAATTTCTTAATTGTTAACTAATGCAGAAAAAATTCTACATCCTGCCCGGCTCGAATATTGCCGAAATAAAAAATGACTTGTGGAGAGATATGGGTGAGAAGTTAAAGTATTGAAGAGCCGAATTGAAGCACCCATTAAAATTGGAGCCGATGACACTCCTGACATAGTGAAGGTAAGAGCAGGAGAAATGCTCAAGAAATAAGAGCAGGCGGATGTAGATATCTTATTGGAGAAGTAGTGTGATAAGAAAAACAAGGTAGGTTAGTAATTATAGTTATTTATATTTTTACATATTAATAACATAAGTTCTGTGCACAGGAATATGTCGCGCACATGAAGCAGATCAGAGATCTATATAACACACCACATTGTGCCGGCTCGAAGAGCTATGCCATGCATTCGCACGATAAGGTATGTTTCTTAAAACCCATGCACATCTAGAAAAAAGAGATTCCTGCTACTTGGGCGTCCATTGTTTGAAAAACGTACTTTTAACCAATGTTTCTTCTTGCAATTGTATAACTCTTGTCTCACTTTATCCTTTTATTTTTTTTTTCTTATGATTTTAATTAGTTTCCTATTATAAGTACCATGCATGAGATATATAAACTTAAAATCATTATACGTAACTCTCTTGCCATGGAACAGTACTTAGGAAGAAAGAAATATATTTTTATTATTTCTAATTTGCATAAGCGTACAATATATAATTGATTGCACTCACAAATTAATCGGCAGCAAAGCCATGAGTTCTTATTTGGATTAAATAACTTAATACAGTATATTTACGAAAATATGTCTATTGTTGTGAATTTTTGCAAGCCATTAAAAGGGGCAAAACCCCTACGCAAGTAGAAAATTACATCGCGACCCATAAGAAGAAAAGGCGGGGGGTACCCAAATACATTGGTGGGGGAGAGAGTGGTATGCTTCTAACTACCCCTTACGTTGAAACACGTTTGTGTAATATTTGTATATTATGTTTAATATTTACACTAAAAAATAACCATGTATATTCAACGTATAGGCAATGATGGAGCAGCTAGCGGAGTCTGACCCAGCCAAGTCGGTAGAAGGGCAGCCAGGGATGCTCCGATGGGCACCCAATGATGCATACGCCCAAGCTCACGGCAATAAGCCGGAGTATGCCGGTCGTGTGCGTGGTATGAGTAAAAATATTTTGTCGGTGCGGGGCAACATTCATTTGTATTACACACCATTCCAAGCGAGATCCCAGAATGCTCCTCCATCAACAATGATATCTGAGATGATTGTAGAAGTGCTTACAGTGAGAGACGAGCAGCACAAGCAGGATATGGAAGAGCGCTTGGCCTAGCAGAGAGAGCAGATGGAAAAGCACTCACTCAGCAGAGGGAGGAGCACAGGCTGGATATGGATGCGATTACCAGGCGGTTTGCTGCGCAAATGGCAGCATACGACGCCCATTTCCAATCGCTTGAGGGGGGTACAGTCGTCAGCTCGGAACCGGAGGTTACCACAGAGAGGACTGTGCACGACCTAGGGTCACCTGCACGATCCATCGTCAGATCATCTACAGATAGCACACATGGTAACAACCAAGTTATTTTTTTATTATCATTTTCTTATTATCGTTTGGTATAATTATATAATATTATGTGTGTATTTCTTAACCAACATATACATATTTAACACTTAGTACATATTAATGCATGTAGATAATGATCACAATGGAGCCTGACATTTGACCCCGGTTGGACAGAAGTCACTTCTATCGAAGACGACCATGGACTGACATATATTACGGTACGTATAGGTGCATCATTTAAATCTAGCCAGTCTATAAATAATTTTTATGGACGATGCAAGTATTTGTTCATCTCATATTAACCAATGAGTCAATTGTTGATTTATTATGGTATCATACATATCTTAATATACAGCTATCTGTTTATCTCCTATTAACTGTCCCGACATATTGTTCATTTATTGTCCTATCATACATATCTTTCTATGCAATTGTTCATCTGGTTGGGACGTCTTCACATTTCGAGTTTTTTGTTTCCCCTATTTGTTTGGCATATTAATGATAATTCGTTTAATTAATCGTGTCTGGTGCAATTATAGTATGTTAAAAGTAAAGCTTTAGGTTTTGATTTGGTTAATTATTTCCTTGTTTCATTATCTATCAAACGTTTATATTTCCAAGTAATTTGTGCTGCCAAATTTCTCCTCGTTATTATATTAATTAATGGATTATTTATGTGCAGTTGATATTATGCTTATGCATTTGATATTTCTATCATGACTTTTATTTGTTAATGGTTTTTGTTATTATTTTCAGTTCGTGCGGAGAAGTCAGAGCTCTCTACTGTTCCATCAACTCGATTTGACGGAAGAGGTGATTTTTATCCTTCATACATGTATTTGCCACGACATTAAGACCATATTTTTTGGGATGTTTGTTTATATTTGGATAACAACATTTATGTATGGAAACATTTGTATTTATTAGATTCATATTACTCGATGATTGTGTGACGTCCCACATTACCTGGGTATGGATTATATGATGTGTTTATACGAAATATGCTCTCTCTAAATGGTATGAGGCCTTTTGGGGATAGACTCAATACTAAAACCGTCCGGGCTTGGCCCAAAGCGGACAATATCTTATCATTTAGGGTGGGATGTTACATATGGTATTAGAGCCATAGCCCAGCCTGAAATGGGGGAGTGTGCACAAGCCCATAGGGGTCGCCAGCGAGGACGTTGGGTCCTAAGAGGGGGTGATTGTGACGTCCTACATTGCCTGGGAATGGATTATACGATGTGTTTATATGAAATATGCTCTCTCTAAATGGTATGAGGCCTTTTGGGGATAGACTCAATACTAAAACCGTGCGGGTTTGGCCCAAAGCGGACAATATCTTATCATTTAGGACGGGATGTTACAGATTGTTAGTTGGATATTATTAGTAGTTGTTTATATATATGATGAATGGATAGAATTGATATGATTATTGTTTATATGATGAATAAATGGAATGGGTAGGAAATAGAGAGGAGCCAGTTATGCCTACTTTTAGGGGCAAAATGGATTGAAATTGATTGTTAGTTGGATATTATTAGTAGTTGTTTATATATATGATGAATGGATATGATTATTGTTTATATGATGAATGGATGGAATGGGCAGGAAATAGAGGAGCCGGTTATGCCTTCTTTTAGGGGCAAAATGGACTTTGCCCCTAAAAGAAGGCATACCCGACTCCTCTATATTTCATGCTCGATGGATGGATTATAAATATTGTTTATCAGGTTTGATTATGAATAATACCCACCAATTAGCAAGAAAATATGGAAAAATTTAAAAATAAATAAATAAATACTAACATGTCAGATTTTGACACATTAGTAAATTACTAATGTGTTAAAATATGACACGTTAGTAAATTACTAACGTGTCAAAATCTAATACGTTAGTAAATTACTAACATGTCAGATTTTGATATGTTAGTAATTTACTAACGTGTCAAATTTTGACACGTTAGTAAATAGCAAAAAATATTAAAAAAATAATAATAGAAAAAAATAATAAATACTAACGTGTCATATTTTGACACGTTAGTAAATAGCAAAAATATTAAAAAAAATAATAATAGAAAAAAATAATAAATACTAACGTGTCATATTTTGACACGTTAGTAAATGGCAATTTCTAACAGGCAGTTTAATAACGTGTAAAAAACGTTAAGAATGACACGTTAGTAACATTTACTAACATGTTAATGGCCCTAACACATTAATAAATGACCGTTACTAAAAATATGATTTTTTGTAGTGCATGTTCGGGATTGTGTTTGAAAAATAAAACTTTTAAGTCAAAAGGCATTTTTGCTTCATTTTTAAGTTTTTGTCAAAAATACATTTTGGCCATTTTTTGGCTTTCTGAACCCTTAAAAACGCTTTCAATTTTTTTTAACCAAATAAGTACTTTTTTTTTTTTTTCAAACGGACTTTTTAAGTATTAAACATACTTTTAGGCTCATTAAACATACACCCAAACAGGTCCAAAGTGTCCAAAGACCAAGGGGGATAGCTTCCAAATAGCCAAAAGAAAAGAAAAAGAAAAAGAAAATAAAATAAAAAAATAAAAGGGAAAATCCATTTTACCTCCCTGAAATTTCAGGAGTTTTTCATTTTGAACCCCGAAGTTTAAAAATTAGTAATGTACCCCGAACTTTACTCCCTAATGTTTCAAAAAATTTCAATTTAAACCTTCCGTTACTAATTTCCATCAAATTGGACTAAATTTTATGGAATTATGTAATTACCCTCGGGCTTTTTTTTTTAATTTCCATCCATTTAGATGGAAAATATTAACGGATAGTTTAAATTGAAACTTTTTGAAACTTCAAGGGGTAAATTGTCAATTTTAAAACTTTGAGATTCAAATTAAAAAACTTCTGAAACTTCAGGGGGTAAAGTGAATTTTTTTTTTTTTTTAAAAAAAAAGGCAAGTTAGAAAGAGATGTTCATAAGTTTATGGAGAGGACAAACAGAGTTTTGGTCTTCCCCAATGCTAAAATTGATACTTTGATGAATTTTGAGTTTCCAAAAAATGTATATATCCAATCCTTCTCGAGATGGGGTTTGGGTTGGAGGTTTTAAGTGAAGAAAATGGAACCAAAAAAGAAGCTAAGAAAAAATAATACATAAAAACAAAAGAAAGCATAAATAAAAGTATTGGGAAACTTCATTTACGTCCCCATAAAATAACGCACATTTTGCAAACACCCTTTCAATATTCAAAATATTTCACTTTGGTTATCAAACTTTCGTTTCGTTATAAATACCTCCTACCATTAAATATTGCAGTTAAATTAAACCCTAAAATGAAAAAAATGAGTAAGGGTATTTTAGTAATTTCACACTTCTATGTTAAGATTTAACAAAAAATCCTAATGGAATGGGGAAAGTGGAAGGAAATCAAAGTTCGATACAGTAAAATAAGATATTTTGAATATTAGGAAGGTGTTTGCAAAAGACGCGTAAGTTCATACGGGGTAAGTAAAGTTTCCCCAAAAGTATTTCTTCCAAAATAGAGGAGAAAAGAGATGGTCTTCAAATTCCTCCAAAAATGGTTCATCTTCACTTTTGTAGAGATGCTTCCGCTTCATAAAATCAAACAACAATTTTTAGGCCAAAGCTTTTTTATAACTTAGAAAGCAAGAAATTAATGAAAGTATACTCAATTATCAACTGTAACATATCACAATTTCAATAGGTGACATTTTCAAGTGTTTTAATGCCTAAAAACAACTAAAATTACATAATTTAACAATTTACTATTTCTTTAAAATCATAAAGAATCCTAAAAAAAAAACAAAAAATATCCTACATAGAATAGAGATGGATGCTCTAACCCACCAGTCGAATAGATAGAGTCGAGTGGATTTGTGGGTTCTGAGTGACGGGGAATTATTCCTAAAAAAATGCCTTTGGTATATCCCATTTGGATGATGCCATTGGCGTTTAGACGATGGAGAAACATTGAAGTCCAACCAACCTAACCCAGGTCTATATATATATATATATTCTAACTTCATCAGTTCAACATATACGCCATCCAATGTCCTTTTCCTCTTTTGTTTTTTTCTCTTTTTGTGTCCCATTTTTGTTACATGACTTGACCTTAAATTCTGCCTAAAGCTGGCCATCAAACCTCTTGATCCTTGCCACTCAAATAATTTGTCCATATCTCTGGCAGAAATAGACAAAATAGTTATTAAAAAAGTACGAATTTTTACTATAACTACTCATTTTTGACAAAATGGTTATCGAAAAAGTACAAATTTTTACTTTAACTACTCATTTTTTTTCATACATAGATTCTTTATTTTTTAAAAAATATTATTTTGTGTGATCAGTGAGAGAGTAAAAAAAAGAAAGTGAGAGAAACAAATACTAATAAACAAAGTTTATAGTCTGATTGGACTATTATTAGAGATGAGATGTTAATGATATCTTAAATTTTTAATATAAAAGTAAAAGCAATCAAATGTTTTATAAGGAAGCTATACTAACCAACAAAACAAATCAATAAAACAATGCCGGTATGGATCAGCTGCTACACTAAATTTTGGTACTGATAAGCCAAAATATATTGATTGTGTTCCATCAGAGAAAAACAAACAAACAATCATGCACACAACTAACCAACATAATTAATTGAACCAACAAAAGTAGGTTTGAATGCTACAAAGGTTGACTAATGCAATACCCAAGCTGACAAAATTACAATTCAATATATATGATTTCAGCATAATCTTTTAATTTAGGTACCTAGGATCGAAAAAGTCCAAAGAGAAAAGGTCCATTTCACCCATTGAAAAATGAACTATCTAAAATTGACTTTCAATCTTTAAGCAACGGTTCAACTACTACTTTGGTCCTCCAACTTTGATCCTTATTGTGGTTTTTTTTTTTAAAAAAAAAATAATAATAAAATTTAAAAAAAAAAGAAGAAGAATGAATCATTTCAGTCTCATTGAAGAAGGGTTACGAGCGTAAACGCTCTTACATCACAGAGTAAAAACTCTGAGAAAATCATAGTCGAAATTACGAGGTTACAAGTCATAAATGCTTACATAAAAATCAAAATTCAAAATCTATCTATGACAACAATATCTACTAACTCAAGACTAATTTTCGGTTATAACATCAGATCTGATCCTTATNTTGTCTTTTGTCAAATGGACAAACGGTTTGATTATTTCAATAGGCACGATAGGACTTGCATAGGGCTTAAGCATGCTTGAACTAGAGTGACACTAGAACATGCATCGCTTTTAATCGATAGACGGATGTTTAATTAACTATGTATTTAAATATGGTGAGGTGGAATTTAGACTTTAGTTATTTTTATTTCTTTATTTTATTGCATTTTAATTTAGTTTATTTTTATGCACGCCAACTGTTTGCTATTGGGACTAGGTTAAGATATTATTAGTTTAGGCATTTAAAGTTGATTTTTAGCAAAACCGATTCTCTGTGGGTTCGACACTCGTACTTGCACATCCACTCTATTACGATCGACTCGTGCAATTGGCGAGTACAATTAAATTTGTACATCAAATTTTGAGTTTCTAAAACATGTATATATCCAATCCTTCTCAGGTTTTAAGTGAAGAAAATGGAACCAAAAAAGAAGTTAAGAAAAAATTATACATAAAAACAAAAGAAAGCATAAATAAAAGTATTGGGAAAGTTTACTTACGGCTCCATAAACTTACGCACTTTTTGCAAATACTCTTTCAATATTCAAAATATTTCACTTTGGTTATCGAATTTTCGTTTCATTCCAAATACCATCTACCGTTAAATATTGCAATTAAATTAAACCCTAAAATGAGAAAAATGACTAAGGGTATTTTAGTAATTTCACACAGAGATTTTGAATATTAGGAGGGTGTTTACAAAAGATGCGTAAGTTCATAGGGGATAAGTGAAGTTTCCCCAAAAGTATTTCTTCCAAAAAAGAGGAGAAAAGAGGTCTTCAAATTCCTCTAAAAATGGTTCCTCTTCACTTTTGTAGAGGCGCTTCCGCTTCATAAAATCAAACGACAATTTTGAAGCGTCTTCATAAAATCAAACGACAATTTTTAGGCCAAAGCTTTTTTATAACTTAGAAAGCAAGAAATTAATAAAAGTATACTCAATTATCAACTGTAACATATCACAATTTTAATAGGTAACATTTTTCAAGTGTTTCAATGCCTAAAAACAACTAAAATTACATAATTTAACAATTTATTATTTCTTTAAAATCGTAAAGAATCGTAAAAAAAAAAAAAAAACAGACCCTACATAGAACAGAGATGGATGCTCTAACCCACCAGGCGAAAAGATAGAGTCGAGTGGATTTGTGGGTTCTGAGTGACGGGGAATTATTCCTAAAAAAATGCCTTTGGTATATCCCATTTGGATGATGCCATTGGCGTTTAAACGATGGAGAAACATTGAAGTCCAACCAACCCAACCCAGAATTGGGGTCTATATATATTCTAACTTTATCAGCTCAACATACGCCATCCAATGTCCTTTTTCTCTTTTGTTTTTTCTCTTTTTGTGTCCCATTTTTGTTACATGACTTGACCTTAAATTCTGCCTAAAGCTGGGCATCAAACCTCTTGCTCCTTGCCACTCAAATAATTTGTCTATATCTCTGGTAGAAGTAGATAAAATAGTTATCGAAAAAGTACAAATTTTTACTTTAATTACTCATTTTTTTCATACATAGATTCTTTATTTTACTCTTTATTTTTTTTAAAATATTATTTTGTGTGATCAGAGAGAGAGTAAAAAAAAAAAAGAAAGTGAGAGAAAAAAAATACTAATAAACAAAGTTTATAGTCTGATTTGACTATTATTAGAGATGAGATGTTAATGATATCTTAAATTTTTAATATAAAAGTAAAAGCAAACAAATGTTTTATAAGGAAGCTATGCTAACCAACAATACAAATCAATAAAACAATGCCGGTATGGATCAGCTGCTACACTAAATTTTGGTACTGATAAGCCAAAATTGATTGTGTTCCATCGGAGAAAAACAAACAAACAATCATGCACACAACTAACCAACATAATTAATTGAACCAACAAAAGTAGGTTAGAATGCTACAAAGGTTGACTAATGCAATACCCAAGCTGACAAAATTACAATTCAATATGATTTCAGCATAATCTTTTAGGTACCTAGGATCGAAAAAGTCCAAAGAGAAAAGGTCCATTTCACCCATTGAAAAATGAACGATCTAAAATTGACTTTCAATCTTTAAGCAACGGTTCAACTACTACTTTGGTCTTCCAACTTCGATCCTTTTTTTAAAAAAATAATAATAAAAAAAATAAATAAAGAAGAAGAAGAAGAAGAAGAAGAAGAAAAAGAAGAAGAAGAAGGAGGAGGAATCATTACAATCTCATTGAAGAAGGATTATGAGCGTAAACGCTCTTACATCATAGAGTAAAAAATTTTGAGAAAATCATAGTCGAAACTATAAGGTTACAAGTCATAAATGCTTACATAAAAATCAAAAATCAAAATCTATCTATGACAACAATATCTATCAACCCAAGACTAATTTTCAGTTGTAACATCAGATCTGATCCTTATTATTAATTACGTCTCTAAACCATCAATTGTATTAATTTACTCCTTAGGCTTATAATCAAGGAACAAATTAAAGGGACATTCATGTAAAAAATATCAAAATTTTCCTTTCCTAGGAAAATTATTACTAGTGTTTATATGCTTACAATCCCACCGCCTTGGTATACATATTACAATCGTTGTTAAATTATTATTTATTCTAAAAATTTAAATATATAAAAAATAGTAAAATTAATTATTTAATTAATATTTTAACTCTCTCCTCAGGTGTATGGCTCAAGCTTCTCTTGAATAAATGAGATGAATTATAAAGACAAAGTATAAACTCAAACTATTACTCTTAAATAATAGGGTTAAATACAAAATAGGTACCTGTGGTTTGCACCAAAATCAAACAGGCACCTAGGTTTTCAAAAGTATCACAAATGGTACTTGTGGTTTGCAAAAAAACTCACTTGGTACCTCTGTTAACATTCCGTTAGATTTTTTAACGGAATGCCACATCATCCTTACACGTGGGCGCCACTTGATGTGATACCTAGGTTTTTGGGTGCCACGTCATTAAAAATAAAAATAAAAATAAAATAATAATAATAATAATAAAAAGACAGCAGCTGGGGTGGCTCGGCCACCCCATTTTGCCTTGGGGGTGGTTCGGCCACCCTAGGGCCAAACCCTAAAAACAAGAAGATCTTTTGTCTCATGGTAGACTACTCATTTTCCCTTACGTTGCTCTGTCCTGTATCCCTCTGAATAGGCATTCAAGAGACTTGGAATGTCGCCCAAACTAAAATTACAGGATTTCCAGAAACAACTCCCGCGTCTCCTCCTCTGTCCTTATGAGATCTTTCAGAATATCTCCTACATCTAGTACCATATGAGTGAGCATTGGGATGAGCGCCCTAGGAACAAAGTAAATTCAGTGTTCACAAATGAATAGTTCCTTTGAGATCATGGTTCCTTGGAACTCTCAAATGTTTTCTAAGAACTGAGACCTTGAGCCTTCTTTTTCCACAATTTTGAGGGTTTGGACCCGGATCCTTCTTTTTCTTTTTTAATTTTTTTGTTCTTTATATTTTTAAAATTTTTGGGTTTTATTTAATTAAAGAACTGACATAGCACCCAAAAACCCAGGTATCACGTCACGTGGTGCCTACGTGTAAGGATGACGTGGCATTCCGTTAAAAAATCTAACAGAATGTTAACAGGGGTATCAAATAAGTTTTTTTGCAAACTTCAAGTACCATTTGTGATACTTTTGATAACCTAGGTGCCTGTTTGATTTTCTTGCAAACCACATGTACCTATTTTGTATTTAACCCTAAATAATATCTAACAATTAAAGACTACATTGTCCCTTGCTGGTTTGTTAGAATATATATATATATATATATAAATATATATGAATATAAAATATGGTATCAAATCTCTAAGATTTGATTACAATCAAACCTAAATGGAGAATATTTTAGTATCAATGTACATAATATGAAATATATATATGTATATATATTTCATATTATGTACATTGATACTAAAATATTCTCCATTTAGGTTTGATTGTAATCAAATCTTAGTATCAATGTACATAATATGAAATATATATAGAACTTGAAAGATTATGCAGGTGGTGAAGAACAAATAAATATGGTAGCAATAGATCATCAACTCTTACAGCTCTGATACCAAGCGATCGGAAGCGCAAATTATATAAAAGTTATATCTATATATTTCATATTATGTACATTGATACTAAAATATTCTCCATTTAGGTTTGATTGTAATCAAATCTTAGAGATTTGATACCATATTTTATATTCTCCCACCTAATTGATGGAAAAGATTAGATCTTATTGTAGGAATCTCCCTTTAGGGTGTTTATCCTATGGAGGACAAAGTGTCTGAGAAATCTCCAGAGAATGTAGAAATATGAAAGTAACGTAAGTTCTCTTGTTTCTCCAACCCTATTTATAGAGTTGTGATATGACTCTTCGTCAAGAGTCATATCATGTCACTTGAGCATAACCTCTATGGAAGGTTTACGATAGAATATAGGAATGACCACATTTGTTACTGTGTGATCATCCTCAAATCATCATCTCCCACTTGATCACACTTTAACATCATGTATGTAATCCAGTTAAACATAATCATTTTTGGTACCAATAACCAATGTTAACTCTTATCTGTTTAATTCACAGATTGGCATTAGATTATGACATTTAAATAATGTATATATAATTTTGTCATTTTATCTAATCGCACCTTTTACCATATATATTCATACTGACTTATATATATTAAAGGTGACTACATTTCGTTTTTCAACAAAACGAATGACATCAATTCTCTATGTTTAGGAACATTGGTTCACACCTATTTCACAATTGACAATTTCAGCCATACATAAAACTATGTGTTGACTTGCACTGATTTTTAATCAAGCGATTTCTTGATACACCTTATCAATGTCTATTACACTATAAGATCATAAATACTAGCAACTTTTAATATAATATCTCTTGATGAACCTTATAATTATGAAAATTGTAATATTTTATTTCTTTAAGTGTTTTTAGTCTATTACCTGATCATTTTCCCCTTTTAAAAACATAATTGCACAAAATCGTTCATTCAAACGTCCCCAAATCCTTCCATTTGTGCTTTAACATGTATGTAGCTACCACCTAGGTGTTTCTTAATCCCATTGTAGCTACATGTTCTCTGAACTTTTCCAAAGACAATCCTTTGGTCATAGGATCGGCCACCATATCTAATGAGGAAATAAATTCAACTTTTATTTCCCCTCTTTCCGCTATATCTTGAATATAGTGGTAATTTATATCAATATGTTTACCTTTGGAGCTTTGTGCTCCACTTTTTATTAAAGAGATAGCAGACTTGCTGTCATAAAACATATTGACAGGTTTACAGTTTAAACCTAAATTTAAACTTTCTATAAACCGTTTGATCCACACTGCATTACTTACTATTGAGCTGCATGATATATATTCAGCTTCCATAGTGGATTTTACGACTCAACTTTGTTTCTTGCTTAGCCAAGAAACAGCTGTTCCACCAAATAGGAACACATATCCACTTGTTGATTTTCTATCATCAATATCACCAGCAAAATCCGCATCTGTGAATCCTACAATTTCTAAATCACTTATACCAAAGCATAAACCTATGTTTTTAGTACCTTGTAAGTATCTGAATATACGTTTTACTGCTTTCCAATGTGTCTTACCTATATTAGATTGATATCTGCTAACTAATCCTACAGCATGACAAATATCAGGTCTAGTACTTGTCTTAGCATACATGAGACTGCCCACTGCTTGGGCATAGGGGATAGATTCCATTTCTTGAATCTATGTCTCATTTTGAGGACACATTAATTTACTTAAATACTAACCTTTCGAAATAGGCGTATTTAATGGTTTATATTTATCCATATTAAACCTCCTTACTATCTTTTCCAGATAATTTTCTTGATCCAAATATATTAGTTTTAAATTTCTATTTCTAGTAATTTTTATTCCCAAGACATAGGTAGCAGCTCCCATATCTTTCATTTCAAATTTGGATGACAAGAATAATTTTGTATTATTTATCATATCTGGACAGTTACCGTTTAGCAGTATATCGTCTACATATAAAGATCATATTGTAAATTTATCATTTTCATTACATATGTAAACACAGTGATCTAGTGGACTTATCTTGAATCCAATTTCCATAATTGCTTGGTGAAACTTTAAATACCATTGTCTCGAAGAATGCTTAAGCCTATATAACGATCTTTTCACTTTGTAGACTTTTCTTCATGTCCTTTGATTTGAAAACCTTCAGGCTGAATCATGTAGATGTCTTCTTTTAATTCTCTATTAAGAAAAGCTGTCTTAACATCTAATTGATGTAATTCCAAATCCATTTTAGCTACAATTGACATGATTATCCTCACCGAAGTGAATTTTCCCACAGGTGAATATGTGTCAACAAAGTCTACACCGGGTTGTTGAGTGAACCCTTTAGCTATCAATCTAGCTTTATACTTTTCAAGACTCCCATCAGCTTTGAATTTCTTTTTTAGAACCCATTTGCATCCAATTGCTTTTCTTTGACTTGGTAAGTCTGTGAGTTCCCACACATCATTTTTCTGGATTGACTCAAGTTCTTCATTCATGGCTTTTATCCATTTTTCAGCATCATGACTATTTACAGCTTCTTTAAAATTTACTGGGTCTTCTTGTAAATTTATATCATCTGTATTTGGTACATGATAATCCTTGAGTATAGTTGATGGTTGTCTTTGTCTTTTACTCCCACTCTTTTCATTATTTATAATCAGATTATGTAGATTATTGGTTTTTCCTTTGCTCCCACTGTTTAGAAGATCTTTGTTTTGATGTGTTTGGGATTCAGGATCTTCATTATGTAGGAGTCTTATTTCATCCAAGGGAGTAATCTGATTGGTGTTTTCTAAAAATACAGAATCTCTGCTTTCTATTAATCCTTTATTTGGATGATAGAATCTATATCCATTATCATTTTCTATATATCCAATAAATCTACATTCCCATGTTTTACTAGTTAACTTATCCCTTAAGAGTTTAAGGATAAGCACATGTGCCTTACACCCCCATAGTTTAAGGTTATGAAAAACTGGTTTTAGGCCTGTCCAATATTCATAGGGTGTAAGAGGTTTCGTTTTAGTCGTAATTCTATTAAGAGTATATGCTGCAGTGGATAAAGCTTCACCCCAAAAATGGTTGGGTAATTCAGCATACGCCATCATGGATCTCGTCATTTCCATTAAAGTTCTGTTTCTTCTTTCTGCAATCCCATTTTGTTAAGGCTTATAAGGCATTGTATATAAATGTCTTATTCCACTTTCTTTGCAAAAAGAATCCATGGCTTCATATTCACATCCCCTATCATTATTTAAGCTTTTAATGGACCTTCCTAATTGTTTTTCTACCTCTAATTTATATTCTTTAAATTTTTCAATCGCTTCAGATTTCTGTTTAATAAGGTAGATATGTCCATATCTTGAATAATCATCTGTAAAGGTAATAAAGTATTCCATTCCTTTATGTGTTTTAGTTCTTAGATGACCACATATATTAGAATGAATTACTTCTAATAAATCTGATAATTTCCAGTGTTTTGAAAATGATTTACTAATCATTTTTCCCTTAATATATGATTCACATGTATTAAAATCTTCAGAATTGATATTAGGTAGTAATCCATTTTTACTCATTCTCTTCATTTTGTTTTTGTTGATGTGGCCTAATCTTAAATGTCATAAGAAAGAACTATCTTCAGACACATATGAATACTGTGAAATAGGAACTTTATTATCAACTTTGAGTAAATACATATTCTCTATTTTTATACCCTTTATAGATACATTCCCTTTACTTATATAAACCTTTCCAGACTTAAACTTAATACCATATCCTTTGCCATCTAATACGGGAATAGATATTAGATTTCTCCAGATATTAGGCACATACAAAACATTATGTAAAACAACGATTCACCCTTTAACATAAATCTTACATTTCCCTTTCACCTAACACATCACTGTTAGTGTTGTTGCCCATGTACACTTTGTGTTCACCAATTGCCTTTTCCTTGAAATCTACAAAGAATTCTTGATCTCTGGTGATATGTCTGGTAGCAGCTGAGTCGATCCACCAAGAATTTGAAGTCGGTTCAGCCATCATCACTTCAGTAACTGTCATAGCTATTTCTTTCTGTTTTTTGTCACCATTGTTCTTTGGACAATTTACCTTAAAATGTCCCACTTTGCCGCAATTAAAACATGCTCCTTTGACTTTCTTTTTACCTTTTAGCTTACCTTTCCATTTCTTCTTGAATTTTGTAGGTTTGCCTTTAAATGCTTGAGCATGTAGATTATGAGCCTGAGTCATCATAACGTTGCTAGTTTGTCATTCTCTTCTTCTTCTTTTCATCATCTCTTCTTCTAGCACAAGTAAAACTGGTAGAGAAATTATGGAGATGTTTTTTCCGCTGTGGGTTAGTGATGTTATCACATGTTCCCAAGACAAAGGAAGACCATTTAATATTGTTGTTACTTGCATTTTGTCGGATATTGGATGTCCGGCATATGCAAGTTCCTTTGCAATGGGTTCCATTTGGTTTACAAAGTTGCCCACATAGTCGTCTTCATTCATACGTGTACTATTATATTTATCCAATAATAGTTGAATATGAGTGTCCGACCTAGAACCATATTTTTCTTCTAATGCGTCCATTATTTCTTTTGTAGTTTCATGTCCTTCGAAGAGAGGGATGATATTATCCTTCATGCTATGGAGGAGAGTTGCCCTAGCCATTAGGTCATCTTCCATCCATTTTTCTCTTTTCTTAACAGCATCACCATCATTTTCTTCTACTAATTCGGGTTTACTTGTTGTGAGAGTGTATAAAGTTCTCTCATATATTAATTATATGTCAGTACATAAGAGATATGCCGTTTCCACATTCTAAAATTGATTCTATTAAGGCTTTCGACCTTTGAGGAATCTATACCGCTTTTAATAGCCATTTTAAAATGTGGATCCGAAAACTTAATACAAATATCTAATTTTAATAACTGTAATTACAATACACTTAACAGAAAATTAAAAAACTGTATTTCTAAGTTATTACAAACTAGCTAATAATAATAATAATAGATGTTTGTTATTATTATTATTATTATTAAATATATATATTTTTATATACTTGAGATCAGTCTTCTCTAGGATAGGTCAACCTTGCTTGATAATCATTCATACAAGCTCTGTAATATGGACGGTTTGGTTCTGTCAGTATGAACTGGTTGCGTCTTGGTGGTAGAGTGTATCGATTGCTGCTCACTGGCCACTAATCCCTTGGGCTTTGCACAACTATCCTTGCAATCCTCAAAGGGCGTGGCCCCTTCAAGCGTCTAGTACTTGAAATTTCCGATTGAGCCAAATCTGGTACGGTAAACTCCATTTCCTTATATTGTCTTGGTGACCACCAACATGGACAAACAAACCTCCAATTTGATTGTATTTTACTTTGATGAGAAGATTCACCCCGTTCCCAATTGTTTATTTGGGAATTATAGTTTGAAAACCCTGCAATATTCTTGCCCCTCAGATTAGCATTTCAATGCTTTTGAAATGAATTTAAATCGGGGCTATATTAAGTGAGAACGGGTCAAAAAACTACCTTGAGGTCGAAAATGATGGCATTTGCGATACTGGTGGGCCAAACCGGGTCGAATCCAACCAGATCTAGTCGGACCGGGTTGATGGGCGCGACACGCGCCTGTTACGCGCTGTACAGATCTGGCCTGTGGCAAGTAGATGCACAGGCGCGTGTCTTTGAAGGGGCGCGAGTCGGGTCGGCGGTTTGGGTCTGAATGTGGGTCACGGGCTTGATCTAATCTAAGTCGGTTGGTTCGCTATTGGGCTTGAAGCGATTTGGCCTGGATCTGTTTTGCTTGGGCTTGGGCCCTCAAAATAGATTCACGGGCTGTAGTTTTCCACTTCAGGCCGGATCGGGTATTTTCTTGGGTCGAGTCAGAATTGAATGAAACAGCATCGTTATACTTTTTTTGTGCCTGTTCAAGAGTCCATGGAGCGGCGTCGTTTATGTATGAAACGACCGTCGTTCCATATGGGGCTAAATGCGCCCCCTGAAGAAGCAGGCAAAACGGCGTCATTTCCTGGTAGCAAAACGATGTCGCTTCTTTGCGAAGAGACGCACCCCTTGGGAGACGCCGAAACGACGTCGTTCCAAGGGGTTTGGTTATGCGCCTCTAGAACAGACGCTTGTACGATGTGGTTCCTAGGCTTTGTTTTAGGGGATTTTTCCCCTATACTGTTGATCAAAACGGTGCTGTTTTTTTTATCAAAACGGTGCTGTTTTGATCAACAGTGTTTTCTTCTTCAGAAAAACTCCCAAAATTGTGATTTTTTGCAGAAAAAATTATAGAATTATTTTCAAAAAATTCACAATTATTAATTTCATCCATTCTGGGACTATCCCTTTCCCAAGAAAATCCAAAAACCATACCTTTGGTTGGGGATGATTCACCAACAACGTCAAAACCCAGAGGAGGAGAATTTTGGCTTTGAAGATCCACCAAAGGAGATGCATCAAACGGAGTTTCAAATAAATTCTTCCAATATTTTTGCTCCAGTAAGTAGCATTTCTTTAGAGTTTCAAAATCTCCAGTAAATTTTGATCCACCAACAGTAATTTTGAGACGTTCTTCATGTGGGTTTGAAATAATCAAATGTAAATTATAATATGCCACAGAAGATGCCAAACCTAAACTTTATCTGTTCTCATATATTCTTTATTCTTCTCTTCATAATCATCTTTCTCTTCGTTGTCTTCTTTGTCTTCCATTAGCCTTGCTTTGATACCACTGATGGAAAAGATTAGATCTTATTGTAGAAATCTCCCTTTAGGGTGTTTATCCTATGGAGGACAAAGTGTCTAAGAAATCTCCAGAGAATGTAGAAATATGAAAGTAACGTAAGTTCTCTTGTTTCTCTAACCCTATTTATAGAGTTGTGATATGACTTTTCATCAAGAGTCATATCATGTCACTTTAGCATAACCTCCATGAAAAGTTTATGATAGAATATAAGAATGACCACATTAGTTACTGTGTGATCATCCTCAAATCATCACTAACATAGTTTTTCATAAATAGAGATCTTTCTACTGTAAACATCATTCAAGTTAATGAGAGTACAATGTGTTAAAAATAGTAAAGATAAAACAAAAATCGAAATGCTCCTAAGGTCCATTAAAATGTTGTTTTCCTTAAGAAATTATTTGCCTCACTAAAATTGGTATGCAAAGGGTTACAACAAATATTTATCCAAGATACAATAGCGCCCATAAATCATCTATTGTGTAGATGCATTTTGCGCAAACCAAACTAAACCCAAACGCCTCAAATTTTCTATTCTAGCAAATATATAGAAACTCAAATTTAAAATATAGAAGGTGTTTGAGAGAAAATAGAAGAAGAGAGAATTTTTTTGTGTTGGGAACTAGACTACATTGAACTATTTATAATTTTGTAGTATTAAAGATAGCAGTTATTTATGTATGTTCAATAACGTCACTTAATTTTGAAGTTAACCGTAATAAATTGTAAATCCAATAGTCATAAACTACTAACTAATGTTAACAAATCTTATTTTAACGGTCATTATATTTTATCATCACATTTCAAGAAACACTTAATTCTGACCGTTATAGTAAATTACTATCAAAGATGATTTAATTATAACCATTAGATCGTAATTGTTTGTAATGATCACTTAATTTTAACTATTAGATTAAACTTAATTTGATCTCATAATTGACTTTACTAATGGTCTAGTAAATCCTACTATATGATTTACCTTAAAAAATCCTATGGTTCAAGTCAAACCACTAGATTGAACTATCATGACTATTCAAAAATGAATGGTTATGATCACTCTAAGCTTTAATGCCAAGTGCACCATCAAGAAGCCACTAGCGCCTTATAGCTCACTACCACAAACACGCACGTATGTGCACTCGGTGCTTCGCACCGTAATAGACTATATATATAAGCACATACACCCAATCATTACTTTAAAGAAAATGCTTAATGATATTTACAAAGGATCAATCCTCAAGGGCCAGAAACCCTAAGAATCAATCATCCCTTTAACAAGATCAAACACATTGTGTCTGAATGCAATTTTAAGATTTTTTGAACACTTAGTGCAATTGTAACATCTATTTATTCATCATTAACCTTCACCAAACATTCTTGCATGAATTTTAAGGTACCAAGAGGTTGCCATGATGAAGAGAGAGTCGTTGTTCCATCAATTAGATATTGTATTCAAGAGTTTCTAAACTCCAAATAGTTATTGTGATGATCATAGTTGCATTCTCTGTCATTTTGTTGTTTTTCCCCCTAGGTCAGTATAGTGTTGTTTGTTTTCGTGGATGTTTAATCATTGGCTCAGGATGATTGGTCGTTTTAGAGATCACATAGAAATGTCGTTGTGGTTATGTTGATCATTTAGATCGTAGATGTTGTTTGGTTTGAACCCTTAGAATTTCTAGAGACCGTAAAAGTCATCTTAGGGTTTGGTAGAGCCGTTTTAGGGTTTGGGAATGTCCTGGACACATCAGGAAGCGTTTCTACCAACCCAAGATCGATCTTTCTTAGCCCATGATCGATCCTCCCTTAAAAGGAATGATTCCAAGTGGCTCTAGTGCCTTGTTTTGCCAGTTCTTAGATCATAAGTTAGTGTTTTTGGCATGGGAGAATTGGCTAACATAAGGTTTTTGCAGAGAAATATTTTGGTGAGTTTGAGGCTGGTGTTGAGGACTTTTCCTACAACTCCGGTGAGTGAATTTCACATGGATATTGTTATATGTTTGACATTCTTTTTAGCATTCTATGTTGGTATGAAAGAAAACTTGTATGACCTTTACTTGCACAAACTATACTTTATGAACATGTGAACTCTTCCTTTTGTGCATGTGAGATAATTTAGTTTATAGGGTGTGATGAATTCATGTAAGTGTTTTATCATGCATGCATGTAAAAGAAAGATCACATGATCAGTTGCATCGTCTAAAATGACCTTGTGCCATGCTCTACTATTATATGGGCAATGCCCTATGGTCTAGATTATGTGTGTTTTTGCCATTGGATCCAAGAGATGTAATGAATTCATGTATGCATGGTGGTAATGACCATATGATCGACATTGTTAGCAACATGAACCACCTAGGTAGACCTGGTCGACTATTTTATGATGACCACTAGTTTATGCACATTGAGGCACCTGTATTGTACTAGAGGATTTTTTGAGAACACATAAACCCTATCGAGAATGGGTAAGGGCTCAAATCGACTATATGGAGTTGAGTTATGACACTCTAACCAAAATTTATCATGTACTTATTTCTATGTTGCATTGCATATTTCCAATTAATATCAACTCTCTTACATGTTGATACATTTTAATGTGGGAAAACATTTTTAAAAAACTATGAGTTCACAAAATGGATAATTGTCTTGCATGTGATTTTATCTCACTAAGTCATGGACTTACACTTGATTTTTCATTTTCACTTGTGGAACATATTTGTGTTTTTCATATTGTCAACAGCTAAATGGCATATCATATGAGACAATATATGTACTTGTGAAGGACATAGTTAGGATTATCTTTGATGAGATTGAGCTAGACTCAAAATGTTTGCCAGGCATGTGAGATAGTGATGGCGATGTGTAGCGAGATTATCAATATTATTTATTTGATTTATCTTATTAAGAGCACTTATTTTTGAGTAATGCTATATGCATGACTCTTACTCTCTTAAAAGTGATGTGACCTTTAAATTTACTACTGAATTTGGAAATGTATTACTGCTTAATTTAAAGACCACATAACTCACATCACTTTTAGAGTGATAAGATGGAGATATGAGTCTTGCATATAGGTACTCATGATTTTTTATGTTTAATTGGGATCTTTATTATGTCTATAGTTTCTTTACTTATTGATGATTTGAGGATACTTTGTGGATTGTAACACTTTAAAAATGTAGGAAAATTTGTGTTTGCAAATCACAGTCAAATTTGTGCCTTTTTTAAAATGCTCGATTTTAATTTTTAACGACTAAACAACAATTTTAAATGCCAAATTATAATTTTACCGAACACTCAATTGTGTCTTTAAAAATTGCAAGTTTTAAAATCGCTATAGTTAAATCCCTATGCTAAATGAACCCTTAAAATCATACTTTTTGTCTGCCAAAACACAAATGTCGTATCAACAAAATTGATGATATGCATAATTTGTCTGAGAAATAAATATTAATTGGGGGTAATTATCATTTCCTTCTATGAACTATCACTCGATTACCATATACCCCATCAACTATCAACTTTATATTGCGACTGATCAAACTACCATTTCGTTACAAAAACTTTCCTTCCATCAGTCAAAATCGTTAAGTCGGACGGTCAACCCATCATGTGTGTGTAAAGTTAGTAATTGATGGGGGTATATAGTAATCAATTATAGTTTATAGGGAAAATGATTATTACCCAAAAAAAAAAAAAAATTACATACGCATTCAAAGCATGTGATACGCACGTCATGGATTGACCATTCGACTTAACGACCTTGACTAATGGAATGAGAGTTTTGATAACAAAATGGTAGTTTAATGGAATTGTAATATAAAATTGGTAATTGATGAGTATATGATAATCAAGTGGTAGTACATAAAGGGAAAATATAATTACCACTAAATCATTTTTATGTTCAATATGATCATAAGAATAACATGAAAAAACATAAAAAGGGTTAGGAAATAATCAAAGACGAAATTAATAGAAAGACCAAAGTTAGAGAATTAAAACAATAGACTCAAATTTGGCTCTTTGACGTTTTCTTGCAAAAGCTGTTGCCAACGTAAATCTTCCAACTTCCAATTAACCGTGTGGAAATACGAACCGCCTAAACCGCCGGCCGATGAATCCCATTCTCCAAATACTAACAAGTAACAACAGCAAAAACCTTTTGGGATGAATTCAAATTTTATTTTAATCACACATAACATAATAGCAATTTTTTGCTATTCGTTGAAATTAAAAATTAAAAAAATAAAATAAATTAGCGAGCTGATTGATGACATCACAATTAGAATCGAATGCAATGCTACCTACCTTTTACTTATTCTCAAACAATGTCAATAATAGATTTTTTTTTTTTTATTTATTTACAGTTTTCATCTTATATACTTTGTGGATTCAGCAAAAAAAAAAAAGGAATCTTTCAGCTGTGCAAAAAAATATGCCATGATTATCTTGATAATTCAAATTGATGGTCATGCATCTGGTTTTGAGTAATGTTATTTACGGCCTGTATGAGCTGTGTTTGAGAGGTTTAAAAATGCATTTAAAGAAAAAAGTATTCGTTTAGTAAAAGAAATTAAAAGCGCATTTAAAAGTCTAAGAAGTAGCTCAATCAGTTAGGACCACGCCTAATGAAGCGGAAGTCACTAGTTCGAATCTCCCTCCCCCCTCTTGTGTGGACATGTCAAAAAAAAAAAAAAAAAGCGTATGTAAAAGTCCAAAAAGGCTAAAAATAGTAAAAAATCACTTTGGAACGCAATTCAAAACATGCTCTTAGGAGCAATTCTAAAAGTCTCTCTGTGTCCATCTTAAGTCCATCTAAGAATTATGTGGCTATTAAAATTATTATTTGATCAAAATCTAATAATGATCAATCACAAGTTTAATGATAATTTTAATAGCCACATTATTTTTATATGGACTTAAGATGGACTTGTAGCATTACTCGACTCTTAGTAAGCTCTTGTACTACTATTATATAATTATAATGATATGATAATAGAAATTAACCTTTAAATTAAAAATAAAATACAATTACTAATATTTACCGTCATATTATTATAATTAAATGACAATCATTTGAGAGTCGACTAACTGTCATTTCTCGTAATTATTATATAAGGAAGGCACTAAAAATTCTTCCAAAAAGTAAGAAAAGACAGGCCACCACTGCCCACTGGTCCACACTGGTACTAATGAATGATGATGCAGGCAAAATGTGGTCCTCAACTCCTAAGTTTATCCAGTTGTGTAAAATATAAATTGAATATGTTTCATAATCATTTCCAAGAGCATTTCTAATTTTAATTTGATAATTATTGATATAAATGTGAGATGTATTTCTATTTCTGTGATGTTTATGCTTAAAAACGTTTTTAATTATTTATTGATAATTTGTAAAAAAATGTAATTTTTATTTTGAAAACAGAAAAGTGTGATTATTTTATTATTTTTTTTTAAAAAAAAAAAACATGAAATCTTTCGCATTAAATTCAAAATAAGATTTAGAGCATAACAATTCTAACATCTTAGAACATAACGCTCTTACATAACATAGCCTAAAGCTATGTTAATACAACGTCGTAGATACAATCAATAAAATATCACAATAAAAAATTATCTACGACAATAACTTTCGCTAATCTATGTACAACTTCTCTTATGAAATAGATCTACTTTGGTTTTCAAAAGCAGATTAAATCTAAGACATTGACAGCCCAAATTTCCTTAAAGCTTTATTTTATTAACCGTGAGAGATAATCTCTCACACCGAAACTATCTTTCCTCAACTCAAAGGCTATGAGCAAAAACAAAAAAAATACATAAACAGAAACAAAAAAACTATAAACACCCTACTCCCATAGATGACATAAAATTGGATCAGCGATCAGTATAGTCAGACTAGCATGTGGGACCTATAGTTTATGGATGAGCGAATCTGTCAGACTGAAGCTGTACTAGTGACGTAGTCACTGACACATCGGTGTGTTGTCGATAGATTGATGCATGAAGGCCAGTGGCTGGTGAGCAGAGTGAGCGGTAGGGTGGATGGATGGAACTGATGGAAAAAACTAGACATGATTTTGAAGAAAATATATCTAAAAACTCTATCAGATCCATGGGAGGCAGTGGACGGGAAAGATAAAAGAGAAAAAAAACAAGAAGGGTAGGGAGAGGAAAGAAGAGGAAAATGGGAGAGGAGGAGAGAGCCCTCAGCAGCCTTTCGATAAAAACATGTTTTTAAACCTATTATAAAGGAGGCCAAGGACTTGCTAGCGGGAGAAAGTATGTGTTTGAAGAAGGATAGTTTTGTTTTATGATTTTAATAGTAATTTGAAGACGGTATGATTTAAAAACGTAATTTTTAAAAATTATTAACCGTTTGATAAAATGACAATTTAACATTTAAAATTATACATTTTTTAAAACATACATACTCCATTAGTTGTAATGTGAAAACACAAAATTTTATATTTTTAAATTGGAATTTAAAAAAATGCACTTCCAAACCATACATTTTCTATGATATAATTTAAAATTGCATTTTTAGTCTAAAAAATGCCCTCTAAGAAATTATTTTTATTTATTTTTTCCTGAATAAAACTACTCAATAGGGAACCACTAATCACAAAGTACCTTTTAGGACATACTTGGTACGCAAAGCATTTTTTCCAGAATAAAACTACTCAATAGGGAACCACCAATCACAAAGTATCTTTTAGGACATATTTGGTACGCAAAGTTGCTATTCCATTAAAATAAATAAATAGCTTTTAGTGAGGAGTAATGTTATAAGAATTTTTAGAGTCTTTTTAGAGTCATCTTAAATGTGATATATCTTTTAAAATTACGGTTGAATTTGAAATGTGATTTATTAATTTTTGATTTATTAGTGATTTTAAAAGTCACATCACATTTGAAATGACTCTAGAAAACCTTATAGTATTACTCTTTAGTGAGAATAGAAGAAAGTAGAAAGTAATTGTCTTGAAAGAGGAATAACTATATCCATTATCATGAAAATAGACATTCCAGGTGTTAGAGTATAAGATAAAGATCACATTCTTATATTCTTAATAAAAATTATTCAATTTTTCTAATGAAATAGTCATTCTACATCCTTAAGAGCATCTCAGGCAGATGTTAGTATAAGCCTTTTTAACTCCCCGTAGATGCTTCAAAGTAAGATGTTTGCATCAGTAAACTTTCATACATGTGAAAGTTTATTACTGTAACACGTTGAGTGAATATAATATTGAGGGCATTGATTTACTTTTTATTTTTGTTTTTATTTTTTATTGGTTTCTCTCCAATCAAAACGATGAAAAATGATATTCAAAAAAGTAAATAGTGAAATTAGGCATGGGCAAATTCACCGTCTATTGACCGATAGCCGATTAATTTCTATTGACACCGCTTAATTAATGGGCGGTAGGTGAAATAATTTTTTTTCGACAAATTTGGATCGATAGGCGAAATAAAATTTGTTAACTGAATCGACTTTACGTACCGACTTCACCGATAATTTTCAATTTTTTCGCATACTGACATTACTAACTGACTTTACTAAACTGACTTTCAATGTCAGGAAAGAAAGTTGGTGGAATAAGTCAGTAAAATTTTTGACTTTACCGAGATATTAGCAAAAAAAAAAAAAAATCATATCATTCTTAGAGGGACACAAAAGGGACTTCTAGAATTATTCCGAAAATGTGTTAGCTAAGATATAAAACAATGTATTTTGGGTAACTAAAATAACTATTACTTTCAGAGATGCTATAAGTTCTCCATATGTTTGTTTTCTTCTTTTTAAAACTGATGTGGCTTTATAATTAGGGGTTTGCTAGGGGTTCTCCCCATAGTGTTCTCCTGGCGTTCTCCCAGTCTTACATAAAACATGATTTAAGAAAAAATAAAATTGTAGTACCGTTTTTTTGCTAACAGATTAATTTTTATGAGTTAATAGTTAGGTTCTAATGCTTTAAAACTTATTTTTTGATTCAAAACTAAAACCTAAGGGTGGAAGGTTAACCCTTTAGGGACGGTATCACCAAATATGAATTTGATCATCCTAAATTTAATGCTAATGCCTCAATTTTGGTGCTAATGCCTAAAAAAATCGGTGTTGGAGGCCACTACAATTTTATTTTTTCTTAAATCATATTTTACATAAAACTGGGAGAACACTAGGAGAACCTATGGGGAGAACCCCTAGCATTTTCCTTATAATTATTAGGGGTGTTCAAGCGGTTATAACCGGTGGTTATTTGCAATAACCGCAACCGCCTCCGCTTTAGGCGGTTATTTGATTTTTAGTAACCGCAACCGCCTCCGCTTAGGCGGTTAGCGGTTATTTTATAACCGGTGGTTAGCGGTTATAACCGGTTTTTAAAAATAGGCTTTTGGGTTTTTTTANAAAATTTTATATTTTTAAATTGGAATTTAAAAAAATGCACTTCCAAACCATACATTTTCTATGATATAATTTAAAATTGCATTTTTAGTCTAAAAAATGCCCTCTAAGAAATTATTTTTATTTATTTTTTCCTGAATAAAACTACTCAATAGGGAACCACTAATCACAAAGTACCTTTTAGGACATACTTGGTACGCAAAGTATTTTTTCCTGAATAAAACTACTCAATAGGGAACCACCAATCACAAAGTACCTTTTAGGACATATTTGGTACGCAAAGTTGCTATTCCATTAAAAAAATAAATAATTTTTAGTGAGAAGTAATGTTATAAGATTTTTTAGAGTCTTTTTAGAGTCATCTCAAATGTGATGTGTCTTTTAAAATTACGGTTGAATTTGAGATGTAATTTATTGAGTTTTGATCTATTAGTAATTTTAAAAGCCACATCACATTTGAAATGACTTTAAAAAACCTTATAGCATTACTCTTTAGTGAGAATAGAATAAAGTAGAAAGTAATTGCCTTGAAAGAGGAATAACTATACCTATTATCATGAAAATAGACATTCCAGGTGTTAGAGTATAAGATAAAGATCACATTCTTATATTCTTAATAAAAATTATTCAATTTTTCTAATAAAATAGTTATTCTACATCCTTAAGAGCATCTCCGGCAAATGTTAGTATAAGCCTTTTTAACTCCCCGTAGATGCTTGAAAGTAAGATGTTTGCATCAGTAAACTTTCATATATGTGAAAGTTTATTACTGGAACACGTTGAGTGAATATAATATTGAGGGCATTGATTTACTTTTTTTTTTTATTTTTATTTTTATTTTTATTGGTTTCTCTCCAATCAAAACGATGAAAAATGATATTCAAAAAAGTAAATAGTGAAATTAGGCATGGGTAAATTCACCGCCTACCGACCGATAGCCGATTGATTTCTATTGACACCGCTTAACTAATGGGCGGTAGGTGGAATAATTTTTTTTCAACAAATTTGGATCGATAAGCGAAATAAAATTTGTTAACTGAATCGACTTTACGTACCAACTTCACCGATAATTTTCAATTTTTTCGCATACTGACATTACTGACCGACTTTACTTAACTGACTTTCAATGTCAGGAAAGAAATTTGGTGGAATAAGTCAGTAAAATTTTTGACTTTACCGAGATATTAGCAAAAAAAAAAAAAAAAAAAAGGTTATATTATTCTTGAAGGGACACAAAAGGGACTTCTAGAATTACTCCGAAAATGTGTTAGCTAAGATATAAAACAATGTATTTTGGGTAACTAAAATAACTATTACTTTCAGAGATGCTATAAGTTCTCTATATGTTTGTTTTCTTCTTTTTAAAACTGATGTGGCTTTATAATTATTATCGGACTGTGAAAGCGATAATAAAAAGTCACTGAGAATTTTGTTTTAGCCTTTTTCAGAAAAGAGAAAAGGAACCTAATTTGAATTCTTCCTTCCTCTTGTGTGGACATGTTTAAAAAAAAAAAGAACCAATTCTATATTTTTCAAAGTTTATTAAACTCAACAAATTTAAAATTTATTGCATTATTTACAGTTGACCCAGTTTAGTGATCTACCAAAACAGGCGTATTTGAGTCCCATAGTACCATAGCAAGAGCTCTTTAATAATATATTAATATGTAATTTACATAATAAAATATAGGAAAATGAATTAATCTCAATTCTTTGCCTTCCTTTATAAATACACTCTGTTTGAAGCCTTCCGTTTATCTCTCAATCTCTCTGTGCTTTCCTCCACGCCTTGACCCTTGTTTCTTGCCTCACGCAAAACCCATTTGGCTCTCCTCCAATGCACAGTTCTTGCTCTCTTCGCTTTGAATCTTTCTCATCCAATTTTCCCTGTTTTTTTAGCACAACTTTCTGAGATTTATGGGTTTCTTTGGTTTGATCAGTTGAAAGTTGAAACAAATCTCTGATTCGGTCTGAAATTTCTCACGCTGTTAATTGAGCCATTTTGACTCTTATGGTAGATTTCCAAGCTCACACTGAGACTTCTTCAAAACTAAAGCCTCCAGACTACTAATACTTGTATTACTATATCTGGGATTAGTTGGGTTTTCCCAGTTTCTTTTTGATAAAAAGAAAAGACTACACAAAGCAAAGATCATAGAAATTTTATTTATTTATTTATTTTTTTTTGCATTTCTCTCGTATTTTCCTCCGTTTTCTCAACAACCAAACGGTGGAAATGTTGGGGACTGGGTTGCGCTTTGGGGCTTTGCGCGGTGAGGACCGGTTTTACGTCCCAGTGAAAGCAAGAAAGAATCAGAATCAACAAAAACAAGCTCGGAGAGCTAATAAGGGTGATGAGACTGAGAGCCTGGATTCATCTAGAAAGAGTAAAGACCCTTCAAATTCACCGGCAAAGCCTTCTTTTGAGCAATCCGTAAAGCCTGCTAAGAACCTCAATAGGTTCTTGGAGTCCACCAACCCTTTGGTCCCTGCCCAATATTTCTCCAAGGTTGACCTTTTATCTTCTCTTTGCGCTTGCTTAGATGTAGTTTTTCTTTGTTCCTGAGAGAGTTTAGGAGAAAGTATTGAGCACCATAATTTTGTATATTGGGTTTTCTTGTATTTGGGACTTGATAAAGATAGGCGACACTCAACCAATAAAGTACTGGGGACCAAAGGGGACGATCACGTTCAGTCAATCAAGCTTAATTCAGCTCTTTTTTGTTTTCTTTAAATTCTTTCCAGATAGTTGATTTTTGGGATGAGTTTGTCAGTTTTAGTTACAAAAGAACACAAAGATCTTTAGCATGTTTTCTAGATTTGCATTGAGCTTTACTGAATTGGGTTTCTCATATTTGTGGGTCTTGGTAAAAAATTTCTGATTTTTGTGTTCTTGTAGACGACAATGAGGGGGTGGAGGACTTGTGACGTTGAATTTCAACCGTATTTCATGTTGAATGATCTATGGGAAACATTCAAGGAATGGAGTGCTTACGGGGCAGGAGTGCCTTTGGTACTTGATGAGGGTGATTCTGTTGTTCAATATTACGTTCCATACTTATCTGGTATCCAATTATACGGTGAACCTGCTACAAGGTCAAATGTTAAGCCAAGGTATGAATATTTCAAGTGTATATGTATGTTTGAATTCAATAGTGATTATACTTACATGTTCAAACAATTATGCTTTGAACATCATATTCATTGTCACATCAGGCAATCATAATTACAAAGCCTTGATGGTGTTGGTTCTTTATTACATTGTTGAATAATCATTCTCTTCTATTTTTTCTCAATTAATTGTTTATTTGTGGCCAATCTACTTTTATTGTGAAGAATAATGCCACTTCTTTGATGCCGTGCTTACTGCTCCTATCGGTTTTCTGACACTCATGATACTAGGAGACACTACAAGATCGAGAACTTGCAGAAAGATGTTTGGGAGTGGAACTAATTTTTTAATCATGTCAATGGAATTTTTATCTCTTCTCATTCTTTCTGGGAATCAAAAACATAATATTCCTACAAGTAGATTCGTTTCCCATATTTTTGCTGTCTAAGTAGACTTGTAGATCGTCTCCTGCACAGTAAAGAATACTTCTTGTCTCTCCAATTTTCATATTGGGCAGCACTTTAGCCATCTTCTTTGACAAAGTTTAATCTTCTGGCTTATATGAGAACTGAGAAATATCTTTTCTAGTGATTTTTTCTTTTGTTAGTTGAAAAACTCACTCTATTCATGGTTGCTGATGACTCTATCTGGTTGAAGGAAGCTGATTATAGGTGCTGCTCCATAATAGGGACACAGAATAAACACAATGGCAGCAAAAGTGTTTTTCTATGTATCTATGTCCAACCAAGATCATCTAGCTGAGAAATGGATAAGAACCAGACCTTATTTGGCTTCTTCTGTGTTAGAATTTTATCTCCTATTTTTTTTCAATCTATTTGTTTATGTTTATTTCATCCTTAGAATACTATTCTTGATTGGTTTCTTCTTTTCAGAATAACAATAGGAAACAATTTCTTATGATGTGTTGATGGGTATTTGAGTTTAGCTTCTTACTGTGCACTTAAAATCTCTTTTACATTGTTATTGGAGAAGTGGACCTTGCATTTGTTATCCTCTCTTGACAATGTAATTCAATTGACTCTAGCTACCTAATAAGTTCGACCCTGCAAAAAAATCATAATAATTGTTTGGAAATTGGTCATTTTTTGATATTATTTTTTGCTGAGGATAAAGGGATAATTGGAGCTAACAGTGTTTTTCCTTGTTTTGACGCCACACTTAGTTCATAATTAATTGAACAGCCTATATGTACTTGGTCCTCACATAGAAGGTATTGTTGTCAATTGTGACATTATTTGAGCAAACGCCTTCTGTTGATAATGAACAATTTTTGCTGTTTGTCCTTGAGCTACATAAGTTACTCTTATTGAGGCATGAGGTATAGTAGTTTCACTTCTTACTCTTGATGTCCATGTGTAGAAAGAAAGGATGTTATGTTATTTAATATGTCTCACCTATTTATATGTTTATAACATGTTTCCTTTGTTATTTTGTAATAATCTAGTTGCCTTCTACTATTTTCTGCTCCATTTATGTTGAACTGTTGTGATTTTTTTTTTCTTTTCTCCTTACTAGTTTATTGGAACAATATATCTAGTTCTACTGTGATTCTTGATGTAATTGTAAGAAACAGTTTATTGGTTTCTAACCAAATTGTCATTTGGTTAGGCAAGCTGGTGAAGACAGTGATTGTGACTACTATAGGGATTCAAGCAGTGACGGAAGCTGTGACTATGAAATTGATAAAGTCATAAAATTTACTAGGGAACAGCAGGCTTGTCTCCATCTAACTAGTGAGGTACTGGGCAGGTTGTCTTTAAATGATGAGCAGAGTGGAAGACAAGAAGGCTTTTCTAGTGATGATGGTGAAGCGGAGAATTCTCAAGGTCGGTTGCTCTTTGAGTTTCTTGAACAGGATCTCCCTTATTGCCGTGTACCATTAGCTGACAAGGTTAGCTATATTCTTGTTACTATTCACTTGGGCAAGTTTGTGGTTTGAACTCTGCATCTTAATTGTTGTTTTATTGAGGCAGATATTAGATCTTGCATGCCAGTATCCTGGATTGAAGACATTAAGAAGTTGTGATTTATTTGCAGCCAGTTGGATGTCTGTGGCTTGGTAAAGTTCTATGTATTCTATATTAGTGTGTTACTTGTATCATACTAAGATTGATTGGTTTGATCATATGTTTTTTTGTAGGTATCCTATTTACCGAATACCCATAGGCCCAACATTAAAAGATTTGGATGCTTGCTTTTTAACATACCATACCCTTTCCACACCAATGACAGGTAATCTTAGCCTTTCTATAATTTGCATTATTGTACTTTACCGGCTTTTTTACAGTTGTAGAACATTTTCCTTCTAATTTCCTCCTTATATGCCTTTAAAGAAATGCCTTGCTACTGACATCATTTAATCTCTTTGAAACACAACATATAAGCAAACACTATTTCCCTTTTAGATACAATCAATTGAATTGGTGATTGATATGACCTTTTGCTTCAATGTATCTTGAGAAGATCAACTATGGGGATCTTATGGTGGATGGTAACACTTTCATGTTCGTTTCTTGGGCAAACCCTGGAATTCTTGGTTGCTCCTGCCCAACAAAGGGGAAAATTTCCATTTCTCCACTCAGCATTTGGGGGTTGCAGCGTGTAGCTCTTCACCGTATTTTTTATTTCCTTTCAATTTTATTTTCTATTCTTATGATTTCCTTTGCTGCTATGTACTATTCATTTCTAGGAAGGACACCTCATCATTTGTTGTCTCTCTCTCTCTCTCACACACACACATATGCACCAAAAATAGTAAATGAATGGTGCATGATATATTGAATAAGCCATAGCAATTACGTGGGGTTTGATAATTTGAGTTCAATTTCGTTATAAATTTGACATGCTTTAGTCAATATGATTTCTGGTGGAATTTATACAGTTCAAGATATAAGATGATTTAACTTGTACCTTATGGTATCTATTCAATTCTTAGAATTGGTCTCTTATTGTTTTTGCAGGTGGTGGAAGTAACCAGGCCCCAATAGTCATTTATCCAAGTGAGATCGATGGTGTCTCCAAGATTTCCTTGCCTGCTTTTGGAATGGCATCCTATAAGTTAAAAGGATCCATGTGGGCACAACATGGGGTCATAAGTGAGTCTCAACTAGCGATTTCCCTCATGCAGGCTGCTGAGACTTGGCTAAGACTGCTTCAGGTCAATCACCCAGATTTCCAGTTCTTCGCTTCACATGGCATGTACTCTGTAATCAAGAGATGACATGCAGCTGGATTATCTTTGCTTGCCACAAGACATAAAGCACTGGGATAAAATGGCACATGATGGAGTTTATATGGTGTGGATTTCCTGTTATGCAAAAGAAACAGAAAAAATGTGGACAGTCACATGCAAAACAATATAAAAAGAGAAAATGAATAAGAAGGATGAAAAAGTGAAGACATAAGGCCCAAGAGAGGTGGGGAAAAGAGGCAAATAAAGATGAACATACGGAGATGATACATGGCGGCTGATCAAGCTAAAAAAGTGATGCTTCCGCAAGCTGATAGTGTGAATAAGGTCTTACAAGCTCTTTTCATTTTTTAGACCTTTTTTTAGTTTATGTCGTAATGAGGGATACACAGGTATTACAAGTTTTCAGGAGGCTTTTGGTTGATGTATAAACCCATTAACTTTGGCTATCCATATCCATTTGATAATCTTCACATGTCATTTTGATGAGCAGTGAAGTGAGAAAGGAAATATAAGTAATAGTGTAATACCCTCACATTTTAGTGCAGTCTTGGTATGACAGAAATGTGAGGGTAATTTGTATGCACAGATATGATTCAATCAATTAATATGCCTGTGGAAGAAACAGAATCTCTTACATGCACAAAGAACACTGATGATCGTAAGGCCGGCAAGCTCTGTATTTAAAACAGGCCGGATGTTGGCCTATTCACAGTTCCATAAATTCAACCAATTCATATATATATTTACATATGCTTTAATGCTTTAATTTTCTTTTTCTTTTTTTGGCCAATTAAAAAATGAAAAACCCATCAAGAAAATGAGTGGGTCATATATGTTGCAGCCGGTGAGATGAATCAGTCATCAATGGCCTGTTTATATATATATATATATATATATATATATATTTGCTGCAGCAGCAGGAATGAGATTATTAAACCACACATGCATGAATGAGACTACTTTTTGTGTAGATATAATTGTAATGGTTCTGAAGCATCTAGTCTATATATAGACTATAGTTGTATGATGTATTATGCACGACCAATATGTTATAACGAAAACTAGTAGTCATTTAGTAGCAAAAATGCATGTTTTGATAAGATGGTATTTGGTAGTTCTATGACCTAAAATCATTTTAAGTCTATGTTTACAAGATATGTTTTCTTTTTTTTGGAATAGTACACTTTACCCCCCCGAAAGTTTGGACCGATTTTTAATTTGACCTCAAATGTTTCAATTGAAATGCACCCCTAAACTTTCAAATTTTTGCAATTCAACAAATTTTATCCCAAAATTCCCACATTACCCCTAATTTTTATTTATTTTTTTATTTTTTATAAAAATATAGAAAAAAAATTGGGGTGCAAAAATGGCCAACCGAATTTTTTTTTTATTTTTTATAAAATAAAAAATAAATAAAAATTAGGGGTAATGTGGGAATTTTGGGATAAAATTTATCAAATTGTAAAAATTTGAAAGTTTAGGGGTGCATTACAAAAATTAAAATATTAGATGTCGAATTGAAAAACGCCTCAAACTTTCGATGTACTTCCCCCCCCCCTTTTTATATAGAAAATATTTGTCTTTTAAAAATTAGAGTTTCATAATGGCCCCTTTAATAAGGATCTTTCAAGAAAATGATTTAGAATCTCATCCCTAAAAGTCCATATGTGTTAAATGATATGAAAAGTGATTTTAAGAGGAGTAGTGAGCATCAATTTTGGGTTAGGTTAGAAAATATAATGAAAAAAAACCTCATATAAATTGGTTATTTCTGAGTGTTAAAACATTTCAAAGTAATGACTCTTTATGTTGTGTTAAACCAATTCCAATAAATTAAGTGATTTCTCATAAATTGCATGAAAAAAAGAAGCTTTGATTAAACTTGAAAATTTTATGTCTAGAACATATTTGAGGGGTTTTGTTTGATCCAAATTTTATTTTATTTTTGAGAACTTGATCCAAATTTTATTAAGTGATAACTCTTTAGATGTGTTGCCATTCGGCTAAGTGTAGAACACTAGTTTAGGCCTATTTAGTTAATTGTGGAGCATAGATGGTTGATCTAGTTAGGTGGAGGTTCAAATAGCTTGCTTCTGACCCAAGTCCCCATAAAAAAAATAATTTTGAGATTTTTGGATGAAAAAAATAAATAATTTTTTAAGTGAAATTGTATGATTAACCCTTATTTTATTAATTAATCTATTAAAAAAGTACAGAAATGTTAATGAAATAAGTTAGACTATAAGAAAAAGTAAGACTCTATTTTCGGTCAACATCTTGAGGTCAAGAGGAAGGTAAAGTGAAGGCCTTCTTTAAATAGCAATGATTTGTGTCAATAATTTGCTCATATTTCTTATATAAATTTAATAGATTAACTATTAAATTTATTGGGCTTATTATTGCGAATGTAATGACACTTGGCTGGTCATGTTTATTGGTAGATATGTTCCTCAAAACTTTTTTTTTTTTTTTGGGCTCTATTATACTACATTGTACAAGCTTTCATCAAGGCTTATTAATTAGGGAAAACTTCATTGAAGACATTCAAACTTTCACCTGTTTTGAAATACCTTCCCTAAACTTCAAAACTCTCAATTTAGTCCCCTGAACTTTCAGTAGCTCTCAATTTGGACCCATTTGTCAATTTTAGCCATTAAAATTACAAAAAAGACCAAAATATCCCTGATTTTATTTTTAAAAAAATAAAAAAACGTTTTGGATATTGAAATTTTATATAAAAGTTAGGAATATAAATATCATGTGGTGTTTAAAATTTGATGGAGGATCTAAATTGAGAGCAATTGAAACTTCAGGGGACTAAATTGAGAGTTTTTTTTTTTTTTTAAGTTGAAGAGGTATTTCAAAACAGGTAAAAATTCAGAGGTCTTAAGTAAAGTTTGCCCTATTGATTATCTCATTTGTAAAGTTTCACTGAAGACCCTCAAACTTTCACCCGTTTTGAAATACCTTCCCTAAACTTCAAAACTCTCAATTTAGTCCCCTGAACTTTCAGTTGCTCTCAATTTGGACCCATTAGTCAATTTTAGCCGTTAAAATTACAAAAAAGACCAAAATATCCCTGATTTTATTTTTAAAAAAATAAAAAAACGTTTTGGATGTTGAAATTTTATATAAAAGTTAGGAATATAAATATCATGTGATGTTTAAAATCTGATGAAGGATCTAAATTGAGAGCAATTGAAACTTCAGGGGACTAAATTGAGAGTTTTTTTTTAAGTTTAAGAGGTATTTCAAAACGGGTAAAAATTCAGAGGTCTTAAGTAAAGTTTGCCCTATTGATTATCTCATTTGTAACCATTTTCCCTATTTAATTAGGAGAAAAAAAAAAGACTACATCATTTCTATTTATATATGTAAATTATGCAAAATATGAAGAAATTTAAGCATTTTTAAAGATTTCAAAACCTTTGGGGGTGGTCATGGTATGGATAGAAATTTCTTCTAAACTAATTTGAAAGAAATATCATCCGATCCATTTAAAATACTATAAGTGTTTATAAACATTTAAAATATTAGTCTAAGTTAAATGACATTAAGAATTTAATGTGCATTTTAAATGTTTATAGATACTTGGCAGTATTTAAAATGGGTTAGATGATACTCTCCCGCCGGGTATTCAATTTCATCAAATTCAAGAATCAAAATGTAAACACAGTAGCAAATAAGGAAATTACCTTATATAGAAAATTAACATTTCCTCGATTCTCACTGGGCATTCCAACTTCTCTAAGTTCACAGTCCTATATATAAACGCTTAGTAAGACATTACAACCTAAAACTCTATTGGTGTTTTCATTCTTTACCGTTATCAAAATCAAATTCTAAGAAATACTCAGATATAGAATGACCAGATAAAATGAAAGCACTCACGGAAACCTTTGAAACTCGAGAATTATTTGTGGAACACTCAGATCCAAGTGGACGAAACCAGACTAATCGATCAACAAACTAACGAGTATGAACAACAAAATTAGAGTTTCTCAGAGATATAAACAGAGAGATAATTTCTAGAGAGAGGAAGAGAAGGGACCGTTGGAGAGAGGGAGAGAATGACGATTCTTCTTATGCTATTGGTGTTTCTGATTCTCTCTCTCTGTTTGGAGTATGCGTTTTGAATTTGGTGCCTCCAACGGCTAGTTCCTCTTCTCCGTTTGTTTTCGTTTTTTTTAAAATATATCGACTCTCTCTTCGTATTTATCTCACGTTTTCACGAGTTAATTGCCAAGTATTTAAAGTTGTCCGGGTTTCAACTTTCAACTTTTTTATTTTTTGAGAAATCAACTTTCAACTTCTAAAACGGTTTTGTTTTGTATTTTTGTTAATTTAATTGAATTCACCGAAAAAGGACAAAAGGCAGATATAGGGGTATTTTTGTCATTTTATTTTTTGAGGGTACAAAACTATTCATCTACTATAACTAATTGGATATTATCTAGTTTATTTAAAATAAAGAGAATGCTAATTTATTGCTTGAGTACCCCTAAGAATTTGAGTTATTCTGTTTGCTCCCCATGCAATCTGGAGTGCTTTTAATAAGCATCATTTTCAAATAAGCTAAAAAAGATGGATGGAGATCCCTGGCAATAGTGAGAAAATTGCCCGGGGATTTTTTTTTGAAATCTTGGCCATTTATTTTGATCCAACAGTCATAAATTTGCCACCTGTCCCACTTAATATAAAATAATAAAATATTATTTAAAATTTAAAAATAAATATAAAATAAAATAAAGTATTTTTTAAACATGGGGTGGTTCGGTCACCCCATTTTCACCCCGGGGGTGGCCGTATTGGGACAGGTGGTATATTTATGACTATTGAATCAAAATAAATGGCCAAGATTTAAAAAAAAAAAAAATCCACTGGCAATTTCCTTATGATAGGGGATTTCAATCCAAAAAAGATTTGGTCACTAGCCCAGTGTACAAAAAGGAGTGGGAGAATGGGTCATTCGATGACTCATTCAAAGATGAAGTCTCATTTTTTATTTTTTTACTCAAAGCGGGAGAGGGGGAAGATGATAAATTCTCATTACATCTATATAAGGAGGTCTGGATGCACTGGTCAAGGTATTATGTGGGGTCAATTGAAAATTTTCAATTGGTATCAAAGCAAAGTTCACTCATTTTTTGATCAACTTTCTAGCTTGTGTGTAGGGGTGTAAATCCGATCTTGGTTTCTTGGTTATTGGCTAAAACTGGGAACTAGAATCGGGGTACCCGATTTTTCATTTTGAAAACCGAAACCAAAATCGGGTACCCGATTAACCGGTTATACAATAATTGGCCGGTTCCCGTTGATACCTAGTTATTCGAACTGGGTAACTGATTTTTATTTTATTTATTTATTTATTTTGCATTTTGGGCTTATTTTAGGTATTGGGTTTAACTTTTGGGCTTAATTTAACTATTTTGTTCCTCATTTAAAAAAAATTCAAAAAATTAAAAAATATACTAAATTATACCCGGTTACTCATTTATAACTGGGTATTTAAAAATCCCAAAACCGATAACCGGAACCGGGCACTTTGGTTACCGATTTTTTCCAACCGGTTTCAAACTGGTTTCTCGGTTTTCCGATTTTTCGATTTCCCAGTAGTTTTTTACACTCCTACTTGAGTGTGATCTCTTACCTTTTAAATGAATGTTTTAACATCAAATAATGTTTTTATTGGAAAGTTCACGTAAGAGCTTTCCTAAAGGTTTTTTTTTTTTTTTTTGTGCATTTGGAACTCCATAGAAGTGGCTGGAAAAGGTGAGTGACTATTCTGATGAGGACTTCTATGAGGACGAGGACTTGGCATTACTTGTTAAGAATTTTAGAAAGTTTATGATCAGCTTGAAGAAGGGAAATAGTGGAAATAAGTTTTTCAAATTCTCTGAGAAGTCCAAGGGTGACTCCAGTGGAACCTCCCAAGTAAGAGAAACAAGGTTAAGAAGGATAAGAACCATCAAGGCATTCAATGCCATGAGCGTTTGAGTTACGTTCACATTCTGGCTGAGTGTCAGAATTTTAGAAGATTCAGGGAAAAGTTATGAAGGTGACTCAGAGTGATGAGTTAGAGTCTGATGATTTTTTTGTTATTATTGTACACAACAATGATGAATAATTCATTAACCTTTTTTAAAAGAAAAAATTTTAAAATTAAAAGAAAAAACTAAAATGGTGTTGTTTCGTTTTTATGGTAATACAATAATACCATACTACATACGATATCGTTTCTAGATTTATATATATATAAATATATAAATAACGTCGTTTCATGTATTTTTATATATTTAAATATAATATATATATAGGCAGTTAGAAGTTTTGAAAAGACCTAAAACTGCTAATTGAAACCACCTAGACGGTTAGCGATTTTTTCTAACCACCTTTTCACCCTTAACTACAAATTTAGATACCATGGTAAGTTGGCATGAGAATTCTTACCATGCCTTTTCCAACCTAATTTGGACCTACATCCAACTAGTTATTTTAGCAGAAAAAGTTACTGAAATGCTACACAAATATTTTTATTCTTTCATTCTCTCTTCTCAATTTTTTTAACATGTACTTTTATTTTATTTTATTTTATGAAGTAAAAGATCCTTGATATTTAAATCATACATATTACATATTATGACCAATTGCATATTCTTTGTATGCAAAAAGAACTCTTCACTTTGTAATGCCAGCAAATTATTTGTTATATGTATGGCTCGGTTTTGTTGTTGTTATCACATTTATATGTAATACAAAGTGACATACTTCATCTGTCGTCAAAATCTCTTGGCCTTTTTGTCAGTATCTTTTAGTTTAAGATTGTATAATCTGTTAAGGAACCAGTAGTTGAAGCAGCAGTTTGCTCGAGTGCAACTACTCAACATGCGTAGCTAAAGCTAGGTGAAGCACGAGTGCACTCGAGTGTCATCCTCAAGTGTGCTCGAGCGCAGCAAAGTCCTATGTAGACTCTATTTTGAATTCACTCTTTGAATTCAAAACAGATTTCTTCTCTTCAGATCCTGAATGTTACTCTAATATTATCTTTTATATAGTTTATCTCTCTTTGTATTAAGTTCTCTAGTTTATTAATTCTCCTATTTATAGTTGTATTAGTTCTCCTCTGGCCTAGTTTGTAGTGACCTAAATATTTAACTAGGCATAAATAGCTTGGTTAGAAGGGTTAACTTGAACTTTGGGTCACTAGGATCTCCTAGAAGGGCATTTTGGAGAATTAGACTTCTGGACCGGACGTACACTACTTTTTGGCGGACGTATGCTCTTATCTTTTAGTGCGGACATACGCTCTTGTCTTTTAGTACGGATGTACGCAAGGGGACCACCTGACATACGCTGACAGATAGTACGTCGTACTATGTGAATAGTACACAAACGTACGCTCAAAAGTACCGGACGTACACTACTTTTTGGAATACATTCCGGGTAATACCTAGACGTACAAGGCAGCCCTTGAACTGCTGGGTAATAGTACCAGACGTATGCCCCTTTGGCTAGACGTTCGTTGCTTTCTGGCCCTATAAATACCCCCTCACCCCCTTGCCCATTTCACACCAAATCTTCCATTCAACCCCCTCTTTGCTCCCAGGCTGCTTGTTGGCCGTTTATGAGTGTTTTGTGAGGTTTTGTGAGTTCGGAGCTAGTGCAGTAGAGGTTCTTACAGTTTTGTTTCAAGGAGGTAACGCTCGGTTTCCTTAACTTTTTAATATGTTGTTATGATACTCGATTATAATTCTATGTTGCTAGTTGTAGTTATTAGCTTAGTTATACTTTGAATCTTGCTTAGGCTAGCGTTTTGTTAAGCTTAGCATTGTTACTTTGCATGGAGGTTTCGATCTGTGTTAGGAAGTCTTAGAAAGCCTTTGTTAGGCTTAAGAGTCAGAGAATAGACGGACAGTGGAGAGAAAATGAGGTTCTCCTTGAAAGACGTCGGAGCGGACTTATGATCTCGTGACCGGATGTACAGCCCGTCGCGACGCGATGGACGTACAACCCTGAGCCAGGATGTACGGTCCAAAGTGTGACAGGGAACTTTATTTTCACCAGCCATCTCATAGCTTTTGTTTCCTTGTTATAGAGTTGTGCTTTAGTAGAAATAGATCTAATTATAGGTCTTTTCTCAATATTTGGGGTTATGGAGCCTCAAGGGAATTACATGGAGGAGCTTTACAACCCGGGTGAGTACAAACTCATATGGATGTTTTGTTGTTACTTTTCCTGCATTGCATATCTATTATATATATATCAAACATACATATTTTGCAACTCTCATGGAATACATTTTGGAACTACTGGGAACTTTTTTTTATGAAAATGTGTGTCGGTTAATAAGATAATAATGAGACTTGTAAAACTGTGCATATAAAAAATTGATAAGACTAATTGCATCGTATAATATGGTACACCGGTATGTGCGGTATAATGGCCATGGGCTTACTATACGGGTTAGCTTTATGGTCAGTGTGTGTGTGAGGAGGCTTTGGATCCAATGGTTTCGTGACCAATGATGCAGCCATTCCCAATGGATGGACACTATAGGACGAACGTCATTAGCGGTGTGGGCCACTTGAGGTCGGACTCGGTCGTGCCGCTAGTGTTACGTACGGTACGATGTACAATGACTGGGGCACCAACTTTGTACTACAGGTCCCTCAGAACAGCGTCAACCCTACTGAGAATGAGTAATATCTTGGGTAGACCATATTGTTGAACTATAACTATTACTCTTTATATCATATGCATATATATATCACCTACATGATAAACTGTCATCTCATAATGTTGCATATGTTTTATAAATAAAAGAATTCACAAATTAATGACGGGTACGTCATGTAGATTTCTACTCACTAAGTCATCGGACTTACTTTTGTATTATTTTTCTTTTTTCTCCATATGTACAATTATGCTGTTATAGATAATGGATACCGCGAAGCATCCGGTTATGTTGGAGGATTCAATTCGGAAGGTGCTTGAAGACTTATTGTAAGCTTAAGCGGGTACTTAAGGTAACTAGTACTTTTGAGTTATGCTGTAGACTTAGAGCTTGATACATGCTTGCATATTAAGGTTTAAACATAGATCCCTTGTAATGATGTTATGTATATAATGTGATTTCCGTTGCTTTGATGATCTTTGGTTAGACGTTCTGGCTATAATGATTAAATGATTATAGTACTTTATTACTTCCGCTACTTAGTATCCTCTGTTTTTGACGAGTAGAGGTCCTGAAGGTCTTGTTCGGAGTGGAACAAGGCTGGGAGATGAACTGTAAAATTAATTATCAGTTAATAAATTCTTGGGGCGTTACATAGTTGTTTTCAACTATAACTCTTTACCTATATATACAAATGAGAACAAAGCCGAGACTTTATTTTGGCAAAAGCAAGTTTATTTGCTTTCTTTCATAACCTACATCTTTCTTCCATGCTAGGCCCTTCTTTCTCTTTAGGCATGTATAAATACTATCTTTAATCTGATAATTGCCCCTCACGTGAAAGAGTTTGTTGTTGTTCATTAGATAATGGATAGAGTTTTCCTCTAAACTGGGTTAGAGGAATTTCCTTCAATGAAGTTTATAAAAATGACATTTGTTCATGCATATGAATTTTTAATAAAACTTATTCCAATTTTGTCCGTGTTATTAAAAAAGTATGTGCATCTCACATGTTATTAAAAGAAGGGACACATTTCATTTATATAGACTTGATTGAAGGAAATTCTTCTAACCTAATTTGGAGGAAAGCTCCATTCATTATCCAGCAACAAACTCTTTCAAGTGGGGGGCAATTATCACATTAAAGATAGTATTTCCTTAATTAACCACATATTTAATATAACAATCTATAAATATTTATCACATTTACTTTATACTCACAAATTAAAAATTGTGCCTTCAACTCATCGTTTAAATAATCATTTAGCTATTTTCCCATGTAGATATGATGCAACGCGACTTAGTGGGCTGCAGCGAAGAACAACAAATAACGCAGCGGATATATAATTCCAGATCTTGAGTCTATCAATGATCTAAGAATTATTCTCAAAAATCTAGATACTCTCTAGCATTTTGAAGAAAAAAGAGGAATAAACTCAACTCTGAGTATTCTCATTAATCAATATCAATAAATAAACAATTGTCTTTTCTGGAGGCTATAAGCATGTATATATAGCCCCAAAACCCTAAACTTGATAAAATACGAATTATAGACTCCCTAAACCTAATAAACACTTAATAAAAATAAAATACGAAATTCAAATACAATAATAAAAGATAGAATAGATTGACGATAAGTCCAATCTACCTCAAGATACATGAGTGCAACCTGTATTATACTTAAAAAAGAATTGAGTAGTTAATTTTACGATAATTATAAAGCTATTGATAATATGTTGCTCATTATATCATTTCCCACGTCACTGTTTCTTTGAAATCAAAATTTGGTGATGGCATGGGTTGCAAACAATTTACAATTGTTCATTTTATACATAATAATATGCTTCTCAAGGTCCACATAAAGTGTGAATATAATTTTATAAGAAACGGTATTTTAGAGAAATCGGTTAAAATCTAATTCTATTCCAGCATCTTATTATGTTGTACCAAACCAAACTGTGAAATGAATATTAATTAAGGATTATATTCTTATTGTTAGAATATATTCAGGTTATATTCTGAATATATTATGATATTCAAAATATTTGTAGCTTAATTACTCTTTCCCTATATATATATTTTATTTGATTATGTAATATTCTCCATTAACTGTTGATTGTATTTTCCTATTTCATCTGGCCTGATTCAACTATAAATAGGCTCTCTTGTATATAGTTTCAAATACACAGAAATACACACTCAGTTTATCCCTATTCTCTAGTTATTTTAACATAAAGGATATCGTTGTTATGATCCTATTTCCAAACCGATCCGCATCTCGTGGCATGTCACATTTTGGAAACATAGGTTCTTTAGTAGTATAGAATCTTTTCCTCTTAGTCCCTCTAGTTCTTCTCCTATCTTCATTAATGTCTCGTTTGATTTGCTCCCTGAAACTACTGATCTTGATGCAGCAATGACAAGCTCTCTAGACGACATTCCGACGGTCGACCCCAATGCCCCTGCCTTGCCTGTTGATCCACCTACTCTTGAGCCTGATATCTCTGTCCCTCATCGTTCTACTCGAGTTAATGCTCTTCCTTCCCATCTTCATGATTATCACTGTTATTTTGCTCTTACTACTTTACATGAACCTTACTCTTTTCATGAAACTGATACTAACTCTCTTTGGTAGAATGCTAAGTCCGAAGAACTTAATACCCTTACCAAAACCCATACTTGGGACTTAGTTGATTTATCTCCTGGCAAAACTGCGGTAGGGTGCAATTGGGTATACAAGATTAAGACAAAATTTGATGGATCTGTTGAGTGATACAAAGCATGTCTTGTGGCTAAGGGATTCAATCAGAAGTATGGCATTGATTATGAGGAAACTTTTGCGCCTGTGGCTCGCCTTATTTATGTCTGATCCCTCATTGTCGTAGCTTCAATGCGTCATTGGGATCTTTTTTAAATGGATGTGAAAAATGCATTCCTCAACGGTGATCTTAGAGAAGAAGTTTATATACAGCCTCCTCCTAGTTATGATCATCCATCACACAAAGTTTGTTGACTTCGACGGGCATTGTATCGTTTGAAACAGGCTCCACGGGCTTGGTTTGCCAAATTTAGTTCTACTATTGCACAAATTGGGTTTGTTTCTAGCCCCTATTACTCTGCACCTTTTATCCGGTGAACAGATTCTGGTCTCATTCTTCTTTTACTATATGTTGATGATATGATTACTACTGATGATGATACTATCGATATTCGTAATCTTCAACAGTTTTTAAGTCAACAATTTGAGATGAAGGATTTGGTTTCCTCAGCTAAATTCTTGGATTGGAAGTATCTTCTGACTCAGATGGTTACTATCTTTCTCAAGCAAAATAAGCAAAATAGTCCCTAAGAGGTAGCTCAATCGGCTGTGAACCACGCCTTATGAAGCGGAGCTCACAAGTTCGAATCCCCCCTCCCCCTACCCTTGCATGGACATGTCAAAAAAAAAAGAAGCAAAATATGTTTCTGATCTTTTCTCACGAGCTGGCCTTACTGATTGCAAAATTGTTGATAGCACTACAAAAAAATATTTTTTTTGTAACGGACCTTTAGTGACGTGTCAAGACCATTGACATGTTACTAACGGATAGTAACGTGCCAATGGTAACGTGTGTGACGGGTTAGGAAAGTGGAAGTTACTAATGGGACTTTAGTAACGTGTCAATTTCTAACACATTACCAAATAGTAACGTGTCAGTTTTTGGCATGTTACTAAAGTTAATAATGTGTTATTTTTGACCCTCTAGAGACAAATATCAAACTTCGAGCCACTAGAGACCAATTTGAGACGAAGGACTTGGGTTTCCTCAGCTACTTTCTTGGATTGGAAGTGTTTTCTGACTTAGATGGTTACTATCTTTCTCAAGCAAAATATGCTTATGATCTTTTCTCACGAGCTGGCCTTACTAATTGCAAAATTGTTGATAGCACTACAATTTTTTATTTTTTTTTGTAACGGACTATTAGTGACATGTCAAGACCATTGACAAGTTACTAACAGATGGTAACGTGCCAATGGCAACGTGTGTGATGGGTTAGGAAAGTGGAAGTTATTAATGGGGCTTTAGTAATGTGTCAATTTGTAACACGTTACCAAATAGTAATGTGTTAGTTTTTGACACGTTACTAAAGTTAGTAATGTGTCATTTTTGACCCTCTAGAGACAAATATCAAACTTCGAGCCACTGATGGTGAGTTACTTTCTGATGCCACTCTCTATCAACAGTTAGTTGGAAGTCTCATCTATCTTACTATGACCCGACTGGATCTTGCCTATATGGTTCATCTTGATAGTCAGTTTATGACCGCACCACACTCCGTTCATTATGCTGCTGTTCTTCGCATCCTTCGCTATGTGAAGGCAACTTTATTTCATAGGCTGCATTTCTCTTCTCACTCCTCATTAGACTCACATGTTTATTCAGATGCTGATTGGACAGGTGATCCCATTGATTGTTGTTCCACCACAAGTTATTGTTTCTTACTTGGTGACTCTCTCATCTCTTGGCGTAGTAAGAAACAATCTGTTGTTGCTCGCTCTAGCACCGAAGCTGAGTATCATGCTTTTGCTGACACCACCTCTGAGCTCCTCTGGCTCCGTTGGCTACTACATGACATTGGTGTTTCTCAGACTTCTAGCTCTCCTATCTTTTGTGACAATCGGAGTGCGATTCAGATTACCTATAATGATGTATTTCATGAATGCACCAAACACATTGAGATCGATTGTCATTTTGTGCGCCATCATCTTTTACAAGGAACTCTTCCTCTTTGTCCTATTGTTTCTGCTGATCAGTTGGTTGATGTGTTCACCAAAGCACATCCACGTGGACGGTTCCGTGATCTTGTTTCCAAATTCAAGTTGGCATCTACATCATCACCTTGAGTTTGAGGGGGATGTTAGAATATATTCAGATTATATTATGAATATATTCTGATATTCAGAATATTTGCAGCTTAATTACTCTTTCCCTATATATATATTATTTGATTATGTAATATTCTCCATTAATTGTTGATTGTATTTTCCTATTTCATCTGGCTTTATTCAATTATAAATAGACCCTTTTATATACAGTTTCAAATACACAGAAATACATATCCAGTTTATCCACATTCTCTAGTTATTTTAACACTTATGTTGTCACCGAACAAAGTAATCGGAATGATTATACCATTCTAGTTTCTTGTTTTCTTGGTAATATTGATTGCTATTCTCGGGTAACCAGCATTCCATTCTACCAAACATGAACTACGTGTAAGAAGTGAAAATTCGAATGATCCTTACTAATATGATACTAAGAGCAAGTTTGTGATTTTGTGTTTAAGAAATAAAGTTTTAAAGTAAAAAAACACTTTTTGGCTAAAGCTTAAAAAGAAGTTTTTGCCAAAAGTATGTTTTGGCTATTTTTGGACCCTTAAAAGCTCTTTCAATTTGTTTTACCAAACGGATATATATATATCTTCTTAAAACAGACGTTTGGGTGTTAAATGCATTTTTAAATCCCTCAAATGCACACCCAAATAGACCTTAACTATACTTGAAAAAACAACATTTATATAGTTGTATTGGCAATTTTTCTTATTAACTCACATTATCTAGAAAATGGGTATAAAATAAACGATTAAAACTGCATGTGATTCTCTTATGCTTAAAAGATAGATGATAATTTTATAAATTAACTTAGAGGATGGAAAATTTTTGTCCCTAAAACATTTCCCAATAAATTATAAAAAGAAAAAAAAAATGGAATTATTTATTATAAGCTATAGACAAAGTTGGTTTCTCATAAATCTTTAGAAAACTAAGAATTATTGATATTTAGAATATGAAAAAATGGGGGGCCTACCATATATAGATGTGTATGCATATGGATAATGCACACAGATTTGTGTTTAGTGAATAAGAAAAATATATGAAATTTATACTCAAAAGTGATAATATCTTATTTAGTGTTTAATTGTATTACCATATAAGAAGTTTATTGAACTTCTCATTTGTTGACCAAATTTGTAGCTTATTTGAAAAAGATGCTTATCGAAAACATTCTAGATTGCGCAGGGAGCAAACAGAATAACTCAAATTCGTAGGGGTACCCGAGCAAATGTAAAGTTCTGCTTTTTTGTCCTTTTGTCGGTGAATTCAATTAAAAAAATAAAAAAATAAAACAAAACCGTTAGAATTTGAAACCGGACCACTTTTAAATACTCGGCGATTAACTCACAAGAACGTAAATGAAAATACAAGGAGAAAATAGATAAATTATTTAAAAAAAAACAAAACAAACAGACAAAGAGGAACTAGCCGTTGGGGCGAGAAATTCAAAACGCATACTCAGAGACACAGAGAGAGAGAGAGTGAAAAGCCCAATAGCTTTTGATTTAGTTTCATAAAGAGTAAGACAAAGAGCACTCAAACCCTAGAATAATCGTCATTCTCTCTCTCTAACTAACGCTCCCCTCTCTTCCTCTCTCTAGAATTCTCTCTCTGTTATATCTCTAAGAAACTCGAATTTTGTTCTTCGTGTTCGGTAGCTTGTCGATCGATTAAACAGGTTTCGTCCACTCCGATCTCAGTGTTTCTCTAAAATTTCGAGGGTTTCCGTGAGTACTTTCTTTTTTTGTGAATTTTATTTTGTCTTGGTCTTTCTATATTTGGTTAGATCTCAGAATTCGGTGCTGCAACTCAGTGGCGAATTGAAGAAATGTTAATTCTTTTTTTTGTTTTTTTAAAGTTTCCTTATTTGCTACTGTGTGTTTAAAAAAGTTCTGTTTCTGTTTTAGTTTTCAGGTTGAATTTGATGCAATTGAAAATAAAGTCAATGAAATTTGGTTTTAATTAACTTTCCTTTCATGATTCGATGCGTCTCTGTGATCTCTGTTTAAAAATGGAAAATTTTTGGAGTTTCTTTTTTTTGGCTGTTTTAGGGCTATCAACTTCAAGTTTTTAACCTCATCTGAATAATCTTCAAAATGCTGAAAAATGCGGAAAAATGCGGTGATTTAACCTTATTCGAAGTCGAAAATGAGTAAGAAATTGGAGAAAACGGTGTTTTTTTAAAAAAATAAAAAATACTCATGTAAAAGATAATTTCGATTTTGCAAGTCGACAAGCTTATCTGGATTTGTTTGGACCGTTTGATCCAGAAAATCTGAAACTGTGGAAGCTTTTGCTTTTCTGATCACTGTATGTGCTTGATAATATGCATTGGTATGTATTAGTTGTCAATGTTCTCCTTCAAAACAACACAAAAGAAAATGAAATTAATTTTCTAATTGATTGGCATGTTGAGGGAAACTATCTGGGAAATTAATTCTGGGAAATGTGTGTATTGCCTTTTTTTTATACTCTTTGGAGGTTTTTTTGGGATTGCTTTTATAATGAATCTTAATCAACCGAGTATAAGGAATTTCAACCAAGTTTGTTTAAATAATAATCTGATTGTAGTTGCTTTTTCATAGACTGACCCATGATTGATTTTCACAGATACATTTTGGATCTGGCAGCTGCTGATACGCTATTTACTGTTGCATCAAGAGAGAGTTCGATTCTATAGCCTCTTGTGGGGGAGGCATAGTTCCTATTTCTGCTGTGTGTTCTTGTTAGTTCAACCTTTGGGGAGCAGAGCAACAGATTTTAAGCATAAAAATGACTGTTAGAACTCCAGGAACACCAGCTTCAAAGATAGAGAGGACACCAGTATCAACCCCAGGGGGCCCAAGAGCTAAGGAAGAGAAGATTGTAGTTACAGTGCGGTTAAGGCCTTTAAGCAAAAGGGAGCAGCTAGCAAAAGACCAAGTAGCATGGGAGTGCATTGATGATGATACTATTGTTTATAAACCACTGCCTCAGGATCGTTCAGCTCAACCAGCCTCATTCACATTTGGTACCATAATTTCTTATCTATGAAAACTTATTTTCTTTTGGTTTATGATTTCAAAATTAGCAGTTGACTAAGTTCTTCTTGCTGCAGATAAAGTTTTTGGCCCTGCTAGTCTAACTGAGACAGTATATGAGGAAGGAGTAAAGAATGTTGCCCTCTCTGCTTTGATGGGCATCAATGGTAGCACATATCCGTGAATTCATTTATCTTGATTAACTTTTAGTTTTATTTCTGAATTGAATAATCATTTTATCATATCTTACAATGCAGCAACCATATTTGCATATGGACAAACTAGCAGTGGTAAGACATACACAATGCGGGGAATAACGGAGAAAGCAGTTAATGATATCTATAGGCATATCATGAATGTAAGCTTTTATCAGAACCTAATGCTATTGTTTCCTTTATTTTGGACTCTTCCCCTGCTGCTTAAATTCTATGCAGTGGCGGAGCTTGGGTGGGGTTGGGGAAGACCCAAACAAGATAATTGGTTTTATTTGACATGAGGCCAAGAAAAACTCATAAAGTTATGATGATATATGATATTTATACCTAATTCATGATATAAGTAACAAAACAAATGATTTTTTATTAGTTGTATATGTATGGAGTATTTAGTAATTCTTGAGACACTTATTTGAAGAAGTGGACAAACGTTGGGTAGCTACAAAATATTTCTTGTCAAGCCTAGTACTGGCTGGTGCAAAAGAAAAAAAGAAAAATTATCCTATTTAAAAGTTGATTTGCATAACTTACTTCCAACTTGGACGTTCTGGTCTATGATATATTTTAGTTTTAGGGCTACCTTCTTGTATAAGCTTTCAAAGATTGAGTGGGGTGCCATATCTTTGTATATATGTAAATTAGGCTAACATTTGGGGCGACCACAGTTGCCCCTGCCCTAATGGTACTATGCCACCAATTCTCAGGTTCATGAAGTTATATTAGTAATTATAGGAATTAAGAAGATTGTGCCTTCCAAACTAATTTTGTGCTCATTTTTCGTGGTTGCAGACCCCAGAAAGAGATTTTGCAATAAAAATTTCTGGACTGGAAATATATAATGAGAATGTAAAAGACCTGTTAAATGCAGAATCTGGTCGCAATCTGAAGCTGTTGGATGATCCAGAGGTGTTGTCTTTGTAAAACCTTTCTGATAGTTAGAATCAAGTCTTGATTTTTGAGAGAACTTCTCCTCCACATCAACTGAAATTTTTGTCATTCTTTGTTTGCAGAAAGGTACTGTGGTTGAAAAGTTGGTAGAAGAAACAGCAAATGATGATCAACATTTGAGACAATTAATCAATATTTGTGAGGGTAAATAATTCTATCCTTGAGCTTGAGTTAGCAAAGCCTCCATATTATTTTCTGTCTTTGTTGGAACTAATTTTCTTTGGTTTTGTAGCTCAAAGGCAAGTTGGTGAAACTGCCCTTAATGATAACAGTTCACGATCACACCAGATAATAAGGCTGGTAACTTTCGTGGATCTTAATTTCTTTTGATGCTCTTTACATAAAAAATTTTCTTCTGACAAGTAACTCATTCGCTGTCTTCACAGACAATTGAAAGTACTCTTCGTGAAAATTCTGATTGCGTGAGGTCCTTCGTTGCAACCTTGGTAAATATAAAAACATTCTTACCTTTATGTGATCATTTAGATTGCATGGATGATTACTTGATAAATTCAATTTGCAGAATTTTGTTGATCTAGCTGGAAGTGAAAGAGCTTCACAGACGCATGCAGATGGTGCTAGGCTTAGGGAAGGATGCCATATTAACCTCAGCTTGATGACACTCACAACAGTAATCAGAAAGCTCAGGTCAGAATCTACTTTCATATGGAGAGACGGTTTACATATTTTAAAGCCTTCTTATCTTAAATATTTGCTTATCTGTATTAATATGCGCCTCTTCCTTGGACAGTTTTACATGTTACAAAGGGCTCTAGAAAAGAAACACACTTCTTCAAACCATATAATTAGTCAAAACTTATATATGAGTGTTTCAAATATAGTTTCATGTGTTTCAAGTTAGGTGAATTTATGTAAAATTCGTACATTGTGATAAACTCATGTTTTGATCAAAGCCTCAGAATCTTCTAAATTTCAAGAACATAAAACCATCAGGTGCAGAGTTTATCTCATTGCGGCAACCTGTACAAGATCAGAGTAGCACAAGCTAGTCTAATCTGTGTCTAAGCTTTGGTTTCCTGGTCTCCATTGAAATGGCCTCACTTGATTTTTAACACTATACTCAAAACTCTTTATCATAAACCTGATATGGTATTGAAGCCAATTAAGATTGAAACCTCCAATTGGAGTCTCAACTACATCCTTTCATACTGTAAAGTAAGCAATAGCCAGAACAAGGAAAGCCCCAAGTTACACTTAAAACTCCTAATGCTACTAATACAAATTCTCAAATTAACAGTGGTTTGATGTGAAACCGCATAATTAAAGGTTTGGGATCTCAATGCAATGTTTGGCCATCAATTTGAGGAGAAAACAACTGCCCTATGCAAACTCCAACTTAAGCGGAATCCAAAACATTAATTGTTGATTAATCTCATCTAAATCACAACTAAACTCGGTAGAGCATTCAAACATAGTGCTTGGGACTTGAATTTCATAACAGAATAATCAATTGAAAACATTCTGAATCAGACCATATTCATACCTGAAACCCTAACATCAATCCTTCATCAATTCATTCCAAAACAGTTGGAACCAAACATACCCGTCAGCCTGCAGCTTTAGGAGGAAATCTGGCCACATCAACCAACAGTTTCTTCTAGAACTCGGATTGAGTTGTTGAGTCTAGTGGGTGGTATTGACGCCGAGTCTTATGTGATTCAAGGGAGATGTCTCATACAAGAAGCATTTTAATTTTAAAGCTTAGTATTATATTTTTTCTATAATGCTTAGGACATGATCTTCATACCCTTCTTGACAGCTTATTGGTTTTGATTATATTGATATATATGTCTGATATGTTAATAATCTTTTGATTGCCTCTTGAATCATTTACATGCAGTGTTGGCAAAAGAAGTGGTCATATACCCTACAGAGACTCAAAGCTTACTCGCATATTGCAGCACTCACTTGGTGGGAATGCACGCACCGCCATCATATGTACTCTGAGTCCAGCACTGAGCCATGTTGAACAATCTCGAAACACTCTCTTCTTTGCCACCCGCGCAAAGGAAGTAACAAATAATGCCCAAGTAAACATGGTACTGTTTCTTTCTTTCTTCTCACTGTGTTGATTTGCATTTACCATTGATTTTTCAAATAAAGACCAATGACGAGTTTGTTTTCTTTCTTTAAATATATTATCAGGTTGTTTCAGACAAGCAGCTGGTAAAACATTTGCAGAAGGAAGTAGCCAGGCTGGAAGCAGAACTGCGCACTCCTGAGCCATCAAAGGAAAAGGATTGGAAAATTCAGCAGGTAAATTGTGATACATTTCTAGATTAATTTTGAGTTGATGGAGTGCAATTGAATCATGATAGTTATGTCATGTTATTGGTCCTGTCTAGATGGAGATGGAAATTGAGGAACTGAGACGGCAAAGAGATCTTGCACAATCCCAGGTGGATGAACTACGCAAAAAACTTCAGGAGGACCAGCAGGTCTGTCTTTGTTTCTGTCTCTTTCTCTCTTTTTCAATCACTACTTATCCAAAAAATTTAAGTATAAGAAGAGGTATATTTAATCATTTAATCTATACTTTAACACGTGTAGGCTTAAACTCCCTTTTAATAGCTAAAACCCAACACGTAAAGTATTTGATTGAAATAGGGGGTAAATGACTGGAACAAGGTGAAACACAATACCTTTATTTGATACTATTGTTAAATCACTACTTATTCTAAAAACTTAAACTGATAGAAATGAGTAAATTCAATCATCTAATAATCAATATTTTCACAATGCATACGATCAATTTCAACTTACTCTTCCATTTCTGTCATCCAGAGTTCAAACCCATTTGACTCACCCCGTCCGTCAGTGAAGAAGTGTCTCTCCTATACTGGTACGCTATCACCAAAAATTGAAGGCAAGGAGATAGGCCGTGTTGACAAAGTAAGAAGCACAATGTTGAGGCAGTCTATGAGGCAATCATCAGCTGCTCCATTCACTCTTATGCATGAGATTCGCAAACTAGAACATCTCCAGGAGCAGCTTGGAGAAGAAGCAAATAGAGCGCTGGAAGTACTACAAAAGGAAGTGGATTGTCATAGACTGGGTAACCAGGATGCAGTTGAAACAATTGCTAAGCTGCAAGCAGAAATAAGGGACATGCGTTCCATGCGTTCAGTACCAAAAGAAGTTGGAGTTGGAAACGCAGTTGCTCCTAATAAAAGTGTCAGTACTAATCTGAAGGAAGAGATTACAAGACTTCATTCACAAGGCAGCACCATCGCCAACCTTGAGGAGCAACTAGAAAATGTTCAGAAGTCTATAGACAAATTGGTAATGTCTCTTCCAAGTAATTATCACGAGTTTAACAGTGAATTATTGCCCAAGACTAAGAAGGAACAGAAAAAGAAGAAGTTACTGCCTTTGGCTTCGAGTAATGTTGTCAACCGCCAAAATTTTATAAGATCTCCATGCTCACCTCTATCAGCTTCTCGGCAAGTTTTGGATTCTGATATTGAAAATAGAGCTCCTGAGTATGATGATACTGTGTCCAGTGAGACTCTGCCAGAGTCTGAAAAGGAGACACCGACCAAGAGTGAAGATGGAGGAGATGTCTCATCTAAGGAAAACACTCCCGGCTATCGACGTTGTAGTTCAGTTAACATGAAGAAAATGCAAAAGATGTTCCAAAATGCTGCAGAAGAGAATGTAAGAAGCATAAGAGCATATGTAACTGAACTGAAAGAACGTGTGGCCAAACTCCAATACCAAAAACAACTACTTGTTTGCCAGGTACAATTGTATTCACCTGTCTTTCTATTATAAACTTCTTACTATTTTGTCAACTAGATTCAGAAGTTCACGTAATTCACTTTGATTTCATATGGATTTTATTATATGTCTAGGTGCTGGAGCTGGAAGCAAATGAAGCAGCTGGGTACAATTTAGAGGATGAAGAAAACATTGAGGCAGAGGAGCCGCAGGTTTCATGGCAAGTGACTTTTAGGGAGCAAAGGCAACAGATCATCGAGTTATGGGATTTGTGCCACGTCTCCATCATTCACAGGACCCAGTTTTATTTGTTATTCAAGGGGGATCCTGCTGATCAAATTTACATGGAAGTGGAGCTTAGGCGCTTGACATGGTTGCAGCAGCACCTAGCAGAACTCGGGAATGCAAGCCCAGCTCCCATGGGAGACGAGCCCACAATCTCTTTGTCATCAAGGTAGGTGTTTTTCTTCTCTCTCTCTCTCTTCTCCTTAACGGCAGCTTGTCAAAATTGTTCAAGGTGACACCTGAAGTATTTAACTGAAATGGAGTGAAATGTAGAGTAAGGTTCGAAGTCGTTTTGGCTCTAATTAGAGAACTTTTTTCAATCATAACTTATCTCAGAACTTAAGCCGATAAGAATGGATGAATGTAATCATGTTATTTATATTTTAACACTGCAAAAGTGGATTAACATACTGATTTTAATCATTTGATTCAAGGCAACTCATTGAAATGAATATTAAATATATCACCTTTTTAGTCGTTCAAGTTGACTGAAAAATAGAATTTCATCTGATTGTGATGCACAGTTTCAGAGCACTTAAGCGTGAAAGAGAGTTCCTGGCAAAGAGATTGACCTCACGTTTAACAGTGGAGGAGAGAGATGCATTGTACATTAAATGGGATATCCCACTTGACGGGAAGCAGAGGAAGATGCAATTTGTAAGCAAACTTTGGACAGATCCCCATGATGCTATGCATGTACAGGAGAGTGCTGAAATAGTGGCAAAGCTTGTAGGGTTCTGTGAAAGTGGCAACTTGTCGAAGGAGATGTTCGAGCTTAATTTTGTGCTCCCATCTGATAGGAGGCCATGGCTTATGGGCTGGAATCAAATCTCAAACCTTCTTCATTTGTGATCAAATACATTTTGTTGACATTTTTATCTTGTACATGCATATGAATTTTTGGAGCTTTCCTCCAAATTGTCCAAGCTGTTGTTTTTGTGACTCATGGAGCGCGCTATGTATGATGATGATGGCTCTGGATATTAATTTTTGTAATTTTCCAATTTGAATAAAAGAATCGATTCTTTTCGCTTCCTTCTGATTCAGACTGTTAAAATATTGGTTAAATGATTAAACTTACTCTTTCTTATATGATTAAATTTTGGGATTGGTGATGATTTAGAGCGACACTGGCACTGTGTTTTCATCTAATAACAAACAGCTATCTAGTTTCTATTTCTTTTCAATCAGCTATGTGTTTCTCTTCTATATTTTAAAATTTGTGTGAAATTTCGATGATATTGTGGCCTCTCAAGCAGAATCTAAGCCGGTCAAAATGACTCATCAATATATTGAGGGATTTCTTTTAAACCGTAGGGTTCAATTCTGTTGGACAAGGCTCTTTTGCTCAATTCTTGTTGTTTTGAGTTCTAATAGCATTGTTTCTTGCTGGTTTAATGTTGTAGTAGGGGTTTTTACCTTCTACTCTCGATTTTTAAGGAAAAAGAAATAGGAAAAAATTCACTTTACTCCCTCTGAAGTTTCAGGGGTATTTCAATTTTAATCTCAAAGTTAACTTTTTCCATATAAATGGATGGATTTTTTTTTTTTTTAAAAAAAAAGCCTAAGGGTAATTACGTAATTTCATAGATTTCCGTCCAATTTGACAGAAAATATTAACCGAGGGTTTAAATTGCCATTTTTTGAAATTTCAAGGGGTAAATTGCCAATTCTGAAATTTTGGGATTAAAATTGAAAAATTCCTGAAATTTCAAGGAGGTAAAGTAAATTTTCCTATTCTGAATCACTCTCAGGAGTGCTTTACTATTATGACATTAAACCAGTTTTTTAAGGCATAATTTTTTAACCGATTTTTTAAGAGTAAACCGGTTTTTTCTTAAAAAATCGATCATTAATTAGTGTCATTAATTGCGTTAATTATATTTCAAGAGTTTTCCATATTTAAATTATTCAATAAATGAATTATTATTAATGTTCGAATCAAATAAGGAAACAAATAATATAAATCAAATTATTATGTAATAATACGCTTAAGATTCTAAAAAAAAAAAAGACGTCTAGTCATTAATTTTGTTAATTATATTTCAATATAATTAATTGTGTTAATTATATCTATATGATGTCATTAATTACATTAATTATATTTCAATATACTTCATATGGCTCATCTCCATTTCATTTGAAATAAAGAGGATCTTTATCGTTCCGGTTTTGCTTTCTCCTCTCACTCCCCATTTTTCAATAAATAAGCTCTGCACCCAAAAGGACCCTCTCTAAGGAAGGAAACAAAATCTCAGTTTTACAATTAATTTGATGTTGGGTGAAAGCTTAGGTAGTGACTTGACCATTTTCCTAATCTTTATTATCTCTAGAGATACATATAGTACAGGACTTGGGAGTTCTAAAAAGGGCTCTCTGCTATCTTGAATTCACTTTCATCTTGTTTGGTGGCTTTGCCTTTCTTCAGCAAATGCTGGGGTCAATTTTAAGAAATGCAGTTAAACCCTTTCATGGAAAGTAAATTATAAGGATTATTGTTGCCAACATGCACAAAAATGTGCATAATTCCCATTACCTTTAGAGCTACAATTAAAATAGGACTTATGGAGTTCTCTAAAAGTACTCAAGCAAAATGAGTTTATCATGCTGATTGTTTTGCTTGTTAGCATAATGAATATATTTATTTATTTTTCGCTTGCCATTCTTCAGCTAATGGTAATGGCATAAATAAGGAATGCAATTAAAACATCTCTGCTCTAAGCTACTGTATCATTCTCATTTGTGGAAGTGTGGAAAGAACTTCCATTTTCGACAATTTTCCAACTTCTGAGCAACTTACCTTCTGGAAAAATTTCAATTCATTGTGTTATGCTGATTTATTGATATCTCTGTTGGATATTTGAATTTAGGAGTTCAAAAAGTATTACTTTGTAATTTTTTTTTTAATTATCTAGTTGGCACCAAAAATGATGTACTTTTAGACATAACATGAAAAGTTGTGGTCACAAACATGTTAAAGGTAACTTCCAGTGATCAGCATCCATATATGACTAACTGGTAAGCTTGGAAAATACAAAAACCCCTCTGCTGTGGCCTTAATGATGGCCTGATATTTAAATTCCACGAAAGCTCATTTATAATTGTCATTATTATGACACAGATTGATCCACAGTCATTGGATAAGAAACAACAACAGAGCCGTGGCATTCAAGATAGAAGAGCACGAGATTAGTCATTACTCATACACTATGTTTTTTTAGTCATTTCTGTGATAATTTAATGAGAAATGCTATGATGTAGCAGTGAAAATCACCATTGAGTTTTGGACGGGTGATTTTTATTGTCAAATTAGAGAAAAAGCACTTGAAGGTGTACTGTGTAACATTTTTATAATCTAAAATTATGATGAGAAATTTTGAGTAGGATCTCCATAAACTTTGATGGAAAGATATGCATGTGTGTGCGTGCGTGCATGTGAGAGAGAGAGAGAGAGAGAGAGAGAGAGAGTAAAGCATCAGGACATGGTAGCTATGATTCAACAACATTGATTTTGATAGTACATTAGTAGCCTTGCAACAACTAGTATATGATAATTAAACCACTCCAACAGACTCAATGTGGGAACATGTGTGCATCCATGACCCAACATTATTTCCATCACAAGTACTGCTACTACTAGCTAGCATAAGATATATATATAATAGACCACACCAACTTTAAACATAAAATTAATTGACTCTTTAATTATCTCCACCGTTGATACAATGCATCAAAGAAGCTTGGCGCATATGGGATGGAGAAACATTCCCTTCACTGTTTTCAGCCATCTAGCACTTGGGGAAGGGAGTTCCACAAGTGTTTGCAACTTTCCTAGCATTGGGGGAGTTCACAAACTTTTTGAGGTTGGGATTCTTGAGGTATTGGCAGAGGCAGGGCTTCTGCTCCTTGATCTTACTGCAGCAAACTGTAGATGGTGCACTGGAAGATGTGATTGCACTCACACAAGGGCTCAGCTGTGTGGGGTTGCATGTTACTGCCATTGTTACATGTGCTTTAGCAAGGAGCAGCAGCAGCAGAGTGCAGAGTACTGCAATGTATGATGCCTTCATTTTTCACTCACTTGAGGAAAGCTAAAGATGTGTGTGTGTGTGTGTGAATGTGCTTGAGAGAGAGAGAGGGATATGTAGAGAGAAATTGAAGGGTGTGTGGTGCATTTGGCTGGGGTTCCCTCTCAATTTATAGGGGAGAGATCAGTAAAAAGAAAAGAGAAAAGGAACAGCAGAAGTGAAGGGAATTTCATACCAGTAAAAAACTATCGAAGAAAAATTTTCAATTAAAATAAAAAAGGAAAAGGAGCCTCCTGTTGGGGCCTATTACTTTAAAGTATTTGTTTTTAGAGAATCTATCTTAGATTATAAAAGGGTAAGGGGGGGAGGCGACGGCTACATCAACACACAACAAAGAAAAAAGGCGGGACAACTCAACAATATGCCCTAATACAACCGATTTAGTGTGAGAAAACATAAAATAAAAGAGAATGTGCCAAATGATTGGAAAAGTTGGTCCATTTCTAAAAGGAGGAAATTAATTAACTTCAAAGATCTAGATCCAAGGATTCCAGTCCATTTTATTTTATTTTTTTTAAAGGGCAGCTCTTCTCACATTCAACTCTTGGCTCTTTGCCCCCCACATTGTGCTATGGGAAATTCATGAATGCGTGACAAGGGTGTAGAACATTACACAGAAAGCATACAACAAAATTTTTGAACTGCATGCATGTAAACACCTAATATGAGAGAGGGAGGGAAATTTTTCAGAAGAACCATAACACTATAAATTGGTCCAACCAAAGAACACAGTAAGTCAAGTTAGAGCATTACTTCTGTCAAAGGTTTTTGAAATAATTGATGGCCCCAAAGTCAGTATGCTTTCTCAAGTAGCATCATCAATCATCTTTCGGCGTAGCTCAAAGTACACAATGCCATATCAGTGCAAGAGGTCTGTTTTATGTTAAAATATTAATTAAATGATTAACTTAACAATTTCGATTTAAACTTTCGAAACAAGTGATGATTTAACATGTTATCTTATATCGTCTTTCTTTCATTTAAAATTCCACTATCTATAATTTTTGAGTTATTATCTTGAAAAACTAATACCATATTGGTGGCGCAATGATAAAAGAAATCCTCTGTGAAGAATAATAACCTCTTCTTTAAAGGCAGGCCTGAGTCCACAATGATTTGCATGCACTTTGTACTTCACATTTTTTTTTTTGGTAAATCCAGCCAATTCAGGTGAGAAAAAGCAATGCCCTTTCCATCATGATAACGTTTTAAGCATGGAGAAGGAACTGCTCCACACCATTGACTATCATAAGTATGTAAAAGAGGACTGAACCTATCCCCATTTATATTACTATGCAACAATTTTTATGCATATTTTAATTAATTTCTCTCTCTCTGTCTCTGTCTCTGTCTCTCTATATATATATGCAGAAGCAGGAATGTGGGTGTGGTGCCTTTCGGTGATGCTGATGTGAGCAATTGCTGCATTTTGATTACAGCTTCATATTGTGGAGCCACATGCCCTTATCATTAGTTTGACCTGCACTATGAGTTTTGTGTATGTAATCAATGATTATAATCACCAATCATCATGAACCTTGTTGTCGGTACTGCTACCACAATTTGTCCCTTAAGCTTTTGTACTGGTGAGAAATTGTAAAAGCAACCAGTGGTGGAATAATAAGAGGATAAGATGAGAAGACTTGTGCTGCATATCAGGGCATACATGCATCTTATGCTGCCACATGTACCCGGCTTTTCCCTTCTCAATAGAATTTCTTAGAAAGCGCTAGCCACGTCTGCGTACTTAATTATATAAACTATTCATCTTCCTCCTAAGAGGCCGGAGTGTTAAAATAAGAGAGGTGGTTAGAAGTTGACACACACTAACTATTAGGATACCAAACTAGAAGGGCCTAGATGGACGGCGCTCATGGCTTGACCTTAGTCCCACCTAAGGTCTTGAAGCATATAAATATGTATTAAAATATTAATTAAATGATTAAATTTATTTTTTCTTATCATTTTAAGCTTTTGAGATAAATAACGATTTGCAAATGATATTAGAGCAACCATGATTACCCTATTTCAGTTGTTGAAATGATGTTTCACAATCTTATCAGCTTAAACTTTTGGAATAAGAGGCGATTTAACAATATGGACTTGGAATTGGATACCGGTTTCGACTTCTAAAAATTTATCAGAGGGCATTAAGCTGTCTCAATTTACTGATATGTAATAATATATACATGATGCCAAATTAGTGGATTTAGGTGATCTATTCAAATACAAGTTGTGCATGCCTGACAAAAGGGGTAATCAATTAGACCCACGGCACTTGAGATTTCATTCTTAGGCTAAATGTAAGAAAGTGGTAAGATGAGTTGGCTCTTTTAGAGGTAAAGTTTAGCAGCAGGGCCATGTAGAAAAAAAGTGTTATTACTTTTGAAAGCATTTGCTCTTTGCCTTTGTAGGCGCCTGCCAGTTGAGATTTCATTGTAGTAGAAGATTTGCACCTATTATATCTGCTTTAAATAATAACCAAAAATCTTATTTTCCACGCAATCTACATTTCAAATGATTGGATTTAGCCCGCCACATTAAAGAGTAAACACTTGAAAATATATGTAATATTTCTATCAGAATAATAAAAGACAAGAAGGAAAGAGGGGGAAGGTGAGTGTTTTTAGCGGAGTCGACCAAAATTACTTCCTAAATGTTGAGAGGAAAATAGGAGAGTTGTTGAATAAAAAATAAATAAATGATATGACAAATTTACTACTAATTAATAAATATAGATATAAGAGTTTAACTTATATAAGAATGATTCTTAAAACCTCATTTTTACAACTTCCAATCAATAATTGATGCATATGCAAAAACATAGAAAGTGCAAAAAAAATAAATTGGACCAAAATACACTAGATTTTAGGGTAAAAATCCCTAAAGGGTTAACCTTCCACCTCTAGGTTTTAGTTTTGAATTAAAAAGAAAAAAGAAAAAGAAAAAAAAAAAAAAGAGTTTTTAGGCATTAGAAACAGTTTTTGAGGCATTAGAAACGGGTTTTTGAGCATTCGAAACGGGTTTTGATGCCGGTTACGGCCGGCAGGGTTTAAGGCGTTCAAAGTCGACCAAACCCGTGGGTTTGGCCTGGGTCTCGCCGATTACAAGTTTTTTTTTTCTCTGATTTCGTGTGGTTGTTCTTGTTCTCACTTTCATTTTTTGTATTTTTTTCAAATTGATGATGTGTCACATGATAATTAGATGCTGTAAAATGGCTGGTTTACACCAGGACCTGATAGTAAGGGCTCTCTAGATATAATGATAATGAAACATAGAAGGGAAGAAATAAAAGACATATTTTTCATCATTTTATATATTTTTATCATCCCTTCTACCAAACTGTCATAATGAGAATCTCCGTATCCGTTTGGCATCCAATTCTTTTTCATTCCTACTTTTTATAAAAAAATAATAAAGTCAAACTCATTTCTTGACATTAACGAACAACTTTTAATTTTCACTTATAAAAATTCATAATTTCTTTCACTTTTATGTCACGTTTGTCCTCTTAAAATGATTTGCCAAACACCATGCTAGTCATAGAGTTTACAGTTAAATTGTGTGGTCCAAAATTATTTTTGTCAGATTGTGTAAATGATCATTTACAATTGCTTTTGGATAATGTATTAGAAGCATTCAAGGATTAATCGTCCCTAGCTATGAAAACACTTTTTTCAACTAGAAAAACAAAATTGTACTATACATTTTCTCAAGAACGTCAAATCTATCTACTTTTTTTTAGGTCAAAAGTCATGTATGTTCATTCCGCGTTGAAGGTCTGCCGTAGGCCCATTGGTATTCTTTAAAGATATGGCCATGATCTATATGTTGACCTAATTTATTAAACGATTAAGGTTAGAAACCATATAATTAGCACCTTAAATATTTTTATGAAAATGGCCTTAATAATATATACTCTTAATATTTGAAGGCCTTAATTTTATTCGGGCCTTAGACGGCTGCCTCGTAAGCGTAACCGAAGAGCTGTCTCTACGGTTGCGTTCTAGGTTGGATAAATTATGTGGTTAATCTTTTCGCCTTTTCTAAAGGTTTTTTTTTTTTTTTTTTTACATGGTTGTTTGGTGCTAATAATCCATGTCCGAAAGACTAATAGAAAGAGGGTGAATTAAAATCATTAGAGCGTGAAAATAGATCATCATTGGTCTTATTGGGAGTAGTCCAGTTGGTCAAAATTAGAGTGCTTGATATGATTATGCGGGCCCTTAAAATCATGGTACTTTCACCTCTTTAATCTCCATGCTTGCATGATTCACTAGTGCTTCTATTAGTAATAACTCAAGCCAAATGTTGTCCTTGGTAGTGGTGAGTGGTGTCACAATGAAAAGCTCACTCAAACAAAGTTCAGCAGGCCACCCATCACTGCCTTCTCTTGTTGTTAGGCCATCAAATCTCCTTCCTAGTTCACCCAAAAAACAAAACTATAGTAACTATAACGTCAACCTTGCATGCTGCTGTCAAATCTGAAACATTTACTCAAGAGGGTTTACTGATATTAGAATTTAAGTAATTTATCCGAGACTACGAGCTGTTCGGATTTGCAATTTTAAAACGTATGATTCGAAAATCACAATGCTAACCACACATGGTTACAATATAGGCTCTGCTTGGTGTACGAAAATTGGATCCAATAAAGTGCACCAATCCTGATGGATGAAGCGTTTGTCGTAATAGAAGCAAGCAGATTGTCCTACATAATTTTGGGCTTCGGAGTTATTCATTACTCATTAGGCACGCCTGTGTATCAACTTTTTGCAGAGAACGGTGTACAAGAGAGTAAAAGGAAGTCACTTTCATTTATGTCAAGGATCCTAACCTCAACTGTATAGCAAAATGATGAGAGACAAAACAAAAAACATTAGTTGGAGGTATACAGGAGATGCCGCTGTTGCTTTTGCATAAGCTCCATGGAAAGTTGAAATGATCATCTTTTTAATGGGTCATGTTTCTACGAAGGATTTGGGGAATGACTAGGATACAGTATAGACTTGGATTCTAAAAAATAGGAAGGATAATCAATGCTTTGTAGTGTTCCTGTTGAAATTGACTTGGGTGGCCTTCATTTAGAAATAGCATATATGGATTGAAAGGAACTGGTCTCAAGAACTTTGTTGCGGATGTAAGGGTTTGAGCAACTACATACAGGAAGATAAAAGATACAAAGATCAATCAAAGGCTTTGCCAAACCTGGGGAATGTGGTTTGCTAAGCTCCAACCTAGTTAAATGCTAAGAAGAAAGTAAATTTCAATTTCTTACTCCCAGTGAAATGGCCCTTTGTGTGACGTCCCACATAGCCTGGTGTGGAAAATATGATAAAAAAAAACCGTTCAGGCTTGACCTAAAGCGGACAGTATCATATCACTTGGAGCATGAGTATTACATATGGTATCATAATCATAGCCCAACCTGAGATGGGAGGAGCGCACAAGCCCATGAGGGTCGCCAGCGAGGATGCTGAATCCTAAAAGGGGGTGATTGTGACATTCCACATTGTCTAGGTGTAAAAAATATGATGTGTTTATATGGAATATGCTTCTCTGAATGATATGAGGCTTTTTTGGATAAACCCAATATTAAAAAAAGCCGTGCGAACTTGGCTCAAAGCGGACAATATCATACCACTTGAAGAGAGGTGTTACACTTTTCCTAATTCTCCTTTTATATTTGTGCCTAAAAGAATATAAATGGTTATCAAGAGGCACTAGCCAAAACTCCTCTATGTTTGAGATGTCTTTCCTCCACAACAGAGGAGAACAGGTGAGCTGTGGTGTGCTCTATTAATGATGCTTTAGTTGTATGGATAGAGAACTGGTAGAATTTTCAGAGAAAAGTTCAGTGAGTTAATCAAAGTCAACTTAAAATCAAACCTTAGTCCCAGCTGATAGCTGGCGCAGTCACATGGACTCGTGCCGATCTTTTATCCTTTTCTTTCAAACTTTTCAACCAACTTACATGAACTCTCTTGGTGAGTTACACATGCATTCAGTTAGTCTTGGGGCCCATAACCTCATCTTCTGTCACATACATACAAGGAAGTTGATCATTTGTGCTAGAGTCCTACCAAATAAGTTCACTTTACACACCTTTATTAGCAAATGATTACCAGATTCACCAATCTTTGAAAGAATAATTTGACAGAGTTACTTGTCCTTCTCATACCAGCAGGCCAGAGAAATGCACTCAAGGCAAAGGTGCAACAACTCAGGAAAAAAGCTAACACTCTAAAAAGACTAGTCAATTTGGAGTTCCTTATAATCACTTGTAAGGCCTAGTCTCACCTAGTAAAAAACTAATGCGACACTTAACACTTATGCCCCATCACTATATGTGGGTGAAAGTGCTAACTACATCCACAATCACCCCAAAAAAATTCGTCAATTTGGAGCTTCCTATAATCACTCATAAAGCTTAGTCTCACATATTAAGGAACCAATGCGAGCCTGTTACTTGTAGGCTCAAAAAGGCCTAAAAAAGAGGTATAACATAGCGGAAAGCCCAAAAGAAGGCTTCAAAGAAAGGGGGCAAAGCCTAAAAAATATGTTCTGCACACAACAAAGCCCCAAAAATGTTATCAATACGACACTGTAAAGAACTAAGGCCCAAAATAATAAAGCCTGGAAAAATGCTGGTTGGCAAGGCCCAAAGAAATTCCAGAAAAGCCCAAGTCAACCTTCGATACTATTGCACAACTACCCCTCCGACATTTTGGAGGTGCAGGCTTGGCAGAAATTCCCTCCAGCGGAGGAAAAGTTGGAGGTTTTCAAACTCCTCTGACTCTGGTAGAAGCGGAAAGCAAAAAGGGGGTTTCCGACTCTGACAGAGTCAGTGCAAACCCCTATACAGGACATATGTAATGAGAAATGTCACAAACAATTTATCTTCAAATAGAAATGATGATAACAAAGTCGATCATTACTACAAGAGGATGGAATTCACTAAAATGAATATTATTAGAATCATTGATCCAGATGTCTCACCTGCAGACACATCAATCCAAGCACAGATCAGTTCTGCCCCTCATAAAATATGGGCCTGCCAGGCTAACCATAGTTCAAAGCAGGAGAATCATATAAACTCTGCTCACAGTCCAGAGGTAAGGAAGCAACCAAAAAGTGCCAATTCTGCAGGTGATTTGGTATAGTTAGCAACTTAGCATAGAAAAGTGAAAATAGTTAGCATAGAGTAATTGAACATAATGCTACAATTTTACTACAATTTCTCAGTTGAATACAATACAGCATGAAAATCAATGGTAATATACTTTTGGCCAATGTTTTTTATCATATAAATGGGAGAAAAGGTAAGTAACTCTTTTTTACCCCCAAATGTTTTGGGCTGAGACATACAGATGAACTTATATTGGCTGAACAGAAAGCTGTGATTATGGAGAAGAAAAAGGTCTGTTCAAAAGTAGCCTCTCTTATGTACAATGACCAAAAAGTGACCTAAATGAGAACTTTGGTAATCAATGCTTTCATCATCATTGTTCCTCTCTTCTCTTTTTCCACCTTCTAATTGCCTACTGTTGTTGGTCAGTTTACTTTCAAATAGATTTTCTTATCCACCTAATATAAGGAAAATTTCATCTACAGTGCAGTTTTTATTGGAACTTTAAAAAGCTATTAAGAAGTACTAATACTGCCATAGCATTGTTGCCCTACTGTTTGTGATCTTTACGTGGTAAAAAAGAAATGCTTGAGAATGTGATCTCAAAGAATGCTAATACCCACAAAAAGAGTGACATGAACAGATGCCAAACTAGTCTCATGATCACATAATGTACAGCATTCCCGGTTCTTCAGTTAGGTTCAAAAGATACCCAGCTATTTTTTACAATGGAAGTTATTTACTAACAGAAACATTATTAAAAATTTCTTAATTTCAAGTTTGTGATGGTATATGCAACTGGCATTACAAGAAAGTAACCAAATAACAATGCAATGCTTTTACCAGTCCAAAGGATAATTTTTCTAAACAAAGAAGGGAGAAAAAAAACAAACGCCCTGAACGTTTTGAGTACAGAGTTAGAGCAGGCAAAACTGACCAACATGGCTATCACTTTAGGCATTTTATCTGAATTGTGGTTGTGGGGCCATTTATAAATCATTTCAGGGCATAGTCCGCACCAACCCACCAAAAGATAATGCATGTATTATGATACGAAGCAGATTGGTAGTTTTTGTGTTGGCAAGTAGTGTATTCCAACATAAGGCTCTTTCCAATCCATAAGGAAGGAAGTTTTTTTTTTTTTTGTTTTTTCTAATTTATTTATTAATTTTTTTTTTATGAACTGACCATCACAGGGGCAGTAAGGGTTTTGTAGGCTGCAGTTATAGACGGAAGAAATTCTTTTCTGGTTAAATTATGCTCAGCTCAGAAATATTAGGTCAGACTGCAGGGATGAAAGGCCTTTTTTTTTTTTTCTTCTCCTTCTTTGCAGTCTTGGGTGGAGACTTTATAATGGATATGTTGCATTGATCCCTTTTAATTCACATTGCAATTATAGATAGAGCTAAGTGGAAAATGTTCTGCAGTTAAAAGTATGCTCGGCTTGGAAATATCAGGTCAGACTACCGGGACAAGAGTTCAAAAGGCCATCTTTCTTTTTTGGTGTTTTGTGTGAAGACTTTTATAGTAGTTTTTTTTTTTTTTTTTTTATGACTTTTATAGTAGTTATAGTGCATTGTATCCCATTTATTTAGGAAACTCAAAGCAACAGCTTGATGAAGTTGTTTCAAAGTTCATTATTGTTACTAGTGATGGTTTGTACAAGAAAATATCACATTTCAATTATAGATAGAGCTAAGTGATACGATGGTTCTTAGATTCTGATTGACGTATAGAGTCCTCATTTGTCTTTCAGATCCAGTCTTAGGTTTCCCCGCCACTCCAATCCTTACAGTAATTCACAATAGAGCTAACTGACTGATCTTCCTAACAGTCTTTCTGCAATTGTGACTGTCTTAAAGAGTACTTAATTGTCATTCAGGTCCAGTCTTAGTGATCTCCCATCCCTCCAGCCCTTAACATTAATTGGGAACTCATGGTTGTCAATTTCATTCATTTTGATTAAAAAAAAAAAAAAAGGATATGTATAACCAATGTACATTGTCTGACGGTGTCTTACACTAGTATGAAATACAGTTTATGACATATTATACATACAATATGTAGTATCTGCACAGATCAATCATGCATATAAAGTTTTACATACTAACAGAAACAGAAACAGAGACAAAAACTAAAGACAAAAACTGAGCCAAGAAAATGGGGGTCACCAAGACTTGACCAAGCATCTCATAGACTAAATCCAACACCATATCATAGCAGTCGTCATCCGTCCTGAAAACTCAAAACCTTCAGTGTGAGAGTCAATGAGGCTCTTATACCATATCAAGCTCGCACATACTAAATCCAAATGTGCCCTTCTTTGATTTCCTCTAATTATAGAGCTTCTCTCAGCTGACGATTAGAATCTAACACCATATCTGTGAGGTATCTATGCATCCAAAGAAACCCAATTTTACTATGCTGATTTTTATGATTGAATTATTTACATAAAGCATAAGGTGGAGGAAGTTAATACTCCTCTTTTAGGCAAATTCTTTAATTCAATACAACATTCAACCTAGGTTTATGCTACAGTACTGGAAAAAAAAAATGACATATATATCTTAAATGGAAGATATACATGAATATTAACCATAATACCATGAGAAAAATTCAATATGGTATCATTCTGGCTATGTAGCAGAAATTCTAAAAGTCTGAACATTTATAAACTTTGTTTCTTCATCACAATTAAATTGAAAAGAAAAAACACACTTAGATGGTTCAATAATGGCATACCAAGCAATATTGTCCCAATGAAGAAAACCACCATGGCCTCTAGAATTTCTGAACTTGTAAACTGCACCTGAGACTAGCGAAAGGAATGATTTGAGGGTGTTAAAAAAATTGCCATATTTATATTCACAAAAGGTTGAGACATCAAATTTGGGACTTGCTAAAAAAAAAAACCAAAAAAGATAAGAGGGAGAGAAAGAAAAACAAGAGAAACAAATAGGCACTACAGAGTTTGAGTCAAGCTCAGGATTACCTTCATAACCCTCAAGAACTGGATCTTCGGATAGCAAAAGGGGTGTATCTAGGTCAATGAACCTGTTATAGCAAATCACTACTTAGATCTCAAAGAGTCAAAACACCAGTATAGATGGAAATGAAAATACATGTAAAAAAACATATATAGGTAAGTTTATTTTTAAAAAAGGGATTATGATATTTACTTGAAACACCCAAGACCAGCAGCAAGGTGGCCAGCAAAGCCCATGGCCAATCTAGTCTCAACCATTCCACCAATCATTAAATGTAACCCTGACACCCTTGCCACCTCAATAATCTCAAGGGCTCCCACAACCCCAACTTTGGCAAGCTTAATGTTAATGACATCCGCAAGTTTTTCTTGGATTATTTTCTTAACGTCAGCTAAGCTCCGACAGCTTTCATCAGCTGCAACAGATACCCCATATTTTTTTTTTGCGACATCAGTAACATGACCAAGACCTTCCCAATCATCTCTATGAACAGGTTGCTCAAAAAGAACAGGAGTGACACCCATTTCTGCAGGAAAAGTAAGAGTTTGAATTAGTTTCATTATCTAAAGGAGCACAAATTTTAAGGGAGGATGAATCTAGAACACACACATGCTAGTATACAGAATAATAACTGTCTTTTGCAAGTTATATGCACCATATACCATGTAATTTTTCAAGAACTTCAATTGCCTCCTTCGGTTTGTAGCCCTCATTAGCATCCAAGATAAACAAGCACTCAGGATGTGCCACACGTATGGCCTGAAGAACTTCTATATCTGCTTTCAGATTCTTCCCTACCTTAAGCTTCAAAGTCTTGAATCCTTGATTGTTATACTTGGAAGCCAATTCAGCAGCTTCGGCTGGGGAAACAATTGGAATCTGCATGCCAGCAAAAATGGCTTAAACTTAATTCATGAGAAAAGTTTTACCATTTCCTTTCCTCCAGTACTAGTTAATAATTACTTAAATTTCTTAATTACACCAACAGAAATGGACACCAAAAGCTCACCAGCCCCACTGGGTGCCTTCAACATGAAAAATGAAAGAGAGGAGGAACATATCCATTACAGTGACTAATAACAAAAAGAGTTGACAATCTTAACTGCCAGAATCACTAAGATAGGAACGTACCGTTATATCAGTTGTTATGGTATTTGAAACTCCACCAAACAGTCTCCACAAGGGTACACCAATGCTAGTAGCAACAGCATCTATCACTGCCATTTCGACTCCTGCCCTAACCTTCAATTGCAAAAACAGTTAAATGAGAAATTAAAGGTAGATTTTAAATTTCTTGTTTTCTTTTCATTAGGATTCCTAGAAGCAAAAAAGTCAACGATCAAGCAATGTTCTTGTATTATATTGAAGATTTGAAGTTTTCTCAGCAGTCAAAGGTTATCATTCTAATCCAAACAATGAAACAATCACCAATCACCCCAACCATCAAAACTATTAACCAATTCAACACCAAGAAAATCAAAGACTCCAGAAAAAGCTAAAATCTCAATCTTACTCACAGAAGCAAACTCATGTCCAGGAAGAACCCCACCAATCTCCGCCAACAACGACCCCAACGTCATAGCCGGACTCCGCCTTAGCAATTCACAAGCCTCGGCCGCCTTCACCATCGCCGTGCTCTGGTCCTCTGCAGTCACAAAAGGCAAAATTGGAGCCTCACCCCATCCCACACACCCATTGCTCAGCTCAATCCTGATTGCTACATTCTCCACCCCCTCCAACCTCGACGACGCAATCGTAAACGGCGCAATCAAAGGAACATTCAGTGGCCTATTCTCCGCCCTCTGCACATCAACCTCGAATGTCTCCATCAAGTGCTTGAACCTGAAGCTCGTCTTTGTCGCCGCCATTTTTGTTGTAGAATTGCATGAAATCACGAAAATCAAGTGGGATTTTCGCGGGGGATGCAGGGGAGAACAGTGGATGAGACTGTTGGGTGATGAAAATAGAGACAGCCATGTTGAAAGCATTTTTGTTTGTGGGTTTTACGTGGGGGATTTGACCGATGGATTTGGTTAGATGGCTTCTTGGGTTTGGGGCGCTTCGACTGTGAGACAGAAAGAGATGTGGTGGAGAGCAGCCATTGTACAGTGGTTGTTAACAAGTGTTGGAACAGAGTGAGAAGAAGTTTAGCAGCATTTTTTAATTCAGATATCAATAATTTAAGACACCATTTTCGAATGATGACGACCACGGAAGCCATGTTCACAATCCCAGGTGGGGTAGGGTCTTCCAAGTTTCTCTCAGACGGGGGAGGGCCTTCCAAGTTTGCTTTAAAGAATTGTGAATGCAACAATCACGCGACTTTGAATAATTTTTTTACAATTATTTAATGCATTTAGTTCGAGGATATTCTCCATTTCAAGGATTCTTTTCATACTTATTATGTGATAATCATTTAAATTTTTTAAATAATAACAATATATTCATCATGTGGTATTATGTGGGCCTTTGAATTTGTATAATTAAATCTTAATCACAAAATTACTTCTCTCTTCTTTCTATTTCACGTAAAATAAAAAGAATCCGGTCCCATCTCCTGAGTAGTCTCATTAACAATTTTATTTATATATATATATATATAAATAAATAAATAAAAAATTAAAAAAAAAAAAAAACACTTCTTAAAAGAACCTATATCCTTGAATTTACCCTACCAATGAAGTCTAAGATTATAGTAGAAATTTGAGAATTTAGATACTGAAATTTTTAAGAGTCTTATAATCACCTAAGGTTCCATTTTCATTTTCTGCAATAAATTTCTGTGACTTTCCCTATCAATTTCAAGCCGGCTTACTAGGGATGGCCGAACCACCCCGTTGAAAAATGGGAGTGGTTTCGAGAATTTAGAAGTGGTCGAACCACCCTTAACCACCCCTTTGGCCAAATTAATGGGGGTGGCCAAGCCACCTCATACCCTTTGTGGGTGGTTTTGGCCACCCCCATTTGGCCACTTGAGGGTGGATTAACCACCCCCATTATGGCCAATTGGGGGCGGTTCACCACCCCTTTGGCCAAATTAGCGGGGTTGGACAAGCCACCACATACCCTTTGGGGGTGGTTTCGGTCACCCCATTTGGCCACTTGAGGGTGGATGAACCACTCCCATTCGGCCAATTGGGGGTGGTTGATTATCCTCAAATGGCCAATGAGAGTAGTTTTAGCCACCAACAACCTTTTATTTGTTTTGAGTTTTTTAATTTTTGTTTTAACTGTTATTGTATTTTATTATATATTTTTAGGGGTATTTTGGGGACATTTGTCCCTAAATCAATTTCTGTTAGAGAAAATGGACCTAATTAGTAATGGCTAGGCAATATTGCAAATTTCAAAAAACTTGATTACATTGTCAATTTTTAAATATTGAAGGCAAAAGTAAAAAAGTAGTGAAACTTTGAGGGGTAAAATGTATATTTCCTTTAATTAATTATTTTAACAAATTACATCCTTCTATTTAAAAGTGGGAGGACAAGGGAGGCTCCCCAACTATGCGATATCCTATATAGAAAATGCACCCGGCTACCCTTCATAGATGTAAGATGCACTAGTATTCCCAACGCTAAGTACGTAATTAGCTTCTAAAGGAGAATTTGATTTAAGGACATTAGCACCTAATGAAATTATTGAATCCTGTACGTTGGTTGTTTATCAATGATGTTTAGAATATGTTTGAAGGTAAAACATATAAATTGAAGGGAAGAGAGAACAAATCAATCCATGAGCTTGGGATCGAGTACCAAACCTAACTTGATCATAATTATATACCCTAATTAATTTAGAGTATTTTTGGTGTCGCACGTGTTAAAAGTTGCAATAGACTGCATGCACAAGTTATGCAACTCTTGGCGGGCATGCAAAGCAATTCTCAAATCCCATTCCTTACTTTATCGTAGTTTTCTTCACAATCAAGCTTAGAATTCTAACCACCCCTATTTTCATATAAAACTCGGTGAAAATATTAGCAGCACATATCACGTTCTTTTGAGAATAACCATGACAAGTTATTTTGGAAGAGGAAGAGAAGTACATGAATTGCTCGGAGGAGGAAAAGGTAATATATATATATATATATTCATCAGTCTCGTTCTAAAGACAAATCTGTATGCATAGATTGTTATTTTGCAGGTTGCTTTTACTCATGGTTTTGCGTAGAAAAAGCTCTAAAGCTCAGCATTTTAACTTTTGCTGATACACTGAATGACTTGCAAAATTGTGGGAAAATGTGCTTTTAATACTATTCTCTATTGGGATAATCACTCATGCAATTTTGTTTAAAAAATGTAGAATAATGAGAAACATTATCAATGGAGTCAAGCTCAATGGTGATAAGAACTAATACTATTTTAATTCTTTTTTTTTTTTTTTTAAATTATCTTTGTCATTACCTGGATGAATTGGAATTGGATTTGCAGTGGCAGAAGTGTTGTTATGGAAGAAGAGAAATGTATCAGCTGCACTTTTGATTGGGATGACAATCATATGGTTTCTTTTTGAAGTCGTGGAGTACAATTTTGTTACCCTCTTCTGCCACATCTCCATCACTGCAATGCTCTTGTTCTTCTTATGGTGCACCGGTGCAGAAATTTTTGGATGGTACTTCTTTCTTTCTCATTAGATACGTTAGGAGTTTTTTCTGTCAAAATAATTATGATTGTTATCATCACCAGTTGTGAAATAAGGAGTAATGCTATATCCGAAATGCATGTTTCACTTCGCTCCCCTGTTTAATCTAAAGGAAAATGTGTTTCGTTCCATGAAACCCAAGTGAAAAGGTGGGATATAGCATTACTTGATCGGAAAGAAGACATGACCGCTTTTAAAGGACCATCTAAAACTCCCTTAGGCATGCCACAAATCGAGTTACAATGCATGCAAAAACGGAGGATATTTTAGAAGATTGAACCAAGATATCAAGCTTTTTAAAGTCTTTAATTAAATGATTAAATTTATCTCTTTCTATAGATTAATCTTTTAGGATAAGTGATGATTTAACATGGTATCAGAATTAGATCAAGATCTTGAGTTTGAACACACCCCATTTAAATTAAAATTTTTATTTAAATAATTAAATTTACTTATTCCTATCAGTTTAAGCTCTGAGTTTGAATAATGTATTTTTCATTTACCTTCCCATTTCAATTAAGATTTTGGCGACATGTGGTAACTAAGCAAAGCTATCTCTTATACGTACGTGTAACACAAGCATTTTCCAATGTGGTTGTTCATAGGAAGAACTCTTTCACTTTTCTTGAGAAGGTTGTATCCGAGGTTGTCCTTTCTCTAGTTCTATCTATACCAGCTAATAAATATTCTTCAGGAATCCTCCCAAGATACCAGAAAGTATTTTGCTGGATTCTGCATTCAGAGAAGTAGCTTCCACCTTCCACGCAAGATTCAATCAGTTATTGTCAAAGCTCCTGGACATTGCATACGGAAAAGATCCACCACTCTTCCTTTTGGTATTTTAAAATTATTAACCAATATTCTTTTCCCCCATTAGACTGAAGAAATTCACTACAAGTACACTAATTACGGTCTCCCTTTCTTAATTATCTTCAGGCAATTTTTTCTCTCTATGTATTATCAGTGGTTGGAACCTATGTCAGCTTTCTCAATCTCCTTTATTTTGGTAAGAGTTGTCTGTTTTTCCTATTGGTCGCGCATGATATTATTGCGTGCATCATGGGCTAAGTTTGTCCTGTTTGTTGTGTCGTTTCCGAAGGTTTGGTTTGCATGCAAACTCTGCCATATCTGTATGACCGATATAAGGACGAGGTTGATTCTCTAGTTGGCGACGTAATCAGAGACATGAGAACAAAGTACAACAAATTCGATTCAATGTTCCTTAACAAGATTCCAAGAGGGCCTGTGAAGGTAAAGAAAGTCGGATAAAGATGGGTACATGTACAGCTGCTTATTATATATCTCCCCGTGAAGGAGTCAGGCATTCTTATGGAAATGCAAAGCTTTGTAAAATATAAAACGATTATGGTCATTTACTTTTAAAAGTTTGTATAAAGGATTGTAGTTATATCTAGTGGAGGTGAGAAAACAATTTTATTTACTTGTAAATTATACCGTGAGAAAGGAAGAAGATTGATGCAACGTGGGTGTGGTGAATTGCAAAAAAAAATCAAACAAACGTACACGAATCACTAGTACTATTCCCAAAACCAAGGAGAATCAAGGAATTGAGAAAAAAATAGAATAAAAGCGATGAAAATATAGCATAAACTACATCCTAATTAAGTTGTTCCCATTGGGTTTATATTGAAAATAGAATACGAAACCTAGTAAAACACGAAATTAAGGCACATTAGTCAGATAGGAGATCGACCAAGACTCTGACTATATGCGTCGAGAATAAGTACTTAGTCGAATGAGATATGACTGAATACTTTGGGTCTCAACTCTTATCTCAATCCTAAACCTTCATTCGAATGCAGACCAACCGCCACTCTGCATGAAGCTCTCGGAAATTCTCCTCTGAGCTCATCAAATATGCGTGGTCGGATGAGCTTTATACCTCAATGGGACACCAATGTCTCATCCAGATTTCTTCATGAATTCAAACGCAACTTGGTCTACATCATTATATTCTCCTTGGGTTAAAGATAATTCCCCTCAAATTCGCATCCTCATCAAATGAGTCTTCCATGTATAGAACAAAATGACTAACATTGAATGCATTGAACATCTTGATATGGCTTCGAAGTTTCAACTAATATGCATTAAGATTTGTCTTTTCCCAATGTCCCGATTTTCCTTAATTATAGTAAAATTATTATACTCTCCCACACGAAACCTATCCTACACAAAGACCTTGCCTCGGGCATGACCCATAACGAAATAATGATTCAAAAACTTCACCAACAACAATTCGAAAAGTATCAAGCCATGAGCTTGGGGGACTATGACCTACGCCGTGGGCTAGGCACCCCAATACCTGTGGTCTCGACTAAGCACCTAACGGTCAACACTTCACCCTCAGTATTGAAGGTCTGAGGCAACCTTGATTGCGAGCACTTACAAGATTTTCATGGCCAACTTGCCCAAGAAGATTGTTAGGTTATAATAATTGGTCTCATTTGATTTGCAAAATCTTAAGTGTAATTCGTTTCTTTACCTAAAGTTTGGTACGAAAAATGTCAAGGCATTAATTATAGGTTTTCAATGTTATTGGTACGTCAGGTTCAAAGCCTATCATGATGGACATGTGATTGAGAACTATATGGAAATCGCAGCCTTCTCCTGTTCAAAGCCCATCAAAGCCTGTCAGAACGGGGATGTAACACACAGAGTAATGCCCCCACAAATTTAAATAGTACATATTTTTAAATTATAAATCAAGTTCCACGGGAATGTAGAAATATTTAATATGATTCATAATTTTGTTAATTAAATATTGAAATGGGTAAATACAAATTATATATTATTAGATTTAAATCCTATAAAAATTATTCGAAAAGATTATGTGAACCGAGAGACCAATGTCACCATCGATGGATTGATGGAATCCTAGCATCAAACGATTGATGAATCCTAGCATCAAACGATTGATGAAGATAATGATCGATTGTTGGGCAGTTACAAGGAACAAAATTAAAAGACCTTAATTTCTACCATTTCTCGCGTGCATAAACATCCATAAAGTTACTCTATCATGACTAGAACCTTCGTTTAAGTCATTCCTAACCTTTGAAAATACCTAAAGTGAGAGAGACAAAAGAAGAGAGAGAGAAATTAGAAAGAGTTCATACTTGTAGGAGTCCATCCTTTGATTCAAGGTAACCCTTCTAAATCTAGACTTCCATATATACTTTGTTTTCTACATTAATCTATATATATGTTTTTAGCTATTTTCATAACTATACGTAAGGAATGAGGGCTACTGGAGTACTCTATTCCCAAAGGGCCTGTGATGCCCAACCAGCAGCTCTTTGGGCCGAAGAAATTAAGCATATGGCTTTGGTCCACCGCATGTCTAAGGCACGAACTTATTGTATGAATGTATGGCACATAGATGTTGTACAATGTACGATAGATCCCTTTCACCCCTCATATGTGTCCAAACAATTTTGGCCCTTTAAGGTAATATGATTAATTTGCCCTTCATTAATTACCTTGCCATTTAGGATTTTTTTTTTTTTTTTTAAACATGTTCGTACAAGAGAGGAAGCAGGATTCGAATCAGTGACCTCGATTTCCGCTTTATTAAGCGTGAAACGAAAGTCACTAGTTCAAATTTTCTTTCCCATTTTATGTGGACATGTAAAAAAAAAAAAAAAAAAAATCACATGGTAACGCCCTAGGAAAAGAAACCAAATTATGATGTAATCGCCACCTCTAGGACTACTATTGGGAATATAAATTATAGGTGAACTCCATTCAAACAGCCTCTCCATGGGAAGTAATGATGTCATTTGGTTACAATCCCCTTCCTAAGGAAAACAATTATAGAATTTTCTCCTTATGAAAACTATTATAATCAACATAATAAAATATGACCTGCAAGGAAAGTCAAAAGTTATCGGTATCCAGGCTATCATATCGGGCAAGGAGCCTCTCACTTAAAATTATGTAAACCCTCCGTGAAAATGTTCTATATTGCAATATAATCTTGGGTTAAATATCTAATATCCTATAATTTTTTTTATTTTTTTTTTCCTCTAGGGTTTGATTTTTATTATAGGAGGTACCTGTGGTTTTGATAAAGACTAAATTGGTCATTCCGTCCGTTGACCGTTAATTAACTTAATGAAAATAACACATGTACCAATTAAATCTCGCCACGTGTTATGTAATTTATTTTTTTTTAAAATTAAAAAAAAATATTTTTTTCAAAAAATGAAAAAAAATTGGTGGTGGCCAAGGGAGCAAAGGGGTGGCCTGGCTACCAACATTGAGCCAAGGGGGTGGCCAGGGCACCTCCAATTTTTTTTTTTTTTATCTTTTTATTTTTTTATTTTTTATTTTTTTTGAAAAAATATATATACTTTTAATTTTTTTAATTTTTGAAAAAATAAAAATAAAAAATAAATTATATGACACGTGACGAGACGAAATTTAATTGGTCCACGTGTCATTTCCGTTAAGTCAACAGATGGAAGGGCCAATTTAGTCTTTATTAAAACCACATGTAACTCATGTGATAAAAATCAAACCCTGAGAGGGAAAACATAAAGAAATGAAACCCTATGGGGTATTAGGTATTTAACCCTATAATCTTTTGCTTATTTGATACTTACAAGTAAGTTCCGGCGCATTTGTCCAATAATATTATCATATTAACCACTCGGGGCGAAACCACCCCTTGGCTTGGGGGACCAAAAAAAAAAAAAAAAAATTTAACACTTAACTTTTTCCCTCCAAAAAAACTAAACATTTCCGCCCCTGTAACTATGCATCGTACTTCTTACATTTATACATTCAAATTTTTAAAGGTATTTTTGTCTTATATTGAAAATTCTAAAAGGGTAATTTTGTCATTTTGTTAAAATTGAGGGTAAATTGTCATTGTTTTGGTAGTTTAGGAGATAGATTGCTATTAAAGTGGTAGTTTGAGAAGGTTAAGTGGACTTTACCCATTACAAATAAATATATATATATAGTAAAAACAAACCCAAACAATGTGGTTAGTGGGTACAATGATGACTTTTGGACGGGGTAAATTCACTTAACCCCTGAAATGTTGCGTCTTTAAAAACACTTCTTTAATGTTTAAAGTCTTTCACTTTGGTGTATTTAACTTTAATTTCGTTTCAGTAATCTTAATGGAAGGGTTCAAAATTTTAGGAATATAAAAGTCTTTTTATTATTTTTATCATCTCATTTAATCTTATTATCTAACGGAAGAGAGAGTAACTAAAATGAAATAAAAGTTTAATACATTAAAGTAAAAGTGGTAGTAAAAAGTGCTATATTCTATGGGCCAAGTCAAGTGACCCCTGCATACACGTAGAAGGAGGTGAATCCTGCGACGATCATGCAAAGACTGTACGGATTCTGGGTCCACCAAAAGCAGTTCGATGAAAAAAAGGTTGTTGTAGACTTTGAATGCTGGCGAGAGCCGCGAGAGTATCCATAAGGTTGCTCCACAGGAGAACATAGTGACAGTGTAGTAGAACAGACATCTACTTTTTTTTTTCTCAAAGATTTCTTCCCCAATAAAAATGCTTATATGTTCTTCTTTTTTCTGTCATCATTCTTTTTCCTTTCTTTCTTTCAACTTTCATGTAATTTTGCTTTCAGTGTTACTACTGTGTTAGGAAAAAAACAGTAGTTTAGATTCAGATTACTCAGGCTAAACTCTCCGAGAGCATAAACTTTCATGAAATGTTGGTGACACTAGCTGCCATCCCACCCATTAGCTTCGTTCCATTTTTCCATGTCTCTTCCTCTATCTCCTGTTACTCTTTCTAAGCTACAATGCCGCGTCGAGGCCGTGGCAAGCAACCTCACTCTCGCCTGGACCAGCCGTCTCCGGCCTCTCATTAATCCTTTGGAAGAGGCAGAGGCGGTGGTGGTGGACAAGGTGGAGGAGGAAGTGGCCCGGGTGCTCCTTCAGGCTTCTCTCCAGCTGCTCCACCGACCGCTTTTTTATCAGTGGTTCCTCCGGCCACTTCTTTTCCGGCAGATCCTCTTCCGGCCTCACCTTCACCAGTCGCTTCTCAGGCTGGACTTCCTCCGCTAGCTCTAGCTTCATATGATTCTTCTGTGGCGTCGAGCTCGGCTCTGCCACTGGTTTCAGATTCAACCACTGCGGCTGCTCTGAGCAATGAAATCGACCAGAAACTTACATTGCAGATTCCATCGCTTCTGCAATTTCCTTTTATCTATTCAAAGAGGCCCGGGTACGGAGCCATCGGAAAGAGAATCGCTGTCCGAACCAATCATTTTTCTTGTGAAAGTCGCGGACAGAGATCTCCATCACTACGACATGGGTAGCTGTACTCAAATGCTCTTCTCTTTTCTTTTCTTTTTTTTTCTTTTTTCTTTTTTCTTCTTTATATATATATATATATATCACCGGTAAAAATTCTTGTTTACCGGTGATCTGTTTCTTCTATTATGTTTTCTTTGACTTGAGTGAGATATAGATACTCATTCTCCCCTACCATCTTGCATCATTTTCAGTCTTGTTGGATCGTTTTCGAGATGTTACACAGTTTTCTATTTGTAGATATACTGTGGATGAAGGTGTGAAGTGGGATTTGCATTTGCATTCGTGGAATGTAAAGGGTGGTCCATATATGGAGATAGCATTTTTTTTTTTGTCAATTTTATTTTACTTTATCGTTTTTCTGTTGAAAGCCAAAGCGGTTCTCGAGTATTTATTTGTGCATATATGATATGTTTTGTTGTTTTAATTTAAATTGTTATAGGTTTCCATTACACCTGAGGGACTTCAAAGAAAATCAACCGAGTTATAATTATAAGAACACAATAATGGGTATATTTGAAAACTCTCTCACTTGTATATTTTTGCCATCCATCTACATCACTATATATACACAAGACATTTGTATCCGTTACAAGAGGATCCCACAGATTGTGGGTTGTTGATTACAGAATATTACAAGATATGGTTGTCATTCTTTATGATTTATTTTCTGATATTCTCATGTCTTTTTAGTTGCAGCTGGATTCTTGTTTGTTGCCTTTTGAGCGTATTGCCACGTTTTGCAAATCTTCTCTCTCACTTGTATATTTTTGCCATCCATCTACATCACTATATATACACAAGATATTTGTATCCGTTACAAGAGGATCCCACAAATTGTGGGTTATTGATTACAGAATATTACAAGATATGGTTGTCATTCTTGATGATTTATTTTCTGATATTCTCATGCTTTTTTAGTTGCAGCTGGATTCTTGTTTGTTGCCTTTTGAGCGTATTGCCACGTTTTGCAAAGCTTCTCTGATGTGTGCTTTCCTTGTTGAGCTTGTCCCATGGGCTGGCAGGGGAATTGCGTGATTGACAGTTGTAGCATTTTTTATATGCTGACTTTCCGTAATGAGCTGAATGTCCTCAAGTGTCTTAATAATAATCAACCAACTGGTTAACTTGTACAAAAGAATCACGCTTGGGTAACCGAAGTCCTGCATATGATGGCAGCAAGAACCTCTATACAGCAGGGCCACTGCCGTTTATGTCGATGGACTTTGTTATCAAGTTAATTGACAATGATGATCATAGTGCCTCATCATCTTGTTCAGTGAGGTATTTTTCTTTTTTGGAGTGTGTCTGTTCGAGTTTATCTCATCTTTCTCAAGTTTTTATTTTTCACTATTCATTTTATCTGAATGCCTTTTCTCCGCCCTATGTGCAGAAAAGAACGTCCGTTTATAGTTACTATCAAGTTCGCTTCTAAGGCTGACATTCACCATCTTCGACAGTTTTTGAGCCGTAGGCAACTGACTGCTCCACAAGAAATCATACAAGTTCTTAGTGTGGTTCTTAAAACGACATCATCAGAGACGTAATCTATTTTTTTCCTCTTAGAATTGTGTCCATTTTTGTTATCCTTGTAAGTATAGATTGCCTCGTAGATATATTGCGTGCAGAAAATATATTAACTTTGTGAAAGTTCGACTATAGGTACAACGTTGTGGGGAGGTTATTTTTCCATCCTGAGTTGGGTCGAATTGGTGAACCGGGCAATGGTATAGATTACTGGAGAGGGTATTATCAGAGTCTTCGTCTAACCCAAATGGGACTTTCCCTTTGTATTGGTGTTGTTTCCCTGCTCTCCTTTGGGGATTCATGTAGAGCAACTTGTTTCAATAAGAATTGCACTGACATTACCTTGCTTCTGACATTTGATTCTCATGTCGCAGATGTGTCAGCTCAGCCGTTCTATGAACCAATTCTTGTGACAGTTTCTAGCAAAACATTTTAATTTCAATTTTTCAAGACATTTGTCTGATCAAGATCGTCAAAAGGTTACTTTTGCAACTATAAGATTTTTGGTGCTCTATGATTTAACTATGACTTTGAATCAAAGATGCACGTACGTTTCCTTTTAAAATCATTGGCAGGATGGTGTCCCTTCCCATGCACTACATATGCTATCTTTGTTTTTCTTTCAAGCTATTTACTTGAGAAAGTTTTTGCTTACAATTGTTTGTTGATGCATGGATTTTTTTTTAAAATGTTTCTTAAGTTTATTGAGTACAACTCTTTTTCTTTTTGATTCCCAGATTAAAAAAGCACTGAGAGGAGTCCAAATTGAGGTTATTCATGGGGAGTATTTCAAAAGTCACAAAGTCACGGGGATAACAACCCAACCAACTAGCGAGTTAACGTGGGTCACTTTCATTCTTTTCTCTCCCTCCCCCATATATGAGTATATCACTTACCATCTGGGATTGTTACTGTCTCTATTTCTCTTCTCTGCATTTCTTTCTGGTGTATGCTTTTTTTTATTTAATTTTTATTTTGGTGATTATTGTCTGCTTTTTGTTCCTATAGGTTTACTCTTGATAACAAGAAAACAAAAATATCAGTTGTTCAATATTTTCATGATAAATATAATATTGAGCTTCAGAATGTGAATCTGCCTGCCCTTCAAGCTGGGAGTGATGCCAAACCTATTTATTTGCCAATGGAGGTTGTCTTACTGCTATAAATAGGTTTTTTGTTTTCCCTTTATTTTGTGTCAGCATAATTATGACTATCTTTCATATCTGTTTATGATGGTTTTTCTTTGTGCTATAGCTTTGTGAGATTGCAGCTAGACAAAGATACTTCACGCGATTAAATGAAAGACAAGTAACTAATCTATTAAGGGCAACTTGTCAACGGCCTCAAGAAAGGGAAAATAGTATCAAGGAGGTAGTTTGATGTTGTTAATTTGGTGATATATTGTCTTTATCTCGTTTGTTTGAGTACATAAATTTAACCAATATGGTTTTCTAGCTTGAAATAAATTGAACGGAGAGTTGCTTATGTCAGTAATATCGTGATAGATTGTTCTCTTTTGTACAAGATAGTTAGGAAAAACAATTTCAATGGCAGTTCGCTTGTAAATACAGAGTTCGGAATTCAAGTAAGGGATGAAGATTCATTGGTTGATGCTCGAGTTTTGCCATCTCCAATGGTAATTTTCGGCGTGCGTTTGTTCGAGCTATTTAGGTAATCTTACACTCAAATTTAATGTCACTTTCACTTTTGCAGCTTTTATATCATAATATTAGGATAGAACAAAGGAACAACCTAGAATGGGACAGTGGAATATGATAAACAAGGTTAGATCATAGTTTAATTGGTTGCTTGTTTCAATTAAATTATGTCACTACCACTCAGTAGTCATCTACTGCAGATGTTTCACCTAATCCAAATTGCTCTCAACCTACAGAAGCACATTCACCTGATGCAAACTCCATCATATCCCCTGCACAATTGTCGAGCCACCCCATGATCACTAGGTCCAGAACTCAAACCTTAGATTTAACGTCTACTGCAGAAACTTCCATTATAGTTCCCTCTGAACCTATAATTGAACCTATAGCTGAACCACCTACTAATGTCCCATCTCACACCATGATCACAAGGTCTAGAACTGGAAATCAAAAGCCTAAAACCTTTCCTGACTTCAAAATGTTTCACTCTAGGTATCCCCTCCTCAACTTTCACACCATGTTACCTGAAACAGAACCCTCATGCTATAGTAAAGCTGCTTCTGACCCACGGTGGCAGACAGCAATGTCTCTGGAATTTGAAGCCTTAATCTCCAACAAAACATGGATTCTATGTCCTAGACCCTCACACCAACATGTTATTCATAACAAGTGGGTGTACAAAATCAAGAGAAAATCAGATGGTGCAATAGACAGATTGAAGGCTAGATTAGTTGCTAAAGGTTTTGAGCAAACCTCTGGAGTTGACTATACTGATACTTTCAGTCCAGTGATCAAACCTTCCACAATTCGGATCATTTTAGCATTGGTAGTGTATTTTAATTGGATGATAAAACAGTTAGACATTTCTAATGTTTTTCTCCATGGTGCTTTATTTGAAGAAGTTTATATGGAACAACCTAAGGGTTTTGTTGACAAAAATCATCCTCATTCAGTGTGCAAACTGCAGAAGGCAATCTATGGACTCAAACAAGCCCCACGAACTTGGTTTAATAGACTTTCCAGCTATCTATTAGACATTGGGTTCACTGCATCTTTAGTTGATAATTCCCTTTTTATTCTTATATTTGGGAGTATTCAAATATTTATGCTAATCTATGTGGATGACATAATCATCACAGGAACACATCCTGATATGATTCACAATCTAATTCAACTCATGAAGAAAGAATTTCCTGTCAAGGACTTAGGATCCCTAAGTTTCTTGGTATTCAGGTCACTCGTGATTCTGCAGGTCTTCATCTTTGCCAATCAAAGTACATCAGTGACATACTTAGCAGAACTCAAATGAGTGGAGCAATGCCTGCAAAGTCACCCTGTCCCTCAGGCTCCAAACTCTCCAGATGGGATGGTGAAGCTTTACTTGATCCCTATGAGTATCAAAGTGTAGTGGGAGCTCTTCAGTATTGCACCTTGACTAGACCTGATATTGCTTTCTCTGTCAACCAACTATGTCAGCATATGCACAATCCTACTGCTGTTCATTGGTCTGCAGTTAAAAGAGTATGAAGGTTCCTTAAAAACACAGTGGATCATGGGCTCTTTTACTCCAAGACTACCCTTCAACTAAATGCATTTTGTGACTCAGATTGGGCTGGCTGCCCCGATGATAGAAGATCTACATCAGGCTTTGCTGTGTTTCTTGGAGATTGTTTAGTCTCATGGAGTGCCAAGAAACAGCCTGTGGTATCTAGATCCAGTACTGAGGTTGAGTACCGTTCCCTTGCTATTGCTACCACTGAATTATATTGCTTGAGAATGCTATTTCAAGAGATACAAATCTCACTTCCTGTTTCTCCTATTATATGGTGTGACAATGTAAGTGCATTATCCTTAGCTGCCGACCCTGTTTACCATGCTAGAACAAAGCACATAGAGGTTGGCTACCACTTCATCGGAGAGAAAGTGCTCAACAAAGACATCACAATCTCCTTCATCTCTACATCAGATCAGATTGCAGATGTCTTCACCAAAGGATTATCTTCAGCAAGGTTCCTCTTTCTCAAATCCAAGCTCAAAGTGATTCCATCCCCTTTGTGCTTGAGGGGGGATGTTAAGCATACTACATCTTCATCCCCTATAGCAGATGTCCTAGATGCCTCTAATGATCCTGTTGTTCACACCACAACAGATGTTCCAGCTACTACTTCTGATGATCCTGCTGCTCTCTGCCTCTACGCTCGATCGGAGTCCTCTGTGAGATCGAGCGCACCTCCATCAGCTAAACGTAACGGCTACTTTTCATCACGAGTGCGATCGATCACACCCTGTAGTGTGATCGATCGCTGTCACAGAGTCAACCCGCCATAACACATCTACCTCTACTCTATTTCTGTTCTGTCATATATCTAGTTGTATTCAATCTCCTCACTTGTAATCATCTCTTCAATTGTAATTATCTATTAGTCTCCTATTGTAAATTAACTTAACTATCTCATAGTAATCATGATTATCCTCTCATCAACCTTATCTTGTTAAGGTTTTAGTATTTTATTGTATATGTAACTCTCTCTCTATTTAAAGATCAATGAGAAGGCTGATAATTTATCCCGCCAAATTATATTCTTCAAGAATTCTTTTACTTCAGAATGTGAATCTGCCTTCCCTTCAAGCTGGGAGTGATGCCAAACCTATTTATTTGCCAATGGAGGTTGTCTTACTGCTATAACTAGGTTTTTGGTTTTCCCTTTATTTTGTGTCAGCATAAATCATAATGACTATCTTTCATATCTGTTTATGATGGCTTTTCTTTGTGCTATAGCTTTGTAAGATTGCAGCTAGACAAAGATACTTCAAGCAATTAAATGAAAGACTAGTAACTAATCTATTAAGGGCAACTTGTCAACGGCCTCAAGAAAGGGAAAATAGTATCAAGGAGGTAGTTTGATGTTGTTAATTTGGTGATAAATTGTCTTTATCTCGTTTGTATGAGTACATAAATTTAACCAATATGGTTTTCTAGCTTGAAATAATTAAATTGAACGGATCGAGAGTTGCTTATGTCAGTAATATCGTGATAGATTGTTCTCTTTTGTACAAGATGGTTAGGAAAAACAATTTCAATGGCAGTTCGCTTGTAAATACAGAGTTCGGAATTCAAGTAAGGTATGAACATTCATTGGTTGATGCTCGAGTTTTGCCATCTCCAATGGTAATTTTTGGCCTGGGTTTGTTCGAGCTATTTAAGTAATCTTACACTCAAATTTAATGTCACTTTCACTTTTGCAGCTTTTATATCATAATACTGGGATAGAACAAAGGGAACAACCTAGAATGGGACAGTGGAATATGACAAACAAGGTTAGATCATAGTTTAATTTTATCATTGGTTGCTTGGTTCAAGCAAATTATGCTTGTTCCTTTTTACCTATCTATTGACAACCCGTGATTTTTCTGCAAACTCATTCTGCCCCCTAAGACTTAAAAGGGAATGGTTATTGAAAATGATAAACAAGGACATTACATGTGCTGGAATTATGAACATATTATAAGCTAGATTAACCTTTGTGATGCTGATATTGTAGAGAATGATCAACGGTAGTCGAATGGAATTTTGGACATGTTTGAACTTCTCTACACGAGTGGACAGACATTTTCCATTTGAATTTTGTGACCAATTGATCAACATGTGCAATAGGAAAGGAATGGTACCACTTCATAATTAAATGATTACTTTTGATTGCATGACGTACAGATTCTGTCGTTAATCTAAATAATTGACTTTGTGGATGCTTTTGAACATCTTGCCAGGTTTTCAACCCAAACCCTTTGCTTCCCATACATTCAGCTTCTTCCAGTCAAGTTGAGATGGCTCTAAGGGGTATTCACAAGCAGTGTGTGGCTAAGTTTAAAGAAATTGTACAAGAAGGAAAACAACTTCAGCTATTGATAATTATTCTGCCTGACTTCATTGGGTCGTATGGTAAGTAATTTAATTGGTATTCAGATTTTGTGAATGTTAGGATAATGAATACTGATTAAATGATTAAATTTACATATTCCTATCAACTTAAGCTTTAGATATATGTTATAGTTTAATATAGTATCAAAGTCGATGGTCTTGTGATTGAATCTTGATTACATCATTTACCTCTCATTTCAATTGAATATTCAATTATAGAGTATTAAAGTAATGATTAAGTAATTAAATTTACCTATTCTTAAGCTTAAATTGCAATTGGTGATTTAACATAATATCGGGGCCAAATGTCCTGAATTCTAATCTTGTCTCGGTCATTCACACTCTATTTAAATTAAACATTCTATGTGTTGGGCATCACCTATTAAAAGGGAGTAGAAATGTTGACTAAATGACTAAATTTAACTCTTCCTACTAGCTTAAGTCTTTGGAATAAGTGATGCCTTTGGAATAAGTGGTAGTTTAACAATGATAAGAACAAGTTTCTTTTGCTCAAACGATTACTTGACGTTCATAGGAAAAATTAAACGAATCTGTGAAACAGAACTTAGAATAATTTCTCAGTGTTGTCAGAGCCGTCCCGCATCAAAGTGTAGTATGCAATATCTTGAAAATGTGGCCCTCAAAATCAATGTGAAGGTTTGTTTCATTTGATTCTTGATTGACTCTTGTGAAATTCTTGGGGTTTCAATTTTTGAACTGAGAATTAAATCCTTTACAGGTTGGGGGACGCAACAGAGTGTTAAATGATGCTATTCAAAGAAATATTCCTCTTGTGACTGATCGCCCTAAAATTATATTGGGTGCGGTTGTGACCCATCCCCAGCCAGGAGATGACTCTTCTCCTTCAATAGCAGCGGTATGTTCTGTAGTTTTCTTGCCCCTTTATAACTTAGTTGTATTAAATGGTTCAATCGATTGACACAGGTAGTGGCTTCCATGGATTGGCCTGAGGTCACCAAGTACAGAGGAGTTTTCTCTGCACAGCCTTCTCATTTCGAAATTATCCAAGATCTCTATAAATCAATTCAGGATCGTGAAAAGGGCTTAGTTCATGAAGGAATGATTAGGTTGGAAGTTGACATGCATACTTCTTTTTTGCTGTAGTTGATTTTTTTGTTTTTTTTTGTCTCACCCCATTATCCATGGCCTCTTTGCAGCGAACTACTTCTTGCATTCAGAACATCAACTAATCATAAACCCCACAGGATTATATACTTCAGGCAAAATTTGTTTTCAATCATGATTTTTTTTTTTTTTTTTTTTTATCTTATATAATTTTATTTTACTTGGCAGGGATGGTGTCTGCGAAAGCCAATTCAGTCATATCCTATTTTATGAGACGGATTCAATAAGAAAGGTATTATAGATCTTGCTCTGAAGTGTAAACTGAGTCACTGTATGGGGGATACCAAGATGTGTTGAATAAAAATGCCTCCATAGTTTGTAATCAGAAGGAACATTTCACAAAGACAAAGAGCGTGTATGAGATTGCGTTTGATAAAGAGCTTTTAAATAAATTAAAAAAAAAAACATTTTTCAGCAAAAACTTTATTTTTAAGCTTTTGTCAAAAGTGTGTTTTTGTTAGTTTTAGAATCTGATTAAGATTGCGTTTGAAAAATAGAACTTTTAAGTCAAAAAGAACTTTTGGACAAAAGCTTCATTTTTTAGCTTTTACCAAAAGTGTTTTAGTCATTTTAGACTTTTAAAAGTACTTTTAATTTTTTTAGCAAACGAGTTTTTTTTTTTTTCTTCAAACAGCCTTTTGAAGTGTTAAAAGCGCTTTTAGGTCTTTCAAACGCAATATAAATAGGTTAAAGTAAAAAAGTCAAATAAGTACTTATAAAATTTTTTACCAAATAAGCCAGCTTTTGTTTGACACAGCATTTTAGGTACTAAAAATACTTTTTAAGCTCTCCAAAGCAATACCAAATAGGCTCGAAGAAATTTCAAAAATCAATATGATTGATTGTTATATTTATTTTGAATCTAATATTGGGTCTTTTTTTTTTTCTTTTTTTTTTTGTATATTGGCTTAATACAATATTCTTATATTTAAAATCAGGAGTATTTTAAGTGTAAAACATAACAGTAAAAACAATCACCGACGTTTCCCATGTGATTGAATTTTTTTTCATTTTTTATTTTATATTTTATATTTTTTGTAGTTTCCTTATGTTGAGCATGGTTAGTTTGATGCAACTCTAATCTGCAAGACTTTCTTCCTTCCAGGCCTGTCTCTCACTAGAGGATGGATATCTACCGCCGGTTACTTTTGTGGTGGTGCAAAAAAAGACATCATACACGGCTTTTTCCTGCAAATTATACAAATCGCAAGCAGACAGACCAGAGTGGCAATATTCTACCAGGTACCTAAGTTTTAATCTCCATATGCTTTTCTAGAACACCACTGATTTTGTAGAATATGTCTAGGTACTGTTGTCGATACCCAAATTCGCCATCCAACGGGGTTTGACTTTTATCTCAACAGCCATGCTGGAATTCAGGTAAAACTATAGCCATTTGGTGGAATTTATAACTTTCAAAGCACTTAAGTTATGAATGGGATTCATAAAATATATATGATATAAAAGATTTAACTTATGAATGGGTTCTTATGCGTGCATAAAGACATACCTTTATTAATGTAAAGGAGAATAATTTGATTTTTCATTTGCATTGAACTTGTACGGAACTAGCCGGCCTGCACACTGCCATGTGTTGTATGATGAGAACAGCTTCAATGCAGATTCCTTACGGATGTTAACAAACAATTTATGTTATACGTAATGTCCTTCTTTCTTTTTATTTATTTATTTATTTTGGTCTAAATTAGCATTAAGTAGCTAGTGGATGCTATTTACAGCACTGAAATGATATTTGCGTATGCCAGTTCCTCCCCTATATTATGCCCATTTGGCAGCTGCTCGGGCCGTTATTACATTGAGGGTGAAACACCAGACAGTGGCTCTACAATTGGGAGTGAGAACGATGTGGAGATCCGACCCCTTCCTCTTATCAAGGATAACGTGAAAGATGTAATTAATGTTTTATTGCTGAATTAGTTTATCCTTTCTGTTGCGTTGTTTAATTTGTTTGGATGATTATGCACATATCTAGTTAAGTATTACTTTTTTGGTTGTTGATGCACAGTTTTTGATTGGTGACGTGACACGCTTGTTGGATTTCTGGTTCAAGTGCTCAAAGTGTGAACTTGCTTGCACAATGAAAAAGACAGTAGGATCAAAGAGAGATCAGGGGTGAGCCGGTGGAGCCACTCCGATGCCTAAGTCAGTGTTTGAGAGATGGAGTATGAAAAGGAACAAAAGCGTAAAGAGTGCAAGAGTTGCGTTACCAAAAATGTGAGGTAGTGACTTGTATTATATAGGCATGGAGCGATAGTCCTCTAACCAATGACTGACTCTTCCCTAATTTTCTACGAAACAATTGTTATCGAGGGATTTGAGTAGTTATTCGTCTCAATATCTTAGGAGATCAAGATAGGAATTGGTTGTTATGGCGTTTGTATTCCGAATTCCTGCAGATAATGTATCTGATTCCATGATTCACGATGCTCATCATTTGAATTTCATAGATAAGATTAGATCACATGTCATTCAAATGAATTCAAATCCTTGATCCCTAAATTCCAGGGTCTTGGATGCAAGGGCCTCGAATTTAGAGGTCTCGAACTCGGAAGTCTCGGAGGTCTTGAACTCAGAGGTCTCGAATTTGAGTCCTTGGTCTCGGATCCTTCCGTCTCAGATCCAAGACCTGGTCTCGGAGGCTCGGGGCCTGAGATATTCCTGGGCTTTGACTTTTCTAGGGCTTTGACTTAGGCTGGTGAACTATTGGGCCTGACAAAGGTTGATCCATGACCCAACAATTACCCTCCAATTTTCTTGTCTGGATGATTATGGAAATTCCGGTGTCCCTAAAGAGTAGAACAAACTTTCAAGGCCTACCCTAATTCTGGGGCATAGATGGCTCTCGAGGCTTGATTGATTTTGAGTCCTAGTAGAAAAAATAAATTTCAACTCGGCCAAGGGAGGGAAAATTTTTGAATTTTGCCGCCCAAATGTTTCGAGACACTTGGGTTACTCGAGGTCGCGCCGATCATTTAATGCATCATCCAGTGGTCAAGGTTCGGCCACATGTCGGTTTCAGAGTGGTCGTACGAGCGGCTGTTGGGTGTTAGTCATAATGACTGACTAGGTGTCGAAATTCGAAGCGTTTTCCAGGGTTTCGAGACACGTCTCTTCAACTGCTTCCTCGTTTTTCGACCGCCGATGCCTCGACTTACTTGTTAGGCCTATAAAACCCAGACTTGGTCCCATTTGCTTGTTCATTCACTACCGTCAATCCGACTCTCTTGAGCACAACATGTATCGGGCTCACCCACTTGCTATTAGAAATTGGATAGATGATCCCTACATCTAACAACTTAATCACTTCCGTTCTCACCACCTCTTTCATCGCTGGGTTGAGCCTTCTCTGTGGTTCCCTTGAAGGTTTGGAATTCTCCTCAATATGTATCTTATGCATTACCAACGAGGGGCTGATTCCCTTGATATCTTCAATTGTCCAGCCGATAGCTTCCTCATGCTCTCTCAAAACATCCAACAATTTCTCCTCTTGTGCATCAATCAAGTCAGAAGCTATAATCACATGCAAAGAATTAGCTGGACCTAGGAAATTATACTTAAGACTATCTGGTAAAGGCTTAAGTTCCTTCATAGGGGGATCAGGCACTGCTGTCTCCTACTTCTCACTGCTCACCAGAGTAGCAGTCTCCAAAAGTGCATCTACTTGCTCAATCAATTTATCCAAGTCTAAATCTTCTCCAAATTGAGCAAGGCATGCCTCCAAGGGGTCCACCATGATTGATTCTTCAACAACATCACCGATAATCTCCTCAATCAAGCATGCGTGTTGCATTTCATCATAATCTAATGGTTGTCTTTTAACATGAAAGATATTTAACTCCACTATCATATTCCTGAAAGATATTTTCATCACCCCTGTCCTACAATTAATCAGGGCATTAGCCGTAGCTAAAAATGGTCGCCCTAGAATCACCGGTATTTCACTTCCTACGATCTGAACCGGCTCTGTGTCAAGAACAATAAAGTCCACGGGAAAATAAAATTTGTCGACTTTAATCAGAACATCCTCGACTATTCCCCGTGGTACCCTCACATATCTATCAGCCAATTGCAGTGTCATGGATGTGGGCTTCAACTCTCCTAGCCCTAACTGCAAATAGACCGAGTAGAGCAACAAATTAACACTGGCTCCCAAATCTAACAGCGCCTTCTCAATCTGACTGATTCCTATCATGCAAGTGATTGTCGAACATCCAGGGTCCTTATACTTGAGATGCAACTTGCATTGCAGGATTGAGCTTACCTGCTCAGTCATAAATGCCTTCTTCGGGACATTTGTCTTTCTCTTCACTGTAATCAAATCCTTCAAGAACTTGGCATATAAAAGTATTTGCTGGATGGCGTCCAAAAATGGGATATTAATTTGGACTTGTTTGAACACCTCCAGAATGTCCTCTAACTTTCCTCCTTTCTTAGGCGCTAATAATCTCTTGGGGTATGGCGCTTTAGGTACAAACGACCTAGGAGATTCCTTAACAATAGGTGTGACTGTAGATGACTCATCATCTCTCTCTTCCTTGTTGTCACCCTCTTTGCCTTCTTGACCTTCTTTCCCAACAAGGTCTGCTTCTGGCTCAACATGGTCTGCTACTGGCTCAGCCACCTGATTGTTCAATTGTTTCCCAAACCTGAGTGTGACAATCGCATGTGCATGCTCTTGATTTGAAGACTTTCAACTCATACATGCCTTAGGGTTTGTCACGGGCTGGCTAGGAAACTTTCCTTTATCCCTTTCACCAAGGTGATTGGCCAACTGCCCTATTTGTATCTCCAACTTGGAGATTGCGTGGGTGTTCACCATGGTTGCATTCTATACCTCTAGGGTTGCTTTCTTTACCTCTTGTATGGCCTGGCCATTCATCACTGTGGAATTCCTGAGCTCTTGCACCACCTGACCATTTGCTTGGATGAATGTATTCAATGTATCTTTCAAAGCTGATTGTGGTGAAGATGTTGAGGCTTGGTGAGCAGATGTTGACGTTGGCTGAGTCAAACGACCTTGATTTTGATATATCGGAGGGAATCCTGGAGGATATTGAATTTGACCTTGATGTGAAGTTCCTCCTTGATTCGTGGGTTGGTTCTGCTTCCATGAGAAATTAGGGTGATTACGCCACCCTGGATTGTATGTCTCAGAATATGGCCCACTAGACTGCTTTCAAAAATTTTTGAAAGCATTCACTTGATCCATCTTAGAAAATATTGTCATAGATGGACAATTATGTGCTTGGTGCATGGGACTAGCACAGACGGAACAACTATCAACTGCAAATGTGTTGGCAGCATTGATGGGCTGTCCTACACTGAAAGCATCAAGTCTCTTGACAATTGCATCCATTCTTAAGCTCAACTCTGTTTCGCCTTTCAACTCATGGATACCTCCTTTCTTGGGGTTTGGGCAGATTTATCTCGACAACTCATAAAATCCCACTGTTGTGAGTTGTCGGCCAATTTGTCCAAAGCTTTATAAGCTAAATCTCCCGTCAAGCTCAAAAATGCCCCCCTCCCGTTCACTGACTCAATCATACTACAATTGTGCTGAGCTAGCCCTTGGTAGAAGAATTGCACGAGTCTCCACTTTTCATATCCATGTGGAGGGCATTTGATCAGTAGATCCTTGAATCTCTCCCAACACTCAGAGAACTTCTCGTCCTCATCCTGAGTAAAAGAACTGATTTCCTTACGGGCCTCATTTACTTTGGACATTGGGAAAAAATTGTTGTAGAATTTACTCAACAAGCTCTCCCAAGAGGTAATAGAGCCCGGCGCATTGGAATCCAACCACATCGTGGCTCTATCGTGAAGAGAAAAAGGAAAAAGTCTAAGGTGGACTAATTCCACGGAGAAGTTCTGGAACTTGGTTGTGGCACATATATTTTTGAACTTCTTCACATGGGCATATGGGTTTTCATGATCTAGGCCATAAAATGACGGTAACATTTGGATGACGTGTGGCTTTAGATCATAATGGGTTGCATTAGTCAGTGGCAATACTATACACGAATGGAAACTAATCGCAACTGGTGCGAATAATTCCTGGAGTGACGTAGTGAAATCCATGTCATATGCTCGTCTTTGCTCCACGTGCCCAGCTCTTGCATCTTGGTACTCTTCATGCTCCTCTGGATTTGCATTCCTCGGAATGTCCTCCATCTCCACGTGTGCTCTAAGGGCTCTCTTAAGGTTTCTCTCTAAATCGGGATCTAAAGGTTTTAACTCTAGGTTTAGGGATCTCCGACCACGCATACACCAAGCAAAAAAATAAATTTAACTAAACACCTATGAAAACAGCAAATTAATGGCAAGAATGAACAAAAATTAAATAAAAAAACAGGGACCACAAAGTAACAAATAAAAGAACAATATGAACAAACTAAATGAAATTAAGATACTAACTTAATAACAAACTACTAAACAATAAACTATAAGCAATAAATGAATTAAAAACTAAGCAATTAAAACAGATATTAACAAATGCAGAAAACACAGAAACAAAAAAATAAAACAAACTACCCTAGACAAACAAAATATAACAATTAAACAAATAACTATTTAACAAACTAAACTACTAATTAAACAAATACAAACTAATTAAACAATTAAACACAAAAATAAACTAACCACAACTAATCAACAACAGATAACAAATAAAAGCAGGCAGAATAAATCAATAATTAAGGAAAAACTAATTATTAAACCAAAAATTTAAACACTGAACACATACTGCCTCAGGTCTATTGGTGCAGTCAGTAGAGGTGCGCTCGAGCGCAGGTTTATGCGATCGATCGCAAGCAACTCAATGTAGCAATCTCTACAAGTGCGCTCTATCTCAACAGAGGTGCGATCGAGCGTAGCACTGCACTGTTGTTTGATCAGTAAAGGAACGCTCGCGCGCAACTGCGTACTAAGCGAGCGCAAGCACGCGACAATGGGAATAGGCTCAAGTGCGCTCGATCGCAACAGAGGTGCGATCGATCGCACTATCACAGACTGATTTTCCAAAAACTAACACGAAACTAAAAACTGCCAAGCACTATCTTATAAACTAAAATTTAACAAAAATAACACAAATTAAACTAAGAACGGAATTGAAATTGCAAAAATTAAATACTAGTAGAAAAATAAAACTAATCTAAAACTAATATTAATTTAAACAAAAACTTGTCCCCAGCAACGGCGCCAAAATTTGGTGTAAAAATTTAATTATACTCGCAATAGCACGAGTCGTTGATCGTGTAGCGTTGCGAAATACGAGATCGAACAACATGGAAAAGTGTTTTGTTCAAAACTAATATTACATCTAGACTAACCCTATTTTAACCTAGTTCCAAAGTTGTGTGTTTGTGTTTAACATAAACATAAACTAGATAAAATTGCTACAAAATAAACAAAGAAGGTAACTAAAGTTAAAGAATCCACCTCACCAACTAAAGTACACACGTTAAAACATTAAATTCACTCTCCTTCTATTAAATTCGCTCAACGCTTACCCTATAGTCGTTAGTGAAGCTAGTCAAACCGTACAATGTGTTTACCGTATAAAGAGTCACGATGGATGTTGCTTTGGGATCGAGACATCCACTGTATCATTGATCACAGTGGATACTTCGTCTCAACCAACCATCCGACGTACCTCCAGATTGGAACACAAAGACCATTGGACGTCGGCACATCACAAACGACTATCAACGTGACTTTGTCACTAAATCAAATTGAAACGACTAAGCGGTATGTAAATGATGGAAATTAATGAATAGAATGTAAACATGCATAAATTAGAGGAGAGACTTCATCTTCAACCTTAGTTGAAGATTAGCCTATCATATTAAAGAGAGACGGAATAGAACAACAACGAAGCATTAATTAAAAAGGAAATGTAAATGGTGACATCTAGAGAGTTTCAGCAGAGCCAAACAGTGGTCTCTGCTGTGAAAATGGGCTCAGAAAATGTAACACCCAAAAATGTTACACAAGGTTCTTATTTATAGACAACTAAGGTGCTGCCAGGTCACAGGGATGCGCTCAATCGCAGGCATTGCGCTCGAGTGCATAGATGTGTGCGCTCAATCGCAGAAGGTGTATTCAATCGCTCGTAACTGCTCAAAATTTCCACGGCACAAGGTGAGAAGCGATGGCGGCTAGGGCAACGAGTGAGACGCGGGCTGACGAGGCATGCGCTTGATCGCGCTTCTTGAGCTCGAACGCACTGGCAGGGACCAGATCTACACTTCTTTTGCCCTTTTTCACCCTTGTAACCATGGTTTGGATGCAAGGACCTGCAACACCATAAGACACTGATCGGTGCCAAATATTGTATATTTGACCCCCTTAACTTATATTTGTTAGGCTCTTAGTTTTGTTAATATCTAATATTTTTGTGTTATTTTAGTGTTTTAGTGTGTTGTAGGTCCTTGGTGTAAAAGGTGGTTAAAAGGGGTAGAATTGAGCAAAAAAGGAATCTTGGCCCCTGCCAATGCAATCGAGCGTACTTGGTGTTATCGAGCGCATGCCTCACCAGTCGCATATCCCATGTTGCCCTAGCCGCCATCGCTTCAGTGCCTGCACTATGAGAATTTAGAGCAGTTACGTGCGATCGAGCGCCATGCCTACGATCGAGCACACACGGCTTTGCGATCGAGCGCCATGCCTACGATCTAGCGCATACAGCCTCGCGATTGAGCGCACACTTAACCTGGCAACACACTAACTTTTGTCTATAAATAAAACCTCATTGTTTTCTTGTAAATTTACGTTTGGGAGACGTTTGGAGGCGCTCTTAGAGGCCTAAATCCTCCCTGTTCTTCACTGTAAACACTTCTAAACGTCATTTTTATTTATTGCTTTATTTTTTGTCGATTGTGTCTCCCTTTAGCATGGGAGGCTAAATCTTCAACTAAGGTTGAAGATGAAGCCTCAACATGGATTTATTTTTATGCTTTCATAGTTGGTTTGTACGTTAATTCATCTTTTATTTGTCATGTGTGTTCGTTTCATTTCAATTTTGTGAGAAGATTATATTGATTGTGCCGTAGTTGTTTATTCATAGTGTTTAGTCCGATGAATACATTTCATCTTTTGATTTACGTTCATTTATCCGTTGTAATTCGTGTTAAATCACATTCACATTGGATCCTTTGGACCTAGTCAGATATGTTTTGTCTTTTGTCAAATGGACGAATGCTTTGAGTATTTCAATAGGCATGATAGCACATACATAGGGCGTAAGGTTGTATGAACTAGCGTGACACTAGAACATGCATTGCTTTTAATTGATAGATGAATGTATAAATTAATTGTGTATTTTAATATGGTAAGGTGGATTCTAGACCTTAGGCTTTTTATTGCATTTAATCTAGTTTACATTTAATACACGCTACCCGTTTGATATTCAGAATTAGGTTAAGATAAGGTTAGTTTAGGCAATTTAAATTAGTTTTACACAAAACCCGATTCTCTGTGGGTTCGACTTCGCACTTGCACAACCACTTTATTCTAAAACGATTCGTGCTCTTGTGAGTATCTATTTTTGGTACGACCAGACACTAAAACAAACTAAAACATTAGAAAAACTAAGCTAAGAGCCTAACAAATATAAATTAAAAGGTTTAAATGTACAACATTATGCACTCATCAATAACCATCAATCTTACAATCACAAAAAATAAGAATAATTTGAGTTCCATAAATGTAAAAGACTGACAAGATAAGAATTTCACTAATATTGATTTGAAAATAAGAACAATTACATTTATTATTAAGAACAGAAATCAATAGTTGCAATTCGCATAGTTATACAATCAACATGCTTAAATTGAAAAACTAGAAATCAAATACAGTTAAACCATTGTGCTTGGAAAAGGTTACATCAATACCCCACAAAGGGTTTTAGCCACTCATGATCTTCTAAGCTCCAAAGACAGTTTTCTAAATTTTAACTCAAGAAAGCGGTCTGTCTTTTTTTTACAAGTTAAGAGGCATATTTATAGGGACTAGAAAAACCCTAGAAACCCTAAAAAAATCGTAAATCAATCTCCCAATGGCATTGGCAGACCAAAAACCAAGTCCAAGCTATCAAAAGGACTCCTGCCGTATTTTGCTCGCTCGAGTGCGCTCGAGCCTATGGATATGTGCTCGAGCATTGTTGCACTCGAGCTTAGCTGATGTGCGCACAAGCACGGGTGTGCGCTCAATCCTAGGCTGCATGCGCTTGAGCGCATGCACGCTCGATCCCAGGTGCAGCTGCGCTCGATCCTGGTACCAGAATGCCTCCAATTTCTACCTTTTATGCCCGACTTCCAATGGAATTCTTGAAACACAAAAATCAAACAAAATCAAACAAATAACAATGCTAAGGAGTTAACATATGCAAGTTAAAGGGATTGAATGTGCAACATTCAGGGCTTATCAGTCCCCGACAACTGCGCCAAAAATTGATGTGGTCTTTTGTATACCAAAATATATCAATAATAAAATACCACTTGCAATAGTACGAATCCCTGTATGATAGGGCTATATTGAAGGTGTCAAACCTCACGGACTATGTAGGTGTTATAAAGTTTTCAAGATTAAAAGTAACTTAATTTAAAAGATGATTGAGTTGTTTTGTAACTAAAGCGCATAAAAATAAAAGAGAATTTAGATATAAGAGAGATTATAAGGAATTGGCTTCACCTCTATCCACACAACAATGATTAATCATATTTAATCAAGAAATTCATTATATGCATGTTATAAATAAACAAGAATATACCTTATTAAATAATAAGTATAATCCATCTTCGGTTGGCACAAATCGTCCATCTAACTACTAAGATGTGGTACAACCCGTCTTCCTTAGGTATAGATTATCTAATTCTTTAATAGGATACATATAATCAAGAGAGAGTACGTATAATCCATCTTATGTTGGCACGGATCATCCACCAAACCACTAAGATGTGGTACGACCCGTCTTCCTTAGGTATGTCCTATCTAACCCTCTTGATCATATGTCAATAAAAACCGCCGTATAACCTTCATCCCCATAATCACAGAAAATAAGAATGATTTGAGTTCAACCCAGTCCCGGTTCTTAATTATTGGCCAAAATCGGAACCGGGGTGCCCCAATTCCTTATTTTGGAAAACCGAAACCGGGTAAGTAAAGCTAAAGCTACTGTTTTCTCATCAGGAAACTCATCATGACAGAACATGTAACAGGAGTAAAGCTAAAGCTACTGTTTTCTCGTCAGGAACCTCGTTAGGACGTGACATGTCACGGGAATAAAGCATAAACTACTATTTTCTCGTCTAGACGGGACGTATAACGGAACCAATGTTAGGCTCCCTGTTTCCTAGTTAGAAGGCCAGTTAAGATGAGACATGTGACGAAAATGAGACATTTGTTCTTCTTGTCAGAACGGGACTGCTTTCTCGTTAGGACGTGGATTTCTTAGATCTACGAACAAGTTCTTCCTGTCATAACAAGAAAGTGTGCCATTAAGATGTGAAGACGAAAATGTTCTCCTATTTAAGGATTTTTCTTTCATTGTTCATTTCAGACTTTTGGAAAAACTTCACAAAACCTCCCTGAACTTTCACCCGTTTTGAAATACGCCCCCTACACTTCAAAAACTCTCAATTTACACCCCTGAACTTTCAATTACTCTCAATTTGGACCCATCCGTACAAATTAAGGCATAAAATTTTGAAAAAGACCAAAATACCCATAATTTTCATTTTAAAAAAAAATTAAAAAACATTTTAGAAGTTGAAGTTTTAAATAGTGAATTTTAAACAGTGACTTTTGTATAAAATTCTAACTTCCAGATGTTTTTTTAATTTTTTTAAAAAATTAAAGTCATGGGTATTTTGGTCTTTTTCAAAAATTGTGTACCCTAATTTGTACGGATGGGTCCAAATTGAGAGCAATTGAAAACTCAGGGGTGTAAATTGAGAGTTTTTGAAGTTTATGGGGGGTATTTCAAAACGGGTGGAAGTTCAAGGGGGTTTTGTGAAGCTTTCCCAAATATTTTCTCTGTGCACTGTTCACTGAAGTCTTAACATTTCTCTATGAGCGTTGTGTTTCAAGAGTTGGTTGTGCAAGGGAAGACGTGATAAAGCTTTGGGCTATCCTTTGCTCTTGATTTGGCGTGTTGCCTGTTCCTTCGCTTATACAAAGATTGTTACTATGGGTACATGAAGAAAGAAGTCTACCAAAGGGGGGTCTGTGAGAAGATGTAATCCATGAAGATGGTCAGGATGGAGACAAGCAAGGGAGCTTGTTGTTCGTACTAAGTCTAGAGGTCCTCCATGGAGCGAGTATCGACTAGTCTGAATCTTCATATAGTGATTTCCCAAGTTTAGCTACCCCGGAGTGGTTTTTACCTTTAATGTGTTCAAAGGATTTTACACTTCGTAAACAAACCTTGTGTTGTGGTAGTGATGTTGTTTTAATCCGTTCTGCATGCTTTATGTTTGTTGAATGGTTTAGTTCCATATTTTTGTTTATTTGGTGATTATAGGTAGAACTCGATCTTCAATATTGGTTAACAGCGACGACTTTCCTATCGGTTCTAATATATCATTATCTTTTAACGACATATGTCGTTGTGGATAACATTACATGTCGTCGTTAAAAATGCTTCATGTAAGTCACTTGAGTTCATATCATCAACGGTAGCAATGACATTTCAGTCATCGTTGATAACTGTATATCGCTAATGTGAGTTTCAATTTTTTTGGGGTAATTACATTTTCTCCTCATCAACTACAATGCCTTGGCAGTTTCCCCCATGAACTACCAATTGTGACACCTGACCCCCGTGAACTACCATTTTGTGCTCAAAACTCCCCCTTCCGTCAAAGACGTTAATTCTGACGGTCTACTCGTCACTTTACCCCCATGAACTACAATTCATTGTCACTTTGCCCCCATGAACTACAATACATTGTCACTTTGCCCCCATGAACTACAACGCATTGTCATTTTAACCATCCGAATTAACGCTTTTGACTGACAGAAGGGGCCTTTGATTAACGAAAATGAGGCTTTTGACACAAAATGGTAGTTAATGGGGGTCAGTGATCGTACCAAATTTAGGTACTCGCAAGAGAACGNATTCTGACGGTCTACTCGTCACTTTACCCCCATGAACTACAATTCATTGTCACTTTGCCCCCATGAACTACAATACATTGTCACTTTGCCCCCATGAACTACAACGCATTGTCATTTTAACCATCCGAATTAACGCTTTTGACTGACAGAAGGGGCCTTTGATTAACGAAAATGAGGCTTTTGACACAAAATGGTAGTTAATGGGGGTCGGGTATCACAATTGGTAGTTCATGAGGGCAAAGTGAAAATGTGTTGTAGTTCATGGGGGGAAAATGTAATTACCCTTTTTTAAAAAATTTCAAATAGACTATCTGTGGCAACATGTGCCATCGCTTATGTGAGTTTTATTTTGATTTTTATTCTTTTAATTTATATATAACATCTACAAAGACATTATTGTCTTCGTTGGTATGTTATTATTTGTGAGGACTACTTTCGTCGCTAATAGAAAAAATGTTGGCACTAATAGCTTCTCACGAAAAAAAAAAAAAAATCTGCTAGGTTATTAGCGATGACCCAAAATGTTGTCTCTAACAGGAATCTTTTTCTAAACATAGCAATGACTTAAAGCGACAACTTTTTTGAGTCCTCGCTAATAAGTACTTATCAACGATGTCGCTAAAAGTTTAGTGACTAATGACCAAATTTTTTGTAATACCTATGTAAATTTTATACCGTAGAATTAAAGTTAATTTGCCTAGTAGAAAATCTTAATCTCGAGCTTGAACTTAGTTCTTTTTTATCAAGCTGAGTTCGAACATATTCCTGAAGCTCAAATTGAGTTCAAATCTTGCATATGCTTTTTGATACTTAACTAGGTACCACTTCATTCTAAATCTTTGCCTGTATGCAGAACCTCTTACAACTGTACTTGTGATGTTGAGTGGATTTCTATTATTTTTTTTAATCCCTTATTGGCCTCCACAGTCTACTTAACTCATATGTACATCCTTAATAATGTTATGGGAAACTATTATTGTTCTCTTTTACGAAAAGTGGCTACAAGAAGAGTCCACTTAAACCAATAATTACATTTTAAATCCCTAATGAACACTTTTCCAGAGATTCAGTTGGGCTAGTTCCAGCCTCCCCAAGTCAATATCTGGTAATTACAAGTGTTAAGCCATAATTATTGAGCTATTGAAACGTGTGAGCCAATTTGATAATTACTAGTTCTGACTAGACTCTTTAACCAGCACCTCCAATCATGACTTTTCTGCCTGCTGCATCATCTAAATGACGATTTTAAGCCATGTTAGCATCCACCCATCTCAATTCTATGAGAAAAAAAATAGTGGGATGTATGAATATCAATGCCAACTCTTATAGTTTCTTTTTTTGTTTTTTTAACATAATGACAAAAATAGTACAATTATTGGGGGGGGGGGCGCCAACCATTATAGTTTGTAGTGGTGAAGTTGACCCACTATTCTTCATGTCAAAACTCGTGGTTTTGCCTGCCAATTCTAGTGCAAAGCAAACAGAATCACATGAAGTCCTAAAGCAGGAGAGAGAGAGAGAGACAGAAAGGGGGATCCCACTAATTAAGTGTTAAATGGACCACAGGGCAAATAATTTGTCTAGAAACATTGACCTTAGAGCTTTTATATAAGAAACCCAAGTGGGTAAAGATGCTCACTACTTCCAAAGAGTAAATCGGTTATCCACATACTCATTCACCACAGAGAAAGGGAGGGAAGAAGAAGCTCTAGTAGATGGTGAGGGAACTGAGCACAGAGGCTATCATCTTGGATGGAGGTGTTGGCGATATCGGTCATGCTTGCCTACTCTTCTGGCTCGCTTTGGTTTCCATTTCTTTAATCTCAGTCATAATTTTCTCTTGTGCTGATGGTGTATCCAAGGAGAAAACTTCTGCGGCCGACACCGGGTACTATGGCGGCGGATGTGCCGCCGGTTGCGGCACAGCATGTGGTGCATGATATCTTTCCACCAATGTTAATCTTACACATGGATCCCCCGTATAAAGAGAGTTTAGAGACCCAAAATAATCTAAGATAAAGCTTAGAAGAGGCCGGGCCTAGGATGCTAAGGTTAATTAAGTCAATGTAAACGCAGTTTCAATTCTAGAATAATTGTTGTAATTGGAAAAGCTTGTTTCTCATAGACATGCTTGTGTTATATCCTATAGCAGAGAATTAGATTCATTTATTCATGCGGCTTAATCTGCCCCTGCATAATCTCCAACAGAGGTTAAAAATATATGTCCAATTAATTGATTCTTTCTTCCCAACTGAAATTCCTAGAGATAAGAGTGAGAAGGAATGCTCTAATTTCTCATTTCATGAGAAGAAGAAGAAAAAGGTTGTTTCAGGAAATTTGGGACATGGTGTACCATTAGAAGGTTTTTCTGACCTTCACCACTTTTATTGATCTCATCATTAGGCCCCTCATTTCACATATCCAACATTTTTATAGCTCTGATCTGTATATAGTAGAATATCCCACATATTGCAGGTTCAATTTAATATTTTGGCATCTTCAAAACTTTATAAAGCAGACAGTAGTTGATTGCAATCTCAGAAATAGTGTGGCTGCAGTTTTGATATTAATTGACAAAAACATCTGTGGTTCAGAAAATCATGCACCCAAAATTACTCTGTATGCAGGACTGTGAGAGAGTGGATGAATTTATTATAAATCATATACAAGTAATTGCTAGGTTCTATACATTGGTCTCATTCAATGTACAAAACTTTGCTTGTATATCTTGTCTTCTTTCTTGTGATTCAAGATGGAAAATGCAAGTGGAAACTTCCTTGGTTGTTAAAAGGACAGTTTGCACTTAACGTGTGGTAAAAGTGAGCTCTCAGAGAAAATCCCGTTTGTACAATGTCCCGTCAAAACAAGGACGTAAAGTGAAGTGATTTTGAGCTCTTGGGAAGTCTCGTGCAAATCCCCGTCAAGACGAGCACATGACGCAAAGGAGGCCCTGGTGAAGCTATTTCCTCGTCCCATTGAATGATCGTTATGACGTGCCCTGATAACATGCTTATCTTGACTTCATTCTATGTTATTTCTTCCCATTGCGCTTGAAAGAGCCTTGGACATGCATACAGAAATGTTCTAGAACGATTTAGCATCTGGCAGGGACGGAACCAGCTTTAAATTTAAGGGAGAACCCCGGGCCAAAAAAAATTTGGGGAGAGACCGATTAGCAAAGAATACCTTAAATAATTTTATTTTTTTTCTTGTCATTTGGGGGGACCATGGCCCCTGCCAGTAACCCCAGCTCCGTCTCTGCACTTGGGCATCAATTGCGGATCATTTGCAAGTGAATGGATCATTTAAGAATGTTATTCTTGGTACTTGACCGTCATCACATGCATCCAACACGACAGACAGTAAACTGTATTAAATGATTTCTTGAGGATAATTCTAATGCCAAGCTTCTATATGATTTCCGTCAAAATGGGAATGAATTCCTGTCAAAACGGAACTCTATTTCTGCATAATACTACGGGCCATTTTTACATAGCAAACATACGAATTTAAAGAAACTCATCAAACAAAAAGTCGTAGATATTTGAATGATATCTCATTCCAACGCCATTGAGTTTGCATCATTTGGAGCTCAAGATCAAAAGTTACGGTCAACATATCCCGACTCTTTTGTTTCCCCAAACAGCTTTTCAGCTTTATTTCGGTTTCACCATTTCTCTTCCTATATAGAGAATAGGATGTTCATTTGGATAAGTTAGACCTCCAAGCACAAAATTAAAAGGGGAGAGTCTTTAGAGAAGGTTCCTTACTTCTCTATTATGATTCAAAAGGGTTTTGGTTGAGAGCTTTCAATGCTTTCCCCTTCTTGATGTTTGTGGAGTCTTCCATGCTTCATCATTGTTGTACCAAATGAGGTTTCCTAAAAAGGTTGAAGCTTTATACCACTTGGGGTTTTGTTTATGATTTTAACCATGCCACATGACACATCCTTCAACTGCAAAGTTGAAGGCTACCAGTGGGTCGATAAGGAAATGTACTACAAAAAGATGATCAAGCTATGAGATGAGTGAAGAGCTTGTTGATCTTTCAGAGTGTCGATGATGCAGTGTAACTTAATGGACTGCAGTGAAGAACATCAATAAACAGCAGATAAATACTTCTAGATATTGATTCTATCAAATGATATAAGAAATCTTCTTAAAACAATAGATGATATCTAAGGTTTAAGGAAAAAACACAAAGAAACTCAACTCTGAGTCTTTTTGTTCAACCAAACTCATATATAATCGAAATCTGCGTTTCTAGAAGCTATAAGCATGTATTTATAGTCCCCCAAACCCTAAACCTAATTAAAATATGAAATAAAATCGGAATTGAACTTCTACAAGGCCCTGTCCGGACGAGACAAACCCCTGTTCGAACGAACCCTCCTAAAACTGAAAGGAAAGTGCGTAAAACAATGAAAAACTGAAAATAACATATAGCCGTTCAGACGGCTTGTGATCGAACGGACGCCTTTTTAACCTAGCAAACATCGGAATTAGCGAACCCTTGTGAAACATGAATTTGTAGGGTTAGCTTTACAACGCCACAAAGATTGCTCTAATCAGAGGTCTAGAACTCTAGATATGACCGTTTTAGTAAAACTTGTCAAGTGCAAGTTTCTCCCTAATTATTGCTCTTCTTTATGGAATCCTTCACTTTCAGTTCTACATCATCCTCCCCAGGTTGAAGAGAATTCGTCCTTGAATTCAAATTCTCATCATTAACATTCGAGGGGTTAATTTTCACCCTACATCATTCTCCCCCTATTGGAGAGAATTCGTCCACGAATTCTGCCAGTTCTTTCCACGGTCCTTCGAATACCCAACCAATCCCTTCCACCCCATACTTCTCAACCTCAAAGCAACTTGATACTGAAACATAAACAATTTGCAAACCTTTATAACATAACTTATGAGTATTATATTTGAAGTTATTCACACCAATTTCCTCCACCATGCCAACACCAACATCAAGATTTTGTTTAGGGAAAGTTAATAGAAAAGTTTCAATCCCAAGAAAATCAACATAATTAATTTTCTCAAGACCCTTTTGAGATATTTCACTCTTTGGAATTTCTTCAAACACAAGGTGGACATCATTCCCTTAAATGATATTTATGGTATCAAGAAATAAGTTTACCTCCTCGATCTAATAGATCCTCTTCGTCAGGATAAATGTCATAGATTGGTAGGGATGCCCAATCTACCGATAAATTTTCATCAATCAATTTGGTTGTGACCAAAGAAACGCGTCGATCTTCTGGCACCTCCTTGAAGTCAAGAACCATTCCAACTACCGCTTCCCAGTCCAAGAATTCTTCAAGTTGTAGATCCCCTTTGAATTCTAGAATGTTGAGTTCGAACCCATTCTCCCACCAAGTGGCATGAGCTTGCGCAGAGGGCTGACGGCCCTGCATTTGGCGCTCTGCAAAAAGGATCCCAGATTTGTACCCATCGTCATGTTTATCTTCCTCCTCCGAAACATGCGGTGGGGGTCGATGATGATGTTTGTTGTGACCAACATGTTGGATAATCGAGTAAGTAGGGTTTCAAATTGATCCCTCATAGCCTCGAATTGTTCCTCCATGTGTTGCTACCATGTCGCCAATTGCTCCTTACTTGCTGTCTCTGTGCGCACGTGCACTTTGTTCATGTCTGCCAGATGGTTGGTCCTCCCCATTCATGGAAAGTAACTTGACTTTGATACCAACTGATGCAGTGTGACTTAGTAGGTTGAGCGAAGAACATCAATAAGTAGCAGATAAATACTTCTAGATCTTGATTCTATCAAAGAATCTAAGAAATTTTATTAAAACAATAGATGCTATCTAAAGTTCAAGTAAAAAATACAAAAAAACTCAACTCTGAGTATTCTTATACAACCAAACTCATATATAATCCAAATCTTTGTTTCTAGAAGCTATAAGCATGTATTTATAGACTCTCACACCCTAAACCTAATTAAAATACGAAATAGAATCGAAATTGAACTTCTACGAGGCCCCCTCCAGACAGGACAAACCCCCGTTCGGACAGATCCTCCTAAAACTGAAAGGAAAGTGCATAAAACAATTAAAAACTGAAAATAACATATAGCCGTTCAGATTGCTTGCGAAGAGGTTCCAAACGGACGCCTTTTTGACCTAGCAAACATTGGAATTAGAGAACCCTTGTAAAACATGACTTTGTAGATCTTTGATTTAGCTTTCCAACACCGCAAAGATTGCTCCAATCGGAGGTCTGGAACTCTAGATATGACATTTTTAGTAGAACTCGTCAAGTGTGAGTTTCTCCCTAATTATTGTTCTTTTATGTGGAATCCTTAGCTTTCCGTTATACATCATCCTCCCCAGGTTGGAGAGAATTCACCCTCGAATTCAAATCCTCATCATTAACGTTCGTAGGAGTTAATTCTCACCCTACATCAGTAAGAGTCACAAAGGATTGTAAGTTGTGTGTTGTCTATAATCTGGACTTTCTTGGGATAGCGATTTCTTGAATTTCATTGCCTTGGCATGGTTTTTCTCTTTGATTTGTTCAAAGGGTTTTCCACTTTATCAACATATCTTTGTGTTGTGGATGTGTGAATGTTCTTTTAGTTGTGTTATTTTATTATTGAGCATTGCAATTTATTTTTCATATATATATTGCATGTGTGTTTGATTTGGAGGTAGAACACAATCTTAGTGGTCTTTCGATTTGCATCAGAGTAGGTTCACTCCGTTTGGATTAACGTCTTGAATGTGTTCTGTTACCCCTTTTGTTATGGCTTTCTTCTTGATCATTTTGTTTTCATGTTAACGATAGGGACAATAAAGAGAAAAGGTCTAAAGGCATGAAGTGCCGTGATGAGTGTCGTGTTCTTGGATATGAATTCCAAATGTAAAGTCACGAAAGTCACCTCGGAGAAATTAATGATCTACACGGCTTCTATTGCCTCCTTGAGAAGTGGTAGTGGGTATTTTATGGTTGACCCATGTGTCTCTTGTGAGTCACCTACGGATGATTCATTCGCTAAAAAAGAGATCACTCCACTTAGGAAAAGTGATACGACTACGCCTAGATGAAAAAGGTGTAGGTTCAAGAAAGTTGAGTTCCCTCCCTTCTTGAGGGGGAGTGATGATAGACCTACCTAAGGTAGGTGCTTTCAAACATGCCTAGAGTTGAGCCTTATGCATTTGTTCATGCATCCTAGGACCGTGTTATTAGATTTTGTTTGCATGCATATATATTATAGTATCATTGGGTTTTTTTATTCTTGAGTTTGCATTGCATATTTTGTGTGTCTTTTCTTTTTTTCTTTTTTGTGTGTGTTTATTTTTGTGAAAGAAAATGAGGGAAGACCATGTTACCTTCAATGCACATTTAAAGTATTTTCCTCTTCTCATTCATTGATTAGTTCGCTCATCATGTCATGGTGTGTACTTTTTTGAATGGAAATTGATTTATATGATAGGTGACGGTTTCTACGAGTGTGGACTTGCTAAATGGGTTGACTACGCCATGTTAGATTATTTTTGCACACTTGTTTCACAAGCTTGAGGTACGTAGGCGGTAATTCCCTAAATAATGGTAATAATAAAATACAATAAAATAAAGTATTTATTCACATTTTACAAAAATAAAAAATAAAATAAACCGTAATTGAAAGTGTCCTAAATGATTTTCTATAAAAATCAAAAATAATTTTTATTATTTTAATTCTAGCGGAATGTTCGATGTTCCACTAGAACATTTGATGAAATCCTAGACTCGAACATTCGAGGATTCCTCAAAACGTTTGATAAAAATCCTATAACCATTAGTACAACAATACACTGAACGTTCAAAGGTATTACACAAAATATTCGATGAAGCCTGGAAAGAGTATTTAACCTATTAGCCACCTCATCCAGCCATATCCACTCCACACACTCCAATATAAACAACGCACCCCACCCCCCACCCCCCATGACCCTTTAGACCTCACTCATCCCTCATGCACTTCACACACCCCAAACCTAATGAAAGAAAGAGATTATAGAGAGAGAAGGGAGTGTTTTGGTGCTAATCCATCTTCATTAAGGTCTTCAATCATACTCATTTTTCATGTTACTTATACTCTGTCCATGAGATTTACCATTATTTTTACAAGTCATAATGCATTTATAATTTATCTCTCTTAAAAGTAAACAATTTTCAAAAACTTTATGAACTTACTCTTGTTTTTCTAGATTTACCACATTGATATGGTTTCACATGTTTTTATTAGGTTGTTAAAAGCTTTGTTTAAGGTATATATGTGTTAGGATGAAATTTTAGAGTTTTGCATGCATTATGGTTCCCATCGAGCATTCTATGGCAACTAGTTGGATGCTCGACTATTGTATATAGAACACTTGATATTGAAACCAAACTTTCAACTCTACCCAAAATGAATAATTAGGTTTTTAATAGTGGTTTGGTCTTACATGCATAAATTTGGTTCTTAAGGTATTGTGAATAATGTTAGAATATGTTTAGCATTTACGAGACGAGGTAAGTAAATACTTACAATTACTTTAAATAAAAATATGTGATATGTCAGGAGATTGAGCATACATTTCTTTTCAATAATATGCTCTAAGCCTATTACTTTTGTAAAGATGAATAAATGTTTCAAAATGATAAATGAACAATAAATTGCATTATATAACATGACACTTTAGCATGTAATTGCCTACACTGTTAATGCATTTGATGATATTTGATATCATTTATGTACATGTTCTTTAGCGTGTTCTTGAAAGCTTGAAATATGGGATCCACTTCATTGAACTCTCTAATGAGATTGGATCTAAATCTTTGACCTTCAACGAAGACTTACCGTCACGTCCTTGGTGGACACCAACTTCAGAAAAGAATTATCTTTTAGGTCAGTATAGCTTCCTGTAGTAGTTGAAGTTTAAATTCTTAGGCATGAGAAAGTTTTGGCCATCAGATCTCTATCCCGTTTTGCATTAGATTAAATGGTTGTTTGTGACCAGCGCATCCAAGCTTGATTAGTGGTCACTACAGATAGGCTTTATTAGTAGCATCGGCCACCTAAGGTCAGATTTGGCCGGCCTGCCAGTGGTTGGACAATAAGTGTATGATATCCAGGGTACTAGTATTAAATTACAAGTCTCTCAAAACACCACTAACCCTTATAGAAAGGAGGTTAAAGGCTTGGATAGACCATACGAGGGATAACTACAATTTAATATATACCTATATAGCATAATCTCTCTACATCAAAATATCGATGGTTGTTATTGGAATTATGTCGCGTACTTTTTTAAAACAAACTATATTTTTATGGCATAATAACAGAGATAACACATGTTACTTTTATGAAAAACAAGGTTTACTATTCAAAGATACAAACTGTCACTTATGTGCTTATTGCATAATCAACTGTAATATTTGCTAAGTTGTGGACGTACATAGTTATTTGCAATTTAGCAGGTCAAGGGATAGAGTGAAAAAGTTCGTTAAGATTAAGATCCCAAGAGAATGTCTCACATTATCAGGTTTGGTTAGTATTTCGGATAATGTTGGAGGCTCTAAGTCCGTAATTAATGATATTTATGTATATTTGTGATTATAGTAACCTCAGATTATATATTTTCGCATTCCACACATTTTTATTAATGTCCCATGAAAATCAAGTAACTAGTAATTAATCGTATGGTTCGTTTCCTAGCCTTATCCCTTGCAAAACGAGACTCGGCGATTTTAACTAGTTACTTACTTGTAATATAATCTAGTTAGATATAGGTTTGTAATTCCAAAATAGTTAGATATAGGTTTTTTTTTTTTTTTTTTTTTTTTTGGTTTCATCATTTGCAGGTAATCGTTAAGTGACATACGTATACTTGATCTGTTAGGTTGGATATGTATTAGCCGCCAAATGCTAAGCGAACCAGTTGTTTATATTTTATTTCATATATATGGTACAATTTTTGTTAACTCTTTAAGAGGTGGTATACTTTGTGTTTCTGATATCATTTTAGATTTAGATATGACATAATAAATAAGATTATATCAGATTAATGAACGAAGAAAATTTTATATTTAAATTTTATGGATTGTATTGCGTATTGTATATCAGAGGAAAATATGGATTAGATTGGATGAGGAAAACATTTTCCCCATATATTAATTAGGGTTAAATATCTCATTAGTCCTTAGGGTTTGAAAACTTTATTTTTTCCTCCCTAAGGTTTGGAAAGTGACCAAATTAGTCCTTGTAGTTTTGAAAAGTGACCAAATTAGTCCTTCCGTCAGTTGACCGTTACTTCACTTAACAGATTGATACATGGACCAATTAAAAGTTGACACGTGGCCACCTAATTAAATTTTTTATTTTAAAATATATATATCAGAAAAAAAAAATTTATAAAAAAAAATAAAATAAAATAAAAAGAGGAAAAAAAAAACATGGGGCCACCCCCTTGGTGCCCTACGGCCACCCCAAGTTTTTTTTTCTCTTTTTTTCTTTTTTCTTTTTTTTTTAAAAAAAAATTGAATTTTTTTTTTAAAAAAATAAAAAATTTAATTAGGTGGCCACGTGTCAACTTCTAATTGGTCCACGTATCAATTCATTAAGTTAACTAACAGAATGACTAATTTAGTCACTTTTCAAAACCATCAAGACTAATTTGATCACTTTTCAAACCCTAAGGAGGAAAAAATAAAATTTTTAAACCCTATGAACTAATAGAGTATTTAACCCTATTAATTATTAGGGGCGTTTGGCAGTGGCCAAGCATCCCCATTTAAAAATGGGGAAATGGGGGCACTTGCCCAGTAAAGCGCCCCAATTACCATTTTAAAAAAAGGACACTTGCCAGGGAAAGCACCCCCTTCTTGAAAAGAGGGCGCTTTGTTTCAAACGCGCCATTTTCGAGGCGTTTTTCAATAAAAAAGCATCTCGAAATTATATTCTAGTCGCCATAATAACTGACGTGTCCCAAGTGCCTCTAATCAAGCGTTGCGAAATCAATTGAGACGCTTTTTTGGCCAAAAACACTCCAAATAACCATGTCACTAAATCATGCTTCTTTTTTTTTCTTTTTTTTGGTAATGCTTGTCATTGAAAAGAAGCGCAATAATTGGAATAGGAATAGTTAGGCCGGAAGTTAAAGGAATCTTCTTTAAGTCCAAATATTCAATGACAATAATAAGCATTAGCACTAAAAATAATAATATTACTTTCCCAATAACCAAAGTTTAACATTTTGAATGGTTTTAGAGTGGCTATTATTGTTAAATCGGACAAAACCTTCTCGCAGTTTCATGCTTGGATACATATAAGCTCAATAGCTGCATCAAATTTTTACTAACAATGGTTAAAAAAAAGTTAAAAAAAAAAACAACCATCACCATAAGACATAAATTAACAGTTGCTTAAATTGATTGAATTTCTTTATAAGCTTTCTCTTCTTTCTTTTTTTTTCTTTATAATATTTTTGTTTATATTTTTTTCTACTCTTTTTTAAGATATTTTCGCAAAAAAACAGAAGTTTCAAAATTAAATTATAATAAAAAATTCATGCATAGAACGGGTTATAGGCTTGCAATTTTGCAAAAATAAATAACGGTAGTGAACTTTTTATTTCCGTCATAAAAATTCATAAAAGCGAGAAAATTATTCTTTAGTAGATACGATAAAAATTGATACGCATACATTATATAAGGATTATTGTCTCTAGGAATCCTTTTATCAAACCTCTGAGCTCATTTAGACCATGTCTTCCTTCTTCTTAATAATCCTTCTTTTCTTCTTAATTTTATTTTCAAAGCATTCAAATAAACAAATTCCAGACCGAGTGTCAGGAATTTTTCCTTTTGGTAGGCATTGTTCTATGCATTCTCTAGCAAGATCACGAATTTTAGCATCAGCTTCATTTTGGTGGCTATACAAGCACAAGAAAAAATTATTTGTAACACACTCTGCAAATAATGGACCATCTTTATATGTTTTTTTGCAACGTTCAAATCTGTTTGTGAGGCAATCATGCAATGATTTATCAGCATGACTTGACAAACGTTGAAGAAGGCGGATAGGACGTGAAGAGGAACAAAGAGATGAAGGGGTAAAGTCATTCGTCTGCACTACAAGCACTACGAAAATAATCAACTCTATCATCATCAACAATATAATATAAGTTTTCTCAGTCATTTTCTTGCCATTGATTGTCTCTCGCTCTAAAAGTTTTCTTATATGTAAGTTAAAATACATAAAAAGTTTATTGGGATTAGACCTGGCCTCTAGTCATCATAACTATTTATTGGGATTAAACCTCTAGTAATCATCACCATTGAATAACTTGATTCCATTAAAATAAACATATTTTAGACTTTTTATTGGTTTATTTATAAAAATGCTCATTTTTTAATAATGGTGGCTTTTGAAAATATGAAAATACTCTAAATAACTAATTTTTAATCCACCTTGTGTCTTTTGACTAGGGACATAAGGTTTTATAAAAGTTGTTACGCAATTAATATATGACTATTGACAAGCGAAGTGAGCTTGTAAATATAATCAGCCTCTAAATAACACTTATAAGGTGGTTGAATTGTTGTATGTCTATGTAATATGGACTTTAAAATAAATCAACCATACAAACATTCACCAAGTTATTGAAAGCAATAAATTAATCAACAAAGAGATTTTGATGATGACGAAGTGAAAACCTCTTCAAGAACTTATCAAAAGTAAAATCACTTCAGAGCAGTCAAACCCAAGAAATTAATCCACTATAGAAGAATAAGGATTACAAAAAGTTCACATTTACAAGAATTTTGAAGTTAACACTTTCTTGCATAAGATTAAGCAACCCCACTTGACTTTTACCACACTAGCCCTTCAAAGAACATTTGAAACAATCCTTCTACTTGATCTCATTTATTGGAACTTCAATAGGCCTTCAATGGTTGAATACGGTTGACAGTTGAAAAACAACCAAAACTCTAAGAGAGAAACAAGACTACCGCTCAAGGTCTAACATTCTCTCTTAGCACACTTAATTCACTCCTTCAATTCTTAAGAAAGTCATGCTTAGAAGTCCCTTTAAATAGACCTATGCCAAAAAAAACCTATTCCAAATAGAAGTTGGTTAAGAAGACGTGATTGTGTCCAGACAGGGCTATCGGGTGTCCAGACACAACTAGGTTTACAAGTTCTTATACACGCCACTTGTCCGAACACGAAGCAGTTGTAATGTCCTCAAAACTGGCCTTTACGATTTTTGTAGGGTTACTTGCAATTCCTACAATTCAGTTAACTGGTAATTAACTGAATGGATCACCCATTAAGCATACTCAGAGTAATTGTAACGAAAGATGAAAATGATAGATATGAGATATTTAAAAATCACAAGGTATGCATTTATTATCATCAATCATAGACTGAGAGCTACTCATTGAAATACAGTTGTTCTATTCAAACTTGGTATAGACTCCAAGCTTTTTTTCTTTAAACATCTTCATAAAATAGATAACGTGTCAAGCCGCAAACACTGCATAAGTCTATGACTTAGTAAGTACACCTCACAGTCAAGTATAATACGAGCTCTTGTTATAGAAGTAAACATGTATTTTGTTATGATAAGTAAATGAGGTGTTGCCTCTATTATTACACCACAAAACATAGTTTTGGCTTACAGGATGTATAGGTGTAATCCCAGCAACAATTACAAATAATGTTTTACCAAAAAAAAACTATGACCATAAAATGAAGTTTATATAGTAAGCACATGGCTATTATACCGCACATACCGGTGTACTATGTCATACGATGCACCATATTAATCAGATATTAAAGCATTTACCAAGTCGCCTAAAAAGTAATTATGTTCATACTTGCGCATGCTCGGTCAACTAACATATCGCACATTTTTAAAGAAATCAGTCGTAAGTATTTACTTACCTCATACGCTCACTCAAATCCTCCAATATCCCGAGTTCTTGCTATAACGAATATAGTTTATCGTTATACACAGTACTAGAGAACCTATTATACTTAAAGCCTTAATCGACAAGCATCTAGCTAGAAGATCATACAACCCTAATTTTACCCATATTGGACACTAGTTGAACGTTCTGTTACATGATCAAACGTTCGGACTCTAGGTCAAACATTCGATTAGATAGCATGGAACGTTCGGTCAAAGAGCATGGAATGTTCGGTCATAATGCCAAGGTTCATGCAAGGCTTCTATTTTAAATCCTTACGTAACGAATCTCATCCTAGGACTTTAATAGGTTCTTACAAACATACTAAGGCACATCAACATGCAAGTTCATGAAATCATGGAGCGGTTTAATGCATTTAAAAATCTTTTTGCTTTTAAAGGAAAATTATAACATAATATTAATCATGGTACTGTAAAACTTTGCAAGAAGTATGAAAATCATGTACACAATATGACAATCAACTTGATAAGGAGGGCATACCTTAGTGAGGGCAAAGAGCCTCAAAACCACTTCTTTGTTTTTCTCTCTTTTAGAATCCCTCTCTTTCTTCTAGGTATGGGGTTAGTGAAGTGTGAAGATGAAGAACGAAGGATGAAGGGTGGCGATAAGGGGTATTTATACGGGTGGGGTGGTTTGCATGCTAAACAAAGTGGAAAATGAGTTAAAATTATTTTTTAGACTGTCATCGAACGTTCAGTACTATCCTCGAACGTTCGGTGTACTATTGCACAGTGGTTCTAGGGATTCAAATTGAACTTTTGGTTAGTACCCAGTAGTTTTAGGTTTGATCGTCGAACATTCGATGTGGTCCCTAATCAAATGTTCATACTAAGGTTAACATCGAATATTCGGTGGTCCCCTACTAATCGATCAACCAAATGAAAAAATAAGGTTTTTGGTTGCTTTCTTGAAATAACAAAGGTCTTTAAAACAGTCAAAAAGAAATGTATGCTTATAAAAATGTTTACCGAAGATATTTTTTTTTCCTTAATGATAGGGATTGGGTTCTAAAGTTTTAGGGTACCACATTCTACCCCTCTTATAAAAATTTCTTCATTGAAATTTTAGTTTTTAAGGGAAAATTATTTAAAGCTGGTAAAACTTCTTTTAAAAATTAAAAAAAAAAAAGATAATATGAAATAAAATATCCGATCACATAAAAAATACATCCAAATTACCAAAGTAATGTCAAACAAAAGTAAAAAGGTGATAACTCGATACTGTTGTCTAGATATGCTAGGTCAGATGGTCCACCAAAGGTGGGGCCCACATATCCTATGTCGGTCCTCAACTTCTTGCTGATCTTATCCATATCCCTGCTCAAGTGGGCCAAGGTGCATCAATCGCTCACCCACCGCCCCTGCTCCTTCCCAAAGGTAGTGATGTAGAGGACCATGGCTCTCTAGAGTCTGCTAACCTCCTCACATAGCTGTCCTACATCCCGGATCAATTAGGCCACCAGTGTGCCTAGGTCTGGAACTGCAGGGTTGGCTATGAGGTCGTCATCCCATCGGGTGGTTGTCCTACTGTGGTTGTGGAGTTGCTGACTGGGGGTGGTAGCTCATCCTGATTCAGATGGGTCTCACTCTTCCGTATGTAGTCCCTATTAAAAAGACCAGGTGGTGTCTGAACATCTCCCCCGTCTCTACCTGTGACGACCCCAATGGACCAATCAATTAACTAGTAATTGATCCCATGACTCGCCTCCCAACACCCCACACCCCAATGACACACAATATTGTTTGCTTTTAGCTCCCCTGAACCAGACTTCCTAGGGGGTCACCCATCCTAGTACTACTCTCGTAAAAGCACGCTTAACTATGGAGTTTTGATAGGATCATGACCAGTACGGCTTTAAAACACGTTATTGCCAATAAGGGTATAAGTATACATATAAGCACATCCCCATCTCCATACCCAGGCAGTGTGGGACGTCACACGAGTGTCACCCTCTAGTTGTCTCAACTATAATTGCTCCATTATCTGGTAATGAGTAGGACCATTCTCTGCAATCCATGGGTATGGAGATTCGCTAATCTGAGGCATGTGTGTGAGCTCTCGACTGAGATCAAGGTAACCCTAATATTGTGATCAAGGTGGAGTGTCATAATACTAGTACCCAACAATTCTAAGGTTGCAGATCGAACATTCAGTGGTCTCCTGTCAAACATTTGGTGGTCCCCCTACATCAAACTTTTGTTGCGCCCCCCCCCCCCCCCCCCTTAAACATTCGATCAAAACCAAAGTCCAAAAATTTCTCTTCCAATGAACCACGTAAATTTGCTAACCCTCCAACTAAGCTAAACCCAATCTAGTAATTACTCGAGACACTACAATAAGAGACATAGAATACAAACATAAGGAAACTTACAACTTGATGTAAATCTTTAGACTCTATACAACAAGAAGTTACCCACTTGCCTCCAAGCTCGAAAATTTCTTCATAGTGCCAATCCAAGGGTATACTCTTGTTGTAGAAGATAACACAAATAGAACCCCTCAAAAAACATCCACAAACTACAAGGAAGTCAAGCTTGCAGCTTTATACATCTTCACTTGTGCAAGAATGCTTCATACGCCATAAAGCAAGGAACACCTCTAGAATCCAATCTAGGTAAAACAATGAAGCAAAAATACTTCTAGAATCCAATCTAAGTAGAATACCACACTCTTGCTTAACTTCTGAAATGAGCATTCAAGTCTATTTATACCTTTCCATGAACAGTGCAATAAATGCTTCAAAAGTATTCATTTATGGAGAATTTCATCTGGACAAAATGATGAAGAAAATGAAGATCTAGGATTTCTTCAGGACAAAATGATGACAATGGCGAAGAAGTCTTGACAAAGTGCTAGGGTTTCATAGCTTTCTAGTAGTTTTGTCCTAATGTCTTCATGATAGAATACTGACGAAAGATAGCTTCATTGACAATTTCTTCATGACGGGATGCTAATGTCGTCAAGACAAACTCTCACCGAGAGTTGATTCTCAAACCTTGCGTTTTTTGTCAAGATGGAATCATAAATTGATGATGACGAAAACCAACAATAGCTTCAACAAGCATTTCAACCATTTCATCATGATGGAATAGTTACATCATGCGCTGCCCCAAAACTTTAAATCTCAATTACGACCATAAGGGAAACAAACATTTTTATTAAACATTTTATAATGTAACCATTACTTACAATTGTCTTAAAAAAAACCTTTTTATTTAAGAAACAACTAAAATCCTACTTTTAGCTTCTCGTCAAATCAAACTGGGGACCAACTAACGTTTGACCTTAACCCTAATGTGAACCTTCGAGGCTTGACCACACCGAATGTTCAATCTGCAACCCTATAATTGTTGAATAATAGCACACTAAACATTCGATGACAGTCTGAAAGGCAATTTTAACTTATTCTCCACCTTGTCCAGCATGCAAACCACTCCACCCCTTACAAATACCACCACTTCCACCCTTCAACTTTCATCCATCACTTTCACACCCCAATAACCCTAAACCTAGAAGAGAGAGAGAGAGATTACAGGAAAAGAGAATGAGGGCTTAAGGTTTCTTTGCCCTTATTAAGGTAAAATCCTCTAAGCTAAGTTTTTCTTTCATATTATTATGTGATTTTCCTGTTTGTTATCACGATGAGTTATGAGATTATCCATCTTAAAGAGCAAAGGTTTTCAAATGTTTTAAAGACTTTTTGCTTTCCTTCGTTTTAGTGTGATTGTGGCTTATTATGTCTTATTGTACATATTAGGAGCCCAAGATAAGATTTGTTACATGATGGTTTGAACATAGGAGTCTTGCATGTACCTTGACATTCTGACTTAACGTTCTATGCACTCTAACTAAACATTTGACATTGAGTCGATCATAAGCCTAAACTTTCGAACGGTGTCCAGAATATGTGAAATTAGGGTTTTGTGAACTTCTACTTCTAACTAGTTTGCTTCTCGGTTAGAACCCTACGTATTTGCAATAGAATCTGCAAGTAACGATAGACTATGTTTCCTTATAACAAGAACTCGACATGTATGAGGATTTGAACGAGTGTGCGAAGTAAGTAAATACTTGCGACTGCTTTCTATAAAAATGGGTGATACGTGTGCTGATTGAGCACGCGTATATTATGAGCATGATTACTTTTCACATAACTAGTTAAATGCCTTAATAATTGATTAATAAATGTATCATATAACCTAGTACACCGGTACATACAATATAGTTGTCATATGCTTACTATATTAGACTTGATTCTATGGTTAAAAATGTGTGTTTTATATAGACCTAGGATCCAATGGTCATCCGTGACCTTCGCAACCATATTTGATTGGCNCACGTTAGCAAATGCTAACGTTTTAGAGCCTACCACGTTAGGAAATTTCCATTTCTAACTGCCACTTTACCAACGTGTTAAAAACGTTAGAAATAGTATGTACGGCCCATTTACTAACGTTTTGAAATATCTAACACGTTAGTAAATGAGCGTTAGTAAATGGCGCCTTTTTTGTAGTGGATGTTGTATTACAGGTCTCTTGGGACATCACTAACTCTGCTGAGAATGGATAATATCTCGGGTAGACCTTATATGATAGTTATGACCTATTATGATATTAATTTGTTGCATTAAAACTCATAGGCGATTGCTGCTGGAATTACACATACATTTCTCAAAAACCAAAATTATACTTCAGGGGTGTAATAATAGAGGCAACACCTAATTTGCTTGTGAAAATTCATGTTTACTTATGCATATAAATAAGACCTCATAAGATTTATTTGCTAAGTCTTTGACTTACATAGTATTTACGGCTTGTCAGGTTATCTGTTTTAAGAGGACTTTATGAGAGGGAGAAGCATGAGTCTATTTTCAATACTACTGATTTTGGTTAGAAGCTCCAAAACTATAATTAATGGTAATACATACATACCTTATGATTTTTAAATATCTCAAATCTATCATTTTCATCTTCCACTTACATTTACTCTGAGTATGTTAGACAGACAATCCTTGCAATTAATTACAAGCCAAATGAACTTGAGGAATTACTAGTAACCCTACCAAAATGATCAAGGCCAATTTAAAGGCGTTACATGTCGTCATGATGAAACCAAACAGAGAGTACCCAACCTCTCTAACCAAAACCGCGAGAACATCATCATGATAAAACATCACCAAGACCAAATAAATGAACTCGTCAGTGTTTCGTCATGACAATTACATGACGAAAATCCACAGATAAGCCATCAGAGAACACTTAAAAAAAAAAAAAAAAACTAAACAAAACAAAACCAGCCTCTAAGTCTTAACACGCCAAAACAAGCCAAAATCTAAAACCTAATAGTAAGTAACTACGTATGTATTGGATGTAGAATCGATTACCAGAGAGCATGAAACCAGGTTAAGATTAAATAGTCTCAAACTTAAAAGAAAAGAACCCTTTTCAAAAAGATTAAAAAAATTAAGGGTAAATATATTATAAGTCCCTGGGTCAACGCGTCAAATTTAAATTCTCCCTAAGTTTTTTTTTTCGAAAATTTACTCTCTGAGTCAATCGAATGCCAAGAAAATCCTTACCATCAAAATTTTTTAACTGCTGTTATATAGGTTAAAACGCATCGTTTTAATGAAGGCCATATCAAACTATTTTTCGATCCTACATGTCAAATGACTTGGGGGTTTTATTGTTTAAACCCCCAAATTTTCTTCCTCCCTTCCCCGACGAAACCCACACAGCCCACAGAGCTCCTCAGATGCACCCACCAGCGGTTCATCAGTCCGGCATCGTCACAGCCTTTCTAACATCACTCTATCACACGTAAGAAGAATTTGAGGTATGTGGTTAAGCTATCCTTTATGTTTTGATGGTTGTCGATGATATTGCTTGTCAATGATACATGTTAGTTTTTCGCTTAATGAGTAAGTCCTCTAATATTTGCCACTGGGTTGAAGCTATAAAACTAATGCTTCAACAATTGGAAGATTCTATATGCTCTTCTGGGAGCATTGGTATTATTAGAGGCGGTAATATTAATAGATAGTTTGAACATTGTAATATTTAGCCTTCAAGGGGGAGATTTGACATCCAATTAATTTTCTCAATTTATTATGCTAAACAGCCTAAGCAAAGCAGCAGTTGTCTCCCAAGCAAAGCCCAAACAAATTGAGGTTGCTTGGCACCAGGTGCAGAAGAGTCAACTTGTCAAACAGATGTATCCTTTTTGGATAACTGATATACCGACCAACTAATCATACACACACGTACAGTCGGTACAGATGCACCAAAAGGTGATATAACTCTAGGAAAGCGTGGAGGGTTTAACTAAAAGTATCAATAAAAGCATTTCATTGACAATTTCACTTAAGATTTAGAGAAATCAAACTAAAACTAAAACGTTGTTATGAAAATGCCAAGAAAATGCCAATGTACTGAGGCATCATCCAGAAGCTTGACTACCATTAAGATCCCATCACCCCATGTGTACTCATTTTCGTTGTCTACTTTCCAAATTCTTTTCAGCATTTTATGAATGAAGTTTCTCTCTCTTATCTTTTTTATTTTTCTTCTTATGCCATGATCTGCTTCACCTAGTAAATCCTTGGAAGACATGCACCATTAATATTGAATAGAAAGGTAACCAACACATACCCCTCCCAATACTATATTACTGTTTCTCTTGTTACCTGTTAGCAAGACCTTCCAGTCTTCCAGAGATATCCAGTGGATTTTCTGGTTTGGTATAGGCTGCAAAAATTTATCATAACAGGACTCAAAAGCAAACATAGTAAGAACATTTTCATATATATGAGGGAAAAATAAGGGGAATATAGGAAGAATTTAAGGAAAATGCTAGGCATAACATACCTACCTGCATATTTCGGGCAAGCCATGAGAACTCAATATCACGACCAAATGCTTCATATATACTTCAGCGACCAACGTGATAGCCCCAATCTCGGACTTCTTACCTGTGACGGAGTGACGCCGGAAAGGCTGTGATGATGCCAAACTGATGAACCGCCAGTGGGTTCTGGGTGCGTCGGAGGAGCTCCGTGGGCTGCGTGGGTTTCCTCGGGGAAGGGAGGAAGAAAATTTGGGGGTTTAAACAATAAAACCCCCAAGTCAGTTGACACATATATATATAGGATCAAAAAATAGTCTAACGTGGTCTTCATTAAAACGGTGCGTTTTAACCTATACAATGGTAGTTAAAAAATTTTGACAAAATTTTCTTGGCATTTCGATTGACCTAATGAGTAAATTTTCGAAAAAATAAATAAATAAACCTTAAGAAGATTTTAATTTTGGAGCGTTGATCCAAGAACTTATAATATATTTACCTAAAAATTATATATATATATATTTCTACTACATTTTGTAACGGTGTTCTCTTGGAAAAGGTTATTTTTACATACGCGTAATGAGTCCTATATTTTGGAAGAAATATAGTGAAGCTTATTTTCATAAGGATTAAAGTACATGATAAAGTAGATTATACAATTAGTAAAGTAAAGGGTTTTTTTTTTTCTTTTTGTAAAGATTTAGGATCTGTTTGAGATTACATTTGAGGTGCCTAAAAATGCTTTTAATACTCAAAAGCTCGTTTAAAGAAAAAACGTATTCATTTGATAAAAAAATTAAAAGCACTTTTAAGGGTCCAAAAAGCCTAAAAATAGCCAAAAACAAATACTTTTGACAAAAGCTTAAAAATGAAGTTTTTGCCCAAAAGCTCTTTTTACTTAAAAACTTTATTTCTCAAACGTAATCTCAAACAAGCTCTTACGAATAGCTTATGAGCATTAAGAGCATGTTTGGGATTGCGTTTGAAAAATAGAGCTTTTAAGTCAAAAAGAGCTTTGGACAAAAACTTCATTTTTAAGCTTTTTGGACCCTTAAAAGCACTTTTTATTTTTTTATCAAACGAATACGTTTTTCTTTAAACGAGCTTTTTGAGATGCTTGAAGCTATTGCCGAATGACAAAATGGTTGAAGTGCTTGTTGAAGCTATTGCTGGTTTTCGTCATCATCAATTTATGATTCCATCATGACAAAAAACGCAAGGTTTGAGAATCAACTCTCGGTGAGAGTCTTGACGACGTTAGCATCCCATGATGACGAAATTGTCAATGAAGCTATCTTTCATCAGTATTCCATCATGAAGACATTAGGACGAAGCTACTAGAAAGCTATGAAACCCTAGCACTTTGTCATGACTTCTTCGCCATTTAATCATTTTGTCCTAAAACCCTAGTACTTTTTGGTCCCTTAAAAGCACTTTTAATTTTTTTACTAAACGACTACTTTTTTCTACAAACAAGTTTTTTAAGTGTTAAAAGTGCTTTTAGACCTTTCAAACGCAATCCCAAACAAGCTCTAAGTCATGTTGGGAGATAAAAACTTTATAATCGCTTTATCTCCCAACAAATAGTATCAGAGCTATGGTTACCTGCCTGGTACGGGTGTCTAGATACGTCGAGTTTAGAGTTGTGCCTCCACTTACAACTCGGGTTTAGAGTTGTACCCACAACTCAGGTTTAGAGTTGTGTCCACTTCCGCAACTCTTGACGTGAGACACTCTTGAAAATGTAAAAAGACTCACAAGCGACGGGGGGTTTGGTCAATGTGAAGAGATTCACAAGTGAGAAGGAGATTATTGTAAGTGCACTTATGAGTGTTGAGTTCCATTGAGAAAATATAAAATAATAATAATAATATTTAATATACTTAAGTGGACCTTAGTCCATTAACTTAGGCTTTTAGGCTAGAGTTGTATTCAATTATATATATTAATGTACTCTTCTTTTAAAAAAAAAAAAATGTACTCTTGGTAAAAACTTCATAACTGTTTTAATCTCCCAACAAGGCATCTTATGTACAACACTATTCAGATTCACATTTTATACAAAGACGTACTACATCAAAAGGGGATGCAGGCTCACACCACCTATTGCACGCAAAAAAATGTTAGAAATATTTAACTTTTTTACTAACATAATGTGTAGCTTATTTATTGGTAATGATCAAAATAATTAATAAAGAAAAATGCTACGAATAACAATAAATAAAGCTCTACATCATGTTAGTACCCATTTGTTAATAAAAAACTTAGTACCCCTAGCATTTCTCTTCAACAAAAGCTAAGTCCTCAATGTGGAACTTCAAAAGCTAGCCCTACTGGTTTTCCAATACATACTCACCTGGCTCGCCATAAAGTAAAATTGTAAGTTCAGGGCTCAATAAGTAGAGGACTACAATCAACTACGTGTGATGATTTATGTATATATGTTGTGTTTTACTCCTTACAAATTATATGTTAGTTTTTATAGATTAGGTTTGAAGAAATTTTAGAAAGAAAAAGAAAAAAAAAAAAAAAAACCTCTGTCCTTTAATTACAAAATGTGTTTAAAGAAAATGATTTAGACTGATTTTAAAAAAACAGCACGTGTCTTGCACATATGGCCTCCTCCGTTAGGATTTAACGAAAATCATAATCGACGAACAATTGAAAGGAAATGATACACCAAACACTCACGTTAGAAACTTTTGAACTTTGAAAAGACAATAGGATTTCCACAGGTTTACATAGCAGACCAGCTAGGATAGTCGTTGATCTATATGGAAAATAACAAAAAAGGGATATGGCCGATCGATCGTATTGTTTTCAGATACAATCGCATTAAAAGAAATTATTTTGGTATTGAGCATGAAGAAGAAAGCAAAGAGCAAATTTACATTCTATTAGAGCATTCTCAATGAAGGAGTTAATTTTTTTATGTAAAATAGCTCCTCAAAAATCATTTTATCTAGTTTAACTAATGACTTTTTAAGGGTCTCCTACATCCGATTAGTTATATTTTTATCTATATCATTTAAGAGGTTTGATACAGGCACAACTTAAGTCCAACTTTGGCCCAACTTCTAAGTTAAATTTCTCTTTCTCTCTTTAATTTAAGGCTCTCTCTCTCCTCCACATCAGTTTCTTTTTTAAAACTCAATAGAAAAGTTGGACTAAAATTGGACTTAAGTTGTGCCTGTATCATTTTCCATCATTTAAATATTATTATTATTCTATAAGGATTGTATTTTTCCTAAATATCATATTTTTCAACTTTTGGGGAAAAAGAGATGTGGAGAGAGAAATAGTAAGAAAAAATTTTGGAAAAAGAAAGATGTGGAAGAAAAATAGCAAGAAAAAATTTTGGAAAAAGAGCAAAAAAATGTGGAAAGAAAATTTTGAGAGAGATAGCGGGTGAAAAAAATGCGTTGGAAGAAAATTTATGAAAATAGCTTTTTTAATAGTGTCGCTACATGTAACTTTTTTTTTAACTCATTCAATAAATATCTATTTTACCTTATTCTTTTTTTTTTTTCTTTTTTTTTTTTTGCTTTTGCTTCTCTAATGCAGGGGATATTTTACAAATTTAAGAAATTATTTTAGATAAAAGTGTCATTTGGCTCCTCCATTGGGAATGATCTTATTATTAGATATATTTATGGGAATAAAAATGTATCCAAAATCATCTTCAACAATGTCCCCCAAAAAAAAAAAAAATTGGTGATTTTATACTTGGTAATATGGAGGGATAGAAAAAAATAATATATATTAGTGTTTATGATATTTAGTAACAAAGTCAAGATGGCCGAGTTGGTCTAAGGCGCCAGTTTCAGGTACTGGTCCGAAAGGGCATGGGTTCGAATCCCATTCTTGACAAAACATTTTTTCTCTTTTTTGTTATGTGGAAATGGTTGACTCATATCCGCCGTTGCTTTTACTAGTATTTTCAATGTTAACAATAGTCGCAACTACTTGAATACGACGTCGTGTGTGGGTAGTTTACAAAAACTTTATTTTGTTTAATCTTGCTTATATAGCAAAACTTTGAATAGAATTAAAAAATAATTTATTGTAATCTAAATAATATGAAAGAGCTTCTAATTGGAATTGATGTTTTTTCTTGGGCAAATAAGTGTGACACATCATAGCCACCTTAAACTAATTAAAAAATAAAAGAGGAGCTCCCAATCATTTTTGAGAGAATGTTTGAATTCTAGAGAATTGTTTTGCCATATTTGCTTCTATTATATTTCCTTATTTACGTATTAATTAGTTTTCTATATTATATTTTTCTTATTTATTTTTCTAGTATACGTTATTCAAGTCAGCCAGTTAAATTGTAGTCCTATTGGGCATTATCATGATTAACAACGTCTCTAGAGCCGAACTACTTCAATTTCTTGTTTCTTTTTTTTTTTCTTATAAATACAAAATACAGTATATATATATATATAGTAACTTGCTCTTACTAAATCCTGACAGCATCGTGCTGAGGAGAATCTTACTGTGCTTGGCTACTTATACCAATAGTTTTATACTCTCTTTTTCTTTTTATTCACTATCTAAATTATGAGCATCATAAGGATCTTGGGCATCTTGATAATATATATACAGACTATTTAATATTTGGAGAAATTTCATAATAACTTCCGAAGTACTTGCAAGATTTCAATTTACTTTCTCGGTTTTTTTAAATCCGTCTATTAACTCGTTAAACTTTTCCATATTTTTCACTTCATTCCTTCGGTTCAAAATCTTTTACATGGCATTAACTGGGTTAATCACACGTAAGCATTTTTTTCATCTCAGCTTTTTTTGTTTTTACTTAATTTAAATTAAAAAAAAAATGGGGAGGGTCGCAAAAGGTGTCTGGGGCGGCCGCCCCCAAACAAAAAGAATTTCTCATACTACCGCTGTAAGTAGAGAGGAATGACTCATACAACTACCCCAATTGAGAGGTGGCTAAAAGTGGCCACCCTTTTATTGGGAATGGTTGCACAATCCATCCTCATGCTAACCCCCCACCCCCTCGGCCTTCCCTCGACTTTCAAAATTACGTATGTGACGTTAAATTATTACTGCTACATAAGCGGTTTTGGATGGAAAGATTGAGGTGAAAAAGGTGGAAATTCTAAAACTGATTGAGTAAATTGAAATTGTACAAAAATTCAAGGACTTTTTAGCCAAATTTCTCTAATATTTTTATGCTCCTCACTTTCATTGAGAATCCTTTGCTTTTCCTGCATAGAATAAATTACAATTGAATCCGAATCTTTCATTTTCCCCAAGTCCTCTCTCACACACAAATACTTTCACCTGATAAGTCATAATTTAAAGGTATCATATTCTTCCGGTTTTCTTCATATTTAACAACCATTTTTTTTGGGACCCGGGGAGTTTTCTACTTTCTTATTTGTTTTTGTAGGAAGTCTTTTCCATGAATTGCAGGAAAATATATATATATATCAATAGTAAATTTCATAGGGCAGATTTCAGACTGGTTTCCTACATTTTTGTACCATCATCATCATCAAAGGATGGACATTTATGTCATTAGATCATTTATCTCTTGTTAAATCATCGCCTATTCTAAAAGTTTAAGCCGATAAGAAAAGATAAACTATGTGGGCTCAAACTCTCCCTTAATAGCAGCGCATAGAATATTTATTTGAAATTATGTGAATTGTAGAATTAGGGTTCAAACTAATGACTAGCCTTAATATCATATTAAATTACCATTTATCTCAAAAATTTAAAAAATAAAAAAATATATATTTAATTATTTAATTATAATTTTCTCAAAAATTTAAACAAATAAAATAAATAAATTTAATTATTTAATTTATATTCTAACATTTCTACGATGTTTAATTGGGTCGGGATTACAAATATATTCAAACTTACATGTTGCAGTGGCATTTAAGAGATGATGGCCAGGGTTTTCTAAGGAAACCAGTGTCCTCCACGCATCGATGGGTAGATTGTCAGGTGAGCTTGTTGAACTTAAAAGCCTCTTTGGCATTCTTTCGAACAACTGGCGTGCACCGCGTACCTCCGCCAGATCTAACAGTACCCTCATCATTGTTCGTCACAAAGTGTATGCAGCAGACGAAAAGGCACGCAACAAGATCACACGATCAACATCAAGAAAGAACGATNCGTCTCTAGAGCCGAACTACTTCAATTTCTTGTTTCTTTTTTTTTTTCTTATAAATACAAAATACAGTATATATATATATATAGATATATAGATATAGATATATATATATATAGTAACTTGCTCTTACTAAATCCTGACAGCATCGTGCTGAAGAGAATCTTATTGTGCTTGGCTACTTATACGAATAGTTTAGTTTTATACTCTCTTTTTTTTTTTTTCATTCACTATCTAAATTATAAGCATCTTGGGCATCTTGATAGTACATATACAGACTATTTAATATTTGGAGAAATTTCATAATAACTTCCGAAGTACTTGCAAGATTTTAATTTACTTTCTCGGTTTTTTAAATCTGTCTATTAACTCGTTAAACTTTTCCGTATTTTTCACTTCATTCCTTCGGTTCAAAACCGTTTACATGGCATTAACAGGGTTAACCACACGTAAGCATTTTTTTCATCTCAACTTTTTTGTTTTTACTTAATTTAAATTAAAAATATATATATGGGGAGGGTCGCAAAAGGTGTCTTGGGTGGCCGCCCCCAAACAAAATTTCACATACTATCGCTATAAGTAGAGAGGAATGACTCGTGCAACTACCCCAATTGAGAGGTGGCTAAAAGTGGCCATCCCTTTATTGGGAATGGTTGCACAATCCGTCCTCATGCTAACCCCCCACCACCTCGGCCTTCCCTCCCATCTTCTTTTTAGATTTGATATTTTTAATAAAAATCAATATTAAAAAAAAAAAATCAATATATGGGGGCATGACTTTCAAAATTACGTATGTGACGTTAAATTATTACTGCTACATAAGCGGTTTTGGATGGAAAGATTGAGGTGAAAAAGGTGGAAATTCTAAAACTGATTGAGTAAATTGAAATTGCACAAAAATTCAAGGACTTTTTAGCCAAATTTCTCTAATATTTTTATGCTCCTCACTTTCATTGAGAATCCTTTGCTTTTCCTGCATAGAATAAATTACAATTGAATCCGAATCTTTCATTTTCCCCAAGTCCTCTCTCACACAGAAATACTTTCACCTGATAAGTCATAATTTAAAGGTATCATATTCTTCCGGTTTTCTTCATATTTAACAACCATTTTTTTTGGGACTCGGGGAGTTTTCTACTTTCTTATTTGTTTTTGTAGGAAGTCTTTCCCATGAATTGCAGGAAAATATATATATATATCAATAGTAAATTTCATAGGGCAGATTTCAGACTGGTTTCCTACATTTTTGTACCATCATCATCATCAAAGGATGGACATTTATGTCATTAGATCATTTATCTCTTGTTAAATTATCACTTATTCTAAAAGCTAAAGTTGATAGGAAGAGATGAACTGTATGGGCTCAAACCCTTTTGATAGGGGCATGTAGAATATTTATTTGAAATTGTGTGAATTGTAGAATTAAGGTTCAAACCCATGACTAACATTGATATTATATTAAATTATCATTTATCTCAAAAATTTAAACAAATAAAAAAAAATTAATTATTTAATTTATATTCTAACATTCCTACGATCTTTAATTGGGTCGGGATTACAATTATATTGAAACTTACATGTTGCAGTGGCATTTAAGAGATGATGGCCAGGGTTTTTCCAAGGAAACCAGTGCCCTCCACGCATGGATGGGTAGATTGTCAGGTGAGCTTGTTGAAACTTAAAAGCCTCTTTGGCATTCTTTCGAACAACTGGCGTGCACCACCTCCGCCAGATCTAACAGCACCCTCATCATTGTTCGTCACAAAGTGTATGCAGCAGACGAAAAGGCACGCAACAAGATCACACGATCAACATCAAGAAAGAACGATAAAGCAGGCAACAAGATCAGAAATTGAAAGGTATATAAGGCCGCTGGAGTTTCCTGGGTAAATTTGGAGGAACAAAAACGTAAAAACTAGCTAGGTGAAGGCTTGGTAAATTCCAAATCATGAACCCTCTTTGTCACAGTCTTCTTTGGAGCAGCCGAAGTCTTAGAGCATGTGTGCTTATTATTACTTGGCAGGCAATCTGAATCGTGGTCAGAAAATGAAGAATATGCTGCAAAATCTCTCATCTCTGATCCACAACCAGCCCAGCGCCTTGCATTTTTTGCAGCACGCCATCCTATCTTGCATGGAAGTTTGAAGCAACCCCACACGACGGCTAGAGGGCAACAAACACACAGTAAGCAGGCACTACAGAGACACTCCGTCGACTTCTCACAACATCTGGAATCCCGAGAGGAACAGGAAGAAGACGAAGAAGGGAAGCTAGCCTTGGCCCTTATTTCCTTGTGAGTCTGACCATGTCTTCTATCAAGGGATGCTACCTTTGCTTCATCTCGAAGAAGGAGGAACTTGCTTTCCATTCTGCTGTGTTTTCTTTGGCATGTGCTCTACATATTAAAGACTCAAAGTTCCTGAGAAAGGAAAGCTTTAAGCCTTTAACCATTAAGAACTTCCTAGAAAAGCTTCAAGTTCAACCACATGATTTGTTTCACTTTTGGATAGCAAGCTTTCTGGTTTTAACCACATGATTTTTTCACTTTTGGATAGAAACCTTTCTGTTTTCACTGTTGGTTGAGCCAAATGCTAGATGTCTTCGCATATATAATGTTTGCTTTGGTTGGTGCGTCAGCTTAATTTTGGCTTTTTGTTAAAATTAGATTAGTCATATGCGCTAATGAAATAATGAATAATGCAATAAGTAAGACGGATTGAGATTTTCTAGATTTCTTTTTTAAATTTTAGATTCTCAAATTCGTAAATTTTAGCTGTTCATTTCATCTAAACATTTAAAATAAGTTATATTTTAGAATTTAATGAGAAAACTACTTTATTAAATTTTTATCACTTAGTGGCTTCCTTATTAAATTCTAAAACATAGCTTATTTTAGACGCTTAAATGAAATAGACGAATGAGATTTATAAATTTGAAAATATCAAATTTTAATGAGAATTATGGGGAATCTCAATCCAGGTAAGACTTTTGTTTCGTTTTATCCCACCATTAAATTTGGAATAGATCACAATTAGATTTTGTGATTTTAAAAGACACATCAAATATGAAGAAAAAAAAACACTAGAAGTCCTATATCATTATTATGCTTGTGTGAGCATTATTTTAACATGGCCAAATTATGTTATCACGCTCAAATTACTCTTAATCGGAGAGTACCTCTTGAGAAGATAAATGAGGATAGTCTGTCAAAGTACTAGTTCTCTTTCTTAGTGATGTTAAAACTACATTTTTATCTCATAACTATCTTTACAAACCTTTGGATTAGTCATTGTTAAAAGAATAAATATCTAAAAATTTATTGGGACAGCCCCGTTAGTATTGTAAAATAATTGTTGGATAAAAATGTAGTATATAGCATTTATCTTCCTAGATAAGATCCTAGCCATTTTTCTGTTTTTTTTTTTTTTTTCTTTTAAAGGAAAAATTAATTTTCCTCTTCTAACTACCATCATTTTTGCAATCTCTCCCAAATATTTCAATTCTTGCAATGCCTCTCAAATCTGCCATTGAAGTTGCAAAGTCCTTCTTCTATAACCTAAAATGACAAAATTACCCTCAAAATAAAAATTAAAATACTACTAGATCATTACAAAAATGGTGGTGGTTAGAGGTGAGTAATATTTTTATTTAGGCCTTATCAAGTAGTTGCTATTATTACTATTTGTCTCCTCACTTTTTCCGTGTTCTTCTAAACTTAGGTCGCTTTTTGGATTTCCAACCTAAGCTGGAATATGCCGTGGATGCCTCTCGCATGCTAGATTCCTCAGGACTGGTACCCCCCCTCCGACTCTTGTTCTTTTGAACGAATCTTAGCACCAACGGCTATTACATCTTCTTCTTCCATACTTTAGTTGTTATTCTTTTCTATGCCTATGAAAGCTTTGCACTCCACTAAACGCTTGAAAATATTTGGCCACATGGGCACAAAAGCATCCAATGAAAATGTTGCACAAGAAGACCAAAAAAGAATGGTACAAGAAATGATGCTACTAATCTCTCTCTCATTGAAAGATCTGCATATACCTTCACATGAACCATTTTAACTTTGAAAGGCAATGGCATCCGAGTGGCATTTCCAGCACCAGGAGCATGAAGTAATTGGTGGATAAATATCAGCATCTAACAAAAATGCATGATATCTGCAGAGGAAGGAATATTGTTTTGCCCTTAAAATTGTGAGAAAAAAACTTGAATGCAATAAAGATTATCATGGAGCAATCACTAATCAAGAAAAACAAGCATATATAAGCAAGGAATCATAAAACCAACCAGGAATTTTATTTATCCAAGAGCCATCTGTTGCTAATCAAATTTTCAAGCAGACACCGAGTCAGATTCTCGTATTCTCATGGTCTTGGCACGCAACCTCTCCATAAATGCAGGATTAGCTCTAAGTCTCTCCTTGACATATGAAGCTCGAGCATTCTCTACTAGTTTCCTTGCTTTCCCAGATTCCTCAATGAGGGAATAGAGAGTCCTAAGGCAATCCTTTCTGTTTTCCTCGCGATGTTCAAACCTTCAGCCAGAAAAAACAAAAATACACATATATCATAAAGTGCTCATCCCAATGAATAGTTGGAAGAAGAAAAAAAGTTTTGGTAAGCATTACTGGGTTTTATACAACTCCAAACCCAAAACACTCTCATCCTGTCCCCCCACAGAGAAGGAGGAGGGGGGAAGAGCTTTTCAATTTCCCTAGAAGAAAATCTTACAAAAATACTGCTCCTAATGCATGGAATGCACATAATGCAATGATTAGAAGAATGAGCAATAACCTATATCTAGCCTTTTTATATAATATTACACATGAAGAAACAAAAACTCTAGAAAAGTAACATTGTTTGATTTCAAAGCGCAAACAATGTATTTATTGGGAAATGATTAGTTGATGAGTAAAATACATAAGCCTCATCTCACGACCAAATATCCACGATATGGAGAAGATTCAAGAATTTATTTTACGGTTTAGTCACATAAAACACCATGATTACTAGGATTTGAGCATAGGACTAAGAACCACATAAGTTAGAATGATAAGGCATTAGCAAAATGGCATTTTTTTGTTCATTGACCTTACCTCTCACTAATGATTGTAAGCTCATCTTTCCCTGGATGGTATCTTTTTCCAACCAGTTCCCTAAGACGACGGAACTGATGCTTTGAAAGCCCAAGCTCTTTCACAGTAACAGACATTTTCACTTTTCTGTTTTTTGGGTGCCATGCATCACCACCGGGAGCAAAGACTACCCTTGTTTGCCACCTAAGGATTGGTCCTTCACCAGGCGGGTCCTTTTTCTTGTCTGGCACAGCAGTCTCATCAAACTGAGGGAGGGCCTCAGCTTCCATTATACTCGTACATTTTACGACCATCTCATCCTCGAACTTCTTAAACAGCTCATAAGCTTCTTCAGGTTCAATCTCTCCTCTTTCACACATATCCCCTAGCTCATTGAACCTCTCTTCCACCTTCTTCTTTATCTCATCTGAAGAAAAAAAAACATTGCCTTAAAGAAATATTCAGCAGATGCCAGTTTAGTTTAGAATAAGTAATTGTCATGATATTTACTGTTACAATGATTGGCTACAATATGCATCCTTCCAAACAACCAAGCAAATTCTTAATGACAGAATTTTTTTTGATAAATAAAATTCTTAATGACAGAATTAGTGAAAGATATGACCTCTATTTATTCACAGAACATATGTTGCTAAAAAAAAACACATGTATGTTTAAGCAGTCTGTAGGCAGAAAAGCTGAAGGTTCGATGTGCAAACATCTGACATTTCACAAGAGTCGTTCTCTTAATAACTGGAAAATTACTTGCAGAAAGAAAAATATGATTCCAATTACAAGGAAAAGCTTTCTCAAATAAATATGCTTCTAAAATAAGAGATAACCAGACTCGAATTCCCCTGCTAAACAGATTCAGATCAAAACTCTTTAAATATTTTCAATACAGTATAGACTATAACGATAACAATTCAGGATCCCCTAATAACATATCGGCTGCCGCACTGTCACTCTGAACAGAGGCATGACTTGAAAACCCCCTAACTTTATTCCTTTACTGAAGCACAGAGGGATTTCTTCAAAACCACCAAAGTTCATATTGTTAAATACAAATTCTTATATACCCAACAATATGGACAGTCATTAGACATGAAATTTCATATTCTTGAGACATTAATGGATCTTTATTAGGGATTCTGAACCATTAGTATCTTAGGCTTTGTTTGGTAAAGGAGTTGGAGTAGGCTTTGTTACTATTCATCACAATTTTCCAAAAAAATCAACATCAAAACATTCTAACTTTTTCACTTTTTATATCACATCATTCACTTTTTATTACTATTCAAATTAAAAAATCACTACAAAACAAATTTTTTTCACTTTTCCATACTACTTTTTCATTTTTCCATACCAAACATTCTTACTTTTTTTTCACATCAACTACAGTGTCTAAGCCAAACCCCTTTACCAAACACCACCTTAAAGTTTACTAAAATCATGTTATTCAGATCAAAATTATAACACTATAAGTTTATTTACTGGTGGCAAACAAGTCCATATCAGAACATGAATATGGAATAAGTAGAACAAGAGACCAGCATTCTAACGGCAAAGCTAAATAAGGGACCAATAACAAACTACTGACAGTACACTAACTACAGTAAATTTTGTTCCAATTACCTTCCCTTTCTAAATATAAAATAAAAATTTCACATGATATTCTCCTTTACAATATAGTCAGGGCTTCCTCCATTTATTTTTATTATTCAGATTTAAACCTAAGGCTACCCCCACTCCCACTCCACTGCCAACTAAGCTGAAACCCAGGGGCAAGGGAAACAAAACTTAATGATAAACCCATATTCTACATCTTACTTCTCATCTATTACTAGCTTCTCAGCCAGACATCCACTTTTATGACAAACATGGTTGCTGCATTTATCCTTCTTGTCAATGTAAATCAAAACTGTAAAGAAAAATTATAGTCCAGACCATTACAATTCCAACATGTAATGATTAAGTAGTGAGATCCCTACCATAAATGACAAAGTTTGAAATAATAACAGAATTAATGCTTCGGCTTGTTCCTCACTTTCCATAGCGTGTATTCTTACTAAAAAAAATTCATCAAACTTGTTAATGATCAAATGTAAAATAACTGCACACTGGGTTCTACGCAAGGAGAGTGAAAAACAAGACCAAGGAGACAGTGCATGATGAGAATCGCAGTTTGACTCTCTCTTTCCGGTCATTCAAATGAATAAATTCCGTGATGACAACAAGGGATACCACCATTTTAGAAATTGTACTTCATCTCAGAAATCAAGACAAGAAGCTCAAAGGTTTAAGAAAACTTCATATAGCAAATGAGAAAACAGATAGTGCAGCCTATAAGCCTCATGAGAATAGGCATTCTTTAAGAAATATTAGCATTAGAATCAACTAGATAGTTTGATAGCTATGACTTCAATCAATCAGCCTACAATTTCAGAAGCATAATTAAAATTAATAGATAATAGTGGTATAAGGTTCATTTGCAAATGTCGGCACAGGAAATCAAGAGTTAAGTATAGACAGAAGATTGTAAGCAACAGTTTAGAGGTATAAACATCTGAAAACTGTTGTACTTAAAAACACTAATTCATGGAAGACAGGAAGGAAAATATATTCAGAAACTAAATGTGAACTAATTACAGTGGTGAATAAGGTTAATTAATTTTCAGAAACAAACAACATAACATGGAACTATACCCTTTCCAGTAAAAAGTAATCATACAAATCAATAACAAATGAGATATAAGAAAAGGTATACCTGGGAGGAGGCTGTTCCAACTAAGCATATCCTCTAAAATTTCCTCACACTCCCTTGTGTCCTTCATGATCTTGTGCTGAACTGCATCCTTAACAAGCCCATCCCACTTCCGCTCATCCATGTTGAAGAACTCATCCTTAACCATTTTCTTCGTGACTATATCCCTTGCACTGTACAAATCATCAATCTCCTCATCCGTCTCATGCATTTCCTCAAAATCCGATTCAAATTCTTTGTCCTTAACATTATCTAGCGGCTTCATCCGAAACTCTTCCATCAGCTCATCATCCGTCTCCTCATGCTTTCCGGCCAACTTCCTCTGCAGAATGGCTTCAAGGATCGATGGAAGTGCCTCCTCGTCACCTTTAAAGTACTTCTCTATTCGCATTTTCAGCTCTGAGGACAAAAAACTTACAGATTAAATCTCAAACAATTCAACTTGATCTCAAAACCCAGCAACAAAAACACAAATCCACAATGTTTCCAGAAAACCTAGAAGCCCCATAATTATAAGCAAATTTAGATTTATTTCATACCAAATTTAAATTGAATAGCCTATCATTTGGCATAAAAATATACAACAATTTAGAATATAATTAATACATTAAATCACAAACAGTTCAGATACAGAAACCTAATAAATCAAACAGATTTTTTTTTTTTTAATGAATTAGTATCAATTTTATATCAAGAACTATAACTCTTTACACTTCTGCAAAACCAGCAGAAACCAACCAAACCAGATTGTGAAACAAGCTTCAAAATCTAAACACCCAAGCAACTATATATAAAAAAACAAAACAAACTCTAAACCAGAATCTGGGGATCAATCCCCCAATTGCAGCAGATGATTAGGTTACCCTTCGTCTTCTTAAACAGATCCACACATTCCTTCAAACAAAATTACATATTCCATCACATAATTCATGCGCAAGAACGAAATGATCTCTTTCTTTCCTAAGGAAATTGAAGGACGCTACACTGAGCCTAATTCAACCATTTCACATACTTAACCTTCTCACGTTTCCGAGGAACTCTTTAAAAGACTAGCAAAATGAATACTGAAAAATCAAATAAGAGCATCAAATTTTGATTTTCATTTTGCTTTTCTTCAACTTTCTCAGCAACCAAACAGAGCAAGACTCAAGTTTCGTTCTACCTTTGTTATTGACATCCTCGACGGCGATGAGGGCATCCTTCTTCTGGGTTTGTACCAAGCTCGTCTTGGGAGCAGAGCTAGAGTTTTCACCGGAAGCATCCTCAACGGCAATGGGGGCATCATTTTTCTGGGGTTGTGCCGAGCTCGTCTCGGAAGCAGAGCTGGGTTTTTCGCCGGACGAGTCGTTTTCGGACGAGTAGAACCTGAGTCGGGGCCGAGTCGAGGCGGCAAGAGGGGCGAGTGAAGGACTAGGGTTTGGGTTCCTGAGAAGATTGCGAGTGTAGAGAGTGACATTTCTCAGCAGAGCGCGCTTCATGATGACTCTCGTCTCTCGCTTACTCTTTCTCCTTCTCTGAAACTCTGACGATAGGGTTTAAGCTTTCTTTCAGATGGGGGGTTTTCAACAATTCTCTCATACTGTTTGTAATTTTGCAATAGAGTGAATTTGGGTTTTTGGGGGAAAAAATAAATAAATTTTATATATATAGGCTTTTATTTTATTTTTTTATGAAATTGTTTATTTGATCTTTATTCCTCCTTATTTTTCTTTAAGCAAATTATCTCCGACTTTAAAATTTAGAATAATGTTATCTATTACACTTTCATACAAGTCCTATACAAGTATGATGATACAACCGGGGTTTATTAAAATAAATAAATAAATAATAATGGCTAATTTGGAGCATTTACAATGGACTACTCAAATAAAAGTTAAATTTGAGGAGAAACCTTCACTATATCAAATTTGGAGAGCCACTTTAAAATGAATCAAATATCGAACTATTTATAGATTTATCTACTTTAGTTAAATATTATTATTTTATTAGTTTTAAATCAATTAAGAGAGATGAGGGTAAAAAGTTATATTTCTTTAGCTTTTTTACTCTTCGAATATAGGGAACATCTATGACAAGAGTTAAATATAAAATAGATATAGGAGCTTGTTAAATTGGTGTTTTCATGAGTTTTGTTAGATTTTTAGAGAAAATCTAAATATAAAGAGTCCATTGTGAATGCTCTTGCATTGTCATATTACCATAGTTATATAGCAGTTTTATGACAATCTACTTAAAAAAATTTCTTTAAATTTAGGGAGGAAATTTATGTCCCTTAGTAATTATATAATATGTATAAACTATAAAGTAGAGGATTGGTCATATTTAGGAATTAATAAAGTATTTAAAGAAGTTTGAGAACTTAGCAAGAAAAACAAGAAAATAGGCTAGAACTTTGTTTGCAGATTGCTTATTTAAGATGTGTACACAAAAGTTGTAATTGTAATTCTTTTGTAGACGCTCTACTAAAATGGGAAAATGATTCTCTCCATTTCAAATCCTTTTTATTTTCTCTATTTAGTGCATACTGTGCATTTAATGCACTGTCATCATTAAAATTTTTGGATAACGCTATCCTTCAAAATACACTAAATTGAAGAAATGGGGAGACTTTGAATTGGAGAGAATCATTTTCCACTAAAATGGACCTTTTAACTTCTTTGGAGGAAAACTTGATTGAAGGAGGACCTTCACATAATCATAGAACAAAAATTTTGGAGGAAAATTTCTGGAAGGAATGCAATTGGTAGCTTGCTAGTTAAGGAATTTTGGCCTTTTGAGCTTCAAAAGTAATAAACTTTTTTTATTTAAAAAGTTATGTTGCGAAAAGGATTTTTGAGCGGCTCAAGCACCATATAGATTTTGTTTTGGAATTTTTGCAGGGCTAGTTTAGGTTTTAGCTTAAAAAAATCATGATTTTTTTTTTTTTTTTTTTGGGTCCAACACTAAATGCAACCGAAGATGGCAAAGAGAGCAGCCCCATTTTGGGGAACATATCCTCCGGTTCATTTGAACCGGATATTGTTAATTATAATGGAGTATTTTTATTTTTTTCACTTTTAAAAGAGATAAAAATACTCATCTACTATAATTAACTGGATATTATCTAGTTCAAATAAACTGGAGAGGATTCCAATTCCCATTTTGGCAAAAAGTGAACACTAACTTGCAATATGAAGAACATGCCTAAATCCTAATCGATCATCCCAGACAAATATTTGGTCCATGTAAACATATATTTACAGCTACGAAGAAACCCCACATGCACTGCGACATCAAAATTTATTTTTACCACACCCTTTGGAGGAGGGTGAAGAAAATTACTTCAGTCCAGGCCTTCGGGTGAAGGATCACTTTTGGCTGGGAAACCAGGAGGGGCATGGGGCTAATACTATAGAAACAGCTTCGAATGGAGTCCCATGGTAATAACAAAAAGAAGAAAACCCTGGAATGAAGTAGATTAGTTTGGAAGAAAAAACAAAAACAAAATCCTGAGGATTGAGGATGAAAAGGCAGAAATATCCAAAGGCAAGGGGGATTTCCTCCGGATGATGCAGGCAAATGGACATGAAAGAAACAGTCTCTTTGGGTCCAACAGCCATAGAAAAACATCTTCTTTTCTGCTGGGTATTGCAGAGATGAATATTTCAAGATAGCCTCTCTCTGCTATAGACCGGCTAAAGAGACGTCTTCTCCATTGGTCCTTCTCTCGTCCAACTCTTGCAAATCTACTAATCCAATGATGGATTTGCAAGGGTTAAACCAAGATGTGGGTCTCACAAATTTGATAATAGATTTAAAAGAGTTGGCCCGAGAGGACCAATGGAATGAAAAATCATTTCTCTTGGCTAAAGGACTGGCGAATCATATCTTATTTTCACAACTTTATACCCTATCCTATCAAGTCCCATACCCACTGGATATGAGGAAGGAAAGAGATGCTTTCTACGAGAGAGGGCCTAAAGGAGGGAAGAAAAAGAATCCAAGGGTCTTTTCAGATGAACGATTGGCTCATCTGTAGTGTTGCAGGAACAATGGGGTCTCCATTAGTTTTTTAATTCATTATGGATGACAATTTCTCCTTAAATTGAAGTTGCAAACAATGGTAGATATAAGGAATAAGTACTTGGAACTTGCTATTGTAGCTTTGGTGAGGTTGCATTTTCATTCTAGTTCCAATCCATTGTTTGATAATATGGAGAGTCATCATGAATTTTCTCACCAAAAGTGGCATTAACAACATCAAACAAGAACAACTTGCACCTCTTGCAGTTGGAGCAACGCATGCATTATCAAATAAACACCTAAAACTTTATCACTCTTTCAACTAAAAACCAAAAAACACTACTCAAAGAGCACTATCAAAAGAACCCAAAGTTTTTCGGCTCTTCATTAACAAGCAAAAAAAATTTCAAGCATTGAAATTTGATTGTTCAAACAAACAATTGCCCTTATAACATAACAATTCTACCAACCTGCTGACATTGAACTTTCGAACATGAGATAAAACCAACACCCATAGCATCTCCTGCATTATGCTCATTATTCATCCCTCGCCCTTCTCATCTTGCCAATCTTCTTTCCATCAAAATCTTCATCAATCTGACTCAATGATTCATCGGGATCAGAGCCAAACCCTTCATCGGAGTCCTCGTCGGAGCCAAACTCCTCATCAGAGTCAAACTCCTCATCGTCATCATCTTCCAGAGGCTTTCCCCTCTTCCCACAAATTTGTTCCATCAACTTCTTCTCGGCCTCGTCATCCTTACCAGCCAATTTCCTCTTCAAAATCGCTTCAAAGATCGACGGTACAGCCTCTGCATCCCCGGCATAGAATTTTTCTATGCGATTTTTCAGCTCTGAAATACCAAACCATTTGGATAGCAATAATTAAACCGTAAATACTCCGACCAAAAATCCCAGATGAATGCAAAACAAATCAGATTATTTGGTACACGCTACTATTAAAATGCATATGATAACCCCTTTCAACCAAAACAAATTTTATTCTATTTTTATATTTCTTGTGAAACACAAACTAATATCATTAGAATTTCAGTGGTATAATGAAAAAGGAGTTGCATATATTCAGATTTCTCAAAAAGAAATGAAGATCCAGAAATCTCAAACCCGCAGAATCAAGTGTCTTTAGACTTCCAAGAAAATTTTCGCAGTAGTTTTTTTTTTTTTTTTTTCTCGGAATGGGAGGAGAATTCCAACTAGTGAACTCCGCTTTAGACTTCACGACCGATTGAACTACCCTTGAGAACTTCGCAGTAGTATTGCCTTGCAGTTCTATGATCCTTAAAATATTTATTCATTTAATAAATTAATAGACTATTAGCATAAAAGTAACAGAACCCAACAGATTCCTGAGTTTAAAACTACTTCCCCCAAAAAAATAGTAACTGCAAAAACTCAGAAATCATATCGAGTTAGAAATCATTTAAACTCTGAAATTAAAAGATTTTTATTTTCCTCTTTCCTTCATTTTATTGGGTTTCCCAGCAACCAAACAGAAGCCAAGATCAAATTTTTACCTTGATCACTGACATCTTCAACATCGGTAGAGAAAACCATCTTCTGGGTCTGTGTCAAATTCGATTTATTGGATGAGACAGACTCGAACGAGTGGAGATCGACTCGAAACTGAGTCGAAGCGGCGAGTGGGGCGAGCGAGGAACTAGGGCTTGGCCTGTAAGTGGAAGGAGAGAGAAGAAGACTGCGAGCGCCGAGAGAGGCATGTTTTAGCAGACTGCGCTTCATGGCTTCTTAGGGTTTTAGGCTCTGTTGGGGGGTTTATTAAACTCTCCTTTTATATATAGTGTTAAATACTAAAAATCCTACTAGCATCCACAGCAGCCTCTTCAAATTTTACTCTAGAAATAATTTTAATTATAATTTTAATTATTTTAACAACTTACATTTTTATAGCACCAATTTCAGCCTCACTATTTTAACAATTCACTTTCACTATTTCATTTAAATATTATTTTTCAAAAATTTGTTTATTCTTTCTCTAACTTTTATATTTTTAAATGTTTATATTTTTTTAATGGTCTACTTTAAGAATATTTGTCTTATTCTAACGGTAATATTTTTCAAAAATTTTAATTTTTTTAACGGTCATATATTTTTAATTTGTGTCTTATCTTAGTAGTCATATTTTCAAAAATTTTGAAGCCAAATGCTGCCGAAATGCTGAAAAAAAAAAAAAAAAAAAAAAAAAAAGAAAAAAGAGAGAGAGAGAGAAATGAAAAGTAAGAAGAAAAAGAGATAAAATATATTTGTTTAATGAATAAGTGAGTGAATAGTAAATTTTATATTTGATAATTTACTGTTCATGGTGTTATTTTTTTGGTTAAAATGGTGAGGCTGAAAAGTGACATTTTAAGCCCTTTCAGTTAAATTGCCTCTTCATAGTAACCAAAAAAGGGCTTTGAAGAAGCTACATTGGATGCTCTAAGAACAGTTTACTTTTTCTTCCTAGGTTTTGATCTCTATCACAAGAGATAAGAGATACCTGTAGTTTTCATAAAGATGAAAATAATACCTCAGTTAAATTTTCGTCCAAAACTTAACAAAACGTCATGTTATCACCAATCATATTGTGCCTCGTGTCATATAATTATTTTTTTATTTTTTTTTAAATATTAAAAATTATATTTTTTCCAAAAAAAATTAAAAATTTCGAGGGTGGCCGTAGCGATTCAGGGGTGGCTGTACCTTGGCCATTTGGGAATGGCCAACCGCCCCCTTTGGCCATGGGGTAGCTTGGGATAGCCACCCTTGGGCCACCCCATCTGGCCGATTTGGAGGTAGGGAGCCACCCCACGGTGGAATGGGGGTGGCAAAGATTTTGGGGGTCGCTGAAACCACCCCCAGTGGGTTTTAAGGTGGTTTTGGCCACCCCTTTCCATTATCCTCAAAATTCAACCATCACCACCCCCCCTCCCCCCAACCAGCGAAAAGAAGTGGTCTCTTGCATCAGCCTACATTTATTTTTTCCCTCCCTGTGACCTGTTCAACAACCACCCAATATCTCTCTCTCTCTCTCTCTGATTGTCTGGTTTTGATGATTTATTTGTTTGAAAAATCAACTCGATTTGTATGATATGGGTTTGCTTTATAGAAAGCTGATAGATGGAGCAGACAATTCAACCTTGATTCAGTTATGTGAATCAAAATGTTCTTCAACTTCAGGCGTTTGTCCAAAATCTTTGCAACCCTCAAAATTATTTTTTTTTTTTTTTGAAAAAATATAATTTAAAAAAAAATCAAAAAATAATTATATGACATATGGCACAATGTGATTGGTGCTGACAGGACATTCCGTTAAGTTTTAGATGAAAATTTAAACTGAGGTACCATTTTCGTTTTTATAAAAACCACATATAACTCCTTTGATATAAATAAAATCCTAAGAGACAAAAAATAGAGTTTAAACCCTATGGGAGTTTTTAGTATTTAACCATTATATATATACTATTTTGTATTTTCTTTTTCTTTTTTTCTTTTTAATTTTTGTTAGCAGAGAGAGTTATCTAGTAGTGGTTGGATAGTTCTAGTCTTCTAAACCTGGTTTTTTTTTTTTTTTTTTAAGAGTTTCTTAACATTTTGAAATATAAATTTCTTCAAACCACAATGTTTTTATCCGATTTAATTCTTGAAATACCCTTTTTTTAGGAGCACAAATGAACATTTTTGGGTTTATGGGCTTTGAGATATTATAGGAAAGAAAAGAAAAAAAAAAAAGAAGAAAAGTTTCACAAATTGACTATATTAATGGCTTCTTCTTCTTTTTTTTTACTGACTTTATTATGAAAAAGTTCATGTCAATTCTAATCACATGTAAAATTTGAATAAAAACAAATAAATTTTTTCATAGAATGTCCAGGAACAAAGACAACCCTTAACCTAAATAACAAAGGTAGGTTTCACGTTTTTTTTTTTTTTTTTTTCATTTTTCTTTTGAAGTTTAAATGTTCATTGCTATCAAAATATTGAGTAGAGATTTACAGCTGCCAAGAGGCAGCCTAGCGTCATCCATCTCTTAAATTCAGTTTTTTTTTTTTTTTTTTAATTGAAGAGGAAAGAGATTAAAGGGGAAAGAATTACCAAATTTAAAATTAAGAATCATTTATTAGAGAGTGATTAAATTATGGGGTTTGCTAGGTGTTCTTCTAACATTCTCTCAGTCCTACGTAAAACATAATTTAAAAACAAATAAAATTGTAGTAGCCTCCACCACCTATTTTTTTGCCAACAGATTAATTTTTATGAGTTAATATTTAAGTTCTAATACTTTAAAACTTGTTTTTTGATTCAAAACTAAAATTTGTGGGTGGAAAGTTAACCCTTTAGGAATGTATCACCCAAAATAGATTTGATCATCCTAAATTTAGTGCTAATGCCTCAAATTTGGTGTTAATACCTCAAATTTGGTGCTAATGCCTAAAAAAACCGGTGATGGGGCCACTATAATTTTATTTTTTCTTAAATCATTTTACAAGTAGGACTGGGAGAACGCTATGAGAACATTATGGGGAGAACCCCTAGCATTTTTCTTAAATTATATATCAAATTCATTGGCCTCCATGTCAAAAAAAAAAAAAAAAAAAAAAAAATCATTGGCCTCCATGAATCACTGATAATAATTTAGTATCAGCAAAACTATATAAAACTAAAATAGCGTTTTGGAGCATTAACATCAAATTTAGGATGACCAAATCCCTTTAGGGTCATACCATCCCTAAAATATTAACCTTCCACTCCTAAGTTTTAGTTTTGAATCTAGAAATAAGTTTTGAAGCATTATAACTCAAATATTAGCTCATGAAAATTTAGGATGATTGAATCCCTTTAGGGTGATACCATCCCTAAAGGGTTAACATTTCACCCTTAAGTTTTAATTTTGAATCCAGAAATGGGTTTTGAGGCATTAGAACCCAAATAATAGATCATGAAAATTTAGATAATATCACTCAAATATCTCAAAATACAATCCAAAACATTTTATCTTTCTCATGGAAATTTCATCAAATATATAGAATGCAAATACATTAAAAATCTTTTTTTAAAAATAAAGATCGACGCTGGTCTCCAAAAACAAAAACAAAAAAACATGGCCTACGCTGGGCTGCCGCGATTTGGCAGCCGCATAGCAAGACTCCAAAATATTAGTAGAAAGCAATTATAAAAAGGGTTAAATACTAAAACCTCCTTAGGGTTTAAATTGTTTATTTTTTGCCCCTTAGGTTTTCATTTTTATCACAAGAGGTACATGTGGTTTTCATAAGACGAATGTGGTACCTCCGTTAAAATTTCATTCAAAACTTAACGAAACGTCAAGTCAGCACCAATCAAATTGTGTCACATGTCCTATAATTAATTTTTTGTTAAAAAAATTTAAAAACTATTAAAAATTTATTTTTTTTCAAAAAAAAAATTAAAAATTTTGGGGGTGGCTACGTCAGGTCAGCACTAATCAAATTGTATCACATGTCCTATAATTAATTTTTTGTTAAAAAAATTTAAAAAATATTAAAAATTTATTTTTTTCAAAAAAAAAAAAATTAAAAATTTACTGCCACCCCCATTTTGGCCATGGGGGTAGCGCCAAGGATCCCAGGGGGTGGCCGAAACCACCCCCAGTGGGTTTTGATTTTCCTTCCTCCACTCTTCTCAGTCAAATCTGAAACCTGCTGATGAGAATGGTCATGCAAAAGAAGCTTGCCAACATTGCAATAATTGCTCCTGCTGATGAGAATGGTCATGCAAAAGAAGCTTGCCAACATTGCAATGATTGCTTGGAGTGGTTTTTCCATTTTGAACGAAAGAAAGAAAGGAATTGGAATTCAAGCAGAAATAGAGAGAGAGAGAGAGAGAGATGGGTTTAGATAGTAAAAGTGTTGTCCTTGTTGGGTGTGTTCAGGGTTAGAGCATTCCCAGCAGTTTCCTCGTCCCGTTCCCTACATTTAAGGATTCAAACTACTTTTTGCTTCCCTATGTCAAAATGAGCTCCAATAGCTTCCCTTAATCGTTCCCTATATTATTAAAATATATATTTTTTTTTATTTTATTCTTTTAATTTTTTCTCTCTCATCTCACTTATGTCTTCTCCCTTTCCCCTACAGCCGCACCTCTCTCCCTCTCTCATCTCACCTCACCTCAAAACACTCATCGGCCTCTGGCTCTCTCATCTCCATAACCTCACCGACCTCACTGTCTCTGCCACCCCCGTCAACACCTCTGGCTCTTATATCATTCTCGAAAACATGAAGAAGCTTAAGTCCATAACCATCTCCCACGCCAATCTCACCGGTTATATTACCAAACACTTGAATCTCAACCTTACCCACATCGATTTTTTCGGTAATAAGCTCAGGGGAAAGATACCCAACTCCATTATGCTTCTTGAAGACCTCGATTTCTTGAATCTTTCTTCGAATGCGCTCGTTGGTGAGATACCTACTTCGTTTGGGGACTTGATTTCGCTACAGAACCTATCCCTGGCGTCGAATTCGCTCTCTAGGTCGATTCTGACGTCGATGTCGGCGATACCGGGTTTGGTTCACAATGATCTGAGCTCGAACCAGTCGAACCGATAAGGACCACGACTCTTGCCGCCGTGGCTTAGGTTTCTCATTTGGGCTCTTTTTGGTTTCTTCTTTGTTGCAATTGAACTCTTTTGGGGGTGGTAATCTTTTGTGTGTTTTGTTTGAGGTAAACAAGCTCAGAACTCTTTCACAGCTCAATGGCGTCGACGATTTCTCTCACTGGTCAGATGTGTTGAATAATCTGGGTGCTGGCACTAGTCATATGTGTTGAATAATCTGGGTTTGCTTTTGATTTGTTACATTTCCGGTTGCAGGGTTGATGGCGTTTTTGTGTTGGTGAGGTTTAGCTGTAAGACATTTTTTGTGATTTTTTGGACATATTCCCTATACATAGGGAACAGACTCCCTTATAGGGAGTCTGCTGAGAATGCTCTTACGTGTGAGTTTGGGATTTGACTGAGAAGGGTGGAGAAAGGAAAATCAAAACCCACTAGTGGTGGTTTCAGCCACCCCCATGGCCCAAGGGGTGGCCAACCACCCCACCCAAAAAAAATTAATTATAGGACATGTGGCATAATTTGATTGATGCTGATATGACATTTCGTTAAGTTTTGGATGAAATTTTAACGGAGATACCATCTCCTTCTTAATGAAAATCATAGGTACTTCCTATGATAAAAATTAAAACTTAAAAGATCAAAAATAAAGAGTTCAAACTCTTAAGGGTTTTTAAATATTTAACCCTTATAAAAAACCTACAAAAGAAATCTGAAAGAAAAACAATAGACTTTGGAAATGGGCCAAAGCCCGGTCCAATATCATCAAAAGCACTATGGCCAAGAAAATGACTACCAGTCTACCATGATTGGATGGTTTTCTTGTAGAGGCATTCAACGCATTGGGATTCACTGATTATTGCAAGAGAATTGATTTGAGATTCATTTGTTTAAATAAATTTCGAATCAATAGTTGGATCTTAAACAATAGTTGCTCAAATTATTAATAATTTAGGTAAATAATTGTTGTGAATATCCATCCGCCTTCAAAATTGTCACTTGTGGCAGGATCTACAGAGTAATGTTACAAGTTATTATCATGTTCATCTTATGTCACTTAAAAAATGATGTGCCTTCTAAAATTATTATTGAGCTTGTTATTAATCTTTATTGAATTTTGATCAAATAATAATTTTAACAATCACCTTATTTATGAAGTAACACATGACAAAAATGATTTCTATGATTACTCATATCCGTGGTAATAGACATGGAGAAGTCCTAAAAAGTCAATTGCAAACCCTTCAAGCTAGCTCCTCTCTTAATTTAAGTTACCGTTGCAAGATAGATGTTACTTGTGAAGATATCAAGGAAGTGTTGCAATATCGACTCTTTCAAGATTCATAAGGTGCATATCTCATTGGATGTGCAGCCAAATTGCCTTTTCGTTTCTCCTCTTCTAAGAATTTAATAAATTTTGAGGCCCAAAGGCACTTTTTTATATCTAAATATTAATTAATTAACTAATCTAAATTTTTGTTTGTATTTAAAATGATTCTTCTCACTTTTTGCTCTTAAATTTTTTCAAACGACATGTATAATATTTATCTCTGCTATGAGGCATTTAATTACATGTCAACGTATAACATATTTTGTGTTGAGTTTCATACAATGCTTCTTATGTAAAATTTATTTATTATTTTAATGGACGAACTTAATTGATATGATGGTTTTAAGTCCAAGTGAAATCATGAGTTTAAATACTATTTCAGGGATGTCAGATGTCATTAATGTCACTTTACATTTTTTCGTTGGCTATTATTTTAAGTCGCAATAAACACCATAAAATGCGAAAATCATTTCTAAAAACCATTTTATGTTGAAAGAAACAAAGATTTAAAAAAAAAAAAAAAATCTTAAAATTTAATTCTTTGTAAATTTGTAATTATTTTTAATTACCATAATTGGAGCCTTAATTAAAGAGCATTGGCTAACTTGTTTAACATAATTGGGGCCTTAAAGTTTTGTTTTTGTTTTTTTTTTTTTTTTAATAAAAGGAAACTTACTAGGCTGTGAGAATGGAGTAAGGGATAAGATTCAACCACAAAATAAAGAAATATGTTTAGTGTCATTCAACCACTAATTTGACTAGGCTATACACATCTCTTGTCCAATTTTTTTTATTTTTTATTTTTAAAAAATCCACCATAGATTCAACCGTGAATTTGCACATCTATTGCATAAGAGAATGAAACAAAACATTTCTCCAAAAATAAATGGACGGAGAGTCAAATAAACCAAAGATTAAGAGACTGCATTTGATAAAGTCTAAAGTCCGAATTATAGTTATTCACTAAATAACAAGAGAAGAAGAGGGAATGTGATCATATGAGAAAAACCAAGCTCGCATATTCTTGATGTTGATCTTCATGTGGTGGAATATTAATTACAACACTTTAATCGAATCAGTGGATTACCAGAAAACTCAAGGAGATTGATTATATATTCTCCATACAATTTTTTGGTAATCCACTGAGCGACTAAAGTTCAACTCCAATTTGGCTTCGCTCGATTAATCCATGTTCCTTATGTGTAAATTTGGGCCTTTGTATAGCAGTATTTATAGCCTCTCACAAATGCCCTTATGCCCTTATTTAATTCGGGCCACATAAGACAATCTTAACTTCTAGTCATGTCTATCCATATAAAGGAAAACTAATTAATGCTTTAATCAATTGAAATCCACTTCTTGTTTTTGTTTTCCTTAATTATAATGTTTTTATTTAATTTGAGAGTTACTGATATTTTTATGAGGAAAAATGCTAGGCTTACAAAAAAAAAAAAACTTTTATAACATGATGTGGCACAATATGATTGGGTTTCTCAAAAGTTGAATTTATCTCATATTCATTTGTTTTGTGAATACTGGAATTAGATTTCAACTTAAATTTTTTAAGATACACTTAAAAAATAATATCCCAAAAAATCATTTTTTGGCAAAAAATGAAAATCATTCATATTCGTCGTTTCTCTCATGGGTGGCTGACCACCTACCCTATTAGGAGCGATGAAGGAAGGTTGTCGGTGATGACAGGGGGCCTTCAGAAATAACGGTGAATAGGGGATGGCCTTTAGAGATCGTGACCGGTGAAGGTGACTAATAGTGACCAATGATGGTAGAGGACCGCCAAAGACAGTGGCAAACGCTGATCAGTGACGATGGAGGGTCTCCAACCACAATGACGAATGGAGGCCGCTGATAGTTCTATTGAAAGGGTGTTAACAGGGGTGACACTATATTCACCGTTAGATTTTATTTTAGCTAGGCATTCTACATCAAGACAAGAATGGAAGATAACGGGAGGGCTTTTAATTGAAGGTGAACCGCTCCCTAAATTAATTCCTTATACTTTGATACCAGATAATGAGAGGTATCAAATGAAGAGGACAATAAATTTATAGACAATATGAGGGAAGAGTAATGCTGAATACAATTTTTGTATCATCTTATTATTTTTTAAAGTTAATGTGACTTTTAAAATTACTATAAAATTAAAATCCGATAATGATTCATTACAAATCCAATCGTAATTTTAAAAAATACATCAACTTTGAAAGGTTTAAAAGAGGATAAAAATATGCATGTCGCATCACTCATGATGGAAATAGTGATTAAGAGACAAATTTGGATGAGTAATGCTATATACCATCTTCTTATCTTTATTTTATCCCCTAAAGTTGATGTAACTTTTAAAATCACAATTCAATTTGGATAAGATACCATTAAATTTTGATCAATAGTGATTATAAAAACCACATCAACTTTAGAGAAATAAAGTGAAAATAAAAGGATGGTATATTCAATTTGAATAGCTTAAACATTAATTCTATCATAAATGAAACATTGTAGAATAAATGGAATTAGTTGGAAAGAAATTAAATGAGAGAGAGAGAGAGTCTTATAAAGCAAATTAAACAATTCCAAAAAATGGAGGGATGATGCTATGATTCTCTAGAGAGTCTTATAAAGCAAGTTTAACTCGAATAAGACGATGTGTTTGATCACGTGTCTATACAGTGACGGGGCTAGAAAATTATTATTGTGAGGGACGAATTAAAAATTTAATAAACTTAATTTTTTAAAAAAGAAAAAGAAAAAGAAAAAAAGAAATGAAGTAGTTTATGACACAATATGTGTATGTGTATCACAAATATTATATTTATAAAAGTTCATAAATATGTGCTAAAATTGATATATTAACTATGTAATTTATCAACACTAGTACAAAAAGATAGAAATACAGAAATATTAAAATTGCAGTCTATGCTCTTTTAAAGAAATAAAGTTCAAGTATCGAATATGAATTCAAGCACTCTGCAATTTTTCTTTTAAAATAGATAATTAATGTATTTGCAAGAAATTCATCATCCATTTTATTGCAAAGTCTTATTTTAATAACTTTTATTACTGAAAATGCTCGTTGGCCAGTGATTGTAGATATTGGAAGAGTCAAAACAATATGAATTAATCTATCAATAAAATTGTATGTCGATAATTTATCTATCTTTACTAAATCTCAAAATTATTAAGCACCCAATATTCAAAATACCACCACAAAAATCTCAAATTAATTTTTTACTCTCGTAAACTAATAGGATAATGGGCCTTTTTTACTTCTTAAAAACAAAGAAAGACAATTGCAAGGCTGCAACTAGCAAGTTCTTATATTTCATTTAAAACTATTAGAGAAATATATATATATATATATATATATATATATAAAAGATTTGGTGCATGTAGAANCAAAAGTACACTTTTGGTTATTTTAACAGCCCACCTTTTTAGAGCACACTTTTCAGCCTCTCTACTTTAATAATTCACTTTTACTATTTCATTTAAATATTATTTTTCAAAGATTTGTTTATTATTTCTCTAACTTTTATATTTTTGAATATTTATATTTTCCTAATAGTCTATTTTACGAATATTTGTCTTATTCTAATTGTTAGGTCATGGAACAACCTCAGATGGGCCCTGAAGTTCGCTGGCCCAAATCGCAGCCCAAGTAAGCTAAAGCCCGAGAACATCTCAGGCCTCGAATATCCGAGACCTCTTCTCGGATGTTCAAGAAGCCTAGCTCGAGGCCTCAAACCCGGATTCGAGATACATGTCCCAAGCCTCCGGGACCCACGTGTCCGAGACCTCCAAGATCTTCTTGTTCGAGACCTCCAAATCCGAGCCCTCCAAATCCAAGCCCTCACATCCGAGACCCTGGAAGTTAGGGATCGGGGATCTAAATCCATTTGAATTTAAATAGATATGATCTTATCTATCCAATTCAAATGCTGAGAACCTGGAGATACGGAATTAACACTCTATCTTCAGGAATTTGAAATTCAAAAATCCAACGACCGAATCCTACCTTGATCTCCGTAAATCAAGGGATGAATAACTACTCAAATCCTTCGATAACAGACTACCATGCAGTAAATCAGGGAAGAGTCAGTCACCGGTTAGGGAACGACCACTTCATGTTTATATAATGCAATCTCTACTTCACACTCAGGTAATGCAACTCTAGCACACTTTACGCTTTTGTTGTTTTCTTATCACTCTCAATAAAAGCACCACACAGGAAAATACTGACTTAGGCATTGGAGTGGCCCCGCCGGCTCACCCTCGGTCTCTCTTCGATCCTATTGTTTTCTCCCTTGTGCAAGCTTTTCACACTTAGGATATTTTAATCAGGAGATCAGCAAGCATGCCACGTCACCAATCGAAAACTGTGCATCAACAGTTTGGCGCCATCTATGGGAACGTTGATTCTTCAATCACTTCTCATTCATACAAAATCCAACATGGTGAATACACACTCTTCACACCCTCTGTAGCCTCATCCGCCGCAGCCTCGTCCGTTGCAACCGCCCCCTAGCGCTCCTAGAGCATCCAACAGCCCAGAATTGGCAAAATTTTTTAGGAACATGGCGGAATCAATGGAAGTCCTCAGGAAGCAGAACGAGGAGCTCAACACTCAGCTCACATTGGCCGAGGCACAAAGCAGTCAGAAGGAAAGGGAGCACGAGGAACGGTGCGAGAAGGAAAGGCGTGATAGAGTTCACAGGGAGAAGCAGCATGTTAATCCTCACCAAGAGGATAACGAGAGCACGGTTCAAAGGGATCATCGAACGATCCAAGACGAAGAACACCGCGACAAGTCTCGCCGTGTGGAAACCGAGAATGATGGATCATGCCGGGAGAGGTCTCAGCGCGAGAAGTCTCATGATGAAGGATCTCGCCGAGATGGACGCGAAGGAGAGAAGTCTCGACGCGAGAAATCTCAACATGAAGGGTCTCGTCAGGAAAGGCACGAAGGAGAGAAGTCTCATCGATCGAGACGACACCATGACAAATCTCACCATGACGAGACTCGACACAGCCTCCACGAAACGAAGATGAAGGATCTGGAGGACAAGTATACTCGGATTCTCCGTCGAATTGATGGGGAGGATCCGCACCTCACGGCATGGGACATGCTAGAAGACGAGAGCCTCCCATTCACTGAGCGGGTCAAAGCGTATCCTATGCCTGACAAATTCAAAATGCCTCGGATAGAGAAGTATGACGGAAGCGGAGATCCGCAGGCTCACTTGGAAGCATTCTGAGAACATCTCATCTTGCATGGCACTCCCGACGAGATTGCATGCAAAGCTTTCCCCCTAACTCTGAAAGGAATGGCGAATGATTGGTTCACTGAACTTCCCTCAAAGTCGGTAGGCACCTTTAAGGAACTAGGACGCTTGTTCCTGACACAGTTTCTTGCAACACGGAAAAGAAAGAAGAGCGTCACTTGCTTGTTGACTCTGTGCCAGGGATGGGAGGAATCCCTGAAAGACTTCATGCTTCGCTTTAACAAAGAGAGGCTCGAAGTGGATAGCCCAAACGATAAGACAATGCTCAACGCCTTGATGCAAGGTGTAAGAGCCGAAGGGCCGTTAATGGCGGAGATTGGGAGGAAGCATACCCAGAAGGTTACTTTCCCCTAATTCATGAAGTTGACCGATGAGTTCATTCATCAGGAAGAATTGGTCGGAACTCTCCTTAAAGCTTAGACACTGGAAGAGCAATCCAAGCAGGAAGGCAAAAAGGCCTCGACGGCACCTAAGCCGAAGGAAGAAAAGAATTCCCGGAAGGGGGAAAAGAAGCCGGGATCGCTTTATGCCAAAAGTGAGCCTCGGAAGACAGAACGCCCAAAGTTCCAGCAAGACGCCTTCACCCCCTTGAACACCAGCTTCACCGAAGTGTTCATGGCCATAAAGCGGGATCCAGCATTCAGGTGGCCACCGAAGATGAGAGCAAAACCCTTCAGGCGAAATCAAAGTAAGTTTTGTGAATACCATGAGGATCATGGATATTCGACAGAAGATTGCATGTCTCTTTGCAAAGAAATCGAGAACTTTTTACGAAATGGGAAGCTGGTCAGATTCCTTGCTCAGGAACGGGTTCGAGGAGCGAATCAACAAGGACGCCAGCTAGTGGAAGGCAATCGAGAAGGTCTCGGACATGCTGGACAGAGGCCCCAAGACCAGAATCTGAGAGAGGACCGGTATAATCGAGAAGAGGAGCAGAGGCCTCTCCAGAATCAGGAAGTAGTCCGAGAGATCCATACCATCTCGGGCGGAGTTGCCGGTGGTGGGGAGTCTAACTCGGCCAGGAAGGCATACGTGAGAAGTATGCATGGCGAGGTGTTTTCCCTACACCGACCCATGAAGGCAGCCAAAACAGATTCTGTGGTGCTATCTTTTTCGGAGGAGGATGCCCGCGGGGTTGTAATGCCCCATGACGACGCTTTAGTGGTAACCTTGACAGTTGCCAACCACAGGATCCATCGAATCCTGGTCGACAACGGGAGCTCTGCTAATATCCTGTATTGACCAGCTTTCCAACATATGGGAATTGATCGCGACAGGATCAAACCATTTGGGTCTCCGCTAGTCGGATTTGGCGGAGAGGTAATATACCCCATAGGGATCATTCCCTTACTGGTAACAGCAGGAACAACACCTAGGCTGTCCACTGTGACGGTGGATTTCTTGGTGATCGACCGACCCTCCGCCTACAATGCAATTGTGGGTCGACCAACATTGAACAAGTTAAGGGCTGCTACCTCGACTTACCACCTTATGATGAAGTTCCCGACAGAGGAAGGGGTTGGAGTAGTACGGGGCGATCAACTCGCGGCACGGAAGTGTTACAACATTTTCATGAAGAAGATCTTGGACCCGACCACACTCACTGTGGCCTCAGTATCCGAGGCCAAAGGAGAACCAGCAGAGTTGCTCGAGGAGGTGTCGGTAGCAGAAGGAAGAGTCCTACAAATAAGAACGTGTCTTTCCCAAGAAGTTCGAGAAGGCCTCATGAATTTCCTCCACAGGAATATGGAGGTATTCGCTTGGTCACATGAAGACATGCCAGGAATTAGCCCTGAGGAGATCGTCCATGTTTTAAGTGTGGATCCTAACATGAAGCCAGTAAAACAGAAGAGAAGGAAGTTCGCACCGGAGAGGGTCGAGGCCATAGCTATGGAAGTTGAGAAGTTCCTAAAGGCACAGTTCATCCAGGAGGTCCATTACCCCGATTGGCTGGCCAATGTAGTCCTGGTGAAGAAGTCCAACGGTAAATGGAGGATGTGCGTGGACTTCACCGACCTAAACAAAGCCTGTCCCAAAGATAGCCTCCCTCTCCCGTGCATCGATGCATTGGTTGACTCTACCTCTGGGTACGAGTTACTCAGTTTCATGGATGCCTTTTTTGGCTACAACCAGATCCTCATGCATCCGGAAGATTGAGAGAAGACTGCATTCATCACTGATCGAGGCCTTTATTGCTATAAGGTCATGCCTTTCGGTTTAAAAAACGCAAGGGCTACGTACCAACGGCTTGTGAACAAAATGTTCCAAGCTCAGATTGGAAGGAACATGGAGGTGTACGTGGACGACATGCTGGTGAAGAGCATGGAGTCAATTATCCATGTTCACGACCTCCACGAGGCATTCGGGACACTAAAGCAGTACGGGATGAAATTGAATCCCGCAAAGTGTGCATTCGGGGTATCCTCCGGGAAGTTCTTGGGCTACATGGTCTCGAGCAGAGGGATTGAGGCCAATCCCGAGAAGATCCAAGCCATACTAGAAATGTAATCCCCAAAGACTATGAAACAATTCCAACAACTGACTGGAAGGTTAGCAGCCCTGAATCGGTTCATCTCCCGATCCACTGACAAATGTCTCCCTTTCTTTAAGATTTTGAGGAAGGCCTTTGAGTGATCTGGTGAATGCGAGGAAGCCTTTTCTCAGCTGAAAAAGTACTTGACGAGCTCTCCTCTGCTGAGTCGGACAGTCCCAGGCGAGGTATTATACTTATACTTGGCTGTCTCTCCCACGGCAATCAGTGCAGCCCTTATCAGAGAAGATGAAGGGATACATAAACCTGTGTACTTCATGAGCAAAGCACTACACGGGGCAGATGAGAGATATCCCTAAATCGAGAAGCTGGCATTCGCTCTCATCATGGCCTCGAGGAAACTCCGGCCATACTTTCAAGCTCACACCATTCGAGTCCTCACGGAATACCCACTCAGAAAGGTAATGCAGAAGCTGGATCTATCAGGAAGGCTGGCAAACTGGGCCATCGAATTGGGATAGTTCGACCTCAAGTTCGTCCCCAGGAATGTAATCAAGGGCCAGGCCTTCGTGGATTTTCTGGCTGAATTCACAAACCTGCCGGAAGTAGAAGAACCAGAGACGGAATGGAAGTGGATCGTCTATGTGGACGGCTCGTCGACAAAGAAGAATGGATGAACCGGAATAGTGCTCATTACTCCGAAGGGGGAAGAATTGAATGGTTCCTTGAGATTGGAATTCAGGACCACCAACAATGAAGCCGAATACGAAGCTGTCATAGCAGGCCTCGGACTGGCCCTCAAACTTGGAGCTGAATCCGTGGAAGTTCGGAACGACTCTCAAGTCATTGTGGGCCATATCCGAGGAGAATTTGAAGCAAAAGGGGAAAAGATGAAGAAGTATCTGACGAAGGTACAAGGCATGCAAACTTCTTTTCAGAAGTTCAGCATCACGAAGATCCACCGAGAAAATAACGAGAAGGCAAACCGCTTGGCCCGAATGGCCTCTGCAGAAAACACTGAGACCGAGGAAAATGCAAAAAGCATTCGAAGTCTGAGACACTCCTCGATATCCGACGAGGCCTCGGTTGTAGCCTCGATCGAGGAGGTCTCGGATTGGAGGAAGGAAATCATCGACTACTTGCAGAAAGGAAGCTTACCGTCCGAGAAGAGGTCTGCCATACAGTTGAGGATGAGAGCAGGAAGGTTCACTATAGTGAATGAAACGCTCTACAAGAGAGGGTTCACATTGTTTCTCCTAAAATGCGTCTCCCTCGAGGAAGGAAATTATATCCTCTGGGAAATACATGAAAGAATCTGCGGAAACTGATCGTATCAAAAATAATACTCGCAAGTGTACGAATCGTGTGCAGTAAAGTGCGCGTAAAAATGCGAGGTCGAACCACAGAGAACGGCGTTTTGTAAATAAAAACTAATACAACTCCTAAATTAAACGTATCTTAACCTAGTCCCAAAGAGGATTAATTTCGAACAATTAAAAAAAATGCAGAAATAAAATTAAACTGTAAATGTAGGGATAAAAATAACTAAGGTTAAAGATGAACCTCACCCAATAAGAATAAGCTAAATACATTAAACACTCATTTTCCCTTTTTTTTAAACTTTAAACCCTTCAACACACTCTATTGTGGTAATTGACACAAGTCAAACCGAATAACAAGTTTACCGTTAAGGAGCGACAATGAGTATTGATTATGGATAAAATCATCCACTGTATCCTTGGATCACAGTGGATATTGAATCACAACCAAACACTCATTGTGCACCCGGCTTGGAACACATCACCGGATGACTATCAATGCATCAACAACACACAACCATTCAATTATTTGTCACAGAAATTAAATGACGAATGCGGAATTAAATAACGGAAAATAAGCATAAAATGTAAAAGCACGAAATTTTAAACTAAGGGTGAGGCTTCATCTTCAACCTAAGTTGAAGATTTTAGCCACCCATTGAACAACAAAACAAAATTGAAGTAAAAGAATGCATTAAAATTAAATTAAAAGAAAAGCTTACAACTGAAAGGGGCGGAGCAATGCAAACAGAAGCAAAATGCTCTCCAAAAACGCCCCAAAGGAATGTGTGTTCGACCAAATGGCCTTGGGTCCTATTTATAGGCAAAATTTCCTACGAGTGCGTTCGAACGCAGGAGGTGCGTTCGAACGTACTACTGAGTTGTGCGTTCGATCGCACAATGTGCGTTCGACCGCAGAAAACCGTAACGGCGCATGCTGAAGCGATGGATTCCTAGGGCGCCCGCGCGATACGCCGGCTGACGGGGACTGCGATCAACCGTCTCCCTGCGTTCGACCGTCAGTGCGTTTGAACGCACCAAGTGCGGTCAAACGCACTTGGCAGGGGTCCAAAACTTCACTTAGTGTCTTTTTGCTCTCTTGTGTCCAACTTTTGTTGTAAAGACCTGCACAACTCAAAACACTAAAAACACCACAAATAATTAGAAATTAACAATACTAAGAGCCTAACAAATATAAATTAAGGGGTTCAAATAAGCACTTTTAGGCACTCATCAGAAACCATTCAGGAGCAAGGGTACTAGCACACAAGGCCTTAAGAGCAGGGTTCTACTGGCCTAATATGAACAAAAACTCAATGACAATTGTCCGAGATTGTGACAAGTGCCAAAGATTCGCCAACATCACCAAGCGACCCCTGGAAGAGTTAAGTTCAATTTCTTCTCCTTAGCCCTTCTCACAATGGGGGGTAGACATAGTAGGACCATTACCATGAGGAAAGGGGGGTGTTCGATTTGCGGTGGTCGCTGTAGACTATTTTACCAAATGGGTGGAGGTCGAATCCCTAGTAAACATCACAGCTAAAAGTATCGAACGATTCTTATGAAAAAATGTCATCTGCCGCCATGGTGTGCCACACGCATTCGTCACTGATAATGGGAAGCAATTCGACTGTGACTCATTCCGAAAGTGGTGTGCCGAGCTCCGCATAAGAAACTACTTCTCGTCCCCCGGACATCCTCAAGCAAACGGGCAGGTGGAAGCCACCAATAAGACCGTTTTTAAAATTTTGAAGAGGAAGTTGGGAGACAGAAAAGGAGATTGGGCAGATAATCTCTCGGAAGTTCTATGGGCATATCGAACTACGAGAAGGACACCAACGGAAGAAACCCCCTATGCTCTGACTTTCGGAACTGAAGCAGTCATTCCGGCAGAGTTGGGGTAGGGAAGCCTCAAAGTGGAAACATATAAAGCAGAGACCAACGACGAAGGAATCAAGCTTCACTTGGACCTGCTACAGGAAAAGCATGATCAGGCCCAGATCACCATGCCGGCCTATCAGGAAAGGGTGGCAAGATACTTCAACAAAAAGGTGAGGCTTCGAAACTTCAAAGTGGGGGATCTGGTTTTGCGCAAGGTTACCCTCGCCACCAGAGACTCATCCGAGGGAAAGCTGGCTCCAAACTGGGAAGGCCCATACAAGGTGATCAGCTGCCAGAGGCCGGGAGCATACTATCTGGAAGATCTGGCAGGAAAAGTCCTTCCGAGGCCATGGAATGCGGAACATCTAAAAAGATGTTTTTCTTAAGATGTATTTTCTTTTTTCTTTTTTGATTAATCATTGCTTTATTATTTCAAGTATGATTTATTTTCAATAAAAGAACTCTCGGAGTTTGTCTTCACAAATGAAGGAAACTAAATGAAACTAATCTTAAGTGCTCAGACGGATCAGTTCGAGACTTGATCTCCACCACCAATTGATCCAGGACCTGACACTTAACAGGAATACACGCGTCTTAAGTTGTCAGACAGATCAACCGAGCCCAACCTGGTCTTCATCAGGCGGTTTGATCCGAGATCCAACACTTAAGCACGAATACGTGTAATAGGCGCCTAGATGGACCAATCCGAGACCTGATCTTCATCAGGCCGATTAAGTCCGAAGTCTAGCACCTAAATGGAACATGCATCTTAAGTAATCGGTTAGGACAATTGTCCACCTGGTCTTTACCAGGCAAACTGGCTCAAACTCGGTGCTTAACGAGAACACATGCATGCTAAGTAGTTGAATAAGTCAGCCTTCCACTTGGTTTTCACCAGGCAGGATGACTCGAAACAACTAAAGATCTGGTCTTCACCAGGCAGGCTTGACCGAAACTAAGAGGGAAAAATTCGGAAAACATGGAAATAATTTCCAAACATTGGATGTCTCGAGACCTTATCGAGTATCCGAGACCACGTTCTCGGAATTAACTTTATTTGGAATCGAGACCCAACACTTGAAATAATTTCCAAACATTGAACGTCTCGAGACCTTATCGAGTATCCGAGACCACGTTCTCGGAATTAACTCTATTTGGAATCGAGACCCAACACTTGAAATAATTTCCAAGCATTGGTCGGCTCGAGACCTTATCGAATATCCGAGGCCGCGCTCTCGGAACTCAATCGATTCTCGAAAATTTTATCAAGCTTATTTATGCAAAGAAAAATCAAAGGAAATATATTTTATTAATACTCGAAATATATACATGAAGAACAAGGAAGCTCTACAGAGTTATACAAGTATACAAAAATGAACTATCCTTGAGGATTTACAGAAGGAGCTTGGGCGGCAGGAGTAACTTCAGCATCCTCAGACGCCTTTCTAGCTTCTCCACCTTAAGGGGCAGCCTGGGGTCCTGGAACTGGAGGTTGGTAGTCGAAGGTGTTAATCCCTGGAGCATCCGGCATCTCTTCTCGACCCAAACTGATCAGACGCCGGATCGCCTCATTGGTACAGGGGATATCCTTTATGTGAACTTGATCGAGGTCCACCTTCCGAGCAAGGTCTCTCCACCAGGTTCAGAAAGTCTCGAACCCCAGATGGATCCCGTCTGCCCAAGCGGCGTCTCGGACCCTTGAGGCAAAGGATATTTGGTGAAGATAATCAGCCGCTTTCGCCTGGGTCTCCTTCAATTCCAACCCTACCCTCTTGCACTCTCCATGGAAGTGCTTGTACCTCTGCTCGGGAACAAGCTTCCCGGCTGCTACCCGATCAATCGAGGCCTGGCTCTCCTTCAGTTGCTCCAAGCTCTCGGCGTGCTTCTCCTCCAGTTGTGCATAATCCTCTTTAAGGATAGAGTGGTCTTCCTGGAGTACAGCGTGCTCAGCCTCGAGTTTCTTCAACTCATCAGAGAGCTTGGCGAGCTTAGCTTCAGCTCTTGTCCGAGCCATGGAGGCGTCCGAGGCCTCGCATTCCATTATTGTCGAATGCTGGCCGAGAACCTGAACCTCCTCCTCCTTCTTGGCCATGGCCTCCTTGAGATTGCCATTCTCCGCTTCAACCTCCGCCAGCCTTTTCCTCAGGCCCTCTACGTCCTCTTCATTGGCCGAGACCTTTTGGAAGTAACAATAGAGGAGCGTCGATCGGAGGAAGGCCTAACAACAGGATACACAGCATAAAAAAGAGAGAGAGAGAGAGATGCAAGGAAATAGGACAAAATTTTGAATACTTACCAGACACTGCATAGTCATCATCTCTTCAGCCATTCCCCGGGTCGAAACATCGCGCTTCATCTGGAGTCGCTTGTGGTCGACTAGGTCCACCACCGCCTTAAAGGGGTTACCCTTCAAGTCTCCCTCGAGCTTCGCCAGTTTCCCTCTAACCGTCCAGTTAGCCCCTTCCGACTGGATTTTAGCTGAACTCTCGGAATCAGCTGTCTTAGGGGCCCTAGAAGTTCGAGGCCTCTTCGACCCTGACGCCCCGTCGACTCCAACAAGAGTTGGGCTCCGGGGCCTCTTGGGGGTAGTAGCCCGGGAGGTTGCCCCTGCCTCTGGGATCGGAGACAAAGACTTTCGGGGGGTCCCCCCAGCTACGGCAGCAGACGGTCCCATGTTGTCATCCGCTATCCCCACGGACTCCTCCAATTCCAGGTTGAGATCCTCTAGGATATGCTGGATATTTGACCCCAGCGGTTGGTTCAGCATGGAAGGGATTGGGCCAGCTGGGACTGGCAATGGGCCTTCCACAGCCGGATCGACCACGATAACCGACACAGCTAAGACCGACTCGTTTGCTAGGAAGGCCTCGATGTCGGCCATGCGTGGCACTAAAGGCAGAGGCGCAGTCTTCCTTCCGGCGGCCAAGAAACCACCCACATTCGCCACCTTGGTCTCCGGAGCAACCGGCTTTGCTGTCGGAGCCGTCGGTTTGACAGCCTTCTTTAACTTCTTTTTTCTTATAAGAGGTGCCTCGATCACCTCAACGTCCGACTCCTCGGCTGGAGTCGGACCTCCCGGAGCAGGACCCGGATAGGTCTCGGTAGGCTTCCCAACCTCTAAGCTTTCCTCCTCGTCGACCAACTTGAGAGCCCTAGTCACCCTCTTCTTCTCGCCAGGGCTCCTCTTCACCGGTTGGGAAACAGGGGACGCCTTGGGGGCCGGGTCCCTCTCAAAGATCTTGAAGGCCCCACCTGTTTACAGGGCGAAAGACGCGCCTTTCTTGGGCCTCTCGGGCTCGACCAACTTGCCCTTGCCCTTATCAAACGCTCTTGGGCCGCTTTGGGGAACCACCCCCTTAGCCTTATCTTTCCGGGGGGTGGCACCCCAGGTATTCACTGCAGGAGCGGCGGGGTCTACACGAACCCTGACGGGTTCACCTATCGGCCTTCTCAGTACTCGGAAGGCCTCGATGTCGTATAGGAATTTGGACAACTTTGCAGTTGTGACGAGAGCTCCACAGTACATCATCTTCTCATTGGAACGACCCTACGTCGTAACCAGGTCGATCCTTTGCATCTGCTCGGGAGTCAAGACGGGCTCCTGGAAGGCCCTGTTTGCGGGAACATTCACTTCCCAGGGAACACAGCATCCAGTCGCCTTCTCTTCCGGGGCAAATTCCCACTGCCTTGAAACAAAAAAGTACTTATTCTTCCATTGACGGTTGCTGGAGTACTTGGAATCCAGCTGGACGAATCTCCCTCTCTTCGTCTGGAAGTTATAAACCCCAGAACTCCCCGGATTCCTCTGAATCCTATAGACATGCATGAACTCGTTCACACTTAGGTCATGGTCCTTACCTAAGGCCAGAGGCCAGAGCACGCAGCAGGCAAAGAAGCACCTCCACGAGTTGGGTGATAATTGATGGGGAGATAGATCGAGGAACCCAAGCAGGTCTCGGACTATGGGAATAAAAGGTAGTCGGAAGCTGGCTCAGAACATGGCCTCGTACAGGCAAACCTCGTGGGTGTCTGAACGAACTACATCACCCGAATGCTCCATATCGAAATGGATCTTTATATAGCTGGGGATGAAGCATTCTGATCTGATCCGGCCTTCATCGGCATTAGTAAGGTGGGACTCCCACAGAGCAGGATGGGCATCGCCCAACCCGTCGAAGTCGTTACCATCCTTAGTCATTTTTTTTTAGTTGAAGAGAGAAATCGATAAGAATAGAAGAAGGCTGGAGGGATTGGCAGACAGAAAATGAAGTGTGCAGAAAAAAAGAATGAAGAGGGAAAAGAATGTAAGTTTGGGTTTTTATAAGAGGAGAAGAGAAGACGAGGTGTCGGCGTGTAAACAGCGAAGAGACGTGCCTCGATATACGAAGAGACGCCTTAAATTTTTGACGGCTAGTCAGTCATTATGACTGACAGCCGACAACCGCTCGTGCGGCCACTCCAAGGTCGACACTTGGTGGAGTCTCGAGCAACGGAGTCAGCGCATTAAATGATTGACGCCTCCTCGAGTAACCGAAGCGCCACAAAAATTTTTGGCGGGAAATTTTTTAAAAAAATTTCCCGCCAAAAAAGATTGTCCAAAATTCAAAAATTATCCTGTCTCGATCGCATCAAAATTTATTGTTTCGACCACTCCTCGAATTCGACCAAGCCCAAGGCCCATCCCAATCCTGGTATCTGGGTAGGCCTCGAGAGGTTGATCCACTCTACGAAAACACTGGAATTTCCATAGTGCCTCGGACAAAGAAATTGGGGGGTAACTGTTAGGTCATGGATCAACCTCAGATAGGCCCTGAAGTTCGCTAGCCCAAATCGCAGCCCAAGTAAGCTAAAGCCCGAGAACGTCTCAGGCCTCGAATATCCGAGACCTCTTCTCGGATGTTCGAGAAGCCTAGCTCGAGGCCTCAAACCCGGATTCGAGATACATGTCCCAAGCCTCCGGGACCCACGTGTCCGAAGCCTCCAAGATCTTCTTGTTCGAGACCTCCAAATCCAAGCCCTCACATCCGAGACCCTGGAAGTTAGGGATCGGGGATCTAAATCCATTTGAATTTAAATAGATATGATCTTATCTATCCAATTCAAATGCTGAGAACCTGGAGATATGGAATTAACACTTTATTTTCAGGAATTTGAAATTCAAAAATCCAACGACCGAATCCTACCTTGATCTCCGTAAATCAAAGGACGAATAACTACTCAAATCCTTCGATATAACAGACTACCACGCAGTAAATCAGGGAAGAGTCAGTCACCGGTTAGGGAACTATCACTTCATGTCTATATAATGCAATCTCTACTTCACATTCAGGTAACGCAACTCTAGCACACTTTACGCTTTTATTGTTTTCTTATCACTCTCAATGAAAGCACCACACAGGAAAATACTGACTTAGGCATCGGAGTGGCCCCCCCGACTCACCCCCGGTCTCTCTTCGATCCTATTGTTTTCTCCCTTGTACAGGCTTTTCACACTTGGGATATTTTAATCAGGAGATCAGTAAGCGTGCCACGCCACCAATCGGAAACTGTGCATCAACACTAATGGTAATATTTTAAAAAATTTGTAATTTTTTTAAAGGTCATATTTTTTACTTTGTGTCTTATCTTAGCAATCATATTTTCAAAAAATTGGTCTTATCCTAACGGTCATATTTTTGAAACTTTGTCTTATCCTAACGGTAATATTTTTGAAACTTTATCTTATCCTAACGGTCATATTTTTTAAAAATTTTATCTTATCCTAACAGTCATATTTTCGATCGTTTTTATAATTTACTAAGTTAGTCTTTATTTGTAATAATTTAATCTTTATTTAATATGCATTGAAGATTTTATTGAAATGAAGAATTTAATCTCCAAAGATAAAGCAACTCACAATCCTAAAATGAAATGAAGATTTTATTTATAAAAAGTGAAGCAAGGAAAATTATAACACGATTAATTTTAACAATTGTAGGCATCCACTGTATCCTAAACAACAAATAAGAAAATCATGCAAAACTTACTAACGTCCAAATGAATAGAAAAAAAAAAAAAAAAAAAAA
>CM017328.1:13457149-13476388 GCA_006937295.1 Carpinus fangiana | reverse complement strand
CCCCATTAAATATATAATTTTTAACTCTTTCTCTGCCTCTAATGGCTACACAAAAGAGACAGACAGAGGGAGAGAAGGGGGGGAGAGGTTTAGAGACCTTTCTCTGATAAGTGATAAGTAAGCATCAGCATTGGCTTAAAAAAGCACGAAGAAAAGAAAAGAAAAGAATAGAAAAGAAAGCAAAAGTCTATTGAAACACAGATTCCAGAGAGTCTTCTCTCAGGCTTTTGCTGGTTGATTGATGATGGCATATACCCACGATCCCAACAAGAAGACAAACCATAGCCCACCTAACAAACCCCGTAAAACAAGAAAAAGAGAAGAGAATTCCATCACTCTCTACACCAATTTTTATATTGAAGAATAAAAAAAACAAATGGAAAACTAACCAACAAAAAACTATTCTTTTCTCTCCACTAAACTCAAAAATGACTTCTTCTCTTCCCTCTGTCTCTCTGTCTCTCACTCTAAAAGCTTTAATGACTTCTTCTCTTATTCCATAATCCATTATTCCTTCCTTGACACTCTCAAAACCATCCCATAGACACGAAAAACACTAACTTTTTCTCTCTGAGACTCACAGAGTGTATAGAAACCATGCCTGTGCTTGCAGCAGAGGCCTCATCTATGGGAGAGCATAAGAAATGGAGGAGACCCAGAAGCCAATTCCACCAACCCATTTCGGAGACAGATCCTCCGAGTCCAAACCCGCAAATCCCTTCCATTATCCAGTCCACTCGCTGCAAATCCACCATCTCTTCCTTCCTGCTCTCCACCTTCTCCTCCACCACCACCACAAACGAAACCACACCCACTACCAGTAGTGGCAGCAAGAAAAAGAACAACTTTGCCTCGGCAAAGTTTAGGGGCATGGGGTGCACGGCCTCGGCGTCGCAGCAGGTGTCGGTGCCGGCGGTGATTCGGGGCTCGGCGGACTGGGAGAGCAAGAAGAGCAGGAAGAAGAAGAAGAAGACGAAGATTAAGAACTTTAGCAACAACAACAACAACACTAACAATAAGGACAGGGAGAGTTATAAGATCCATCATGGAGGAGTGGGAGATGGGTCTAATTCTCTGAATTGTATGGATGTTCAAGATGTTTGGTGTGGTCCCGGAATTGGGTTTTCGCCGGAGGATTGCTTAGTGGCGAGGAGGAATGCGTCTTCTGGGAGGGGCAAGATTGATGGGGAGAAGATGAGTCATAGGGAGGTACCATTCTTATCATCCTCATTCCACCCCCCCCTCCCCTCTCTTTCTCTCTCTCTCTCTTATAACTATAGGTGTGGATGCTGAATTTTCTGGGATATGGATATTTGTGATTCCCTATTATTTATTTTCTGTATGTGGATTTTTTTTTATTGGGGGGGGGGGGGGGCAATTGGATATCCCTTTTTTGGGTTTTTGGTGTCGATTTTGTAAACTGAATTGGCTATTCCTTAGGTGCCTGATCTGGGTTTGCTGCATAAATGGTGGTTTGATCATTATGCTGTTTAATCTAGATTGTTTTTTGTTTTTTGATATGTTAATTTAGCTGTCTGCATCCACTAGTGTTTCTTTGCTTCCTACTCTGAAAAAAAATAATTGAAAAGAAGAAAAAGAACAGACCTTTGTGGCCAAACTCATTCATCCAAAAGAAGGGACCTTTTTATATATACAAACCCATATTTTTTTTTCCCAACAGCGGCCTGGGAGTCGCCCACTGTAAATACTCTGAATTGACAAATAATTCAGTCTTTGCAATAAAATTGCTTTGAGATTTTTTTTTTCTCGAATTCTAGAGTTAATCCTTATAGATTCAAGGTTTATCACTTTGCTGCGCCAATCTCGGTTCTTTTGGAAGTCCATCCGTTAATGTCATATTTGTTCTGTTTACCAATAAATTCAGTGGCTGCCTTTTTGATAGTGAAACATTTTAGTCGTGGTTTCTTGAATTTTTTTAAGGGCACCCTTCTTTTCTTCTTCAAATATTTTTAGCAATTTCATATTCCTCAGCGGGTCTTATTTTGTGTAGGAAAACTTTTCTTCCTTGTTTTATGTGACTTTGTGACTTTTTCGTTGTTTATTAGTTGCCTTGACCTATATGTTATTGTCTCTGTCAGTGTGATGTTCATCCAACTAAGTTGCTGTTATTTTCAGTTTTGTATTTTTTGGGGCAATGCGTGTACGTATGAAAGTTGTTTTAGTTATAGACGCAAACTGTATTCTTTCTTTAAGTTTTTGTTTGTGCCACGCATTATATTAAGACCCCACCTAAATTTGTTTATTAGTTGCCTTGAACTTTCTGATAATCGCTTCAGTGGTTGAGTTAGAGCAGGGCATTCTATTGTTTTCTCTATAAATTCATTTATTCATGAGTTGAAGATATGCTTTTTATCTAATGGTTTCTTTTAAGTTTTTCTCCATGTTGGATTTGTTTTGATTTTGCTTGGTTGCTTGCTCTTCATCAATCTTGGCAGCGTCCTTTCTCAAGGAGAGCAGTGAACCCTGAACCTATATCATTTCTGGATTCTGACTCTGACTATGTACCTACACTCCCTGGTTCGGAAGTATTTGGAACTAGGTATTACCGCCATGCTCGCCATCCTTCTCCCGAGGGCCTTGCTGAGGTCTGTCCATGATCCATATATAGTTCTTTTAATATGATTCTTGGGGTGTTGATTTTTGTTTACTTTACCTATCAAACTCACACTCTCGTGAGCGTTACTTTTTGAGTTGATACAATTGGCACAGCTTAAGTTTGATAGTTTGGGATATCGTTGCAAGTAGTTCAATTAAATTCTATGTAGTTATTGCTATTGTTTTAGCAGGTAAACTGTACAGCTTTGATAGTTGAAGTTTTACTTGAGGGTAAATATCTATAAAACAAATGTATTTTAGTGGTTTAATTGTTAATCACTTATTTGTGAGCAAAATCTCACCAGAAGATGCTTAACCGTAGTTAGAGATGTTGCTGTTTAATCCACGCCAGCATCTGCCTTCTCATGTAAAGCTCTTTACATGTGATTTCTTTTGAATTATATTATTTGCTGAAAGAGCAGCTCTCCAAGTTGATTATTATTATAATTCTTGGGGATGCTGGTTTATATTTTATTATTGTCATAGTCTCTCTCTCTCTCTCTCTCATGCTTTGCTTATTCAAGTTGATAAGGAATTGGTACCACTCAATTATTGTAGTTTGGAATATTGTTGTTAGTAGTCAGTTTCCGGTATACAGTCCATGTAGTTGTTGGGTTTAATTTTGGCAGGGAAGTTGTGCAACTTTGATTTATATATAATGAGTTCCCAAGTATATGGAACTTGAGTGTATGTAGCTATCTAAGTTGGTTTAGTGGATAAATTGTTTATCTATTTTTTCAATATTCCAGTAAAATTCAACAGAAGATGCACGTAAATTGTAGATGCTGTGTAATGTTTACCTGCATACCTCATACAAAGCTCTTTAGATGTGATACTTTTGAAAAATTTTATTTTTTCAAAAAGCACCCCCTGCAGTTTATCACCACCATATTTATTAGTGTCTCTTGAATTCAATGTTTTTTTTTTTTTGATGTCGAGGAACCTCTCCAAGGCAGGGCCCTTCGGACCCACCCCTGTAGAGTAAACCCCGGTCCCGTGCACCGCACCCTCGGAAGTTTCCCTACACGAAACTGGTTAAGTCGCTGGCTTTTCACCAGGGGGTGTGGCCCCAAGGGATTGTTTGCACCCATGAGGTGTTGAACCTTGGACCTTGAAGGGAGCAAACCCTCAAGACCAAGGCCTTCACCACTTGGGCCAACCCCTTGGGGTTCTTGAATTCAATGTTGATGCACTTTATCAGCTTCCGTCAAATAAATGCCTTTTGCACCATAGACTCCCAGGAGGAAGCTTGTAAAATTTGATTGGTATTTTATTATCTATAGGAAAATAAATGGTATCAAAGCCCTCCTCCCCCTTTAACAAAAAAAAAAAAAGAAAAACAAAAAAAACAAAAAAACAAAAACAAAAACAAAAACAAAAAGAAGTGGATATCACTTGTCAATACAAAGAAAAAGAAAGAATGTGCTGAAAAGTAAGCCCTATAGCTGGTTCGCTCATTGGATAATATCTTCCTACGTTATTTATGAACTTCTTGTATCATGGACTTTTTTGATCCCCAATGTACTATGATGATAATGTCTTTTCACAAGTTAATGCTAAAACTTCGTAAACCTGGTTGTGACACACATTGGACCCAAGCTTTGTGTAGGAAATGATTCCAAACACAAGTAGTCTGTTTTCGTTTTATTTTTTTTGAGGGAAACTTCACTTAACCCTAGCGCATTTGCAATCTTTCCCCTAAACCTAAAAAAACTATCAATTTAGCGCATCAGAACTTCAATATACCCCTGTTTAAAAATAAAAAAGTAAAAAATTTGCTATCAGGCTGACCCACAGCCAAGCCTTGGGTTCCATTTTTTCTTTTAGAATTTTTTAATTATTTAAAAGTACAGAAGTATAAGAAACATTTCTCATATACTCTGTTTGAGCTAACCCCAAACCTTAACAGTAGGGGTGATATTGTAAACATTTTAAAGTTTGATAACTAAATTGGGAGTTTTTGAAGTTTAGGGGGATGATTGCAATAGCGCTGAAAGTTAGGAGGGTTAAATGAAGTTTTCCCAATTTTTTTTCTTCAGTGAGCTATTAGGATATAATAGTATTACAAGTGATAGAAATGTCCATGTCTAGTTTGATAAACTGACAATACTGATATTATATTTTAGAATAACATCCTGAGAAATTTTATATGGTACAAATTGAGAGTTAGGTAAAGAATTTGGCTTATAGGATGAATCTGATCATCATCTTGAGGTATATCATATATTAAAAGAAAATTGATTACATATCCTTAAAACCGAGTTGACTGATTGGTTTCCTGTCTATAGTGAACGTTTTAGGTCTTATGGTGGTTTACACAATATCATCACTGGAAAAGAGATAAAGAGAAGGATTTCCTTGGATATATACAAAATGCATATAATGCTTTTTGGTGAGATTGGTTACTGGCTTATGTTTAAATATTCATATCATGAAACTAAAATCTGAAAACACATTGCATTTCCTCTTTCAACTATTTTTTAAATCAGGAATGGTCTTCGATATATGATACAACTTGCTATGTCTATTGCCCAAGTGTGAGTAACTGCATATTGTTTTTTCCAATACTATTAATAGAAAGTAGAATTTTATTTATAACTCAAAACCACATTTCATGTTTGTCTTTAGACCCATTCATTGTATGCCTTTAGTTACCAATGTTGTTTCCATCAATAATGATCATGCACATAAATCTTATAAATTAGCTAAGAGATGAATTTATTAGGAGACAATGTTTGTCCTTAGAATTAGAATCAGGATAAACTTTGCTTCATAAGTAGGTTTCCTGTTTAAGTTCTTTTAAGCTCCACGAGAGATCATGAACTTATCTTTAATTTGTTTCAGTAAACTAATTTGCGTCCCAAGTAGTCTCTAGGATTACTGCTTTCAAAGTGGAAGGGTTTTTTTGCATATAACTAGTTGTTGTAGAAGCTTTCCATCAGAAATTAATTTCCAAGAATAATTCAAAGTAGAGTTGTTGTTTGTCCTAGTTGCACATGTATGCGAATTTGAAGAAATAATTCTGGTTATGGAATTTTTCATTTTAATTTTTTGCATAAAAAAACATTGAATATAAAAAGTGATAGTGGCATCTAGTTTGAATGTGTGAAGATGTTCCTGGTTAAGGACAGTTATGAATTTAAGTCGGCAATATATTTTTTTAAAGTGGCATATCTGTTTGTTGTCATTCTGGAGTCATTTAAAATGATCTGGGAGGGTTAGCCAGTTGTTTTTCTCATTATTGAATAGTTTTGGTGTTCGTAGAAATTATTAATGAACAACTTTACCTGATAGCAGTGGATTAAGGATGTGCTCGACTGAAAGTATGACTTGGATCTTTTATCGTGTCACTGAAACTGATAGTAAAGAGGCATTTTGTAAATAATATTGCTTTGGCAGCCATAAGTATCTTGAATGTAATGGAGGTAATTTTTTTGGGTTCAATTCTATAGATGGATTGGTTCATCATTATAGGTAAACCCATTGTCCCTGTTCTGGTGTCTGTACATATCTTGTTCTATCTATCTTAATGTGCATCTATTTATCTGGTACATAACTACTCTCTTTGCTATAGAGTTATATAAATTGTTACTCTTTAGACTCAGAAAATTATGGCTTCTAATGAATATAACACGTATTTTTGAAGTAGTAAATTTATGAGGTGAAACTTCACCATATGTGTAACTGTACTGGGGCCAAGACTTGTATTTAAATCAGTGCTGGATGGTGCAGATTATGATGCTCCAAAATAGTCTGATAATGGGGGGAAGATTTGACATACAAGATCGATATAGAGACCTGAGACTTGATGTAGATAATATGACTTATGAGGTGTGTTGTTTTTCTCTTATAAACTACATCTTCAATTTGTGTCCTTTTCCCCTTGTGCTTTGGCCCCCCTAATGGTAATAACATCTGTGTCGATTTCATCATGTGCATTCTATCATGATTCCCAGGAACTGCTTGAGCTCGGTGAGAGAATCGGCTATGTGAGCACTGGATTAAAAGAAGAGGAAATAGGCCGTTGCCTCAGGAAAATTAAGCTCTCACTTATAAATGATCTATCAGCACATTTATCTAAGCAAGTAGATAGAAAGTGCAGCATTTGTCAGGTTAGTTTTGTAATAACTTGTCCGTTTTCGATTCTTTGGTCTCCATTGAATCTATCTCAAGTCATATTTGTCCATATAGGAGGAATATGAAGCAGATGATGAGATGGGTAAGCTGGATTGTGGACACGGCTATCACATACAATGTATACAACAATGGCTTGGACAGAAAAAATGTTGCCCTGTCTGTAAGGCTGAAGTGTTGGCTTGATGCTAAGAATGGTGACAGACTTGTTGCAACTTCCTCAATGCCAGAGGCTTTTGGACACTGCTTCTCTTTTTACCCCCTCTATGGTGTATAGATTTCATTTCCTCCAATACATGATCCAGAATTGATTCTTTGGCGTGAAGCTTCAGCCCTTCCCCCCTATTTGCTTGTTTTGATACAATGGGCTTCTTTGGCAATTTAGCAGTTCCATGTTAATTGAAACTATCTGGAATTTAATATCATATCTTAGGTTACACATTTTTTGTTTTTTTCTGTACTTGAGTTGCAATGCCTTTATGCTAAATTCTGTTTTCTGGTGACTGAATGCAAAATAAGTGGTTTATATAGGATATAGCTTAATATATGAAAGCTTTCTCTGATGAGATTGTAATTCAAGTGAAGATTACTAATTGTTATCCAAGGAATTGGCAGTTTCTAGGAAGTAGGAAAGATTGGAGTCAAATTATTATCCAAGGAGTGGTTTATATAGGAACAAAGAGTGATGGTGAAATCTCACTGTGGGTAGTTTCTAGGAAGTAGGAAAGATTGGTGTGTGATTGGGACTGCCCTTGAAAATATGACACATATATACTCCAGAGTGAATTCAATCAACTCAACAAAAATAACTGTGCTTAAGGAAGGAAAACACAAGCAGTGATTGAGAAATTATCTCTTGGTGTCTTGAACTCTCAAAGAACCAAGAAAAGAGCTCCATTTTCTTCCTCCCTCGCTCTCACTTTCTCCCCCTCCCTTACATGTTTCGGAGGCTCTAAATGACCAAATGGTTGCTAGGGTTCCTTTATGTGCCTTAAGTAAGCCCCTTCTTGTAAATTCTAGACTTATCTAAATCGCATGATATTTGTTATTGATTGATTAATACTGTGTAGACATGTCAAATAAATAAATAAATAAATAAATGATAGAGTAGATTGATCACTAGGGTTTCAATTTTTATATGACGTGTCTTTGCGCTTCACCAATCAATTAGCTAGTTTTCTATGAACTATTAAGTCTGCAATGTTCTATCACCTAACAATCATCAGCTTGGCCATCAACCCTTTACCAATCAATTAGCTAGTTTTCTATGAACTATTAAGTCCGCAATGTTCTATCACCTAACAATCATCAGTTTGACCATCAACCGATTGGTAGGGTTTTGCCAAGTTAAACTGATCGATTGGTACCTTCATTGGTAGATCGGTTTGAGTCAAATTTCTTGTGAGTGTTGACGGGGCCTATTTTTCCTAATTTTTACATTATTCTTTGCCCCTTATTAATTCTCTAAGTCCCCATGAATGTCTTCTTAACCTTAGTAACAACATATTAAAGTTAAAGTCCTGATCATAAGTGATCTTAGAAATGGCCCATAAGACTGATAAACACTTGGAAAAAGTACGGATACTATTCTCAAACTATCATCCTATTGTCAATGTCTCCTTAAAACTACTATTGTGTCAATGTCCTCTCTTAAATTATAAAAAAAAATTTGTCAATGTTCCTGTAAGTGTTGGGTTACTCGATAATTTATCATACTGTATTTGGGTTTTACTGTCCGACTGATTTATCTAAAACAGGGTGTGTTCTGAATCCGATCCGCCAACCCATTTTGCCAAGCTTACAATATAAATCATATTCACTAAAATATGGACCATTTACATGTATATGATAAATAGTAATCATAAAAGATAAAATGTCCGATGCAGTAAATCAATGAATAAACACTTTATTCAATTTAAATAAAAATGTATTACAAAATAATTAGAGTTTAGGACACTATTCCTAACAGGTGGTTCATGACTCATCTCCTCTCCTCCGTACTACCCGATGGATTTGCCTAAATATGAATATGCCCAAAAACTATCATTGTTGTGGTTGTACTAATCACACTCACAATCAGAAGGAAATGCATTTTCAGTACTTATGTTTTACGCCAAAATCAAATAATTAAATTGGTTTTCAAAAATGTCATAAATGATATATATATATATATAGTAAGCAAATAAACCTACTTAATACCTCCATTAATATTATGTTAGTATTTTTTACAGAGCTTCAAGTCACTCTTACATGTGGACTAGTATCTGTATTTTTAAGGCGACACGTGACGTGTTATTTGTATTTTTGTGTATCACGTCAAATTAAAAAAAAAAAAAAACCAAAAACCAAAAAAACCAATATATATGTAGTTGGGGTGGCTGGGCACCCTATTTGGCCTGGGGGTGGTTCGGCCACCAATAAGGGCCAAACACATTTTTATTTATTTTTATATTTGGCCCTTGGTTTGACCACTCCCAGGCCAAAAGGGGTGGCTGACCACCCCGCACCCCGATAGGATGGTTCGACAACCCCAACTCTTTTTTTTTTTTTTTTTTAATGTTTTTTAATTTTTTTAATATGATGTGGCACCTAAAAATACAGGTACCACGCCACGTGTTGCTTTGAAACCACATTTACTAGTTCATGTATAAGGGTGACATGTAGCTCCGTCAAAAAAATTAACAGAATCTTGACGGGAGTATCAAGTGAATTTATTTGCTTACCATAAATACTATTTGTAATATTTTTTAAAATTGAGGTGGCAATTTAATTTTGGAGTAAATTACAAATATTGAAAATGCATTGAACCATTTTTTATTTTTTATTTTACTGATATGGCAATACGCAATACGTGCCGCGTCATAAAATGAAAAAAAGTCTATCATTACACTTGAACGTTGAACGTTGAACCTATCGTAATTGCATTCAATCCAACCAGAAACTTAATTACAATGATAAGGCCCAAAACTTACAAGGAAATACGAAAATGGACTGTTTGAAAAATAACACACTACAAACGGATCCGGATCCCCTCCTATTATGAGAAAATAAAACAAGCCCATTCTTAAAAAACAAAACACAAAAAAACACACACAAGGCCATTCAATCAACGACACCACTGCGGCTCACGTGCACCGTGCACGTGCAGCATGTCATCAGCACGTTAATTATCTCCGCAGTACACGTGGCATTTTCCATTTTAAGTAATGATAGCTGTCATCAACTTCGCACGCCCCCCTACTTAACACATCATCCTGCATGCACGCTAACTGCAGCAGAGCGTGACAAGTAAAATTTTTTTACTTCCGAAACCAAGGGGTAAATGGGTAATTAGTGCAGTGCAGTGGAAAAGGTGGTAAAAGTAACGGCGGTGCGATGGGGGAAGACCTGGATCCCCGGGGATGGATCCCGGATCCATTTAGTTATTTTTAGGTGGCTGAAGAGGCGCCGTAGGAGGGGTCGGAAGAAGGGGAAAGTGGAGAGAAAGCCAGATTCGGGGGCTGAGGAGAAGGGTAAGGGTGGATCTGTGTTTGAAGGTTGGGTTTCTGTGAAAGACGGACTCAGATCGGGTCCGAGAAGTTGAGTTATGACGAAATCAGGGACGAAGATGGTGACGATGAAGATAGGTTTTGGTGAAGAAGAGGAAAGTAGTGCAAAACCAGAATTTGTCTGCCGTGAAAGTTGATGGAGATAAGGAGCTTCTTGGAAGGCCGACGAAGAAAACCAATGTTGTAGATGCAAAGGGGAAGGTTCGAAACCAAGACATGGTTCAAATAAATAAGTGGGATCCAAAGGTAAGTTTCCTTGTTAATTTATGTGTCATCAATTTTTTGTTGCTGTGTTTCTGCTTGAATAAATGGATTTTTTTCTTTTCTTTTCTTTTTTGCTTATGTAGTTTGTTTATATTTCTTATGTTGGTAAACATTAAATTTCTGTATGTCATAATATAGTATCTACATACATAGAATTCAGTGAAGAGAGCCCAGAAGTTCAGGAATTGTTTATATGCCTATTTGATTAATTATTCTTTTTATTTGATTAATCAGTCTTTTTTGTTTTGTATGCATGTGTCATGTGTGCATATCAGTTGATGATTCTTTGGTGGAATTACTTTGTGTAAAGTTTACTAACTCTTTCAATCAGAGTGTCAAAGGTTATATGGGATTACTTTGAGTATTGCATATTTGAGACAATTAAGCACTTTCTCTTTCTAATTATAATCTTCAGTTGGCTGCTTTAGAGGCATTAGCTATTGCGTTTGATGAAAACTCAGATCTTATATAGGTTACTTTGATTTTAAATTTATCCCCTTAGAAATGTGATTTTCTTTTGTTTTAGTGACATTTTCAGGAATCTCTTTACGTTTTCTTTTCTTTGTATATCCAGCAATGCTGGTTTTAAGATGATAATGTTGATTCTCATTGGTTCTGCCAACATAATAGAACTAGCATTACATTCTACTTTTGACTTATCGAGAACATTACCTTTCTATTGTTGTTTCTCTTATCACGAGTGTTGGTATGATTTATTTTGTTCTGTTCGAAAGTATGAAATAAGGCCATGGTTTCATATATGTATATCCACTACCAAATAGATTACCCATTTTTTGCACTGTCACATGAACAATTTGTTTCAGTGAGGTCATATTTATTACAAATGAAAGAAATTCGTAATGCATATGATGTGCAGGTCTCTCTAATTTTTTTTGTTAATAACAGCTAGGTTGATATTGTGGACTTCGGTGGCAGCTTTTTGGTTTGTTTGCTTAATCCTCTTGGTGTGCTTTTCCAAATCAGTCATTTGAGTATTGTCTTCTACTTCCATGTCTTCCCCAATATCCACAGAACTTGGTGAGAGTGTAAATTCAAATTCAAATTCAATGCTTGCTAATTTGAATCTTAGCGGCTTGAAGTACATCATATTGGACATTGCAACATATCTTTTTTCTCTGCTGGGTTCCGTCCTCAAGTGGCAACACGTTTGTACTCCGGGTTTGGGGGTTTTATTGCATGGAGTTGGAGTTTCAACATAGGTGATGGTGCCAAGAATCTGAACACTAGAAGACTGATCATCAATACATCTCTTCACCCCTCTTTGTGTGTCTGATCCCTTCTTATTAAATTGTGCATAGTACTTAGGTGGTAGAGCGTTCTTGCTCCCCAACCAAGGAGAAACCCGTTCGATAATTCATGCATAATCCAGTTGGATTTTTCATGCACGATCCTTATTATACCTTGAAACAAAATAGTTGTTAAGTCCAATAACATGTTCACCCTGATGATTATGTATTTGGTAGCCAAAGTTTTCATTCCTAATCCCACAACCTTCTGATCTTGCCACACATTTGGCAAATTTTTTTAGCCTTGTGAAAACGTAATGCTTCTCCTCCTGACCATCAAAATCATCGAAGATTTCCCAAAGGGCTTTCTAACATAAAGATCAGACTCATGGATACCATCCCAAGGTAACTCTTTTCCCATAACCTTCAATAAATAGTGGGTTACACCCTCTTCGTGGATGGTGGTGATCTGATTTTGGTAGCTAAGAGAGATTCCTGGCAGCTGTTTTACGTTTTGGAGTAGCAGCATGGTAAAAGTGGAATTTTTATTGTCTTACCGCTAAACGTTATTTGGCAGGAAAGTAGTAACAATGTTTTTTGTTACATAGCACAGCTTCGACCGCAAAAGCTCTCATCAGTCCTCCACCATCTACATCTTGGGCATGCTCCTCCACCAATGAGGTTTGTCATACTTCCACTGTTTTGTTTGTGAATTTAAATTTTTTTTTGGGCTTCTGAATGTGTGTATGACCTTTTTCTTTTAAATGTTTTTGGTGTATTATGGGAAATGGGGATTTGGGTCGGCTTTGTGGGTAAGTTCTGCTGAATTGTTGGGATTTGGGAAGTGGGCTGGTTTAATTTTTTGATTTCTAGTATGAGATTAGGTGGGTGCTTGAGGCTATGTTACTTTATTCCTTTGCACGCGATAGAATTGTTGTGTTAAAAATAATAGAGTGATACATCATTCGAAGATGCTGAAAGGTGGAGTTAAATTTTCATTGTTAATTATTTATACCTATATATTAGGTGATAATTCTACCTCTTTAAAGGTTCTGCCACAAATGCTGATTTTTTATCTCGTTACCAAGTTAATGGACAATTTCTCTTTGTTTGGGCAGGCCTGCTTGTGACGTGGCTATATTAGGTCTGGGATGGATTTCCAGTGGCTATATTAGGTCTAGGATGGATTTCCAGTGAGCAAAACATCAGGAGCTGCGGTATGCAATTGTGCAATTGTGTTAGATCATCTATCTACCTCGAGTCTTCAAGGAGCAGAGAAAGGAGTGAAAGAAACTAAAATATTTTGGTTTTGACCCTTTGATAAAGAGCGTATACCCTATTGTTTGTGGAGGAAGGTTAGGGGAGAAGAGTTGCTTTGGATGGTATTCATGAGTTTTATTTTTATGGTTGAAAGACTATTTGGGAGATATTTGATGATTTTGATGCCCAACAAGAGAAGCATTACGATTTCACAAGGCTAAAAGAATTAGCTAAATGCAACAAGATCAGCAGGTTGTGAGGCAGGGCATGAAAGTTATGGATATCAAATATATAATAATCGGGATGAATGCGTTATGACTCAACAAACAGATTTGGTTCAAGTGTAACAAAGATTGTGTATGAAGATTAAGTGGATTACGCTCTCTGATGATTGTCTCCTTGGTTGGGGAGCAATAACAGTCTAAGCACCTAGGGTGTTTGTACGGTTAACAAGAAAGGATACAAAATAAGAATAGGGGCGAAGAGATGTTTTAAGGATTAGTCTTCTAGTGTTCGGATTCTAGGTACCATCACCTCGGTTGAAACTTTAATTCCATGCAATGAAACTGTCGAAGCCCGGAGTATAAATGTGTTGCCACTTGAGGAAACTTTAATTCCATGCAATGAAACTGTCGAAGCCCGGAGTATAAATGTGTTGCCACTTGAGGACGGAATCTAGTAGAGAAAAAAGATATATTATGAATGTCCAATATGATGTACAATTGAAGGTATAAATCTGAATTTTGAATTTACACTGAATCTGAGTTTGTGTCTGTTTAGTTTGCAACTTCCTTTGCAAGTGCGCAAAACTCTTGGTGTTTTTTTTTGTTTTTGTTTCTGTTATTTTTTTCAATAAAATTTGATTTGAAGGATTTGTAGAATCATCAATTGAAAGGACAAGTTTCTCTTTTTGGATTTCTTTAATATATATTCGTAATTTCAATTTATAGACGTGAATTCGTCATTGTTCTGTGAGTTCTGCGTAGAGGCGTTAGTGAGCATTTCCATTGGGTTGTGGTACTCATCCTTAAATCTTGACTAGTAGGGAGTACCTTCTATCCACATGGATGGATGTAGGGTAGGGATGACTAGCTTTTCATGCAAACCCTGCTGTGCATTAGGTCTACCTCCATGGGCAAGACGACCATCTTTTCTTAAGATATTAAATATTGGTAGAAGAATATTTGGTTTGTTATGATTCCTCAAGTTGGGAAGTGTTAATTCCTTCATTTGATCTCTCCTTCTGCCACGTAAACCACCCTCTTGGAAGGCTGTTGTAAGCTGCAAGAGAAGCTTGCTAGTTAGTTACTTTTCCTGCAAATTACAAAAGCAATGTACAGACTGAGATACCATGGAAAATGAATAAACTTTTTATTGAATATACATAATTTTTGTTAGATATTATAATTTTATGAAATATATAATTATAGTTAGTAGATATTATGGAGAACAAAAATAATTATATTGAGCTGACGAGCTCCGCTCAAGATAGAGATCATTGTTTCAAGACTATATATATAATTACTATGCTAATGATAGAGATTAAATATAAAGAGTGTATCTACAAAAATGATATTATCAACCAGTTAATCACACAATTTTTCAAAAACATAATTTGAAAAAACATTGCGTTATTTTAATTCATCATGGTTCAAAGATTCATAAATGATAGCTAAATAAATTAGCACTAGGCATGAGAAAATAAATTATAAGTTATATTTACATGTTTAAAGTTATATTTAAATTTTGTTGAATTGTCTATTTATTTTGTTAATTATATCTTTAATTGATTCTTATTCAATTTTTATTTTTTAATCTTAATCCTCCGAACCAAAATGCTGGCTCCGTCACATACTACAACAGCAGTAACTCATCTTCAAAGTTATGGTCTCACTAAAACCGAGGGTAAATATCAACTTCGCCAATTGGTAGAGTTACATGTATAGTCCGTTTCAAATATAAATATCTTTATGATCTTGAAAACTATGTTGCATGCATTATCTGATAAAGCGAGGGTTATTACATTAATTATTATAAGTGATACAAATTAAAGAGTGTATCAGAAAGAGATTTATTAGTAAAACTATTTGATCCATCTCACTTATCTCTTTGCTTTATTCTTAATACATATACAAGTATACAACACGTGCTTTCTTATGTGGTAGAACATGCAAATTGCCAATACTTATTGTAGATTTCCATGAAACCTTCCAATTCTGACAAATCTGCACATCTTATAATTGACATTAGAGAGAGGTTTTTTTTTTTTGCTTTTTGTTTTTTTACCAAAGCCATATGTCACACACCAGGGCAGAACTAAGATTTGAGATGAGGGGGCACCAAACTAAAAAAATAAAATCTTTAAGGGTAAAAAATTAATTTTGGGGAGTTGAAATCATAAAAAAGAAAAAAAAAAATTAAGATAATTTTTAATTTTTAATTTTTTGCAAATTTTGGGGGGATATTTGTCCTCCCAACCCTAGGGGGGTAATTCCGCCCCTGCCATGCACGCAAAACTGCTTGCAACAATCTTTAACAAAGCGAAAATACTTTCTAGGAGTGACTCCCACGTAATTCTTCGACAGAACACATTTCATAATACAACAAATCCCTCTTTCTGTTATGCTTGCTTTATTAGCTTTGTTGGAGCATTTTTAGGTCCAAGAATTTGCTACTTAGCGATTTTCTTGATGGCTAAGCTACGAAGAAGCCCTGTATGGTAATGAAGTTAAGTTCATACGATATGTGAGGATGAGAGATCCTCGGGGAGGAGGCATGAGAGAGAGAGAGTACTCGGAAAGGAAAAAAGATGTCCTTCTTTTCCTTATTTCTCTTATTTAAAAAGTGTGAACAGTAATGTGTATATGTGTCATTAGGTGAGTGAGTGATAGTATGTTTGTAAATAAGTGTAAAATAAGTAGGGGTGTTAAGTGAGCGAAGCGTTTCATGAGTAAGCTCGGGTTCGGCTCGCATAAGCTCGGTTCGAGTTTGACTCGAATATTAAATGAGGCGTTTCGCGAACACGAATTCTGGCTCGAATATTAAACGAAGCAAGCTCGGTTTGACTCGGCTAAGCTCGTGAGCAGCTCGTATAAGACTCGAATTGGTAGTTGTTCACATAATTGCTCATATTAATATTAAAAATTGATATTTTTTTTCTTCTAATATGCATCCTTTTATAAAATGATGCATATCATCTCTCTTTGAAACCAAATGTCTTGCTGTATTGACAAATGCTCCATACTTGGCTAGCCAGACTAAGCAAATGCTCATATGCAAGCTGCTTTCTTGAACCGTTTAAGAGTACTTAAAGTTTAAATTTATAATAAAAAAATTAAATTAATAAAAATTAAATAAATTAAATATAAGAGCTAGCTCGCGAACTAGCTCTGCTCGGCTCGACTTATTATGAGCTCGAGCTCGAGCTCGATTTTTTGGCTCGTCCTTAAGCTCGGCTCGAACTCGAGCTCGAGTAAAATTTAAACAAGCCGAGCCCAAACAAGGGAAGCTCGCTCAAGCTCGACTCGTTTACACCCCTAAAAATAAGATAGGGCCCATTAAAAAATATTTTCTCCCCAACAAGCCTCATATTGAGGGTCTTCAGCATGTGTTGTTATTAGCATAAGCATAATCAATCCCACTAGGGGTGTTCAACCGATAATCAATTATAACTGCAAACCGATGACTGTTAACTGATTTGGTAGTCGGTTATTAAAAATCGCTAACTGACTAGGACAATTGTGATTAGCGGTTTTAGGGGTAAGGAAAGGCGGTTATAACCAATAACCGCCTTTATTTATATATAATAATATAAATATATATTAAATATTTATATATTAATTATTAAATAAATCATCCAAAACGACGCCGTTTTGGTGTTAAATATCTTTTTAATTTTTTCATTTGAATTTGGATTAATGGATTTGGGCTATGTTTTTTTAACAATGTTTTTGGGCTAGAATTTATTTGGCCATTTTTTTTTCTTCATCTTTTTTGGAACATTTTGCCCTTAAACACTTAAAATAAGACAAAAAAAAAAGAAAAGAAAAGATTAAAAGAAAGAAAATTAAAGGCCAAAAACACTTAAAAAGCCAATTTTTTTAAAAAAGCAATTATAATCGTGCGGTTATTGGATTGAATTACCGCTAATTGTTGATTATAAAATAACCGATAACCGCCTAGGTGGTTGCGATTATGAAAAATCAATAACCGCCCGAGTCGGTTGCGGTTATAGCCTATAACTAACGGTTATAACTGTTTGAATACTCCAAAATCTCACCATCAATATATGTCTTTTTGAGGTATTCATAGGCAAATCTCACCCACTCTCTCTCTTTTTTATTTTTTATTTTTTATTTTGTTTTTTGCCACAAGAAAATGGCACATAAAACCTTTATAGAATTAGGACATTCTTCATTTCAAATGAACGAGATAATATCCAATTAGTTATAATGGAGGGGTATTTTTGTTCCCTCAAAATGTGAAGACAAAAATACCCATACATTATAACAAATGGTGAAAATAGTGTGGAGCCCACCTTAGATCCTAGAAGAAATCAGATATTGATATGTCAAATGAAAATATAAATCGCCAATCGAACTTAAATGTTATATGCTTTGCAATATGGTAAATGGTTTCTCAATTATTATTGAAGAAAAATATAAAGAATAAATTAAAAAATTGAGCCTAATGTTATAAATGCATTTGGTAGATGACTATTTAGTTCTATCTCTTGGAATTATACACATTCATGTCATCTTTTGGAATTTCTATAACATTCACGTAGTACATTGATGTAGCCTTTTGATTCATGTACTACCCTTTTATATTCCACTTTTCATATTCTTTAACCTCCAATTATGATTCCATGTCTATAAAAGGAAGCATTAGATAATATGTAAAACACATAATAATATATGCGGACATGTCAAAAAAAAAAAAAAAAAACACATAATAATAGAGAAAAATCATACATAGTTTTTGAAGAACTAGTTTCACATATTGCAATCTCTTTATATTGTCTTGTTGTTTTCTTTGATTTTACAATACCTAACACTTTCTCACTTATTCATTATTATTTTTTTCTCAATGAAGAATTGTCAATTTTTTTATTATTAATTAGAAATATTAGAGTTAAATATATGTAATATGTTTTATTCTTTAGAATCTGGAGGAAGAACGACGAGACTCGGTGAAAGTATGGCGGATTTTGATGCTTTTAATTTAAGTAGCTTCATTAAGGAGAGGTCCCTTGGCAAGAGTCGTGACCTTTCACAAGCATTATTTGCAGTTGTTTGATGACTTTTAGAGAAGCTCATTTGTAGCTCTAACAATTTATGTAATATATGTCTTCAATGAGAAACAATTTTTTACCAGATCAGCAGAAAAATAAGGATTCTTGATGTATGGTGGAATTCACAGTTGACCATTTTTACTAAAGAGATTATATCTCGGAGTTTTAGGCATCGAATTGGAGCAAGCTTGGTGACATTGGAAGGATAATTCAATGATATACGAAGTCTTATTTCATGAGAGATTGCTAATTCCAATGTTTACTAGGTCAACAAGTTGTTAAGGAAGGGTCATAGAAGCCTTGCTAGCCGTCTAAACGGGATTGCAAATGGAGCATTCTAGGGGAGTCACAGTAGCATCCGTTCGCTTGGCCATTTGAACGTGCTAGCAAACAAGACATTCCAAAGACATCTGTTTACTAATTCGTTCGAACAGGCCTGCAAACGGAGAATACAAGTCACATTTTTTTTAAGTTTTGTTCTATTCCTATTCGGATGTGGAAATGTCCCCGTCCGAATTCTAATGATAGCTTAGATACTAATTTCGTATTACTATAGGGTTAGGAGTTTGGGCTTAAAACTCTAATAATAGCTTAGACACTTAGAAAACCATTGTTCTCTCACTACTCTTTTTTTTTTTTTTTTTTTTTGGCTACTTAATCATATGAAATTTGTTTATAGGACCACAGGTTCTTATTCCCTTTGCAATGTTAGATTTTACTTAAAGGCTGAGTTCTTTTATTTATTTTTTGGTTAAATAATTTGAGCAATGAAATGAGTAGACGAGAGCATTAGATAAACCTCAAGCCCACCTCACAATACCATCCAAAGTAGCTTAAGTAATAGTCGGTAAGTAAATAGTCTGTTTGGTATTGTGTT
>CM017328.1:13367348-13456750 GCA_006937295.1 Carpinus fangiana | reverse complement strand
AAAAAAAAAAAAAAAAAAAAAAAAATTAAGATAATTTTTAATCTTTTTTTGCAAATTTTGGGGAGATATTTGTCCTCCCAACCCTAGGGGTAGTTCCGCCCCAGCCAGGCAAGCAAAACTGCTTGCAACAATCTTTAACAAAGCAAAAATACTTTCTAAGAGTGACTCCCACGTAATTCTTCGACAGGACACATTTCATAATACAACAAATCCCTCTTTTTGTTATGCTTGCTTTATTAGCTTTCTTGGAGCATTTTTAGGTCCAAGAATTTGCTACTTAGCGATTTTCTTGATGGCTAAGCTACGAAGAACCCCTGTATGGCAATGAAGTTAAGTTCATACAATATATGAGGATGAGAGATCCTCGGGGAAGAGAGGAAGCATGAGAGAGAGAGTACCGGAAAAGGAAAAAATATGTCCTTCTTTTCCTTATTTCTCTTATTTAAAAAGTGTGAACAGTCATGTGTATATGTGTCATTAGGTTAGTGGGTGATGGCATGTTTGTAAATAAGTGTAAAATAAGATAGGGCCCACTTTTTCTCCCCGACAAGCCTCATATTGAGGGTTTTCAGCATGTGTTGTTATTAGTATAAGCATCATCAATCCCACTAGGGGTGTTCAAGTAGGTCGGTTAATCGACCCGTCAACCGATAGCTGATTATAACCGCAAATCGATAATTGCTAACCGATTTGGTAGTTGATTATTAAAAACCGCTAACTGACTAGGGCAGTTGTGGTTAGCGGTTTTAAGGGTAAGGAAAGATGGTTATAACCGCTAACCGCCATTATTTATATATAATAATATAAATATATATTAAATATTTGTATATTAATTATTAAATAAATCATCCAAAACGACGCCGTTTTGATGTTAAATATCTTTTTAATTTTTTCATTTGAATTTGGATTAATAGATTTGGGCAATGTTTTTGGGCTAGAATTTATTTGGCCATTTTTTTTTCTTCATCTTTTTTGGAACATTTTGGCCTTAAATACTTAAAATAAAAAAAAAAAAAAAAAAAAAGGAAGAAAGAAAATTAAAGGCCAAAAATACTTAAAAAGCCAATTTAAAAAAAAAAGCGGTTATAACCGTACGGTTATTGAATTGAATTACTGCTAATCGTTGGTTATAAAATAACCGATAACCGCCTAAGTGGTTGCGGTTGCAGTTATTAAAAACTAATAACTGCCCAAGTCGGTTGCGGTTATAGCCTATAACCTACGGTTATAACTGTTTGAACACTCCAAAATCCCACCATCAATACATGTCTTTTTGAGGTATTCATAGGCATATCTCACCCACACTCTCTCTTTTTTATTTTTTCTTTTCTTTTTTTTTTGCCACAAGAAAATGGCACACAAAACCTTTATAGAATTAGGACCCTCTCCATTTCAAATGAACGAGATAATATCTAGTTAGTTATAATGGAGGGGTATTTTTGTTCCCTCAAAAAGTGAAAAGACAAAAATACCCCTACATTATAACAAATGGTGAAAATAGTGTGTGGAGCCCACCTTAGATCCTAGAACAAATCAAATATATGTCAAATGAAAATATAAATCGCCAATCGAACTTAAATGTTATATACTTTGCAATATGGCAAATGGTTTCTCAATTATTATTGAAGAAAAATATAAAGAATAAATTAAAAAATTGAGCCTAATGTTATAAATGCATTCATGCATTTGGTAGATGACTATTTAGTTCAATCTCTTGGAATTTTACACATTCATGTCATTTTTTGGAATTTTTATAACATTCAGATAGTACATTGATGTAGCCTTTTGATTCATGTACTATCCTTTTATATTCCACTTTTCATATTCCTTAACCTCCCATTATGATTTTATGTCTATAAAAGGGAGTATTGGATAGTATGTAAAACACATAATAATATGTACGGACATGTCATCAACAAAAAAAAAAAAACACATAATAATATAGAAGAATCATACATGGTTCTTGAAGAACTAGTTTCATATATTGCAATATCTTTATATTGTCTTGTTATTTTCTTTGATTTTACAATACCTAACCCTTTCTCACTTATTCATTATTATTTTTTTCTCAATGAAGAATTGTCAATTTTTTTTATTATTAATTAGAAATAGTAGAGTTAAATATATGTAATATGTTTTATTCTTTAGAATCTGGAGGAAGAACGGCGAGACTCGGTGAAAGTATGGCGGATTTTGATGCTTTTAATTTAAGTAGCTTCATTAAGGAGAGGTCCCTTGGCAAGAGTCGTGACTTTTCACAAGCATTATTTGCAGTTGTTTGATGACTTTTAGAGAAGCTCATTTGTAGCTCTAACAATTTATGTAATATATGTCTTCAGTGAAAAACAGTTTTTTTACCAGATCAGCAGAAAAATAAGGATACTTGTTGTATGGTGGAATTCACAGTCGACCATTTTTAGGCATCTAATTGGAGCAAGCTTGGTGACATTGGAAGGATAATTCAATGATATACAAAGTCTTATTTCATGAGGGATTGCTAATTCCAATGTTTACCAGGTCAACAAGTTGTTAAGGAAGGGTCATAGAAGCCTTGCTAGCCGTCTAAACGGGATTGCAAATGGAGCATTCTAGGGGAGTCACAGTAGCATCCGTTCGCTTGGCCATTTGAACGTGCTAGCAAACAAGACATTCCAAAGACATCTGTTTACTAATTCGTTCGAACAGGCCTGCAAACGGAGAATACAAGTCACATTTTTTTTAAGTTTTGTTCTATTCCTATTCGGATGTGGAAATGTCCCCGTCCGAATTCTAATGATAGCTTAGATACTAATTTCGTATTACTATAGGGTTAGGAGTTTGGGCTTAAAACTCTAATAATAGCTTAGACACTTAGAAAACCATTGTTCTCTCACTACTCTTTTTTTTTTTTTGGCTACTTAATCATATGAAATTTGTTTATAGGACCACAGGTTCTTATTCCCTTTGCAATGTTAGATTTTACTTAAAGGCTGAGTTCTTTTATTTATTTTTTGGTTAAATAATTTGAGCAATGAAATGAGTAGACGAGAGCATTAGATAAACCTCAAGCCCACCTCACAATACCATCCAAAGTAGCTTAAGTAATAGTCGGTAAGTAAATAGTCTGTTTGGTATTGTGTTGAAGAGGATAAAAAAAAATATATTTTTAAGGGAAAAAATATAAAAAGGCCCTCCAAACTACTAGCTGCTTGCAATATAACCACCAAATGTTCAAAAAGTAATAAAATAACCCCCAAACTACCAAAACGTGTAAAAAATGTCACTTATTTTTTTTTATATTCCTATAATACCCCTATTCTTTTAACAAATAAAATAATAAAATAATTATAAAAAAAAACAATTTTTTAAAAAATACTAAAAAACCAATGGGCAAATAAATAAAAAAAAAGTTTTTTGGAATAAATAAATAATTTTTGTATTTTTAAAAAATTGTTTTGTTTTTTTTTACAATTATTTTTGTTCTTTTTTTGGTATTTAAAAAAAATGAAAAATGGCATTTTTCTTCATAATAGTGACATTTTTTTTCTTAAAAAAATGACCTTATTATGAAGAAAAATAAGAAAAATACCATTTTTCATTTGAAAATGAATCTGCAATTTTAAACCATACATGATATACTACAAGTCCGTACACATTTGTCCTATAATTTTCATGCAAAGAAAAAAAAAAAATACAAATGTGATAAGGACAGGGAAATATCAAATTATTTCCATATTGCAAATTAACAAAGAACTACAGATAAACCATATTTTGCAAGCACAACACGCTCCATTTTGTTTTTAATCTCGTTAAGATAAAAAGGTATCATCTAAATTCTTGTACATGATATCTAACAAGAGTAACATTGTTTCAATTATATGCTATTTACTTTTCCACTATGTATACAATGGAAATAGATACAACAACAATATATACATACACACATGAACTTCCTCTTTACCTCTTATCATAGTTCAGGATATTGAGGGACCTTCTATCTTCAGGAATCCTCATTTAACTTCTATATGGACAAAAGAATTGAACTAAAATTTCAAGTAGAGATAATCAAATCTTGTCATGACGGTTGAGAAATTCAACTATGCATGGATACACTTGATCTGCTACCTGCATTTAAGGACAGAGAGAGAGGGAGAGAGGGGAAGGAATAATTAAACAACCTATTAACAGACAAAGATACACACACACAAAAAGATGATCAAATTCTATCCGGTATGTTATAAATTTTATTATTTCCATTAAGCAAAGTGAATTTTATCAAGATAAAGAAATAGATTACTCATACCAAACGACCTCCCACTAGATCATAGTGACCATAATGTGCACCTCCAGGTTCTCCAAAAACTTTGTAAGTAACCAAATCTTCAGAAATCAACTTAACCGTTTCTGCTCCATTTTTATCAATCATCATAGGTATTAAGAGGAAAAAGAAAAAGGTTAGGAAGTTAATTGAAAACTGGGAGCCTGTTATAGGCATAGATATATGAACTAAACATACCATAGACAGCTTCAGGTGGACAAATTAGGTCTTGGTCTCCCGCAAGTGCTAAAACAGGGACGTTGCTTTTGTGTAAATGATCCTTGAAAAAGAAACTTCCACTTCTGTCACGTAAACCGCCTTCTTGGAAGGCTGTTGTTAGCTGCAAGAGCAGCTTGGTAGGTACTGTACCTGCAAATTACAAAAGCAATGTACAGACTGAGATACCATGGAAAATGGATTAATGAGAAATTAGTAAGCTAAAAATAGCACTTTAAAGAATCCTGGCACAAACGCATTGACGACAACGGCACTGATGGTCCGGAAGTACAACAGGGGTAGTACTTACCAAACCATTCTTAGTTATGGTCGCACTAAAAACAGGGGTAGTTATAACCTATAAGAGAATGTCAACAATATAATGGCATTCACTTGCACACAACCCAGGGTTTTAAAGCTTGTTGACTCATTGAAGTAACGGAAAAATATAGCCATCTTACAAACAGTGATGATTGGAACTTCCTTACCAAACCATTCAATTATAAGATGCAGGAGAGAAAAGTGGGGCAGACAAAATAACCATTCCGGTGGTTGATAGTGGAGCAAAGGCTGGATAAAACACGGATAGGCATGCCTTATCATCCAAAAGGATGTAGAAAATGGATGGGCTTGTGGGGTCGATCCCACATCTCATAGGGAGGAGGAATACCAGGGATGATAAGGGACGATTAACTCTACAGCTAACAGAAATTGGAAGTCATTCCGCGTTACTCCAGTTTTTTCAGAGCTCTATTTAAGAGAGAACAGGGAGTAAGGCTGAAATGGCTATATGGATTTCAAATCCTTTTTGAAACATATAATCATAGAACTCATAGATGCTGGGTGAGGGCTTAAACACCCTATTTGCATAGCGTTCGTGGACGCATATATTTCCTTGGGATAGGCAGATTCTCCTATAAATAAATAGGGGATCTGGGGCTTTTGTGGAGATAAAGACAAAGCATTGAGTGATTCTTTTTCATTAAATGTACCAGACCCGATTTCGAGAAAATACTTATTCTTTGCTGCTGGGTCAGGGAGAACCATTCAATCGCAGGGATGGAGATGACAAATGTACAAACTATCCTTCACAGGTACACAGCTAAGAATACTATAGTAACCCTCCACAAACATCCTTGCGCCTGCCTGAAACCAGCCCCAGACATGCCTGCCTCGCCAGTCTATTTAATATTCTTTTGGCAACTACGAATATGAACCAAGTAATAATGCCATGACAATGTAATAGCTAAACTATAATAATACAGATACCATCTAAAGGGCATTGCTTGTCAGGAAAGCATCAAATATCAAATTTCTTGAACATTTGTAACAATTTTCCAAATGCACTTTGGTGCTTAGAAGTTATGCAATATGTTGATAGAAGATGCATATTTGTCCTTACCAAAGTTGTTCAAAACAAGCTTTTCAAATAACTTCGGATGCATCATGTGCTGAGCAGAAATTTGAGCATTTAACCAAGACAAAACATAAGGTGGACGAGATGTAAGAGGATGTGCTGCAGCGAGCAATGCCCCAATTGGGATAACAGGAACATTTAGAGCTTGTGCAGGGTCAGCCTGTTTACCAAAGTGGACTAACATCAGCTGCTCATGATAACTAGTAGTCATCTAAATCCCATAATGAAAAAATGAAGAGGTATTTAAAACAAGTAGTTTTTTCATATCACTTGCCAGAGGTAGAAGTAGTTTGAGTGAAGATTTTGAAGTTGTATAGTCAAGTGATGATCCCAAAGTAGCAACTGAGGCGAACCCAGGGTTCCTTCCTTCAAAACCTTATTTGAATAGCACATTTTAGTATACAACAGCAAACATAGTCAAGAAAATGATATATCAAAGATGCATAACCAAATTTGCAAATCTTTATCTTATAAAAAAAAAACACTTAAAAGCTATGTGGTAGTAAAAAGAATTTGAAAGTTCATAGACAACTGATATGTCTTTTTGTCTGCCAACATAACCTGATTTGACACACGTAACTTAAATTTTAAACCTGTCACATTGCATAAAAGTTGCTAAACGACACTTCCAAACCCATACTAGAAACACATTAAGATATAAACAAAAAGGAAATGATTGCCAATTAATGACATTACTTGGCCAATAAACAAATCAAAAAAACCAATAGGAGTAAAGCATTGCTGAATCAGGCTCAAGCAAACACCAACACACTTGTGCCCGAGACTTTTACCATCACACAGGACAGTAGCCCCCTTTAAAAGCAGATTACTTTGTGCAAACGTTCTATTACATTGTGTGTGTGCGGGTGCATGTGTGTGTGTGTGTGCGTGTGCGTGTGAGTGTGCGTGTGCGCACATGTGTCAAAGAGAGAGAGGACAACCTAGATGGGAGGAAAAACAATACAAAAATCAAAGCCAGAATTTTTAGCAACTAAGTAACAACTTCAAGAAGGAAATCAAAGATAAGCATGCAATCAAGGAAGGTAACAATGTCAGAAGATGAACCAAATGACAAGTTTGGCGTGTCAACTTACAGCATCGAGAGAGCATTGCATATAGCAAGATGCCACCCATCGAGTGACCGATTGCAAGCAACTTTCCATCCTTTGGTTTGCAACTAGTCCTTATGTACTCCACCTAAGATGACAGAACTAAAAATTGAGATAGGCATTCAACAAGTGTATTATAAGTTCAGTAACAATGGCAATGGAAAAATAAGATTTCAACATAGAAGATGAAATATGAAAGAAAAACAAAAACAAGTGGTCAAATCTGAAGTCATTTATACTGTGGAATGTCACCTCACCGCAGCAGGTAGATCCTCTTCCAAATAGCTCTCAAAGTCCCAATCATACTTCACAATCAGATCAAGTTGTTTCTGGAATTCATCTAATGTAGTAGAAAAACGCCCTTGCAAGTCCAAAAGCCGTGTTGGAACTGATAGCTGACCTTCTTCAATAATATTTGCAAGCCCTTGACTCAAAACTCTAATTTGGCTAGCAATAGCAGAGTTTTGCCCCACTTCTAGAGAACCTACAAATTTTGTCCTAAAATCATTATATTGTTCACATAATGAACATGTACAAATGTTAAACTAAACTAACATTCAATCAGTTGATAGAAATTTTCTTGACCAACCTCCATTTAAAAAGCCTGCAAGCTTCTCCGATAAAAGTGAAAAAGTTTCCATAAATTTGGTGACTAACTTCAAGTCATCAGATTTAGACACAGTCTCTTTGCTTTCTCTATTGACAATAGAGATGTCAGAATCAGTAAAAGCAGCAGGTTCAAAGGTAGAATGTTGCCCTGAAGGAAAAGCGCCATCCATTCCACTTTTAACCGAAGAATCTACCATGGCATCAAGTGGTTGCCCAATTTCCTTAAAGTCCATTCCACATGTGCTCAACCCAGCACCTCGAACTTCCAGAACCCATGTATCAAATCCTTGGCCAGACATGTAGTGTGCAAAAGAGGACTGCAAGCAATTTACAAGCATCACAATCAAGGCCTAATAATAGGGAACTGGAGAAGTTTCCATAATAATGTCAAAAGAATTTTCAACTTTCTCTCATAGTAAGACAGTCATCTAAAAACAGCACCATCATGGAGAAGCTAATCAAAATTTAAATAAGAAACAAATTAGATTATGAAAATAATCAAGCAGTCTAATTAGATGTAGTATACAAGATGCTTCAATTTTGCGTGAGATACAGAACTATGAAGCAGGGTGCTCTTACACGCACACACATTTCTGTGTGATTTTTGTGCATATGAACATTTAGAAACACAAAAAACAAAACAAAACAAAACAAAAACAAAAACAAAAGCTCATAAAAGCAGAATTGAATTACACCTGCTAATAATGTAACTTTCTATTAATTCTGAGAATCCTCATAGATATTTAGGCGTCAAAACCAACAGCACAACCCAAAAATCCCTAACCCCGGACTTGAATGGCCTTATTCTTCTTTTCAATTATTCATCGACAAAAATCATTTTAGCTCTTGTTCTGAATTAAGTACATATTCATATTTTATATGTGTTTAGCACATATAAAATATCATCTCTCACCATCTTAAATGAACCCAGAATTAAATTAGGATACTTTAATTTCTTCAACCACGCAGTTCATTTGAGTTAACAATATATATATAACACAGAGTCAAGCACAAACCAAAATTGACTTCAAATACTCACCTCTGGAGAGAGATCATATCCAATAGCATTCGTCGCAACCCCTGACAACAGCAACAGCGGGTGATTCCTCGGCTGTGCCTGTATATGTATACATATATACGGAATAAATTCACTCATACCATTTCATATACATACATGCACACGCACAGGAATACATTGAACATGTGAGTATACGGAGCACAATTAAACACACAAAAAAAGAAAAGAAAACAGAGAGCACCAGAGGGAGGACCTGAGTAGAAGGAAGGTAGCGCCAGAGAGCGAGGGTCCAATCGGAGTTGGGAACAGAGACGTAGTGTAGTTCGTCGGCCGTACAGATCGCCGGCTTCTTATCGTTCCTCTTATTCTTCGTCTTCTCCTCCAAAGCGATACCGTATACCGCCCTCGGCCTCACCGGGAGGAGCAAATGCGGGATCCGATAGTATCCGGATTGTCGTCTCGGGTTGGATCGCACAGGGTGGAGCCCCTGGCGGTGACGCAATCCGGTGGCGTTCCGGGTCATGGCAAGAAGATCCGAATGGGAAACAAACATTTTCATCTTTTGTCGCGCTGTTGCGGCGAAGGTCGAGAGTTTGGACGTTGCTTTATGGGCGTTGGAGAGTGGATATAGGGTGGGACCGGTGGGTCACAGGGAAGATTCATTTGGGCCTGTTTTTGACTTTTAATTCCTTATGGGCCCCAGCCTACTTACGTGTCCAACGTTATCCATTTTTGCCCACAAAAGTGTCCTTCCTAAAGTCTCTCTTATTGGACACGTGTTCTAGACTACAACCATTGACATGGCATTCATTCAATTATAAAAGATAAGAATAAAAATTTTGCCGAATATATGTGTAAATATTAATTATTTTGTTAAAGTATAAAGTTTTATTTCAAATTAAATTGAAAATTTTTCTTCTGATTTAATATATTAAAGTGGTTGGTAGGTGTTTAAAATTGTTATGATTTATATATGTATTTTTAGGAAAACATGTACCAAATATTTTTTAAAAATGTAAATGAGAATCACATGTATTTTAAATACATATCAATTTGATAGATGAAATTGAAAACAATTATCACATGTTCATTACAAATATCTTTAAGAGTGAGATAAGAATATTATCCTTTTGGTAAATAAATATCTATCAAGCTCTTTTTATTCCTAAACCACAAATAAATGGATCAAGATCTTTTATATTTTTTGTATTATGAGGTATGATTCAACCACAATATAAAACTAATAAATATCTAACTTATTTTCTACATGTCATTTTTTTGAAACAAACAAAAATTAAAAATTGAAATATTTATTTATTTATTTTTTTAAAAATGATACATAGAAGAAAAGTTAGGTATTTGTTAGTTTTATGTTATGACTTTATCATTATTCTTATATTATAAGTGAAACATAGATTATTTTTAGAAAATGTTGAAGTCACTACACAAACCCAACTTTTCTCCTGCGTGTCATTTAAAATAAATAAATAAATAAATTTTAAGCCAAATCAATCATCTTTTCCTAAAAATTTAAGAAAAAAGACGATTTGTTTGGTTTAAAATTTAAATTTTTTGTTTTTCAATGATATGTAGAAGAGAAGTTGGTCATGAATTGGGATTATGTTGTGCCTGTATCAAACCTCTTATTTTTATGATTTAAATTAAATTTTATAAATTATGATGTATATGTTGCCACATCATTTAAATTTTTTAAAATAATGTTATACCCAAAATTTGTTATAGTCCCTATAAAAAGCAAAAACACAACTTTCTATACCAGGACCGACTGTGTTAATTTTTCACACCCCAATGATTTCACCATTTTAGCTTTCTACCACTCTTATCAAATACACACTTGCTGAATCTCGTTTGTCCAGTTGCATGTATAATAGAGAGAGACCCCCTTCATAAGATTTTTTTTGTAGGGAATCCTTCCAAAGAAAGGCCACGACAAAGCACAAGTAGTGCTTCTATTTTTTTTTTTTTTAATTAAAAAGGTGGGAAGGGGTAACCGGTGTAATTTTTTTCCTTGGGCGTGATCATCGGGGTTCCCACTTGCTGTAGAATGTTCGGTTTGAGCCATAACTACTGCCCGGAAAGACGAGTTCGTCACCACAGCCCTACCAAAGTACAAGTTGGTAAAACCCATTCTTAGTAGCATCTGGTTCGTGGACTACTACCGCAAGCGGGTTCGAACCCGTGACCACTAAAAAGAAATGTGGAAAAATTGAACCCTATTCCCTGCTACTTTACCAACTCAACTACCACCTTGGTGGTAGCACAAGTAGTGCTTAAGCAGCCCTCAACTCCCCCAGCAAAGCACACATAAGTGCCTAGGAAGCTCTCTTCACCAACCAAGGTTAAGGAAATCACCACACAACACAATCAAAACAAATGACTTGCATTAATATATCTTTATGAGCTTTAAGATTGTAAGGAACATGATCCTCTCTATTGTAAGGAACCGTGATCATCTCTAGTTCATTTGAACTGGATAATATCTAATTAGTTACTTATAGTGGAGGAATATTTTTTTTTTTTACTTTTCGAAGAGACAAAAATACCCTTCTACTATTACAACTAGATATTATCTAATTCAAATTGTAAATGAACAATCTTTCACAATAAAATATAAAATGAAAGAATTTGAATAAAACATAATACCACATCACTTATTTTAATAAAAAAAATAATAAACACTTTTCAGTTATTATCAACTGGTAGTAGCCTTTTCTTTTTTAGTCTTTTAGGGTAAATGTGCAATTTTAAAATGACCTCAATGGAAAAATAGCCGGAATTTACATAGGTATACCATGATTTGTCATTTTTTAAATCATAGGAAATTATTTGGCAAGGTCCAAGCTCATGACCAATTTTAAAATGTTTTCTTATTAAATCCATATTAATTAAGTTCGGAGAATTTTAGTAGGTTTATGTCTCATGGACTTCTTATTATGAAAAGCAATAAAGTTAAAAGTTCTGGGTTAAAATACTAAACCCCCTCGAAGTGATCACTCTTCTCTCTCTTTTTTCAAGTCACTAACTTGCAGATATCTACATAATTGGGATCTCTTCGACCAAATATTTCGATCATTTGGTAGGAAAAAGAAAATTTGTCACATGAGAGTGGGATGTTTCGAAGTTGAGGAGTGCTATAATACTCTGAACCATTCACTCTTAACGTGACATTGAAAATCACTATTAAATACTATATGTAGCACCCAACTCTGAGCACTTGAAATATATGCAGCATTTTCTTTTAAGTTACATAACAACTTTGATGTTACTTATACAATTGACTGCTACCATTTGCTCCTAAAAGATATGATGATATTCCAAGTGCCTTGGAAAGATGTTCAGCAAACGTAGAGCATTCGAAGTGGATTAGTTATACTTGAAAGCACTTCGAATGACAAGAAACACTAATCTTACAATTTTTAAATATCTTCTTTGAAACTAAATAATTTCGCATTTTATTCACTTAGAACATCTTTGAAATTACGTTAAGAAGCTTAAAAAGTATTTAGAGGTAATTACCTTTTCCTCCCATCAACTACACCGCATTATCAATTTTCTCCCATGAACTGTTAATCTTACTGCACGACCCTATCAAACTACTATTTTCTTCCCCAAACCCCCATTTCGTCAGTCAAACTCGTTAAATTGGATGGAATATTCTCTTAGACTTTAAATCTCATTAAAAGACAGAAATACCCCCAAATAAAAAAATTCAAACAAAAAATATAAAAATATAAAATTTATAAATTATTTTTTTTTAAAAAAAAAATAGGGGGTGGCAAATTAATTTTTTTAAATATTTTAAAAATAATTTACATATAATATATATAAATTAATAATATATATTTTTTAATTTGTTTAATTTTAAGGGTATTATATGTAATTTTTGTTTATAAAATTATGGTATTTAGGTCATTTCAAATTTTTTAACGAGCTTGACTGACGGAAGAGAGGTTTTGGAAAGAAAATGGTAGTATGATAGAATCAGACAATAAGGTTAGCAATTCATGGGGGGAAATTGACAATGCGTTGTAGATAGGGGTGTCAACTTGGTCCGGTTTCTCGATTTTTTGCCAAAACTGGGGACCGAAATCGGGGTACCCCAGATCTTGGTTTAGGGAAACCAGAACCGGGAACCGGGTCCTGGTTACTGGGCTGTTCTAGTTTGTACCTGGTCCGGTAACCGATTTTTTTAAAAAATAGGAAAAATATAAAATAGCCCCCCAAACTACCAGTCATTTGTAATTTAGCTCCTCAGAGTTTAAAATATAATAAAGTCCCTCTGTAATACCTCGATAAAAGCCAATATTTTTATTAGACAAAATCTTTCCCATAGGAGCAATCAACAGAGGTTGTCAAAGAAGGAGTTTAACGAGACCCTGAAACCCTTAGCGTTAACCTAATTACGCTTGAAAACTTTACAAAGATAGAAGCCAAACACTAACTCTCAGGAGGCGGACGTACGCTGCTGTCTGTAGTACGGACGTACGATGGGGGACCACCGGATGTACGCTATTCAAATAGTACAACGGACATATATGGGACCACCGGACGTACGCTATTTTTTGGGATACCCTTTGGGTAATACCTGGACGTACGAGACACCCTCTGGACCAATGTGCAAAGACCACCGGACGTACGCTAGGGTTGCCGGACGTTCGCTGCTCTGTTAGAGAGTTGGTGGCGAACTTTCCTTATAAATATCTCACCCCTCCTCTCATTTCTCACACCTTCTTCCTTCCCCTAATGTGCTCCTAAGCTACTAGAACCCTTTCTTAGCATACTGAGTGAGAAATCTATGAGATTGAGCTTCAAAGAGGAGTTTTCGAGGAGAGGAGACCATGTCCGTGCTTAGCTTTGGGGTAAGCTCCGTTCCTCTATATTTGACACTGTTTTATCTTGTGTTTTTGCTTTGATAATGGTTTTCAAGTGTTCGCTAAACGTTTTCCTACAGATAATGATGTTTTTAAAGGATTTTCTCAAAGAGTCGTGATTCTGTAATTTCTTACTTTGCATGTAAAGTTTTGTTAGCTTAGGAGAGGTTTAGAGGTCTATAAATGCCATTAGGAACATGCACTGTCCGACTTAAAACGGTGTGCTTAACACACTGAGCGGACGTACGCCATCGAGGCTGGACGTACGGTCAGTGGGCAGAGCACCTGTTCTTAAGTTTCACACGTGTATGCTTAGGCTTGGCTACATTTCTAAGTTTCGTAAGGCTTAGAATAACGGTGTCTTGTATCCATTATAATAAGAAGTAGCTTGGTCGGAGGATTCGCTCGAGTGCGCGAGGTAAGTAAACACTTACACCCTTTTTCGTAAAACGTGAGATATGTCAGTTGACTAACTACGCGTATGATATGAGCATGTCTATTCTCTGTAATTACTTGGTAACTGTATTATTAAATAAACTGTTAAGATGCATCGTAAGACATGGTACGCCGGTACGTGCGGTATAAACGGCCATGGGCTTATTATATGAATTGCGTATTATGGTCAAATGTGTGTGTTATACGGGGCTTTGGATCCATTGGTTTCGTAACCTTGATGCAACCATTCCTAATGGTTCGGTCACTATAGGACGGACGTCATTAGTTGGTGTGGGTCACTCGGGGTTGGACTTGATCATGCCACTAATGTTATGTACGGTATGTTGTGCAATGACTGGGGCACTGTCATTGTATTATAGGTCCCTCGGGACAGCATCAACCTTGCTGAGAATGGGTAATATCTCGAGTAGACCATATATGAGAGTTATGACTTATAAAGCATTAGCTTTTCTGCATTAAAACGTTTAAGTAATTATCGCCGGTTCTACACCATAAGCTTTGAAAACCCTAAAACCCATTAAATGATGTATTAGCGGAAGTAATGCCATCTTTTTTGTTATTACTCAAATTGCACGTTTACTTTATTTAATTAGGCTCATTTCATACCTAAGTGTGAGGTTTACTTACTAAGTTGTTAGACTTATGCGGTTATTATTCTTTAGGTGACCTAATTTACTACTATGGAAGTGGCAATAGTTGCTATTACCTGCCTGGTTATGTTTTACTTACAATTACAAGTTTGTCTTTATTATTTAGTAGCTCCACGTTCTTATTTGATGGAATGTAGTAAATCTCAGATTTATTCACATTCCTTTACATTTACTCTGACAGTTTTATAAGGGTGATTACCTGTTTGGCCACAAGTTGGCTCAACTGGGTAGATTGCCAATGAATCCACCGGATTCGCCGAGGCTAATTTTGGGGGCGTTACACCCTCAAACTACCAACTACTTACAATTTGGCCACTTCGTTAGGGAGTACCGTCAAAATGGATGGAAAAGGGAAAACGACGTTGTTTTGGGGCTGCAGAGTTACTAAAATGCCATTTTTAAAAGAAAAAATCAAATTAAAAAAAAAAGGTCTCTAAACGCTGTTGTTTCGATTTCAAGCGAAAACCCCCTTCTTCCACTAAATGTTGCCGTGCTCTTTCCTTCTCAATCAAAGCACCTTGTCTAGGAAATAACCCACGTCCAGCGAAGAACCACGAATCCCAGCAGATCTTGTTCATGTTTTGAGATTTCTAGGTCTGTAGATCTTGAAGATAGCCTAGATTTTACCGCTTCTGTTGAAGGATACGTTGCACGGCTTCAAGTTGTCCAGCAAAGAACCCCCCATCCAGCAGCTAGGTTTAACACTAATTTGAATTGAGTTTTCCTATTTTTTAGTGTTTGTGGAGTTCTCTTTCTCTATGGTTTAGGTTCAGTTTATTGAAGGTTTGATTTGGGTGAAGGGAAATCGATTTTATAGTGAGAGAAAAATGATATGGGTCCCTTTGTTTTTTGTTAGCAACTTGTTCCTTTCACATGCAATTTGTTTCTTTCAAGATTTCAATTCGTCACACCTTCAATGATGGAGAAGACTGCAATTGAGTTTGTTGATGATGATGTGAGGGCCTGTGGACTGTCGGTGGGAAGTTTGTCGGCGAAGTCTACCACTATGTGTATGAAATGCCTATGCGGAATTGAATCACCAATTATGACTTCTCACACGCAAAAAAAATCTTGGTAGAAGGTTTATTGGATGCGGTAAATACATGGTGTGAATTTAGGTTTTTAAAAATTAGGGGTTTTACGAAATAAGTTTCTTAGGGTTTATTTGTGAATCGTGGGTCACTAACATTTTTGTTCAGAATTATATTGTTTGACTCGATCTATCTCAAGTTTGCCTTTTCTTTTGGAGATATGTATTTTATTGCTGGGTATTTTGCATTATTTTTAGAAATTGATGGGTAATCTGCAGTATTTTGAGCCATTGAACACTTGGTAAGATAGTGTAAAACCTCCTAAAAAAGCTATGGAGACAGGTATAGAAAGATGGAAACCAATTCTTGTAGGGCAGTTTTTAGATAAACATTTACCCTTTTTCCTGGTAAAAAATATTGTTGATAGTATGTGAGTCAGTGTGGTAGAGTTGAGCTTTTTTTAAAGGAGAATAGTCTCTTTAGTTTTAGATTTGTTGATGAGAAAATAGGAGATGCGGTCTTGGAGCCTAAATTTTGGCATATTGCAAATAAACCATTGATATTAAGGAAATGATAACTATGCGCATAACTGCCCAATTGTAAAACTGACTTTGCGTAAAATTCCTTTATGGATCAAATTGGTAGATCTACCCATGGAGTTTTGGAGCCCTATTTTGTCTTTGCTTTTGATTCAGTTTTAACATTATGTGTTGAGCAAATTTAATTCTTGAAGTTATTTTAGGGAGACTAAATTATATTACGCTTTGTTTGTAAATGTTTTTTGATCGAAATTTTTTTTTGATGTGAAAAACAAAAATTTAGTTTTGTATGTTTTATGTTTTGAGTTATCACTCAAAACATAAATCTCTCATGATGGTTCTGCAAGGCGAATGTTAAACAGTATGTATGATGGACTTTCATGAGGTTTTTGATTTGTTGTTACTTTTTTGGATTAAAGAAGTGCATAACTTGAATGCATAGTTGTAAGGACATTTGTTTGATAGATATGGCTTAAAATATTTTACAGCACCTATGTTGTTCTTTTAAGGGTTGTGATTAATTAATTTTGCTCTCTTTTAAGGGCTTAGGATTCAATTTTTTTTATTTAGGTTCTTTAAATATATAGAATGAACAATTGGTGACTAATTCTCATTTATGAAATATGTAGAACGAAGGTAATTGTGGTTGTGATTATTTTATTTGGGTTGATGAAGAAGCTATGCTCCCTATGTTACAGTTCAATGCCCAAATAGCTGATCAGAAAAAGGGTTTTGAAACTGAACTATCGAAATTGACGTTTTAGATTGATGTTGAAAAGTGCAAAAATAATAGCTTGGAAAAAAACTTCAAGATGTTATTAGTTACTTGTTTGATTTTAGCATTTTTATTGTTGTCTTGTTTTGTTAGTGATAGGAAGAAACATCATTGTATTTAGGGCAATGTTGCCGTGAGAGGGAGAAACATATGTAGTTTAGGGTTTAGTATTTAGTGGCTTGTCTTAAGTGCGAAAACAATGTTGCATATTAAATTTTATTAAACTTCTTTTGTTGATGCAACTATTAATGTATGGACTTTTACTCAACTTGCTATTAATTTACAAAGTTATTTCTTGTTGATGGTGTTGGTGCAATGATGATATGATTTGTACATGATATGGATATGATAAAATGCATCTATATATCCTCCATTCTTGAGCTTTGGTAATTACTGCCCTTATGGTATTAGCGTATTATTGGTATAATATAATGATTTGCTATTGACTAGAACTAAAGTGATAAGGATCACATGCATAAGTCATGTTGTTCATTGTTTTTGTGACTGCTTGCCTTCTATCACTAGTGACCATAAAATTGATTATATAAGTGGGTTTTAGGTCGCATGCAATACTTAGTCTCAATTTGCTTTTACCTCTATGTTGGTTTTTGCAATGTAATCAATTAAGCTCCGGCTAATATTTAAACAATTCAACGACTTTCTTGAGGAAGACTTCTCAATTTGCCTTAACCTCTATATTGATTGCTGCAATGTATGAAATTATAGATGTAATATATTATTCTGCCCGCAAGTTGAAAGTGCAATTGCTGCTCTCAACTGAAAATACATTTTAAAATGCATCTATATATCCTCCATTCTTAAGCATTAACATTGGGAACCACTTCAGCTATGTTGTAGAGTATTATTGGGATACAATTTATTGTACATTGAACCTGTAATATAAAGAAAGCCACAAGCAAAATAATCATAATCTATTGGGAAAAGAAGCTGTGACAAAAAGAAAAAAGAAAAAAGAAAAAGACTAGATGACTAATAAAAGATCTAACAAGATGACTAATGACCAAATGTTGCTTCACAATCCCTTTCTTTGGATATAATATTTTTGTTAATCTGGCTTCTTCCTTTATTTCTTATTAGCTTCCATTACTGTAATTGCCTTCTTCACGGTTGGTATGATAGTTTTACCTCATTTGGCAGGTGTTAATGTACATGTAGTAGTAAGCCCTAATTATGGTTAAGGTGGCTGAGAAGATCCAATTGGTTGAGCAGACCCTTTTGGTTGCGATGTCCCATGTTGCAGCGTCAACAAGTGTGTGCTCACATTAACCAACCATCAAATTCAAATGAAAAATAAAAAATAAAAGACACACTTAATGTATGAAGTACTAACAGTAGTACTAGCATTGCTCACAATAGCATTGTTCTGAGAAAGTGTGAATTGTGTTTGTGGAGGTCTATACAAACATACTGTGTTGACAGTACCCTGAAACTATGTAACATTAAAATATTAACTCTCATTCAAAAGTAAAATGTACTTTAAATTAAATGAACCACAATGAAATATTGTTATAAATAGCTTGTTCACACTAGCATTGCTCTGAGACTATGTGGACTGTGTTTGAGGAGGTCCGTACAACCGTACTGTGTTGACAGTACCCTGAAACTATGCAACATTAAAATATTAACTTTCATTCAAAAGTAAAATGCACTTTAAATTAAATGAACTACATTGAAATATTATTAAAAATAGCTTGCTCACACTACCATTGCTCTGAGACTATATGGACTATGTTTAAGGAGGTTCGTACAATCTAGTTGTTGGTCCACCTCTATGCAGTCTAGTAGGTCCTCCCCTAGTCCTTGGCCCACCTCTTTGCAGTCCAATAGACCTTGCTGGAGTATGTTGACCCATACCCCTACCCCTTTTATTCCCTCTTCCTCTAGAAGATGCATCAGTTGCTTATACAATATGCAAAGATGATGTAGACTTAGTAAATCAAATGTAATGAAGTTATGGCAATGAGTAGATCACATATTAACAGTTTCAAACTTATTGTTTCAACAGCAGTGGTTGGCTGGGAAGTTGGAGTTTGACCATGTAAACTTGTACCACTACCATCTTGTACCTATGATAATAAACTTGTCGAACATTAACATATTATAATCAAAAATAAAAAATAAAAAATAAAACATGACAAAGCTCCAGTAGTAGCTTACCCTATGCTGTCTTGCACTTTTGCTTTCTTTCCTGTAATTCACTGCCTCTCTTCTGTTTTGTGGACATGTTCTGGTATTGTGTCTAATCCCTTTGCATTTGGAACATCTCATCGTAACTCCACCATTTCTCATACGATATTGATTAACATGCTCTTATAGACCCCTTGTCTGTAATTTTTTGGGCCTCCCTAGTTGTATTCTACGTAAAGGGGTTCACATGGTCGTAGTTTATTTTCACCCATTAGTCCTCTCCAAGCATTAGATAAACAATTTTGTCATATGCTTTTTTATATATCTCAATAGTATACTACATAATCTTCGGGGTTTACATTAAAAAACCAAATTGCAGACAATGCATGTGCACATGGGATTCCTGTCAAGTCTCACTGTCTACAGCCACAAGTTCTCCTCAACAAATTTACAACATACTGCTTGTTATTGTGTGTTACTTTATATAATACAGCCCCATCATATGTGCTATAGAATTGCCCAGCAAATTGTCCAATTTCGTCCAATTTTACAACAACCATTGGACAAAGCCTACCAGTCATAGTGCGGATGTCATCCATCTTTGTTTGATATCTCTTTATCAACTTCTTCCTTATCATCTCCAGCATGAATATGATCGGAAGGTCACATGCCTTCAAAATGTAAGTATTGAAGCACTCACACAAGTTGTTCACAAGTAGATCATACTTGGGGAATATATCGAACCAAGCCATGGACCATAAGCTTGGGTCAATCTTTGACAAATAGTTGTATGCATCCTGACTTATAAGCTTCAATTTATTCATTTCCTTATGGAATCCAACTTTAGTGTATGCTGCAGCTGCAGCCCATAACTTATCCTTCAATGCAAGACCACGATGAACCACATCTCTATAGTTTGCATACAAATGCCTTACACAAAACGGATTGTTACCCCCGGGAAGGACCACATCAAAAGCTGGTTGCAACCCATATACTCAGTTACAATAATAAAACAAAAATTGGTTACTTTTTGATGAAAACAAAAAAAGAAAAAAAGAAAAAAAAAAGAAACATAATAAACTTAAAATATAGTTACCTTTTAACGATCAGAAATAAATGTTCATCATTGTGCAGGAGGGGTGCCAAGATCTAATAGCAAAGTCTCAAGAAACCATATCCAACTATCTTTGGTTTCTGCCTCAACAATTGCAAGTGCCACTAGGTATATGTTATTATTGCCATCCCTCAAAATGGTAGACAAAAGTTGTCCCTTATAAGTCTCCTTAAAAAAAAATCAATCTAACCCAATGATAGGCCTACAACCAGCTCGAAAACCTTTCTTTATGGCAACCAAAGAGAAATACAACTTATGAAAACATGTTGGATGGTTAGGTAAAGGTCTAACTGTTTCACAATAATCCTAAAGCCTATTGTATTGAAGCTTTTCTTTTACCTGAATCATTTCCTTAGCAATTCTTCTAGTCTTATACATCTGCCAATTATTAACATCAATACCCCACTTATCTTTGACTTCCCCAAGAATTGCCTTCAATGGCATGTTAGGTTGTACTCTAAACTAGGGTTGGCAAAACGGGTCACCCGGCACGACCCGTTTAAGACCCGAATGACCTGCGACCCGTTTAAATAAACGGGTCTAACGGGTAGACCTGTGAAATTCACGGGTCACCCGACACGAACCCGTGAACCCGTTTAAGTTAAACGGGTATAACGGGTCCACACGACCCGGCACGACCCGTCTGAACACTAACCAGTAACCATACCCTTTGGTTTTGTTTTGTGCCTATGAGAAACAAAAACTGAAAAACAGAGGCTCTGTTTTTGGAGGCTAAGCATTCAGGAAAAAAATCAATATGGGATAACCGATAATTGATGAAATGAGAAATCCATAATCTCGATTCCCAAAGATCTTACTTGATTTTCTTCTGCGCCCTGTGACTTCTTTCTCTACACCAATCTATCCATTGATTCAAAACCCACAGTATGCTAACCAAGATTGCAGCAACAATCACAACCATCCAAGAAACCCATGCCCATTTGGGAATCATATTCCCAGCAGCCCTACTTGCATAAAACACCCCCATCTTATAAACGACGAGCGTTCCCAAAATCCCTCTAATAACAGAATAAAATGCATAAAAAAGAAGGGACAAAAATTCATCCAATTTCGCAGCTGCAGGTGCATCAGCTCAACGAGCGGAGAGCTGAAGCCTGAGAGAGAGCAGCGGCCGGCGAGCAGGAGAGAGAGCGATAGCCAGTGAGCGGGAGAGAGAGCGGCGGCTGGCAAGGGGGAGAGAGAGCGACGGCCGACGAGCGGGAGAGAGAGTGAGTGAGACTGACTCTGAGCGGCGAGCGAGAGAGACTGAGAGGCTCAGACCTGAGCGGCGACGCGAGCGGGGCTGCGGGCATCTGGAGAGTCTGGAGAGAGAATGAGAGAGTGTGCGTGAAAAAGAAAGAAAAAAATTAGGTTTCACTGAATAGTCTGAATCACTTTAGCCTTTAGGTGTAAAAAAAATAAAAAAAAAGGGGTCTGGCAGGTCACCCGCGGGTGACCCACGACACGACCTGTTTAATGAAGATAAACGGGTCGACCCGTTTACAACCTAAACCCGTTTAATGTAAACCCAAACCTGCTAATTTCGTGNATTAAATGAACCACAATGAAATATTGTTATAAATAGCTTGCTCACACTAGCATTGCTCTGAGACTATGTGGACTGTGTTTGAGGAGGTCCGTACAACCGTACTGTGTTGACAGTACCTTGAAACTATGCAACATTAAAATATTAACTTTCATTCAAAAGTAAAATGCACTTTAAATTAAATGAATTACAATGAAATATTATTAAAAATAGCTTGCTCACACTACCATTTCTCTGAGACTATGTGGACTATGTTTAAGGAGGTTCGTACAATCTAGTTGTTGGTCCACCTCTATGCAGTCCAGTAGGTCCTCCCCTAGTCCTTGGCCCACCTCTTTGCAGTCCAGTAGACTTTGCTGGAGTATGTTGACCCATACCCCTACCCCTTTTATTCCTTCTACCTCTAGAAGATGCATCAGTTGCTTATACAATATGCAAAGATGATGTAGACTTAGTAAATCAAATGTAATGAAGTTATGGCAATGAGTAGATCACATATTAACAGTTTCAAACTTATTGTTTCAACAGCAGTGGTTGGCTAGGAAGTTGGAGTTTGACCATGTAAACTTGTACCATTACCATCTTGTACCTATGATAACAAACTTGTCGAACATTAACATATTATAATCAAAAATAAAAATAAAAAATAAAACATGACAAAGTTCCAGTAGTAGCTTACCCTATGCTGTCTTGCACTTTTGCTTTCTTTCCTGTAATTCACTGCCTCTCTTCTGTTTTGTGGACATGTTCTGGTATTGTGTCTAATCCCTTTGCATTTGGAATATCTCATTGTAACTCCACCATTTCTCATACGATATTGATTAACATGCTCTTATGGACCCCTTGTCTGTAATTTTTTGGGCCTCCCTAGTTGTATTCTACGTAAAGGAGTTCACATGGTCGTAGTTTGTTTTCACCCATTAGTCCTCTCCAAGCATTAGATAAACAATTTTGTCATATGCTTTTTTATATATCTCAACAGTATACTACATAATCTTCGGGGTTTACATTAAAAAACCAAATTGCAAACATTGCATGTGCACATGGGATTCCTGTCAAGTCTCACTGTCTACAGCCACAAGTTCTCCTCAACAAATTTACAACATACTGCTTGTTATTGTGTGTTACTTCATATAATACAGCCCCATCATATGTGCTATAGCAATGCCCAGCAAATTGTCCAATTTCGTCCAATTTTACAACAACCATTGGACAAAGACTATCAGTCATAGTGCGGATGTCATCCTTCTTTGTTTGATATCTCTTTATCAACTTCTTCCTTATCATCTCTAGCATGGATATGATTGGAAGGTCACATGCCTTCAAAATGTAAGTATTGAAGCACTCACAAGTTGTTCACAAGTAGATCATACTTGGGGAATATATCGAACCAAGCCCTGGACCATAAGCTTGGGTCAATCTTTGACAAATAGTTGTATGCATCCTGACTTATAAGCTTCAATTCATTCATTTCCTTATGGAATTCAACTTTAGTGTATGCTGCAGCTGCAGCCCATAACTTATCCTTCAATGCAAGACCACGATGAACCACATCTCTATAGTTTGCATACAAATGCCTTACACAAAACGTATTGTTACCCCCGGGAAGGACCACATCAAAAGCTGGTTGCAACCCATATACTCAGTTACAATAATAAAACAAAAATTGGTTACTTTTTGATGAAAAAAAAAAAGAAAACAAAAAAGAAACATAATAAACTTAAAATATAGTTACCTTTTGACGATTAGAAATAAATGTTCATCATTGTGCAGGAGGGGTGCCAAGATCTAATAGCAAAGTCTCAAGAAACCATATCCAACTATCTTTGGTTTCTGCCTCAACAATTGCAAGTGCCACTAGGTACATGTTATTATTGTCATCCCTCAAAATGGTAGACAGAAGTTGTCCCTTATAAGTCTCTTTAAAAAAAAATCAATCTAACCCAATGATAGGCCTACAATCAGCTCGAAAACCTTTCTTCATGGCAACCAAAGAGAAATACAACTTATGAAAACATGTTGGATGGTTAGGTAAAGGTCTATCAACCTTCATCATCACACAACTACCCCGGTTCGTTTGTCTAACTGTTTCACAATAATCCTAAAGCCTATTGTATTGAAGCTTTTCTTTTACCTGAATCATTTCCTTAGCAATTCTTCTAGTCTTATACATCTGCCAATTATTAACATCAACACCCCACTTATCTTTGACTTCCCCAAGAATTGCCTTCAATGGCATGTTAGGTTGTACTCTAAACTAGGGCTGGCAAAACGGGTCACCCGGCACGACCCGTTTAAGACCCGGATGACCCGTGACCCGTTTAGTATAAACCCAGACACGACCTATTTAAATAAACGGGTCTAACGGGTAGACCCATGAAATTCACAGGTCACCCGACACGAACCTATGAACCCGTTTAAGTTAAACGGGTATAACGGGTCCACACGACCCGGCACGACCCGTCTGAACACTAACCAGTAACCCTACCCTTTGGTTTTGTTTTGTGCCTATGAGAAACGAAAACTGAAAAACAGAGGCTCTGTTTTTGGAGGCTAAGCATTCAGGAAAAAAATCAATATGGGATAACCGATAATTGATGAAATGAGAAATCCATAATCTCGATTCCCAAAGATCTTACTTGATTTTCTTCTGCGCCCAGTGACTTCTCTCTCTACACCAATCTATCCATAGATTCAAAACCCACAGTATGCTAACCAAGATTGCAGCAACAATCACAACCATCCAAGAAACCTATGCCCATTTGGGAATCATATTCCCAGCAGCCCTACTTGCATAAAACACCCCCATCTTATAAACGACGAGTGTTCCCAAAATCCCTTTAACAACAGAATAAAAGGCATAAAAAGGAAGGGACAAAAATTCATCCGATTTCGCAGCTGCAGATGCATCAGCTCAACGAGCGGAGAGCTGAAGCCTGAGAGAGAGCAGCAACCGGTGAGCAGGAGAGAGAGCGGCAGCCAGTGAGTGGGAGAGAGAGCGGCGGCCGACGAGCGGGAGAGAGAGTGAGTGAGACTGACTCTGAGCGGCGAGCGAGAGAGACTGAGAGGCTTAGACCTGAGCGGGGCTGCGGGCATCTGGAGAGTATGGAGAGAGAATGAGAGAGTGTGCGTGAAAAAGAAAGAAAAAAATTAGGTTTCACTGAATAGTTTGAATCACTTTAGCCTTTAGGTGTTAAAAAAAAAATAAACGGGTCTGGCGAGTCACCCGCGGGTGACCCACGACACGACCCGTTTAATGAAGATAAACGGGTCGACCCGTTTACGACCCAAACCCGTTTAATGTAAACCTAAACCTGCTAATTTCGTGTCGTGTTCGTGTCGAATTGTCGGGTTGTGTCAAAATTGCCAGCCCTACTCTAAACTTGTTAATAAGTTTATCAGCAATCTAGGATGATTTCACAATTGAATTCCTATGCTTTCTTGTACAAGTGTGTTTGACCTGTATTGATCTAATTTCAAATGACTCCTCATCCTTACATTTACGATCGTAAACCCAATACTTGCAACCTGGATCCCTACATACCACAATACATTTGGCCAGGAAATTCTTTTTGAACCTTATATCCTTCCCGTTTCTTAAATTGTTCTCTCTAATAGCTTCTCTAAAAATTTTGATTGAGGGAAATGTCTGTCCATTACTCAACTGTGGGTTGTACATGTCAGTTTGTTGAAACTCTGTTCGCCTAGTTACACATGTGGCAAGAGAATCAACCTCATTCTCCTCATCACTTATGGGAGGGGATACAAGAATGTCACTTCGTGCCATATCTGAGTTTGCATCATCATCATCAACCTCATCACCATAGCATTCACCCATTCTACTAGCTTGTATTATTGCTCTCTCCGCATTTGTATTTTGATTATCACCCTCCGCCTCTTCACCACTCTCATTCTCATCATCATTATCCTCCTCTGCATCTTCACCCTCATTACCATCCTCATCACCCTCAACACCACCCTCCTCAACAATGCCCCCTTCCATGGATGGCCCAAGAAGATTGTTATCTTCATCAAACAAGTCTGGTTCTAACATCTCTTCCCAATAAGGATCATCTCGATCAATCCTACTATTTTCACCATATTCACCATCATTATCATCATTATAGTCTTCATATTCATCATCATTAACTCTAGGCTCATCAAATGAAACAAGATACAATTTAATAACCAGTACCTTTACATGTGCAGCAATCATTTCCAACACATTATAGTCTGATGAAATTAATTTTAGACCACTTTGGATAATACAACCTGAGTGTACGTAATACACAAGATCCCCTGACTTGTATCCATACTTTTTTACTATACCCTCAATCTCAAAAAATGACAGCTTGTCTTCGTCAAACTTCTCATCATACATATATACCTCACCCCCCACATATGCGCATGTAAATCCCCTATTACTCTTATAACCGTAATGCACTTCAAATCCAAACTCTCGTGTAGTCATCTTAAACAATCAAAGAAATAAAGAAAATTAACAAATCAATAAAATATTAAACAAATAAAGCTTAAGTAAATATTAAGTTGATGAGAAGTTTGATACAATGAGATTCACATACAGCCAATGAGATTCATTAATTAAATGGTCAAATGCACATGCATGAGTATACGGCATGCAATCTAAAGTATGGGCACATCTTGGGACCACATATTCTTACACAATAGAATATGGACACATGCAACATATGAAAAGATGCATTTTTGTGGTCCAAACCCTCCCGTTTTAATTGAAGGAGTTCAAAGAGCTATACATAGGGCTGTTGAGTGAGCGAAGCGTCTCGCGAGCAAGCTTGGGCTCGGCTTGCATAAGCTAGGCTTGTGCTCGACTCGAATATTAAATGAAGCGTTTTGTGAACACAAATCTTGGTTCGAATATTAAACGAAGTAAGCTTGGCTCGACTTGGCTAAACTCGTGAATCAGCTCGTATATATATATATATATATATTAAGAATTGCAATAATTAATTGATTATATGTTGAACCCATTTGATAGCCCAGCCCATAATTTTATTCATTAAATTTGGTGGAGTTACTAAAATTATGTTGTTGTTTTGTTGGTTGTAAATGAAAAATGCCTAATTAACTAAGCCCACTAAGTAGTCCAAATAAGACTTAAGGCAAATCCTTAGAGCCTATTTGGGTCTGCGGTTGCAGACCCAAAAAGTGCTTCTAAACCCTGAAAAGCCCGTTTCATAAAAAATAGGGTCGTTTGGTAAAATCCTTTGAAAGGGCTTTTGAATTTTCAAACACCCCAAACCCACGTTTAGTCCAAAGCTCAAATTCGAGGCTTTTGACAAAACAGACTTCCAACCAAAAGGCACGCCGCAGTTTTGGTTTAATCAAAATAACAACATTGCCAAAAATATCCAAAATATTTCACATATTTACAACATTACCAATATATATACAAATTTTTTCATGCCTTGCGCCTTCTCCGCAGATTTGAGAGCAACAAACCCTTCTGTGAATTTGAGAGCTGGTGAATCTCGTCGCCTGTCTTCGAGAGTAGCATATCATGGTAAGTCTAATTTTTCTTTTGATTTCTAGATAATCTTGTTTTTTCGAGTGTCAAGGAGAGAAAGAGAGACGGGAGTTTGAAGTTTTTGGCCACAAAAATCATGACCAAGATAAGTTGTTTACATAGCAAGAAAAAAATCATGGTAAGCAGTATGGTTTATGGACTGAAAATGAGAGAGAGAGCCAAGGTTTGCTTGCTTATTGAACAAGAGAGAAGAAAGAGAATTGAAAATACGAATGAGGTAGTCTGGACCGTCTGGTAGATAACGCTTGAGTGGCTGGATTTTTTACATTGCTTTTTTTTTTGCCTTGTTTTTGATGCTTTAATTTTTCTGCATCTTCACGTGGAGCGCACTGCACATCTCCCTATACCTCTTTTTCTCTCGCACGTTGCACGTTGCACGTCGCATAGGCAAAGCCATTTATTTCTCTTTTTCTCTCTCACGTAGCACATCACATAGGTAGCATAGGCAGTATTCTGTTTTTGATATTCTTTCTCTCTCTCACGTGGAGTCTTCTGTTGTACAACAACATGTATGAGAATAACTTCTATAAGGAGCTGGTGTAAACCAGCTCCTTTGTACCTGCCAATTAGAATTAGACACCTAGGATTTTTACACCAAAAGAAATAAAGTGAAAAACACTAGATTAAACACCCACTTCCCACTAAAAATAAAACCCTACTTTTTCTCCTCTTCCCCCCTCCTCCTTCTCTCTCTCTCTCTCTCTCTCTCTCTACGCCGTGAATGCCAGCCAAGAGCTTCTCTCTCTCTCTCCACACGCTGTGAATTGCAGCCCTGTGAATTCTATCGTCTTCTCAATAAAAAAATCACAGTTATCCTGATTCAATAAAATCATCACAAAATGATATTTTATCAAGTTCTTCAAAATGATATTCAATAAAATCATCACACAAAAAAAATCACGCTCCATCCGGTGAGAGAGAAAACAGATAAATATAAAAAATCACGTTGTATTTGTGCAAATGAAAAACTGCATTGTGAGAGAAAAACAGAGAAATAATTTTGGTGAGAGAGAAATTGCGTCGTGACTGTGAGTGAGAGAGGAGAAAGCATTGGGCAGCAGAGAAATTTTTTATATTTATCTGCTGCCAGCATGTGTCTATGAGAGTGAGAGTGAGAGAGGAGAGAGAGAGGGGAGCACCAAAGGGAATAACTTCGTCCACGGTAANGGGGGGGGGGGGGAAGAGGAGAAAAAATAGGGTTTTGTTTTTAGTGGGAAGTGGGTGTTTAATCTAGTGTTTTTCACTTTATTTCTTTTGGTGTGAAAATCCTAGGTGTCTAATTCTAATTGGTGGGTACAAAGGAGCTGGTTTACACCAGCTCCTTATAGAAGTTATTCTCCAACATGTATATGCTTTGAGATATGAGAAGATTTGTTTTCAAACTCTATTTCTCTCTCATACACCACCGCCTCATGCTCTTCAGTTTTTTTTTTTTTTTAATATAAAATGCTTTTCAATTTTATCATTTGCAAAACTTGATTTCACATCATGATACTCACAAAAAAAAAAACCCTTAAACATCATACTCATTTTATATATATAACGTGTAGATCTTGTTTGAGATATTATTTTTTATTATATTTTTGTTGCCCTTTTATTAGATGGACGTACATATTATTCGTGCAAATATGATTTTTTATATTATATTAAGTGATCATTTTAAACAACTTTTTAATTTTTAATAGTGTTTAACATATTTTTTATTTATAATTTTATCAGCTTATTTATTATGTGAAAAACATGAGTAAAAAATGTCAAAGTAACATTGTTGTTGCTACTACAGATACTCAGATAAAGAAAGTAGTTTGGACTGAAAAAATGTTAAAAGATTATCTTGACATATGTATTACTGAGATTCATGCTGGTAACCGCCCAAGAACACATTTCAATAAGACTGGATGGAAAACTGTGATACATAAATTTAATGAAAAAACTCAAAAACAATATTACTATAAACAACTAAAGAACAAGTGAGATAATTTGAAAAAGATTGGAACATTTGGAAGAGATTGATAGGCAAGAAAACTGGCTTTGGATGGGATCCGATGAAAAAGATAATTGATGCGCCCGATGATTGGTGGGAAAAAAATTGCATGTATTATATTTGTACTTATTTATTTTTGTTTAAATGATTAAAAAAATGTTTATTATTGATTTTTACATATATCTAAATACAGAAAGTTCCAGAAGCAACCAAGTTTCGCACGACAGGTTTGGCTCATGCTATGAAGTTGAAAATATTGTTTAGAGATATAATTGTCACTGGGGAGGGATCTTGGGCACTATCCATAGGGTTGGTTCCTAATGATATTGGTGTCATATATGGTGAAGATGGAATGCTAAATATAGATGACAATGTTGTAGAAGGTTTAGATGTTTTGAATGATGAACCAAATCTCAATACACATGGCATTAATGATATTCCTGTTGATTTAGATACGCGGGATAAATGAAATAAGAAGTTTGGTCTTGCGATCCAATGTAAGAAAAGAAAGAAAGGAGTTCAAATCGTTAGTCAGCATTGAGTCGTATTTATGATGTAATAGAAAGTAAGAATACAGTGACATCTAAGAGCTACGATAAATCTGGATGTAGTATTGAAGAGATTATGGATGTTGTTCGGGGGATTGCTGAAAGAGAAAATGACATTGACATCTTTAAGTTTGCAACTGAGATATTTCTTAAAATGTCACATAGAGAGATGTTTGTGACTATTAAAGAGCCATGGTTGCAGATTGACTTTATTAAGCGAATGGAAAATAAATAAATTAATCGTCGTAGCATGGATTAATGTTGTTATTTTTTAATGTTGTTTTGTTATGAACTATCTGAAAAGCTGTAAGGATTTATTTGAATGTTATTTTTTTTTAATGTGTTGATTTGTGTACTAAGGTGAGTTTATTATAATATTTTATAACTACGTAGATATCTCTTTTTCTTATGTTTTATGGGTGCTTCTATATGTATTTTGTGTTTATTTATTTATTTGTTTTCCTTACAGACATGGACAATAGTGATTATAGCACTCAAGATGATACAAGTGATAGTGATTATGATGAAGAGGAAAATGAAAATGAAAATTATGTTTTAATTCTAGCAGCTGCAGCAGTAGAATTTGTTAAGAACTATTATATGCCATATATTGCAAAGGAATCTTGTAGGACATCTTCTCAAACAGGTTATAAGTGGGTTGTGGAGATTTTACAAGGTAATCCTGATAGGTGCAAACAAAATTTCATAATGGAAATATACGTATTCATTTATTTGTGTAAAGAGTTGAAGGAAAGATATCATTTAAGAGGTACTAGGAAATTAACTGTTGAAGAGTTGGTGGCTATGTTTTTGAATACTTTAGGCCATGGGTTTGGGAATAGAATAGTGCAAGAAAGGTTTCAACATTCAAGAGAAACAGTTCGTAGACATTTTAATCTTGTTTTAATGACCCTTTCAAGAATGTCGATTGACGTTATTAATCCTATTGATAGGGAGTTTAGGGGTGTTCCAAGAAAAATTCGTGATGATGAGCAATATTGGCCATATTTCNAGTCGTATTTATGATGTAATAGAAAGTAAGAATACAGTGACATCTAAGAGCTACGATAAATCTGGATGTAGTATTGAAGAGATTATGGATGTTGTTCGGGGGATTGCTGAAAGAGAAAATGACATTGACATCTTTAAGTTTGCAACTGAGGTATTTCTTAAAATGTCACATAGAGAGATGTTTGTGACTATTAAAGAGCCATGGTTGCAGATTGACTTTATTAAGCGAATGGAAAATAAATAAATTAATCGTCGTAGCATGGATTAATGTTGTTATTTTTTAATGTTGTTTTGTTATGAACTATCTGAAAAGCTGTAAGGATTTATTTGAATGTTATTTTTTTTTAATGTGTTGATTTGTGTACTAAGGTGAGTTTATTATAATATTTTATAACTACGTAGATATCTCTTTTTCTTATGTTTGATGGGTTCTTCTATATGTATTTTGTGTTTATTTATTTATTTGTTTTCCTTACAGACATGGACAATAGTGATTATAGCACTCAAGATGATACAAGTGATAGTGATTATGATGAAGAGGAAAATGAAAATGATGTTTTAATTCTAGCAGCTGCAGCAGTAGAATTTGTTAAAAACTATTATATGCCATATATTGCAAAGGAATCTTGTAGGACATCTTCTCAAACAGGTTATAAGTGGGTTGTGAAGATTTTACAAGGTAATCCTGATAGGTGCAAACAAAATTTCATAATAGAAATACACGTATTCATTTATTTGTGTAAAGAGTTGAAGGAAAGATATCATTTAAGAGGTACTAGGAAATTAACTGTTGAAGAGTTGGTGGCTATGTTTTTGAATACTTTAGGCCATGGGTTTGGGAATAGAATAGTGCAAGAAAGGTTTCAACATTCAAGAGAAACAGTTAGTAGACATTTTAATCTTGTTTTAATGGCCTTTTCAATAATGGCGATTGACATTATTAATCCTATTGATAGGGAGTTTAGGGATGTTCCAAGAAAAATTCGTGATGATGAGCAATATTGGCCATATTTCAAAAATTGTATCGAAGCCATTGATGGAACCCATGTACCAGTTAAAATTTCTCCATCAAAACAAATACCATATATTGGTCGAAAAGGGACCCATACTCAGAATGTTATGGCTGTTTGTGATTTTCATATGTGTTTCACTTTGTTTGGGCTGGATGGGAAAGTACTACACATGATATACGTATTTTTTTAGAAGCTATTCGAAAGGAAGAATTGCGATTTCCACACCCTCCTAGAGGTTTGTATTTAATAAAAATAACAATTATGAATTATACATGAAAAAAATATACTTTTCAATATTTTTTATGACCGTTATTCGCATATTTATTGCAGGAAAGTATTACTTGGTAGATGCAGGATATCCTCACATGAAAGGATACATGGGGCCATACAAAGGGGAGCGGTATCATCTACCAGACTTTTGTCGTGGAAGCCAACCGAGGGGTATGCATGAAATTTTTAATTATACGCATTCATCACTTAGATGCACTATTGAAAAAACATTTGGAGTTTGGAAAAATAAGTGGAAGTTATTGCATTGCATGTCGAATTTTCCTTATGATAAACAAGTGAAAATCGTGGTGGCGTCTATGGCTCTTCATAACTTCATTAGGAAGCATGCAATAAAAGATGCTGAGTTCCAACCATATGATGATGATGAGGATTTACTACCTACTGACAGTTTAAGCGATAACGAAGCATAAGATGAGTCAAGCATACAACAATCAGATACATCAAATGAAAATTCTATGAACATTGAGAGTGATCAAATTGCTAATCTACTTATGACCCGTTAATGTTATCTTTTTTTATGTTTTTTTGTTACAAGCAATTTAAAATGTCGTAAGGATCTCCTTGAATGTTTTTTTTTTTATTTTTTTATGTGTTAAATACTTTGAAGTATTGTAGTGTTAAAAAGTGTGTTAAATACTTTAAAAAATGAAAGAAAGAAAATGATTGACATCACTTCTTATTACATATAAGTACAAAAGAAAGAAAATGTTGACGTTTTGTTACATAAAATATTACAAAATAATTTGGACTTGTGAAAGCTAACATTAACCATTTTTATATATAAATATTGGTATAAAAAAATAAATAAATATTGGTATAAAATGGAAAAAAAAAAAAAAATTATTACCAACCTTAGGCCTTTATTGTCATTACCAACATGTAATGATTTTACGTAAAATGACATATATTTGGTGTCACATAATATATGTTTTTTAGACTATACTAAAAATAATCATTACATGTCTTTATATTTCATTTTTTACAACTAAAAGCACTTTTTTAGTTTTGTTGCCAAACATCAGTAACATTAAAAAAGCACTTAAGACATGTAGTTACCAAACATGTAATGGCTTTTCAGTAACAACACTTTTGACAAAAGCTCACAGACAAAAACTCTATATCCAAAAGCTCTATTTTTCACCGCAATCACAAACAGGCTCTTAGTCTAAGAGCCTCTAAGGCTAAGGCCTAATTTAGCTAAGGCTTGCTTTTATGACTTTGTCTAGCATTTTCAAAAAAGAAAAGAAGAAGTGCAAATCCTTGTCCCACATCGAGAAGACTAAGCTAACTTCCTCTCATCATTGTCTATAAATAGGATGCACATCTCAATGGCAAAGAAACAAGCGGCCCTCGCCGCATCAATGAGTAAGGCGCTAGTCAATACTTGGCTAAGTGCAACTTCAGTGCAAGCCGGCTAATTTAGCTATTTTATATTATTTAAAGTTTAAATTTTATAAAAAAAATTATGTATTCGAGCTTATGCCGAGCTGGCTTGGGCTTGGCTCGATTAATATAAGAGCCAAGCTCGAACACAGTTTTGGGGCTTGGCTCAAGCTCGAGCTTAAGTAAAAGTTTAACGAGCCGAACTTGAACAAGAAAAGCTCGCTCAAACTCGACTCATTTATACCCCTAGCTATATATATATTGACAGTTCAGGTCTTACATTTAGAGAAAAGCCCACCATCCATCATGGTCATCAGTTAGCCCTATGCATGTTGTTATATGTTATATTTTTCTTCTTTGTTTGGTTACGCAGAAAAATATCTCTTCTCTACACATGCATTAAATAATTAATTTGGGTTTGTAGTTTACAATGTGAAGTCACATACATGTGATGGAAGGGCCAAAAATAATGTCTCAAAACATTTCCCTTTACACTTGATCAACATCTTCTTAAGGTCAAATCCTGTTAGAATTATTCTAGATAGAATACAAATGGGCACAGGACACACACATATATATATATATATATGCTAGCTTTGACAAATTCATCGTACTTATTATGAATTGGCAAACAGGGACATCTATATTCATTGTTTGCACAAATAGAGTTTTAGTAAATGAATTGATGGGTTTTAATGAAATAAAGTACTATTTAATTCACATAGTGGACCACAGAAAAAGGAAAGACAATAAGCAGAACCAAAACCCCCAATAAGCAGATAGGCAAATAAATATACTAAAAAAAATAAAACAAAAACAAAGGGACCCATATCATTTTTCTCTCATTATAAAATCAATTTCCCTCCACCCAAATCAAACCTTCAATAAACTAAACCTAAACCATAGAGAAAGAGAACTCCACAAACGCTAAAAAATAGGAAAACTCAATTCAAATTAGTGTTAAACCTAGCTGCTGGACGAGGGGGTTCTTTGCTGGACAACTTGAAGCCGTGCAACATATCCTTCTACAGAAGCGGTAAAATTTGTGCTATCTTCAAGATCTACAGACCTAGAAATCCCAGAACACGAACAAGATTTGTTGGGATTCGTGGTTCTTCACTGGACATGGGTCATTTCCTAGACAGGGTGCTTTGATTGAGAAGGAAAGAACATGGCAACATTTAGTGGAAGAAGGGGGTTTTCGCTTGAAATCGAAACAACAGCGTTTAGAGACCTTTTTTTCTTTTTCTTTTTTTAATTTGATTTTTTCTTTTAAAAATGGCATTTTAGTAACTCTGCAGCCCCAAAAAAAGTCATNGCACACAATTTGCCCATTTTTTAAAAAATTATTAGTTTTTTTGTCCAATTTTTTTTTTTTTTGGACATATCCACACAAGAGGGGGGAGGGGGATTCGAATTAGTGACCTCCACTTCATTAGGCGTGGTCCTAACCGATTGAGCTACCTCTTGGAAACTTTTTGTCCATTTTTACCATCATTTATCTCCTCTAATTGTTTAATGATCACCCCGTAATCAATGAAGGTTTCATTTTCCTGATTTATTTTTTATTTTTTTATTATGAATAAGCATTAAGCAACTTCATTAACAAACAAATAACCTCATTTACAAATATATATATGCACCCAGTTCCAGTTTCCCGAGTGCCAAAAATTGGGACCAGAACCGGCGTCCCCAATTTTTGGTTTTTTTGCAACCGAAACCAGGTTCCCGATTTCCAGGTTTTCCGGTTCCGGTTTCCCATTTTTTTGACACCCCTAGTTGTAGTTGATGGGAGGAAAAAATTATCACGCCAAAGTATTTTCATTACTTAACAAGTTGTGCCAAACAAAAATGAGTCTATTCGATAAAAAAAACTTGGGGAAACTTCACTTACCCCCTGAACTTTCGCGATTTTTGCAAACATCCCCCCAACGTTTAAAATCTCTTACTTTAGTGTATCTAACTTTGATTTTCTTTCACTTTTCCCCTTCCGTTTGGATTTTTTGTTAAATTTAACGGAAATGTGTAAAATTACTAAAATACCCTTAGTCATTTTTCTCATTTTTCCGTTTAATTTAACTACAATATTTAACGGCATAGGGTATTTGAAACAAACCGAAAGTTTGACATACCAAAGTGAGTTTTTGAATATTGGGAGGGTGTCTACAAAAATCTCGAAAGTTTAGGAAGAGTTATCCAAAAACAAAAACTTTAAAAAACACTTTTCTGACTGTTTTCTTAAAAAAACCTAAAACTACATTTTGGAGGAAGTTTGAAAATGAGGTTCTCTCTATAAACAAGAGCTCTTTTCCCAATACAATCCCAGGATGAATTGACTAGCAAATTCCCTCAATAATTTGCTAGTCCATTCATTGTTGTGTGTACATACTAGCATATGGTTGCTTACTTTTGCGGCAACCTTTAAGAAATGTAGCTTGTGCTCTTGCCTTGATTACTTGCTAGGTACCCTACATCAAAAACACATTATTTTTTTAATTAACATGGGACATCCATATGATTTTTTTAATAATGTTCATGTCCCCATTAATATGCTTACAAATAAAAAGAGTTGGAATTTTCAATTAGACTAATCAAATGATACAGAGAAAAGAACTCCAATGGCTACAGCCATCCAATCAAATCACTTGTGTTGGATACTCTTTCGAATCAAACAATAAATTAAGAATCAAACTTTGTCAGACAAACACTGAGAAAAGCATCTCTTGTACAGCTAAAGAATAAGCAATTGAAAGAAACAAGAAGAGGGATTTTTGTGATCCTAGCCTTATGACAAGTCATTTCATCTCAATTTAAACATCTGACTTCTTGTGAAGAAAAATTTCACTGCTTTGTTAGACAACAAATTGAATGCCACAAGCAAAACTTACAGCCTGGTCCATTGTCAAGCAGAGTATATAGTTCAGCCATGACACAACATTAGTGCTTCTCCTTTGCCGTTGAAAAGTTGACTAAAGATAAAATGTGTTGAGCAATCTCCGCAGAGGCATAGGGCTTTGCAATTTTGAGGGCCCTCTCAGACATATCTGCCATCTTTCTCTCATCCCCTGTCAAATGCGAAAATGTTTTTTCAGAAATATATGAGGGTTTTTGTTTTTTCTACAGGAAATATTATGTTTAACAATTTATCGAACATTATTGTTACAATATAAACACAAACACATATATGCCACAATGTAATTGAAAGAATCAGAAGTACACTCAACCTGTATAATTTGATTGTTGAATATATAGTTTCAATGCTTTTATGGGAAGTTGCAAAGAGCTATAAATGTGAGGGCTTCATGTTCAAGTCAAATAAAAACAAAAAGGATGCCACGACCAAAATTACATGCCTCAGCCATATGAAGTTTTAATGTGGTAAAACATTAGAGGAAACAATACTGGTGTATGCCTTTCTATTTGTTTAAGAACCACAAGCAACACCAGGCAAAGTATTTGAGATAGCAACTTCAGGAAAAGCAATGGTGTGTAAACCAAAATGTTATAGGAAGCAACCTCATCTGATCCATGAATCTTCACAAGTAAAGCATAAAACCATCAATCAGTTGTCATATAATTGTCTGTATTATCTACAGTTTCCACATTGGAGGGGGATAAAGAATGACAGCTAAATGTCGTCCCTTTTGGTTGCCCTAGTACCTATTTATGTTGGCTAAAATGCAAATTTGCTAGGTCATAGAGATGATTCCAAGCACCACCAATGCAGTCTGCAGTAATAAGCTGTTTGGACTAAACCATAGCCTCTTCATCCTATTCGCAACTTAAAGATCCTAATGCACTCTGCAATCTCATCTTTCTAGGATTTCATGCAAACTAAAAAGTTTCTAAATTTAGCTCAGTAAAGGACAATTTCACAACACAAAGTACTTTTGAGTTGCAGTATATAAAAAGCTGGGGAATTCAGATCCAATTTTGATTTGAAAGGCAAATTTAGATCTCATTACAGTACAGTAATCATGACTTCCAGACCCTGATTTCCACGAATGAAAACGAGGAAACAGATTCAACATACCTAATATCTCTTCAATTGCAAGAGCAAGGGTGGTTGAATCAAGTTCATCTTCAGTTATAACCCTGGAACCTGCTAAATCTGCCATTAAAGAAGCATTTCTGAATTGATGTCCTTCAGCAACATTTGGGGATGGTATCTACAGTCATAAAGAAATATTATACATTTTTCTTCACAGGCAATAAAACCAACCCATTAAAGACATGTAAAAACTGAAACCATGGCTGGAAGGTGAGTTTGGCATGCAGGGTGAATAAATGTCATATAAGATGAAAATAGAGGCAGCAATTTAGGAGAAANTGGATGTCTTCACTTTTGTACATGAGAAAGAGAGATTGGAACATTATTATATTGTGGGATTTCATACAAGCCATCATAATTTTATTCTTAAGGATTTACTTTGCAATCATATCAACTGTTATCGTTTTCAACAGTGGCTTTTGTGTGAATTATATGCATTATACTGTGCACTATCATGAATAATTACTAAGTAATGTAATTTACACTTTATGATTATTGTAGTCATGGCTGATGAATTTCAAGAATCAAGGAAATGACATGTCAGTCAGATGCTCTTCATTGGTCCAGTATTGCAGACAAAACCTGAGCAGCATCATATAGTACAGACATATTCAAAAAGCAGCCTCATTGTGCATAACATCATACAATTTTTAGGATAATATGTTTTGAACCTTTGAAGGAGCACAATGACCGACACTTTCCTAATACTTCTTGGATACATATCTGTCCCTAATTTATTAACTTTTTAATCTCAGATGCTCAAGAGATTTGCACTGGACACTTTGACGCATTGAAAATCTCATATAAATGTCTTTGCAACACATGAAAAAGTAGATTTATTTTTTAATACTTATGACCGTTTATGTATATTTTTTTCGTTTGTTTTTTAATCTCTTGAGTCTTCATAGGAAAAGTTGGACCTGTTTAACTATTCGTAGGTCATCAAAATTTACAAGATAAAATATTAGATGAATTAATTCAAACTTCATACAATTTTTCTTTCCATCTAAACTTTTGGTGCAGGTTTACTAGACAAAGATTTAACCTATCATGAAAGGCCAAATAATAAAAACACTCTCCTACTTGATTTGTCAAATTAGATTACAAGACATCATATGAAGCTCCAAATTACCAGAATGGAAGGTTTCCCAGTGGCCAAGATCTCATAACAAGTCATAGCACCAGCTCTAGAAATAATAAGGTCTGCAGCTGCATAAGCCAAGTCCATAGAATGCATAAACCTTCATAAAACAGGCATACATTAGACTAAAGCAGTTTACGAGGAAATAGACTCTTGATTTCACATAAAGATAACCCTTTTTATCTAAGCTTCATCAATTAAAACAAATAAAAAATGAATTATAGAAGAGATACAAATGATTGAAGTTGAATTTGAAAATATTGATGAGTAAATTATCACTATGATTCTAGAACAGGAGTACATATAAATGCTTATGCATCATTACAGATTGTCCAGGAAAATAAAAAAAAGAAAGAAAAGAAACGAAAAAGATCACTACAAATAAAGCATAATATATCTAGAACTTAAATTAAACAATGAAAAGCAGCGGTGAGTGCTTTAGAATAACATGAATCTCCATCAGCATTGTTGGCCCAAGTGGTGAAGGCCTTGGTCTTGGAGGCTTACTTCCTTTAAGGTCCAAGGTTCAACACCTCTTGGGTGCAAACAATCCATTTGGGCCACACCCCCTGGTGAAAAGCCAGCGATTTACCTAGTTCCGCGTAAGAAAATTTCTTAGGGTGCGGTGCATGAGACTGAGGTCTACTTTGCAGGGGTGAATCCAAAGGGCCCTACCTTGTAGAGGTTCCCAAATATAAAATAAAAAAAGAAAAAGAAGCATTGTTGGACTATTATTTGATTAGTTTCACTAATCTGAGTGATTTTACCACATTGATCATATTCATTGCTCTGAGCCAAAACTTATATTAAGTTCATAACATTAGAGGGGCAAACCATATGGTGGGCAAACCATATGGAGGGCAAAGTAAAGTATTGTACAGGCATTTAGTGAGTTGGAAACGCCCACCTGAACGCAATATACAGGCATGAATAGGAGAGAGGATATCAGGGTTAGGCCAAGGCCAAAGGCGAGGCATAGTCGAGTACAGAAATATATTACAACAGACATGCCTAAATGGTGAGCTGAATCCACTTTAACCAATGAAACGGGAATGCATGCGGGAAAATCTCCAAAAAATGTATGCTACAAGCCAACCCAGAAACAAAGACCTCTTTTTGATTTATGACGGGAGAGGGGGGTTGTGGGGGTGGGGGTTGGACATATATGAGGAATCATGCAAATGCAAAGTAGCTCCTTAGCACAAAGAGATGGATACATGGAAAGATCCTAAAAAGTTTAAACAAGTTCTAGACAACAGAATAACAAAACTCACACTCTTCTATTTATTTTGAAGTGACTAATGATTGACTATTTTGTAGATCTTAAAGCAAAATATATTCTTTCCCCAGATATCTTTCCAATTTTCTATCCAATGATATGGATTTATCTTTTCTAAATTCATAGTTTTGCAGTTACACTCCTATAACATCTAAAGCAATGAATATAAAACAATCAATCTTGGTAGTTACAAGTTTCACGCTTCTTCATGGTCATGCAGAAAAAACAGATTTAATTATATCGTGAGATTCTCACTATCTCCTTCTGGAGCAGAGAAGGTATTTCCTCATAGAAGTGTTAACTAATATACCGACTTTGATTCAAACCAATAAGGCAGCAAGCAATGGCACTAGAAAAAATACTAAAAAAATCTAAAAGATTTGAAAAATAAATAGACCAACAAATGGATAGCATCCCATTCATACCAGAAGACTACTTACGGCGTCAGATACAAATGTGGGTGGTTTTTCACGAGGCTCTCCATCTCATTGTATGACTCCACCCCTGTCTGCCATATAATATACAATTTCTCGTTTTCCAACAGCATATAATACAAATTCAACAAAGCAATATTAATAGCATTAGCACCCAAAGACCCTCCAAGCACCAACAAAAGCTTTCCCTCCGAATCCCCCGCCTTTCCAGACTTCGGAAAGAACTTTAACCTTGCCACCGCCTTCGGCACATCCTGCCTCAACGCCAACCTCACCGGATTCCCACAAACCAAACACTTACTCTTCCTTGGAAAACAATCAATGGTCGAGTTAAAGGCCACGAAAACCACATCCGCCAAGTAAGAAAGAAGCCAATTTGCGATCCCGGGCACCGAGTTCTGCTCTTGGATCACAAGCTTAATGCCATTCAGCGCAGCGGCGAGGCAAACTGGGAACGAGACGTACCCGCCAGTACCGATGACAACATGGGGATCGAACTCGCGCAGTTTCTTATGACTTTGGATCAGACTTTTGATCAAACGTATGGGGAGCAAGAGGTTTTGGAAGGAGACGAAAGGGCGGGCAAATAGCGCGGCAGGGACGGAGGCGAAGACATAGCCGGAGGAGGGGATAGCGGCGCTTTCCATACTATTGGGTATGCCTAGGAAGAGGATTTGGATGGTGGGGTTGGCGATTTTGAGCTCGTCTGCTATGGCGACCGCCGGGTATATGTGGCCACCGGTGCCGCCTGCAGCAAAAGCGACACGGAGAGTGTTAGCAGCGTCGCTTTGGGTGGTGGATATTTGCTCATTTGCTTGTTGTTTGACGGAGAGACAGCAGAGGAGCTTGGGAGACCTGCAATGGAAACAGATAGATCAGAAACTGCCTGTGTGCGTGTGCCTGAGAGAGAGAGAGAGAGAGAGAGCTTGCCTGGGTGGGAGCGTGAGAGGTGAGAAGAAGGGAAGAGAAGGGTAAAGCGATAAAAAAGGGGGTTTTGGAGATAGTAAGAGGTGGGAAATGGAGGAGGTGGCCATTAGAGCTGGAGAAGAAAAGGTATTGTAAAAGCATGGACGAAGGTGGAGGGTGAAAAAAGAGTTGAACCTTGAGAATTCCCCCCTCAAGAGTCAGAGTCCACTCCACTGGTGGTGGGACGGTGGGGAACTCAGAAAGATGNGAGAGACAGCAGAGGAGCTTGGGAGACCTGCAATGGAAACAGATAGATCAGAAACTGCCTGTGTGCGTGTGCCTGAGAGAGAGAGAGAGAGAGAGAGCTTGCCTGGGTGGGAGCGTGAGAGGTGAGAAGAAGGGAAGAGAAGGGTAAAGCGATAAAAAAGGGGGTTTTGGAGATAGTAAGAGGTGGGAAATGGAGGAGGTGGCCATTAGAGCTGGAGAAGAAAAGGTATTGTAAAAGCATGGACGAAGGTGGAGGGTGAAAAAAGAATTGAACCTTGAGAATTCCCCCCTCAAGAGTCAGAGTCCACTCCACTGGTGGTAGGGCGGTGGGGAACTCAGAAAGATGGTTCAATAGTGGGCGACTCTTATGTTATGATGATGATGGATTCTAACTTCTGGCGGTTGTTGCTGATTTGGAATTGGACCACTTCGTACAACCTCCTCTTCCATCTCCTTCTGTTCGTCTTTCTTTTTTTTTTTTTTTTTTTTTGTTCGTTGTATTTTTGTGGTGGTCAATGTTGCCCAATTACCTCATGCTATATCTCCAAGGGGGCCACGTTGGGACTTAGATATTGCTTAGAGATTCAATTTTTCCATGCATCTTTTGATTGGATTCGACCCTCTCTCTCTGTATCTCTGAAAAGATGTGATCTAAATTATTTGTTTTATATTATTATTATATACACATTCGGTGGATTTGTATCTTATCTTATTATTAAAAAAAAGAACAAGAACAAAAGCCTTGCCTCTTAATAATACTAAAAATTATATTTTTCAGCCCGTCAATTCTTTGTCATTATTAAAAATAATAATAATTTAAGGATTTATAGTACAGCCAAATCTGTCTAGTAAAATAAAAGTGAGATGAATTTGTGGTTTTTAGTATCTCTAATGCTAAAAATCACACTTTCATTTGATCACTATCTCATCCTAATGACATTCGTAGTATTAATAAGTATTTAGAGCAGTCCTTGTTAAAACGAACATAATAGTGAGATGACAAAAGTGACAACTTTTATACTCATCATGTGACATATTGGAATGCAATTAAAGTTCCCTATGACTTTATGCATTCCCACTTTTTTATTTCCTCCTTCCTCTCCCCTTTCTAGTGGCTTGATTTCACCACCCCCATTAGTTGGTTTTATTTCTTTTCCTGTTTTCCTTTGTATCATGCTTTGTCTTTGGTTTGGTTTTATTGAAATGTAATTACTCAAAAAAAAAAAAAAAAAAAAATCTAACTTTCTAACATTAATTTTATTTTAAATGCTGTCTTAGTATTCTTGACTTGACACCATTATACACGTGCCACGTGTAGTCAAATGTCAATCCCAATCCGAGATCCTTATATATAGGAGAAGCTCAATTTTACGAATGGAAGAATTTGTGTAAAGGGTTTGATGGATTGTGAGGTGTTTTTTAGGTATTTTTTGTATATGAAGGATTGGGGAAGATGATAATGGATGAAAATACTTGAAATAGATACTGAAAACAGAGAGCTCTAAGAGAGGCTCAATCACCTGGGTTACAATTCATCACATAATTCCAAAAGCCTAAATCTCCTACCCACTGGCTTCCCCAACTATAGGTTCAATTCTGTTAATATTCTAACAGAAAGAAAAACGCAACAATACAAAGAAATGCTAAACGCAAGAAAAAGATGCTAAATGCAAGACAGAATTTAAATGCAAGATATAGTCACGTGCTGCCCACATAGTGAATGACTAATTAGCCCCTGCCATGGATAAGCCCGTAACAATTTGTCTAAACTCTTTTAATCAAGGAAAAGTGGAGATTTTGTGATAATGAAAAAAAAAAAACCCCCCTCCTTTGAATTGATGTACATCATCTTCCAGACCAGGTAAATGCAAATGAGTGAAATGTGTTGCCTTTATATATATATATTTGCCATTTTGTTCATTTTCCCCTAAAGATGTAGGAGATCACTTTGGATCTGAGATAATATAACCCTAGCTTGCATGTTAGATACCACATTATACATAAGCACTACTTGATCGCTGCTTATGTGGTTGGACATGAATGTTTCAAGGTTCGAAAATCGATGGACAAAAAAATTGAAAAATGTTACATTTATTATTATTATTATTATTATTTTTTAAGTTGGTTCTTAAGTGATGTATTACCATCTCATACGATCTATTATTTTGAAAAATGTATTACCATCTCATGGGATGGTGACACATCACTTAATTAAAAACCAACTTTTGAAAAAAAGAAAAAAAGAAAAGAAAAAAGGTAAACGTAGTATTTTTCAAAAAAGAAAAAAGAAAAAGTGTTTTAATGAACCTAACACCACAGCTTGTTTTAAGGCTATGCATGTTATTAGGTTCCCAATCTAGGAAAATAGAATATCTAGAGTTGAGTGTTTTATAGGATACCCAAATTGAAGTCAGTCATGACATTCATGAGTTTGTTGAACTAGCATCTTTAGAGCTTCCATGTGACTCAACAGTGAGATTATTGGATTTGATTTAGCTGCTAAAAAGACAAAAAATTACAGCACATTTTCAATAGTTTTTTCAACGGTTCAAATTTAATCATCTTCGTGTTTTCTGCGTATATATATCAGTGACCTTGTAAGAGCCTCTGAACTTCAATTAAAAACCTGGAACTTGCCTTATGGTATTAGTTAAACATGGAAGTTTTTTACCATATGATCTGATGCATCAACCACCTTCATTTCCCAAGAGAATGGCTACATGGAAGAATGAAGAAGATTACCCGATCCCATATTATCTACATCACATATGAGCAACACAAAGTATGCTTATTATCCCTTCCAAAATTGTACGTATTTATTTGCCTAGTTGAATTAGAGTGGCTGTGAGGTTCAGATCTGCTGCAGAGACTCTGTTGGCACCTGTTTTGAAGCATCTGATAATGCTGTAGCAGCTGCTGCTGTCATGGTTTGGTATTGAGGAGGCAATGGAGCAGCTTGGTGAGTGTAGTACACTTGCTCATTTGGATGGTTGGTGTATTCAAAACCATAATTCCCAGTAGCAGATGAAGCAACAGCTATAGACTGAGATGGATGAAACCCTGCATATTGTTGCTGAAACTGCCTAGATGGGACTTGAACAAATTGCGGATTCGATGCCGCCACGGCTGCTCTGTATATACCGGAAGCCATTTCCGGCTTTGCAGCGGTCGTTGTCTTTGTGGGGTAGATGGGTGGAATTGCATCCTTGTAACCTGCAGAGGCAGCAAATATGGTGGGATGTGCGGTCGCTCCGGTCGTGTCGACAATGTTAGATTGCATAGTCATGTTGTATGATTGTGCCTGTGGAACAGATGGCATTACATACAACGAATATTGCTGATCGGTTGTGTGATGAAGCTGCTGCTGTGAAGTTGGAGCATACACTTGGTAGTAAGATGACATTGGCGCTTGAACTGTGGCTGCAGGGTGAGGTATATAATGTGCACTGGCATGAAGAAACTGTTGTTGTTGCTGCTGCTGTTGATCCAAAAAGTAGCCAGAATCCTGAACTTGTTGCTGTTGGGTGGTTCGGGAACTTGAATCAGGAATCTCATTCTTTGTACTTGGGCTATTAGGAGCTCTGTTGTCTCTTTGGGCAGCATGAACTTGGTCTTGATAGTACATAGGTTTCGAGACGGAGCTCGCAGATGCGATGCTACTATCGCTGGATAGTTGGAACGATGAAAATTGTTAGAATATAAACTAAATGATAAACATGATATCGTTGTTTGTCTCCTTTATTTTTTCCAATTTTAATTACATATTCCAAGTGTTAGGCTTTTTGACCTCAAAGATGAATAGAGTGATAAAATATAAATTAAAGAGAAATGTTATATACCGGACTAGTGTTCATATTCCATCCAACAAAGTTGATGATGCGTGATCTCTCGTAACATTTGGTGGATGGAACGTGGATACTTTGTTCTGAATATAGTATTTTTTAAAATTAAATAATAAGTGCTGACTTAACAAAATAACCAATTCAAAATGAGATTATTGTTTTCAAGATCAGAAAAGGAAAGGTAGGATCAGGTTAATTTCCAATCTTCCACTCTGTTTCAAATGGAAACCATTGTTTGGCACACATCAAATACTTTAAGAAATACTTGTCGCAGTGAACAAAAAAAGGCAAAAATAACTTCGATTACTCTGATTATGAAATTCTTTCATCATGACAGGAGCACTAAGAGAAAGAAACCAGCACAATCAAGGGATAGAAAATAGAAAAAAATTGGCAATATATACGCACCTGGCAACCGAATCCGGCGAAGGCAAACTATAACCTCCACAAGCCTTCATATGCACTGGCTGCAGCGGCAATGGAGGCTTTCGAAACCCAACCGGAACCCCCTGATCCGATCTCTCATCATCGGAGAAAACCCGATTCCCCGTCTCGTTAGAAACAGCCGTAGGAATAGCCGCTGACGCCACAGTACTTGCAGAAGCCATAACCGTAGGAAGTGGAGGATGAGCAGACAAAACACCAAACGTATCATCTTGCTTGAACCCACTTGGCGCAAAACTTATCTGTGCAAACTGTTCCTCCATGCCAACCTTCTGATCCTCAACACGAACACGAATAGGAGGCAGGTTAGACATGGAAGGCGACGAAGAAGATGACCCATATGATGAAGAGTTCTCCACCATAGGTGAATCGGACATCGAATGCACATCATGAACATTGCTCGTCACCTGCTTGTTATTATCACCCAAAGAATTATCAGCTGCCTGAGCCTCCAAATCGTTGCAAGAATCACTACCACGAACCCCATCGAGATTTAACATGCACCCAGTATCTGAATCAGACAGCCTTCTAGGAATTAGCCCGGCATGGTTGAGCGCGTCGACGAACCACGTCTCGGACTTGGCATCGTTGAGGAGCGATCCCATAGAGGCTGCAGCCTCAGGCTTGGAGAAAAAGAGGAACAAACGCAGACGTGAAGCGGGTTTCAAGTTCGTCCCTGAGGTCGTACGGTCGTACTCTTCGATCATGTTCTCCAGGTCTTCGTCGGTGGAGACGGATATAAGGGAGTCCAAATCTTCGTGGGGAAGCTGGTACTTGAGGGTGAAGGGTCGGCCGTTGAGGAGAGTGTGGGAGAGGCGAGAGCAGAGGTCGGAGAGGGAGGTGTGGCGGTCGACGACGACGATGCGGGTCTCGCCGCTGACATAGCAGAGGGATTTGTCGTGGGGGCGGGGGATGATGTGGCCGCCGTAGCTGCACATGAGGCGGAGCTTGGCGCCTGGGACAGGGGGGAGAGGCTCATCGAGCCAGCTGGCTTCTGCGTTGCGGGAGCGCGGGGAGGAGTCGACTGAGTCGGGGAAGTTCACTTGGACCGTGGTGGCATTGTTGGCGGCAGTGGCGGCGGCGGTTGGAAGTGGTGGATCCATTGGAGATGGGGTCTTTTCAGTGTAGGTTGTGGTTTTGGTGGAGGAAGAGTACGGGGCTAATGGAAGTTGGTGCTTTTAATTATCTTGTGATACAAGATTGTCTTTTATTCTTCTTCTTTTTGAGTTAAGAGTGATAAAAGGCACGAGTTGGCCAACTTGTAATTGCCTTCATCCTTTACTACACACACCTTTGAGTATTCAAATATTCAATGAGATGCTTGAAAGGCTACGGGATATCTTGCTTGTTGAGTAACTTTTACGTATTAAGATTCCATCTAATTTTAAATAATTTGTAGATTTTAAATTTATCAAAATTCAAACCATTTTTTTTTTTTTTTGCGTCAAACAATTTGAAAAATGACACTTAGAGACAGCCAAAAATAAAATTTTTCTTATAAAATGCTTTTCTTTACTTTGAAGAGACATTTAAAATATCTCAACATTTTAACTATTCACTTTTACTTTTTTTTTTTATATTTAAAATATTATTTCTTTATTTACTTTTCTTATTCTTAAAGAAGAGGGAGAGCAATATTACTTTTATAATTAATATAAATAAGAATTTGTTGGGCATTATAGCAGCTTAACAAATCCTTAATCATTTTATCGAGCTGGATGTAGAGCATTTTTTGTTATATTGCAAGTTAAAATAGCTAATTTGTTGAGACCAATGTAAATGCGGTAATTTTTAACTTAGTGGTTATTGCTTTTCTACGACATAAAGCGCATGCAAGAACCTAATAAAAATATATTCAATTATCATAAGTAACATGTCATATTTTTAATAGGTTGTATTTTTCACAATATTTGATGCAAGAGACGGCCTAAATTTACATAATTTAAAAATCTACAATTCATTGGTGAAAATTACAATATCCCCATATAATCCTCTTTAATTTGTTCATCGATCCACACACTCCTTTCTTCTGTTTTTTTAACCTTTTTGGGGGCATTGATCATTGATGCATCATGCATGCTTAGCATTTGGTGGATACCCCGATTTTTCGGTGTAACGGATTAATTTGTGTTTAAAATATTCATGTTACCACGTATGATATAAAGTTTATGATAATAGTATTCACGTGCATGCACTTGAACTTTATGGGAATTGAACCCCTCACATGAACATCCACATATATATAGTTGTAAGGAGATAAGGAGAAAATACGGCTCAGAAGTGATAGATTAGGCCTTAGACAATTTATGAGAAGAATTTGCAAATTTAACATGAATTTAACATGTGTTAATCGGGTTTGAAATTGGGTTTGAAATCAATTTGGGTCGACTCGAATTAATCCATTAAATCACTTAGAATGTGAACACATGTCGTATTAGGGTCAACCTAACATGACATGTTTATTAAAATGGGTTATGTGGGTTGAGTCCAGTCAATCAAATCCTCCTTATTTATTAAACGAGTTAATTAAGGGGTTTTGTTATATCGAGATTAAGAAATTTGATTCATTTAACTAAATCGATCGAGTTCAAATTAACATATACTAATTTAACAAGCCAACACAAATTGCTAGTTCTAAGTGTTTATAGAGCAGTATCGTTCATCATATCTCTTTAAAAATAAGAAAATGTTAGGTGCTCTTCTAGTATTTTCTTAGTGTTTTTCAAATTGTAATGTGACTTTTAAAATCACCAATAGATTAAAAGTCAATAATGATAATCTTAAATTCAACGGTAATTTTTAAAAGACACATCACAGTTGAGATGACACTAGAAGAACACTTAGCATTTTTCTTAAAAATATGAAATAATTACCAAAAATTAAAAAATAAGAAGGGAGGAGATCCATAGGCACTTTGTGGGCGATTGTAATGCTAGTGCTTCAAACTTGAAAAAGTTGGCCCTTTGCTTCCCTTTCAGATACGAGGAGGTTGTAATACAAAAACACAACCCAAGGGAGCATTTATTGGACAGCCATGTGGTAATTCATAAAATAATTACAATAATCATATATATATTTAAAAATATTAAGTTCCTAAATCCTAGGAGTGTTAATGGTTTATATTTTATGTTGTCGGCTTTTTATTTTATTTTATTTATTTATTGTTATTATTCACCCTTTTGAGAGTTGAAATGATCATCAATTTTGGCTTTTAATTTGTACCTCTGGGTCTGTGAGCATTTTATAAATAAATTAGGTGCCATTTAATTATAATTGATACACTAAGGTTTCATTGTTCCAAAGGTAATTAATTCGTTCTTCCAACTAAATTAATTATTTAATTTCGATGTCACATGTTGGGCTTTTATTTTTCCCACCCTCCTCGATAAATTAAAACTAGTTTCAAAATCTTATTATAATATTTCATGCAAATCTAGTGGAGGAACGTATCGTGTCCCAAAGTTGGCAGTTGTAAATTGTAATAAGCCATTATTGTTTTTGTCTTCAATTACGTGCTAACATTATTATATTTTAAAAAATAAAGACGATGATGTGGGAACAAAATCAATAAGGAGAAAATCTGATTGACAAACAATATATTTATGAATTAAAATGAATTTGTCAGGATTTTATGCTGCCCTGACACCGGTTGAAGTAGAATTTTCAATTGGTTAGGTATGTATTTATAATATTTTAATTTTGTATTTGGTTCGTATTGGGTTTACGAGTTATGTCAAAAATTACTTCTTATTATATTGCGTATCAAGTTTGGGTCGTGTCTAAACTTGAGTATAAGACTATATAGGTCAACGGCAGGGCCGGCTCAATGCTTTTCGGGGCCTTAGGCAAAACTTCTAAACAATGCATTATTTTTTTAATATTTAAATATTAATTAAATAATTTTTTAATTAAATAATATATTTTTTAATATTATTATATTTAGAGTTCTTAGTGTATCTTATTGTAACTTCTAATTCTTACAGTAATAAATCTATATTAATGTATTTTGTGAGTGTATGTTTAGGATTTTTGGTTTCAAACAAACTCACCAAAAAAATTGTTAGAAATTAGCAAGGGATTGAGTTGAAAATTGTCAAAACTCACCAAACAAAACACATCCAATCGATGAGCGTTTGTGGTATGATTAAGCTGAAAATTGACACGGAAGTTAACGATACATGAATCTTCATTGTCAACGGTGGACATTGGATTTTGACTTTTGAGCATTCTGTATCGGAGAGGAAAAAAGAAGAGAATAAAAGGAAGAAGAGGAAGGAGAGAGAGAGAGAGAGCTCAAATGGGAGAAATGGACTTCGTCGACACTCAGACAGAGGAGAGAGAGAGAGAATGACTATTTTTACTTTTTTAGATTAATGTGAGGGAAAAAAGACAAAAAAAATGGGGGGGGGGGGTGCTTATTATTATTATTATTATTATTATTTTTGGATAAATTTGTCTTATTTTACTATGAGCTTATTATATTGAGGCTTTATTTTAGAGGCCTTAAGGTTTTTTGGAAAAAAATTTTGGGCCTTATTTTTTTTAAAAAAAATTAGGCCTTAAGTTAAAATAAAATTAAAAATTATTTTGGGCCTTATCAAAAAACATTTGGGGCCTTACTTAAAAAATTTTGGGGCCTTATTAAAAAATTTTTTGGACCTTATTACTCGCCTAGCCCCTGAGCCGGCCCTGGTCAACGGTCAACCTCAATCCAACTCATTTAATTAAATGGATCAAATTTCTCATCTCTAATCCTTTAATTTTATGTTAATAAGTGTGTATCGAATTCGTAAGTCATATAAAAACTTACCGGCCTTAATCAATTGTTACAAATATGATCGCATTAAAGTTTGTTAACAAAAGTGAGAGAAGAAAAGTGGACATCAAAATACCATTAAAGAAAACTTTGAGGTTAAAAAAATTCAAGAAAAAAAAATGTTAATTAAAAGCCAGAATTTGTCGGCATTTGTCTGTTTTGTTGATAAATCTTGAAGTACAAGTTATCCTCACTTTAGGAAACTACTTAAATTAAGCTATTTTATAAAGCCTTTGAATATTTTATACTACCTTTTAAAAAAATTGAATGCTTTGTTTGACAAAGTCTTTTCTTTAGACACTGTAGTTTTTTTTTTTTTTTTTAAGGGAAATATAACATTTCATTCCATAATAACACAAGCATATACCTCTTACATCACAGAGCTTTAGCAACCATAGCATAAAGGTACAAGATTACCAACATAAAAAATGACAAATACAATTCACAATCAACACCAATCTACTAACCCATGACTAAACTTCAGATTTAATACCAAATCTGCACCAGACAGACTTAACCAAATGCATGGATAGCTATTATTCCTCGACCCTGAGAGCGGAAAGACTCTCATGCCGAAACTCTTCCTCCTCGGCCCGAATGCCAGGATAATGATCACATCCACAACTAAAAGGTCAGGACCAAAGTTAAAAACTCGAAGGCTACAAAATTTGAGTGAGAGAGGAGAGAGCCTTATTACATGCCAACAAAACAGGAAAATAAAACAATACAAGGAAAATCACACAAAGACCACAAATACAACTATAGGAAGGCAACAATACAGGGAAGTAAAACAAAAAACAGAAAAAGCACACGCCAATCGCGCACAAGCTGGGAACTAAAAACGGAAGGGGCGTTGGAAGCTCATTGCGGTGGGGACGCGGGAAAGGGCCTAGCAGTGGACGGTGGGTGGCGAACAGGCACGGAGAAGATCGGCGACACAAGACCTGAAAACAAACACAAATAGGGAAAAAAATGAAAAACAACAAAGAACTAACAAAACAGGGAAAAAGCAGGAAAGGAGCCCAAAGCAGGTAAAATGGAAACCGAAAGGGAGCCGGACCCGTGTAGGCCAGATACTGCTGCGGAAAGGGTGTTGGAAACTTGACACGGTGGGGACGTGTGAAAAGACCTAGCAGCGGGCGGTGAAATCGACGACAATCACAAACAAAATCTTGGGGGAGAGTTTGAGTGAAAAAAACCCCTACAAGCTGAACCCACGGAAAGCAACAAAACATGCCAAGGAGGTCATTGTAGAAAAAGGAAGGCCGGGGAAGAAAAAGGGCAGGGAAGGGGAAAAGACGAAAAAAAACAAAAGGGGAAGGAGCGGCAGGGAAGGGGAAAAGAAGAGGCATTGGGACTAGGGCATCAGGAAAATATTTAGTACCGGAGCGAAGAGGACGAGGGGAGGAGGGAGGCAGCCAAACGGCCAACCTTCCTCCCCTGTGTGGCTGCTGGGTTTTGGTTTTCTCTCTGGCGGCTAGAGAGAAAAGAGACGAAACCCTCTTAGACACTGTAGTTGATATATATTGATGTGCAAAAAAAAAAGTAATAATGTTTGGTATAAAAAATTGAAAAGTGATATAGAAAAGTGAAAAGTTTTCTTTTATAGTGATTTTTTTATTTGATTAATTATAAAAAGTGAATGATGTAATACAAAAAGTGAAAAATGTTAGAATATTTTGATGTTGATTTTTATGGGAAATGAAGCCACCAAAAGAGAAATGACTGTCATCGAATCAGTGTCGATAGAGTGGGCCGCCGTGGATGTCGGTCACGGAAGCGTCTCTTGTAATCTGGTTTTCAATGGTGAGTTCTACCCGAAGTTCGTAACATGATGATGAATAGCAACAAAAGAGAAGGAAAGGCTTTGCCCAACAAAGCCTAAGTTCCTTTGGTTTTTTGTTTCTTGTTTTTGTTTTTTATAAGCATCAAATATATAAGAAACAGGGATGAAAAAAAAAAGAAACAAAAAAAAGGGGTCAGGCTGAAAGTGATTTCAGCATGGCTTTGCAATCGTAGGTCGTATAATTATAATTAAGAAGATAATTTAATATATTTCATGACTAGGGTTTATAAATTTTTAGATGTATATTAAGTCTTGACTAAAATGAATAATATCATTGTCAATATAATCTTTTTAGGCTGCAGTTATGTGTCTTGTGGATTCTAGGAGGTGGGTTTTTGTCACTCAACAACCGCCACCGATGATTAGATTATAGGGGCAACCATTCATTCATTCCTCTATATTTTCCATATTTTCAAAAAGGAATATTGGGAAATTTGGGTTGAGGTCTAAGATAGAAATACTAATAACCCCACAAATAATGGCATAATGCCGATGCACTTATAAATAAACAGCTTTCCTTTTGTGATAGCCAGCTGCTACATCGATCTATCCTCCAAAAATTGATGGTTGATCCAATAATAGATTATAGATGGAATGTGTAACATGCACGAATTCATGTGTGCGTCATTGATGGACTAAATCCCCCTCATGTGCGTGGGTCATTAAACTAAGCGATGAGCATACTTTAGCACTCAATTAATTGTCTATTAACTTTTTGGAGAAACTTCACTTTAGGCCTACATCACGTTTTGAGAAGACCCTTAAAAATTTCAAAACTCCTAATTTATACTCTTGAACTTTCAATTTCAATCAATTTACCCATTCCTTAGTTTTAATTAGCTGTTAACTTCTAATGGAAATGCCTAAAAAAACCAAATTACCTTTCGATTTTGGTTTTATTTTTTTTTAAATGAAGAAAAAAAAAAGAAAATTAAGGTAAATTTGGAATTTTATAAAAAAATGTCAAGAGTATAAATGTCATTTTATCACTTTTAACGTTTAAAATTTAATGGAGGGATAAATTGATTGAAATTGAAAGTTCACGGGTGTAAATTGAGAGTTTTCCAATTTTGGGGCGGTCTTCTCAAAATGTGCAATAGTTCAAGAATATAAAGTGAAGTTTCCCCTAACCTTTTAATAAAAACTAAGTATTGGAAAATTGACATTTTGGGAGTTTTTATTGAGCATGTAATATTGAATATTGAGATACTACTAAATCAAAAGTTTAAGTTTATGAGTTATGGGTGTGAGCCGACCATGCTATATTAATTACTCACACTTATACAGGCGCTACAGGCTGGGGATAATATAGATAACACCGGCGTGCTTACTGTTCAAGCATGCCGGTGTTGTAAATATCACCACTCTTATATTATTGACACTTACTTCCTTGATCCTTTTTCACCTCTAATCCAATGATGGATTGTGAAATTTGAGAAGTTATTAGTATTACCTTTAAGGGGAAACTTTATTTTGGCCCCTTAAACTTCCATGCTATTTTACAAACTCCCCTCAAACTTTAAAATCTCTCACTTTGAACCTCTAAATTTTCAATTGTTCTCAATGTGGACCCCTCTGTCATATTTTAAACACTACATGACATTTATACCCCTGACTTTTGTATAAAATTTCAACTTCCAAAGTGTTTTTTTATTTTAAAAAAAAAACGAAAATTAGAGATATTTTGGTCTTTTTTTGTATTTTTAACAGCTAAAATTAATGGAATGGTCATAATTGAAAGTAATTCAAAGTTCAAGGGTTCAAAGTGAGAGATTTTAAAGTTTAGGAGAGGTTTGTAATATCGCGTGAAAGTTTAGGAGGACAAAGTAAAGTTTCCCCTACCTTTAATGAAGGCTAAAGCTATTCAAGGCCATGAACAATAGAAAACAGTCAGCAAATTTGAATAAAATTAAGCCTAGTATCTTTGATTTCCTTGAAAACAAAGGAAATAGAAATGCAGTCAAGATGTCATTTTAAGAGCTTATTTGGAATTGCGTTAGAAAACTTAAAAGTATGTTTAGTACTTAAAAAGTTGTGTCAATCAAAATGCCAATATTTTTATCAAATCACTTTATTAGATTTAAAATTGATCAAACACTCCTCAAGGTATACTCTATTATTAAATCACTCCTTTTCTACACTAGTAATTAGGCTTTTTAATAGAAACTCTAACATGTAAGTGTAAGTTTGTTGGAACTAGTGGCTTATATTCTCTCAGGCATAGAGAGTAATATTAGAATACCAGTGGTTGGCCAAGTAGACAGAGCAAAGTGAATGGAGTGGGAGTCTATTGGCCCATGGGTGTAAATTAAGTTTCCCGNATTATTAATAGTTAAATATAGTCATACTCTTTGTGGACGTAGGCATCTTGCCAAACCATGTAAATTCATGTCTCAACTCTTTCTTGATCTCTCTTTTACAACTCAATATTATTCATTATTATTGTGTATGGTAACAATAAAGTCTATGTGATACCCAATAAAATAGCTTTACTTGTATAGAAGTGCTATTTCAACTTGATAAAAGGCAAAAGAAAAAAAAAAAAAAATTGAGAACAAAAAAGGAGGTAAATAGTAGCCACCTACCACCCTCACATTGGCAAGAGGTGGTAAGGTGGCCACACACCGTCACCCCTCCCTCAACAAAGGAGGGGGCTAAAGTTGCCCCCCGGAGGGCTTTGTATGAGTGAATTGCAACTCACACTTTCCGCCAATAAACAAAACTAGCGGTGGGTTGACCCACCCCACCGCTTGTGGCCGGGCTACCCACCCAATTTCATATCCCATTCATTTATTTTTGTTTTTATTTAATTTTGTTTTGCCACATGTCATGTTAAATTCATGCTTTTGTACATGTAGAGTGATGCACGCAACTTAGTAGGCTGCAGCAAAGAACAACAAATAAAGTAGCGGATAAGTCATTCTAGATCTTGAGTCTATCAATGATCTAGAATTCTTCTCAAAATATAGAGTCTATCTATTATTTCAAGGAAAATATAAAGAAAACTCACCTATGAATAATTCTTATTCAACAAAATCAATAATAATCAATAACCATCTTCTCTGGAGGCTATAAACATATATTTATAGCCCAAAGCCCTAAACCTAATAAAATATGACATAAATACCCCCAAACCACTAAACCTAATAAAATAACAAAATAAAGATAATTAAATAAAACATATGCGGCTATGCGTCCTGACGGGACATCTGGCCGTTCGGACAGGACTCAAGCAAAACATAAATAAAGCATAAAAATAACATAACGTCCGAACGACTAAATCACCGTTTGGACGGTCTTTGGCTGTTAGACGGCCAATCTGTATCATCCTCCCCAGGTTGGAGAGAATTCGTCCTCAAATTCTGTCGGTTCTTTCCACGGTCTTTCGGATGCCCAGTCAACTCATTCCACTCGCCCATCCTCAAGACTAAAACAAAACAACATCCCCCAATAAATGCTATGCTCTTCATCATCAGCATACTTCAAGTATTATATTTGAAGTTATTCACACCAATTTCTTCCACCATGCCAACACCAACGTCAAGATTTTGTTTAGGAAAAGTTGATAGAAAAGTTTCAACCCTAAGAAAATCAACATAATTAATTTTCTCAAGACCCCCATTGAGATATTTCACTCTTTGGACTTTCTTCAAACAAAAGGTGAACATCATTCCTTTCAACAATATTTATGGTATTAAGAACTAAATTTACCTCCTCCAATAGACCCTCTTCGTCAGGATAAATGTCATAGATTGGTGGAGATGCCCAATCTACCTATAAATCTTAATTAATCAATTTGGTTGCGACCAAAGAAACTAGTTGATCTTCAGGCACCTCCTAGAAGTCGAGAACCTCTTCAACTGTCGCTACCCGATCCATGAATTCTTCAGGTTGTAGATCCCCTTAGAATTTTGGAATATTAAGTTTGAACCCCTCCACCCACCGAGCGGCATGAGCTTGCGCATGGTGTTAATGTCCTTGCGTTCGGCGCTCCGCAGAAAGGTTTCTGGATCCATTCCCGTTGTGACCACCCATGTTGGATATTTGGGTAGGCAAGGTTTCAAGTTGATCCTCCAATGCCGCAAATTGCTCCTCCATGTGTTGTTGAGTTTCAGCGATAAATTTGCCTTCTACCTCCGCAAATCGTGGTATTGGTTGGCGACGACAACCGTTCGGCCCACTACCCATGTGTCACAAACGAATTGCCAGTTGCTCATTCCGTGCTGTCTTCGAGTGTACGTACACCTTGTTCATGTCTGCAAAGCGGTTGCTCCTCCCCATTCACGAAAAGTAACTTGACTCTAATACCAACTGATGCAGCGCGACTTAGTGGGCTGTAGCGAAGAACAACAATAAAGTAGCGGATAGGTAATTCTAGATCTTAAGTCTATCAATGATCTAGAATTCTTTTGAAAAATATAGAGTATATCTATTATTTCAAGGAAAATATAAAGAAAACTTACCTATGAGTAATTCTTATTCAACAAAATCAATAATAATCAACAACCATCGTTTCTGGAGGCTATAAACATATATTTATAGCCCAAAACCCTAAAAAAAATAAAATATGACATAAATACCCCAAAAACCCTAAACCTAATAAAATAACAAAATAAAGATAATTAAATAAAACATATGCGGCCACGCGTCCGGACCGTTCGGACGGGACTCAAGCAAAACATAAATAAAGCATAAAAATAACATAATGTCTGGAGGGCTAGATCACCGTTCGGACGGTCTTCGGCTGTTGGACCGCCGATCTGCATCGTAGAGTTATTTTAATGTGTTTGATGAGGCCTTACACTTACGTGTCACAAATTTCGTTAAAAACCCTAACAGTAAGTGTATGGAGGGATTCATTTGATAATGGAGCATACTTTAAAGAGGGTTTTGATTAATTTTTAACAGTAGATAATGATTTCATAAAATATTAAATATTGAAGTTTTTGGGTAGTAACTGACAACTGAACTTTGGGTTAGAGGAAGATTGGGGGTAGTGGTAACTAGCATGCACTCTCTTGCTGTGTTTGTCTGCAGAGTATTTGTAATGTAAGCTTTTTTCAACAAGAGAAATTTGATCATCTGGATGCATGCATGGCAAGTGTAATAATTTAGTTGAAAAACAAATTGATTTTTAATGACTACCCTAAATTGCTTGGAATTTGGACACTAGCAGATGGTAATACAAAATGAATCATGGGACTCCAGCCCTGTCAAGCAATTGCTGAGATCACTTCATTTTGCTCCAAAAGCTACTGCTAGCCTATGAGACAAAGCTTAAGAGAAATTTTCAGCTTTGGAATGCTTGTGCTTATCCGGATGAAGTTGCAAAGCTGCACAAAACAGGAAAATGAAAATGCATTTTTAAAAAAATCACCCTCTCAATGAAAACCTACCCAGCTCATGGTATTGCTTGTGAATAACATCTATAAAATATATTAATTGTTGAGGTTCAATAATGTTGCTTTGCTCACTTGGACGGTTCTTAGAACATGCATTGCGGGGTACAATTTCGAATGTCATAAAAGGTTTTGGCTTCTTTCACTGGACACCAATTAATTTTTAGATGAGATGATTAAAGGCCGATCCAACGAAAAAAAATGTAGATAAAATTCAATAACAATCTAAGAAGACTGCTTAAAAGAATATATATGACTAAAGGAACCCAAAAACGTACTCCAAGAACACCATACCAATCAATGAAATGTGATTTAACCCATGTCTATGACTATGAGTGCAGACAACTGAACATTTTGAAATGAAGCAAATTTCTTTGACTAAATGGGCTTCTTTATATCGGAGTCTTGTCCCCCTATACACGTTTGAGAAGAGAACGAAGCAAAAACTCTAGGGTGGTCCAGCCATTTGGCTCAAAGGGGTGGCATATATTATATATACGAAACAAATGTTGACATCTTTCTAAGGAGTAGCTCGATTGACTGGAGACTACGTCTCATGAAGTAGAGGTCACTAGATCAAATCACATTCTCTTTCCCCTTTTTTTCTCCTTATGTGAACATGTCAAAAAAAAAAAAAAAAATGTTATCATATTTTTTTAATAACATTAATAAAATACATATGTACTTCTCACAGAGAGATGAACTAATCAAACAAATAAATAGCATGGAACAAAATCGGTTTCGCTACATCCCCTTATGAAATAAGTTGACAAATATATTTTGCCCAGAATATTTGGGCTTAGCCTAACCCTTTGAAAGTGGCAATGCAAAGACTACCCCATCCATTTGGGGCTGATATTGACGTGTAACCTCAAAAGAGATGAGGCAGCCCTACTTTGGACGATGACGATTGATGTGCAAATAAACCTTTGAGAAGTTTTAAAATAAAATAATGGCCGCTTAATTTGGTGAAGAAATTGTTGTCCTCTTAAAATACACATCCCCCCTTCAATTCTTGATTTAGGTTCGTTTGAGTTTGCGATTTCAATAAATAAGATTTTAAAAATTACGCATTTTTAAAATCACTACTTTTAAAAATTGCAAAAGCATTTAGTAAAATATGTTAAAAAAATATTTTTTTATCAAATATTTGTTATGAAAAATCATAATTTTTGTTAAATTCACATTTTTTTAAACAAACACTCCATATCCTGCTATGAATGACTTAGCACCCGTTAACAACGTGATGTTGTATTGTAGTGTTCATTATGTGTCAAAACATATGACAAGTTATTAACTTGAACATTAAAGTGACAAATTTAGTTATAACTTCTGCAAAATCTAAAGAATTATAATATTAAAATTGAAAAAAATTCAATGACAAATTTAAATAAGATGAAAAGTTAGGGCTTAAATATAATTATATTATTATTAATACTATTTTAAAAAAAAAGTTAGTGGAAGTGGGAACTACTATCACATCATAGAAGAAAAAAATTTCCACAAACGTTAATTACACTAAATTTTTCTTGACAAAGTTTTAAAATTTTTGTTGGAGCATCACATCATAGAAAATATTTCCACATACTTAAATTGTCGAGTAATGTTGTCAGCGACGTTTGGAGGTGTGAAGCTCCTTAGGCAAATGGGTGATAATAGCTAAATTTGTCTATTTTGAATGATTTTTTTACCTTAGAAGAGTAGCGAACTTAACTTTTTTTCTTCCAATGTGAACGGTAAATAGGCAAAAGAGGCTAGTCACCGTTCACAACTACAAATTTTTTTAATCATTTCTCTCTCCATCCCTTTCACCTTTCTCTCTCGCAATAGGACTGTTACTTGATCTTATAGTGATCAATCAAACTAATTTATTAGGATCGATTGGATGTTCGATCGAACCTTCAATTTGTTTCAAGTTTTATCAATCATTTAATCTTATTATGATCAATCGAACTAATTTATTATGATCGATTGGATATTCAATCGAATCTTCAATTTGTGTCAAGTTTGTTGCATGACTACAAGAAATTTAAATTAATTAATTTTTTCATTTTTTAAAATAATTTTAATTTCAAATTAAGAGAAAATTTATAATTTTATAAAAGTTTTGAGGGTATAAATGGTATTTTATCATTTTTAGATGTTCAATTGAACCTATATAAGACTATTAGTGTCCACTGCCAAAGTGGACGCTATTTATGTATCATCAGCGTCCACTATCAAAGTGGACGCTAATAGCCTTCTCGTTTTGTTTGTTTTTTATTTTTTATTTGGAGAAACTTCACTTACTTTTCACGAACTTACGTGCTGTTTCCTCCATTGTTCAAAATTTCTCACTTTAGTGTATCGAACTTTGATTTCTTTCCACTTTTCCCCTTCCGTTAGGATTTTCTATAAAATCCTAACGGAGATGTGTGAAATTAGTAAAATACCCCTTAGTCATTTTTCTCATTTTTTCGTTTAATTTAACTGCAATATTTAACGATATGGGGTATTTGAAACGAAATGAAAGTTCGACACACCGAAGTAAGAGATTTTGAATATTGGAAGAGTGTTTACAAAATGTGCGTAAGTTCATGGCAGGTAAGTGAAGTTTTCCCTTTTTATTTCTATACAAGACTATTAGTGTCCACTCAAAGTGGACGCTAATGATATATCATCAGCATCCACTTTCAAAGTATATGCTAATAGTCATCTAGTTTGATTTGTTTTTTATTTTTTTTATTTTTTTATTTCTATACAAGACTATTAGTGTCCACTCAAAGTGGACGCTATTGATCTTCTTTTTTTTTTTCTACAAGATTATTAGCGTCCACCTCTAGTGGATGTTGATGGTGAAACTATTAGCGTCGACAATTGTCAACGCTAATAGTGATTTTATCACCCCTAACTGTTTTCCTGCCTCTAGTATAATTCTAGCCATTATATTAACATTGACATATTAGCGTCCATAAAAGAGTGGATGCTAATATTGAGGATTATGGGTGAGGGTGAACTTTTCAATTGCCCCTAATGAGTTTGTCCATGATGAGTAGATTTCTTGTAGTGAACTAAACTTATTGCATTTTATACATATTTTGATAACTAATAAACGTTTTGTAAGAATGTAATAAGTTTAATTATGCAGGAATATTGAATTATCAATCTATTTAACATCTTTTATCAATATTGAAAAATAAGAAATCCATGGCAAAAATTGAAGATCTACTTTTGTGAATCAAATAGAAAAAAACCCATAACATTATTGCATGATACTAAGACCGTCACATAAATTTGGATACCATGAACAAGTTTCTTCTCTTTTTTCTTTTACTTCTTTCTCAGCCGCCTTCTTCGCAGAAGCCTCTTCTTCCGCTTTAATCATTTCCTTGATTTAACGGACCGACAACATCATTTGTTTGTCTGCTCTTGAACAAACTGGACTTTTGAGATTCAAAGTTTAAGACTCAAAGACCCAGTCAAGTACAGGGCCTGCAATTACCAAGGCCCAAGAGAGAATAAAATAGGGCCTACTCTTGTTAAGGTGCAAGAGGGACCCATGGGCCTTACTCTATACAGGGTCCCATCTCCTCTAAGACACTACGGTAATCTCTAACGAGAGAGAAAGTGCGCACGCACATCTCCTTCCTTCTCGTGCATTCTATTCTACTTTTATCTGTTGATTTCTCTGCTTTTCAAAATTTTTATGATTTCTTTTTTTTTTTTTTTGTAAAAACTTTGCTCCAACAGTCATTCAGCAAAGAGATTATAGAGGAGCATACTAGAAACCCAAACCGGACAAATCTCAAACAAGAATAAGATCATAAAGGGAAAAAAAAAAGAGATAAAGATGCAAATGCCAGTCAAGAAACCTCAACCCGCGGCGCATATTGATGGACATAGTCATCTCGAGTTCGAAAACTCTTTTGAAACATCTAAACAAGCTTCCTAAAAAGCTATGGAGATTTAGATGCAAAGTAACTGTGAAAAAATGGTTTCCAAACAGAAACCAAAAAGAAAAGAAAAAAAGATCAACTCCAAAGAGTCCCATCCGATTTAGGTTAACTAGTACACAGCATAAGAACAAAGAGAAAATTACATAAAGTAACAGCATAAACTCAAAAAACAATGACTGCACAGGCGGAGGAGGTCATCGGTGGTGATATGCCCGGCACGTGGGGAACACGTACCACGATTGAGATCCACACACAGGAGCGTGTGATCCACGCACCGGTGCGTGGTCATCGGAATGAGGCACGAAGCAGGACGCTAGGAAGCTGGAATGCCAGTGATGCTGGAGGAGGGGCGCGTTTAGCTAGAGGCTGATGAGGAGGAGTAGATCGGGCTTTGAAAGCGACAAACTTCAAGTCTCCAAAAAACCACCAATGGTACTTCAAAGGTGACGATCCACGACGCTGAGATGGATGGAAAGGAGGGGATGATGCAGCTGTTGTTTCTTGAGGGTCAGGGATAAACCGTCAAAGACGGGAGATAGATCTAGAGCAAGCTCTAGAGAGAAAGGAGTTTTCTCATGAAGAGAGAAACTCAAAATGAAAAGAAAAACATTCAGCAGATGGGTGGGAGGGGGAGGAGGAGGGAAACCAGAAGGTTTGCCCTCCTCCCCAAGCTTGCTCGGTTGAGAGGATTTCAGAGAAAGAAGAGAGGTTTCAGAGAGGTTTCTCGAACCAAATTTTTTATGATTTCTTTATTTCTTATGATGTAATATAATTTCCTAATTGGATCGTCTGTTGTAACTCATTGTGTTGCAATGTGACTTTATTATATGTTTAACGGTTGTTCTTGATTAATATTTTAAGGATGATGATATTTGTTAACTATCCAACTGAATAAATGCATTATTTGTAATATTCACATGTCGCTACTGTTATTCTTGATAAATAACGTAATGGAAAATATGTTTTATATATATATATAGGGAGCCCCTACTATGCGGTCATGCTGCAAAAGAGGTGTTTTGCAGCATCCACTCTTGTGGTGACACATCAACAAGCTTAGTTTAACAAAATGAAATCAAAACAGCAAATCAAAAATCAAAACACAAACTGACGCCAGCAAACCCACCCCCCACTGGCGCCGGAGAGCATGCAACCGGCCAGCATCACCGGCCGAAAAAACAGCTTTCCAGCAGGAAAAATCAGCATCATCGGCCAGAAAAAACCAGAAAAAACCCTCTTTTCTTTCTCCCAAACCCTCTTTTCTTCTTTCTCTTTTCTTCATCCAAAAAAAAGGGCCTGCGAAAAAACAAGAAAACACAAAACGGAAAAATCAACAAAACCAGAAAAAACAAAACCCAAACTCTACATCCTTTCTAGCAAAATAAAATCAAAACAGCAAATTTAAAACCAAAACCAAACTGGCACAGCAAACCCAAACCACCGGCGCCGGATAAACCCAAACCACCGGCCGGCCATGGGTCACCATCTCCGGCACTATTTGTGAAATTCAGCCTCAAAATCCGATTCTAATGTCTCAAAACTCGTTTCTAACGCATAAAAACTTGTTTTTTGATTTAAAACTAAAATCTAGAGGGAAGGTTAACCCTTTAGAAATTTTTTCATCCTAAAGTTGGAAAAAATGACTTACGGCACTGAAGCTAGACCCATGGCGAGACCTACGCTGTGGGTTTGGATGGGTCTCTTTCTTTCTGGCCGGACGGTCGGATGGGTCTGGCTGGCCAGCGTTTCAGTAGAGACCCACATGGTCTCTTTCTTTCTGCCTCTTCAGTTCAATTTTTCTTACTTTTGAGTTCAAAATCCAGTGCATTAAGTTGTAGATTATTTGTGTGCATTTTTTGTGCTTTTTTTAGGTGTCTTTGTGCTATTGATTGTTGCAAAAGCCACATTTTGCAGATGGACTGCATAGGAGGTTTACTCTAGATATATTAAACTCCATAGCATTATTATTATTATTATTATTATTGTTTTTTACATGTCCACATAATGGGAGGGAAAGGAGAAAAAGAAGGGGATTCGATCTAATAATCTAAACTTTATAATATATGGTTTCTAGCCGATTAAGCTACCCTTGGCTCAAGGGCTGTATACGAGGTGAGCTTGAGAGAGCCATGGCTGTCCATGCTCGTCTCAATTAAAAATTTCACGAGCTCAAGCCGAGCACCAAATTGAGGGCAACTTTGTAATTGTAACTCAAAGTTACTTTTGTTGGCATGTGTAATGACACACACTTGGATTGGCTCAAAAGTAGAGGCTCTAATCTCCTTTTATAGATTAGTTGGGCAAGAAATTTCCCTTATTCTTTTCATGTGGGACACTAGAGCAGTAAGAGAGGCTTTCATCCTTTGACTTAGGTGAGAAAGTTTTTTGGCTTTTTGATCCATGTGGAACAAGTGGACAAGCTAACTATTATTATAAGAGATGTGTGCTTGATTTTATTTTATTGGTGTGGGATACTTGTAAGCAAACAAATACAAGGAAAATTGAAAAGAATTTACTCTTAACACTTAATATAACAACAAAAAAATGTTTAATATACATGGTTAATATTACTAATATATGAAATGGGCTTTGATAAAAAAAAAATGTTCATTATATATACAAATTACCTGACATTTTTTTTTTACATTAACCAATTAGCTCTCTCTATATATAACTAAACAAATTAACTAATTAGTTAACTTAGTTTAATATACATAATACACTAGTTAATTATAAATAGTTATACACTATATGACTACAGTATTAATATTTTAACTATATATAATTAGTATTGATGCTACAACATAAATATTATTGATAATATATAAACTATTTAATAAGTTATATAGTAAAGCTATATATATATATTCACACATGAGTTGCGCTAATAAGTGGGTCGAGCCCCTATACGTGTATGTTCACGAACTTTAAATGAGCGAGTTGACTTTTATACGAGTATGTATCGTTTAATAATCGAGTATAGTTTCGTGTCCACGAGTAGTTTATTTAATAATCGAGTTGGATACGAGTCGAGCTTTATCGAGCCGATTCCGAGCGAGCTCATGGATAGCTTTATTCGTTTACAGCCCTAATCCCACTAATGGGAGGGTATCTTAATCTCCCAAATTAATGCATAATGGATATAAATTAGTTTTGATGGAGTCTATGAGTAATTCGATATGAATTCGTTTATGTAACAAAAATTTATCAATTCATAGAATTAAAAGTCATAAAGTTGACTTACAAAAAAAATATATATATTAAAGTTGATGTAAAAATCGAGTTGCAAAAGAGGGTAAATCACGCCATCAATCACTCTAAGCGTGGAGCAACACCGACAGTACTATACAATGCCTCCTTCGGCTCCTGTACATTCATAATTGGGGGGGACCGGGGGATCCGTCTCTGCCCATAGGGGGTGGCAGACTACCCAGCTCAGCCTAGGGACCGTTAGGGGTGGCTTCGTACATTTTCCACAAGCAGGTGCATCCCCGCAGTTTCCCATCGACACTTACATTTTCCTCGTGGCTTCACATGCTCACATTTTACATTTTTTTTTTTCGTTTCTTTTTCTTTTTTGCAGGTTTGTATCTATATGTTTTTTCACGGATAAAAGAGACTGGAGAAAATCATTCACCAGAATAGTACTCCTCCACTAGATTATAACGTGTCTCAATTTGCTTGTCTTTTCATTCTGACATCCTCCATTATTTCAAGAACCAGATGTACTCAAAGAGTGGGCCATTTAATTATGTTCTTCTTCATTCTTATGTTGAATAAGAATGAAAGCGCGTTATCAAGGAGGAAAGATCGCGAGTCTTTCCCTTTTTTATGAGGCATGAGCTCTAGCAAGTATATAACTTCTTGTCAAAGTTACTTCAATCTTCACATTCACAAGTGAAGGATGGATAGAATGCATGTTGAAGAAGAGAGTATGGTTGCACTCTATCAAGCCTCTCTCAATGGCTGTGTAAGCACCTTGAACACCTTGATCCAAAGGGATCCACTTATCCTTAATAAACTTTCACTCACATCATTCAGTGAGACTCCCTTACACTTTGCAGCTTTGCTTGGCCACCTTGAATTTACTAGAGTTCTTGTCAGCAAGAAATCTAAACTTGCAGAAGAGGTAGACTCGTTGGGACGAACTCCTCTCCACTTGGCTTCTGCTGAGGGCCACACCGAGATAGTAAAAGCATTATTGAAAGCAAATACAAGTGTTTGTTTTTCTTTTGATCAAGATGAGAGAATTCCTCTCCACTTTGCCGCAATGAGAGGAAGAATAGAGATCATAAAAGAGTTAATTATTGCTCAACCGGAGTCCATCAGGGTGAATCTCAATGGAGACAGTGTTTTGCACTTGTGTGTTCAATACAATCATCTGGATGCTCTGAAATTGCTTGTGGAATCAAATGATTGCAATGAATTTCGCAACTCCAAAGACCATGATGGTAACTCCATATTGCATTTAGCTGTGATGCTCAAACAAATTAAGGTGCGTTAACAATATCTATGGCTACTCTCTCTCTCTCTCTTTTCTAGTGATTTAAAGCAGCACACTATCAAGAAATGATTTGAGATCTAGTTCTTGGTTTTCATTCCCTTGTACGTAAGTTTGTTTGTATTTATAAATTAGGACTCAATGTTTAAATTGGAAGAAGATATACTTGTAGAATAAGTGAAAACATCATTCAATGTGGTTAACTTATATTTTTTAGGTTTTTTTTTTTTTGAAGTGCTTTTAGAGTTTCTGTTAGTAATCGTTTGGCTGAAACAATAGTGTGGTGTTTGTGCAGGCCATCAAATACTTACTTTCATTAGCGGAAATAAGAAGAGATGCTAATGCCATGAACAAGATTGGTTACACAGCTTTAGATGTCTTAGAGATCTGTCCTAGAGACTTTAAATGTTTTGAAATCCAAAACATTTTAAACGACGCCGGTCTCAGAAGATCAACGGATCTAAATTCTTCCCTACCACTAACACAGAGTCGTACTGTTACTATTGATGAAGCACAATCAAGACAACCAGCTCGATCAAGGTTTAGGAGATGTTGGGGGTTTGTTTTTTCGTCATTAGCGAAACACCTAAAGAACCAAGAAAATTGGATCGAGGAAACACGTGGTGCATTGATGGTAGTGGCCACTGTGATTGCAAGCATGGCTTTCCAAGCTGGGATCAGTCCACCAGGTGGCGTTTGGCAACCAAATACATCCAGTTCCACCGTTGGTTTCAATTGTAGGGAAGATGATACATGTAAAGACGGCAAAGCAGTTTTATCTTATGCTTATTCGGATGACTACCAAGTCTTCATATCCTGCAATAACATCTCTTTCATTGCATCTGTGTGCGTCCTATTTTTGGTCATCAGTGGATTTCCTCTTACAACCAACTTCTTTATGTGGTTTTTGACGCTAGCCATGAATATCTCAGTCGCGTCCATGACATTTGCCTATATATATGCAGTGAGTTTGGTAACCCCGATTGAAGTTTCTTCTAGATATGACGCATTGCTCGAACCATTAGAATATATTTGGTTGGGAGTGATTGTGATTGTTACTTTGATTCACATAATTCGCCCACTCTCTTGGATGGTAAAGAAGTTGCGTAATTTTAGACGTGACTCCAAAACGGGTCGGGTGGAAAACCCAACTAATGTCTAAGAGGTAAACTGTCGTGATTAGAATTTAGGTTAGATATTTTAGAAGAAAAATCTTGTCAAAAAGTGATTAGGGATAAGGTTTGAGTAATTTTATTGTAATCTTTATCCATAGGCCGTTTATTGCTAGGTTCATCAGTCATTGAATTCTATTATGATTATTGGGTGGTATTATGTATAAATCAGTGGCTTAACGATGAATAAATCATGTTAAAATTCTCTCAATAAATTAGTGTTGAAGGATGCTTGGCTCTTTCAAAGTTTTCAGAATTTTGTCTTAAAGTTATTTTGGATTGATAGTCTTTGATTTAACGATTTGTCGCTGCATTATGTTGCCCATTGTGAACATCGGACATTTCCCTATCAAGAAGCTTGGGTATACGGAATTAAAACAAAGGAGCATGTAACAATCAATCACTAAAATATGTAAAGCAGTAAATATATAATATTCGTACTACGAAGATAAAACCTTTTAGAGAACTCTCTAAAAGTAACACCTCTTCAGGGTAGTCAAACTCAGAAAATCACTATAAGAAAATCTAGATTAAAGACACAATAACACTTATAACCCTTTGCAACTCCTGAGATCTGTAAGATCAACAAGCTTTTCTCTTGTCTTTGTGCATGCCATAAAATATTTACTTTCAGTGCCGAAAATAAAAAGAGAGGCTAATGCCACAAACAAGATTGGTTCCACAACTTTAGATGTCTTAGAGGTCTGTTCAAGAGATTTTAAATGTTTTGAAATCCAAAACATTCTAAAAGAAGCCGGTGTTAACAACTACCAATTCTTCTTATTTGTCAATACCAGCTCTTTCATTGCATCTGTGTGCATCGTACTTTTGGTAACTAGTGGATTTCCTCTTACAAGCAAGTTCTTTATATGGTTTTTGACGTTTTCCATGGCCTTGTCGGTCGGGTGCTTGATACTTACCTACTTACAGGCACTGAGTTTGGTGATCCCGTCTGAAGTAACCTGTTTACACCTCCCTCTCTAGCTCAGGCGTTGGACCTAACTCGTTGGCCCAAATACTAACGTTTACTTTGATTGGAGTGGCTGTGATTGTTGATTTGATTCACCTAACTGCCCCACTCTCTTGGATGGTGAACAAGTCAATAAGGGGTCCTACAGAAGACCTGACTAATGTCTAAGACCTGCAGATCTTGTTGAGGAGATTTCGGTTGGGGATGGGAAAATTGTGAAGATCACAATTTTGCTATTGTGGTTTGTGTTCTATTAGCAAGATTGTTATGTTAAAGAATTTTGGCATGCTTTTGTGGCTGACTTTTGGATATTGCTTCATGTTTTGTTGATACGATGTGGTCTTCAACCAATTAGATCGAGTTGGTAATCTGGTTTTGTTTGATATGGGATTTTGGCATGCGAGACATTGATGTCTTGAGAAGCACTATCGTTGGCGTCAATCTTCAATCATGCCACCTAATTGGGTCTTCTCCCTTTTGACTTAGACATTGATATATATTTGATTGAAGTTGTGTGGTATCCTACGTAGAATTCCACAACGCGGCTTTCGCGTCATTCATGACATATAAATTAGTCTCGACGGAGTTAATGGGTTAGATATGAATCCATTTTATTAGAAGTCAAAAAGTTTATGTCAGAATCAAAGTTGATTATGTGGCTCAAAATAACTCCATATGCTCACAAAGAGAACTGCTAGGGAATCAAACAAATGAATTCAGAAAAAGTTTCAAACTGACGTACTAAAGGTTTTTAAATTAAAAAATACAAATTTCTCTTTCTTGTCTGCCACTCACGGTCTGTTACATCAGTTTGAAATTTTTTCTGGATTAATTTGTTTGGCTCCCTAACACTTCTTGCTCACGACTGACTACTTTCTTTTTTTTTCTTTTGGCCAAGATGACTTTCGCTCACTGCCCTATTTATTTAAAATGAGGCTATGTAAAGGTCTTGGTTTAATCATTAAGATCCATGGGTTTCTCTGCCTTATTTCGCTCTCTCATTCTCATCGTATTGATCGCTTCCATCTTCACCATGCAGCTTTCTCAAGTTAACGCAGGTTCGTATCCTCTGATTTTCACAGCAGTAATTGGAGAATATTGGATGCCTCACCATTTTTTCCTTTATCCTTTTTATTTTATTTTTATGAACGTAATTTAGATCGTATCTTGTTGATTTCTGATATGCATGGGATGTGAGCAGTGGATTTAAACCCGGTTATGTTATTATTATTATTTTTCTACCATATGATTTGGTATTTATCACTCTGTTCCCTAAAACCGCTACATGTGCTTTTCCTTTTTAGTATACATCTGCCAATAGGTTGGGTCATGATTAAAATCCAATCTCAATTGGACCCAACAATGATTCGAGTTGTATATTGAACCTTCGGCATATGCTTGAGACAAGGATTAAACTCTAAGGAATGATATAATTATTCCATAGTTTGTTAATTTTTAGTCTTGAAGATACTGCCTGATTTAGTTGGAATCTACCTATGGTCACTGGAGTTAATTAACTGGAATCATCCGGCAGCCGATTGCCAGAATTTGAGGTTAAAGTTTCATCTCCTTAAACCAACGGAGTCTCAATTTTATTGCTTTTGTGCTCAGACACAAATGTAGTGCTAAAAATCGAGCAAATCCTGCCTGGCCGGTAAAAGATACAAGAACGAGAGCATATTTGCTCTTCTCCTGCAGAGAGAGAACTTACCGGCACGGTGGCCGCGTTCGGCTTCCAACTGGGCGGTGGCATGATGGGCGGTTAATAGCTATTGCATTCAACATTCTCGTATTCCTTATATCCTATGAATATATATAACTATTCATTTCTTAATTTAATAGTCATTCCACGCGCGTATCATACACTTTCTTAATTTTTGTGGATTCCAATCCAAATTTGATACATAATGTTCATAACACTTAAAATGTTATTAACATTGTAATCATTTTTATGTCATTAAGAGGACTGTTTAATTGGTTCGTGCCTCATCAATGTTTGGTTATGGGCTTTTGTAGGTATGGAACTGAGAAAAATAGCAGTCGACAGATCACAGCAAAGCCCACCGCCGGCCCCATCTACAAACACGCCATAGCATCATATCTCACCGGAGGCATCACCATGGCCTCTCTCGCATAAAAATATGAGTCTTGAGTTGTTAATGTATCTTTAAACTTTATATTAGAGGGGCACCCTATGCTTAAAGTCTCATGAATTCTATTCTATGTTTATCTATTAACTTCTCTGTTTTATAAAATGCTTATGATTTCCTAATTTCTTATCATCAAATCTCCAATTATATTTTTATGATTTCCTAATTTCGGTGTTGCCATGTTGATGGTTTAATTTTAGGGACAAATTAAAAATTTATCCTTGTGGCCGACTTAAAAGTATAAATCAATCCTTAAGGTATAAAAGATAATTTAAAGATTCTCAAGGTTTGTCAAAATAACAATTTAGTTCTACAGTCAAATTCCATCAAAACACTTAATGGATTCCGTTCCGTTAGTGTGACACGTTAGCACAAATATAATGATGATACATATCGCTCCTAATAAAAAAAATATATATAAATATAAAAAACTAAAAAAATTAATAAAAAATTAATTAAAAAAGAAGAAGAAGAAGAAGAAGAAAAAGAAGAAGAAGAAGAAGAAGAAAAAAGATAGAAGAAAGGGGGAGGCGTTGTTGGCGAGCAATCTCTGATCTATCATGCCCAGCTAAACAAAAGTCTTTCTCATCTCTTGCTGTCCATCTCACAATCTTTGATTTTGGTCGCCTAGCCTTTTGGAATATGTGAGCCAAGTTTTACATTCTTCATCTCATCTTATTGATTTTCTATTTTCATTAGGCTTGGGCATTGGTCGGCAATGTCGGTGTCAGTAGAAAATTTTTTGTTTCGTCAAAATGTTGGTAAAGTAAAAAATTTCACCGACTTATTTCGCCAAAGTTCTTTCCCGATACCGAAAGTCAGTCGGTAAAATTGGTTTGGTAAAGTAAGTCGGTAATGACGGTATGTGAAAAAAAATTAAAAATTATCGACGAAGTCGGTCAGTAGGCGGTCAGTAAAGTCGGTTCGATTAACAAATTTTATTTCGCCAACCGAACCTAACTTGTCGAAGAAATTTTTTTTTGTTCCACCTACTGCCCATTGGTTCTGCCTTCTACCAACATAGCTGACCAATTTCGCCTATTGCCTACCGACCTATAATTCCTCTTAGGGACAAAACTAGAATGTTTAGTTTGGGGTGGGGTGGCAATTTTTTTAGTTAAAAAAAAAAAAAAAAAAAAAAATTCTTAAGGAGCAAAAGTTAATTTTTAAGAATAAACCTCATGTGCGGTCCATATGCAAAATGAGGGTTTTGCAGCACCCACTAGGAGAAGGACACCTCACATAATGGAGAAAAAATGCACAAAAAAAAACTACACCCTAATGCAGCTGATTTTCAACTAAAGAAGAAAGAGAATAGAAAGAAGAGAAAGAAGAGAAGGAAGAACGAAGAAGACCGTAGGTCTGCAGCCGACCGGCCTGGATCTGGCCATCCACCGAGACCTTCCCTCGAGGTTTTAGTTTAGAATCCAAAATTAAATTTTGAGGCATTAAAAACGAGTTTTGTGGCATTATAATCGATTTTTGAGGTATTATAAATGAGTTTAAAAAGCATTATAATCGATTTTTAAGGCATTATAATCGACTTTTTAAGCTGGGTTTGGCAGAAAAGTCACCAGAGATGGTGACCCAAAGTTGACAGAGAGGTGACCCACGGCTGGTTCACGGCCAGACCCAGCCTACTGGGTCACGCCAGACCCACAGCTGGATTGCCGTTGCCGGTCGCTGTTGCTGGTGGTTTCGATGTCGCCAGAGATGGTTTGGTTTTGTTTGTTTATTATCTGGTGTTTTGATTTTATTTTGTCAAAATAAGCTCGGTAATGTGTCACCTTGTGGTTGGATGCTGCAAAAGACCCCTTTTGCATATGGACCACATAGTAGGGGCACTCAATTTTTAAAGGTGTATTGAAAGTGTTTTTTAGGGATCCGTTCTTGGTTCCTCCATACCTCTGCACCTTGGGCCTCTTCTCCGTCCTCCGCCGCGGCAACACACTCTCTTTCTTGTTTTTAGGTGGAGCTCTTCCTTAAAAGGCAGTCTGAATTCGTTGAGAATGTTTCGTGCATGTACAATATACTCTCTATTGTACCCATTTTAACAAATCAAACTTTATAATTAACAAATAATATTGAATTTTAGAAAAATATTATAAGATAGAAGACAAACCACCCTCCTCCTTGTCATACTGGAGTATAATACAATGCAATAGGGTCAACCATTTAGTCTTCCATCATTTATTTGTTTACAAATTTGATTAAAGTTTCTGGTCTTGCGTTGAATTCCTCGACGCGGCTTTCACGTCATTGCCAATATCTATCCATATAAATTATAAATTAGTCTCCATGGAGTTGAATTGTTGGATATGAATTCATTTTTGTAACAATTACTCATCAATTTCTGGAATTAAAAGACAAAGCAGTAGCTCTCCTCTTATCATTGATGGGGACTCTTTGACTTAAATCTTAGCCATCAACTCCCTCCACCTCAGCACCAAGTGGGCCTCTGCCCATGTTTTCACCGATATCAACCTTCAACTTCTCTCCTTCTCGGAATGAACAGCTTTGAAGGTCTTAAGATGTGCTAATTTTTATACACACTATATCGCTAAATAGACCACTACAAACTTAATGCTTAGAAATATTCTAACTCACTCTCTTATATTTCACTCTTTAAGATTTATAAGTGAAAATGACCTCTATTTGTAATCCTCTTTCTCTCTCTTTCAATAAAAAAATTAAAAAATAAAAATACAAATCCTCTTTTTCCCCCTTTGAATAAAAATAAAAAATAAATAAAATGTAAGAATCAAAGTTGATTATGCTGGTCAAAATGACTTTCTGACTCACTACTTTTTATTTTTTTAATGGTCACTCAACAAGACCGTTCAATTCCAAGGTGTCAATAAATTGCATGGTTTCATCCAAAAGAAGAAGATAAAGCATCCATGGGTTTCTCTATCTTATTTCGTCCTCTCCTTCTCATCATCATGTTCATCGCCTCCATCTTTACCATGCAGCTTTCTCTGGTTCATGCAGGTTCGTTTCCTCCAATTTTCATAGCAGTTATCCCAATTGTCTCACCATTTTTTTCTTCTTCTTCTTCTTCTTCTTTTTTTTTTTTTTTTAAATTTTAAAATTTTTTTTATTTATTTGTTAAAAAACGTAATTTAGATCGTATCTTGGTGATTTCTGATATTCATGGGATGTAACCAGTGGATTTAAACTGGGTTTTTTTTTTTTTTTAATCTTTTCCTCTCATATAATATTTATGAGTCAATTCGCTAAAAATGCTTCATCTATATATATATATATGCTTTTCCTTTTCTTTTGGCTCAAATTTTGGTATTGCTGGTGATCAGTATACGTCTGCCAATAGCTTGGGCCATACTTCAAATCCAATAGTCAATCATTACTCTAAAAAGATTTTTAATTAAAAACCTGTAGAAATGAATGAAATTTGAGTTCAACTGAATCTGAATTTAGATTCAAATTTTGGGTTCTACTCGGTACGTAATCAAATTTGAACTTGGATCTTCCCTACTCCAATCCCTTGCGGAGCGAATTAGGATTCTCTCTATTTTAAATAAATTGGATAATATTCGATTAGTTATAGTGAAATAAAGAAGAAGTGTTAGGGAGTTAAATAAATGAACCAAAAAAAAGTTTCAAACTGATGTGGTAGACCGTGAGTGATAGCCAAAGAAGAGAGAATTGTATTTTTTTTTAATTTAAAAACTCTTGTCACATTAATTTGAAGCTTTTTCTGAGTTCATTTGTTTAGCTCTCCAGTACTTCTCGAAATTGGTGATGATTTTTGTGAAGTTCATTCTAGTCCCTGTAACCCTTTTTCCTTTAAAAAAAAAAAAAAAAAAAAAAAATTGCATCTAAAGACTCTAGGTGATCAAACATGCAAGCTGCAATGATAATTTTATCTGTTGTAATAATCAATTATCATGATCCCAATAACATATCTAAATATTATTTTCGTTTTAGTTATTGTTATGCAAAAAATTTGATTACAATAATCAATGTTTGATTATGGGCTTTAATTTTTAGATGTGGAGCTGAGAAAAGTTGGGCCAAGCCCACCGCCTGCCCCAATTCCAAACAAGAACCAGCATGACATACCACCTGAGACACCACCTCTCACATAAAAAAAGTCTCATGCACTCTATTCTACTTGTATCTTTAGAGGATTATTTCTCGATCTGCATTTTCAAATTGTTATGATTTCCTAATTTCGGTGTTATCATGTTGATGGTTTAATTTCAAATAAACCTTTTGAAAACTATGCATTAATGAGAAAATAATGAGAAATTAAACGACTGGCATTTTATAAACAAATCCAAATTATAATCTAACCATTCATTTTTAGATTGAGAACAATTATTGTATGCCTTAATGAAATTAGGGATTTCTGTTTTTGTTTGAGAATTTTTAGAATTCAAATTGGTTTAGATGGAATTGTAGGCAGAAAATCAAAAAATCCTCCATAAAAATTCGGCCACACTACAATTGAGCTCCATCTGGTTTGTTTTGCTTGGTGGCTCAACCAGTAGCTAAAAGCCCGATATCTAACAGGTTGTTGAAGGTGTCTTCTAGGGCATATTTGAGTGTGCGTTTGAGGAGTATAAAAGTGTATTTAACATCAAAAGTTCATTCAAAAAAAGTATCCATTTGGTAAAAAAAAAATTTGAAAGCGCTTTTAAATGTCAAAAATGGTCAAAAACGCACTTTTGGGAAAAATTTAAAAGTGAACAAAAAACGTTATTTGACCTAGAGCTTATTTGGGAGTATGTTTGAGAAATAGAGCTTTTAAGTAAAAAAAAAAAAATTTTTTTTTTGCAGAAGTTTCAGTTTTAAGCTTTTGCAAAAAATGTGTTTTGACCATTTGTAGGCTTTTTGGACATTTAAAAGCGCTTTTAATTTTTTTTATCAAACAAGTATTTTTTTTCAAACGGAATTTTTGAGTGTTAAATACACTTTTGGGCCCCTAATATGCAATCTCAAATAGGTTCTTAAAAGTTTTATTTCTCAAACGTAATCCCAAATAAGTTCTTAGGTTTTGGGTTGAAATTTGGGATTTTGGATTGAGTAGAAGGCCCATTAGGCCCGGAATAAAACAATCTATCCAACCTGAAAATTCACAGCAGGCTGAAAACTAAAGTGTTCTCATTAGAATTCTGAAAAATTCAAATTTGACTGCAGCTCCGTTGGGCTGAAGTTCGAACTGCTTCAGCAAGTGTTTGGGCGAATAGTAGACCCATTAGTAAAGGCTTTCGATAGGCCTAAAACCCCTAAATATAGGCCTGGTCGATGGAGCTACTCAAGCAGCCCAATAAGTGGCCCAAAACCAAGCAAAACTAGTTGGAAATTTTTTTTTTTTTTTTTTTTTAATTAAAAAAAAAAAAAACCAACAAGTGTGACTTGAGTTGGGCCTTCACTGGAGGGCCCAATATACATACACATTGACCCAAAGCCATGCCTAAGAGGATATAGTTTGGTCCTTATATTTACGGGCCTGAAACATTGGGCCAACGACCTAAACGAAGTTTGAAGCCCAAAATGCAGGCCCATAATGGTCAGCCTGTTCACCCAAAAAAAAAAAAAAAAACCCAAAGAAGATAAGGCTTTGTTTGTTTTGGCGTAAAATGATTTTTGAAAAATATTTTCTATGTTTTTTTGGTATTTGGTGCGACGAAAAATAATAATCGACATAAATATTTTCGATTTGACCAAAAAAACTTCTTTAATTTCCGTGAAATGACCTTCATTTTTAAAAACTGTAAACCATTTTTTCGAGTTTAAGAATCTTATTCAATTGGAACATCACCGGGACCCTGCTAAGACTTCACAGGGTCACCATCGAGACCCGGTCGGAACATTATCATAATTTAAAGTTTAATATAATTGAATGAAAATATTTGTGATTTTTATTTTCAAGAAAACGTTTTTTGATGAAAACATTTTTTCTCGACAGAAAACATTTTACGTTGAAATAAACAGAGCCTAAAGCTTTATTTATATTGAATGAATTTTAGTAATGCATTCGAGGTAGGTGAATACACCTAAACTAAGTTCATTGTTTTAATAATGTGATATATATAACTTATGAGTTGCAATGTTAGATTAATGTTTATTAATTACTCTTACTTCGATATTGAATGAATTTATATGCAATGTTTCTTCCAACATGTCTAGTTTAACGATAAATGTTAAAATTACCTTTATAATTAAAAATTGTTATCAAGATCCAAGGAAATTTTAAGCACATTCATATATAGTTTATTAAGAAAGAGATGGAAAATAAATTTTACATGTACCCAAGAGAAGAAAGAGAGAAATGTTGTTGAGAACTTTTACAAGACTTTATGCACCCATAGTTGATTTGATAGACTCATCCTATAGCCACAATGTAGTGAAGATCCTAAAGGATTGCACAACCCTTTGCATAAAGGTGTATGGAAGGCCACCAAGCAAATGGAAAGGCCTTAAATGGAGTTCATTTCATAAAATAGATTTTAAGCAAACGTTTCCACAATCATCTCATTTTAGAAAGTTCTAATTATTTCTTCTAATTTAGATATATTCATTTACTGAGTTTTCCCAAACTATATCGTCAATATAGAAGACCAGGGTGGTAATGAACCAATCACCATTAAATCCACCAAATTTCACAAGGAAACCACTGCAACGGCTACATACTCAACAAGGCAACCAAAATCAAGCACTTACAGCAAATCACAACAGCCCAACGGCTAGTGCTCTCCAAGGAAGGAAAATCAAAGCAATCAATATATTTATGGAATCTCTTTTATTCTAGATATCATTTCTCATTTATTTTGTATATCATTTTCCTGTGTAATCTCTCCAAAACATGTATATAAATTCAGTACGTATCAATGAAAAGAATGAGCAAGCAATTACATTGAATTATCCAACCTTATAGGTAGCAGGTGAAAGGAGAAATGATAAAAATCATTTTTCATTCCATCTTTCACTCCTCTCTTAATGGAATCCATGTGAGAAAACAAATCCAATAGTGGATTCGTTAGATTTGCAAAAATAAATAATTGAAAGATGATTACAAATCCACTTGTTTTATTACCTTATAAAACAAGAGCTCAATCAATTGAGATTTTAATTTTTTTTTTTTCCAGTTTCTTTTATTTAAGTTATAAATTTTATTTTAGATGCTGTTATTCACTTTAGTAATAAAATCTTATCCTCCCCAGCTGGGAGCATAAGATAATTGTCTTGGTCCTTTTCTAGAACCGGGTTGTGACAACATTCCCATAATCAGAACAAAGAATTTATGGGAGCTGGTCAAAGCACCTGATGAGTGCTCGTGTATGGAGAATGATTCTAATTGGTGACCATTCAGTCAAAAGCTTAGATAAAAGGGTAGGTAATGATACCTTCATCTCTTTGTGATATGATCATTCACACTCTTTTCATCTTCTAGCTAGTCAATAGATTTGGTGAATGATCATTCATGTCTCGGACATGGAATGGCTAGCCCATGGTGTTGATTGACTTTGGGTTTGGATAGGGGTGAAAGAGTGGTTACTGTTAGTGGTTATTGGCTAAAACTACTAACCGTAACCACTTAGGTGGTTAATAACCCTAATAATTGTTAACCACTTTTTAAATATATATATAAATATATTTTTTTAAAAATTAAAACGATGTTTTTATGGTAATATAATAATACGCTATTACATATGACATCATTTTTAGATTTTATACATTTTTACATATATTTAAACACAACCACTTTGGCGGTTAGCGAGTGGTTATTAACCGCTAACCGCCCACCATTTCACCACTAGCTTTGAGTCTCTTAGAGCATCTCCAACTGAAGCTTTAAACTAACTTTTTAGTTAAATTTAGCGTTTTACTTCTTCCAGTAGATTTGTAAAATAGCATTTTTCTCTAAGAACATCTCCAGCAGTAATAACTATTATAACTAATCAAAAAGTACAATTCCTCATTTTAGCTATCTATTTTTTAATGCCAGCTCCAATAGATTTTTTATTCTATTAGCTACTTGCTTTAAAATATTGTTTCTCATTTTTTATATTATATTATTGACAATACTTAATTAAAGGGAAAAAGTAATATTACAAATAATATTATATTATATTAAAATTCAATCTAGTGTCCTACAGTGAATAGCTACAAATAGTTATTCACTGTAGCAGTTAAGATATAATATCTAATCCTAAGCTATTCTTTTGGAGCAAAAAAAATGGCGAAAATAACTAAATATAGCTATTTTTTCCATTTTAACTACATTTCTGGAGATGCTTTAAATATGCTACAGTGAACTTTCATATTCATATTTGAAAGTTCACTGTAGCACATGTTAGCAAACTTTTTTATAATTTTTTCTCTCTCTCTCTCTCTCTCTCTCTCTCTCGCGCTTGTCTTCTTCCCCAAAACAAAAACAAACCCTCCGCATCACTGTGATTAAACATCAACCTAGAATGGATTTGAAGAAGAAGATTCAGATGAAACCGACTAGTCTGATTTGATCTGGAGATGCCGACGAGTCCGATTTGATCTAGCGAGTTCGATTTGATCTGGAGACGCCGACAAGTCCGATTAATTTGAAACTGACGAGAGAACGAGAGTGGGTTGGGGGTTGGCCAAATTGATTGGCTGTTTCTTAGTTGGCGATGGAAAAGAGAACGAGAGTCTTATTCTTATTCTTCCTGTGTTTTAGTTTGCTTGGGGGTTGGCCGAATTGATTGGCTTGTTATGTGGGGCATGAGTCTAGGTTGGTGATTTTGGTGGAATGGCTAGTTGTTTTGCATCTGGTTTGTTTGGGTTGTGTGATTTTTGGCCTAGAGAGAGATGATCGAGACCAGAGAGGAAGTAAAAGTTTTAAAAATAATATTGAAAGAAGTAATAAAAGTAATATTATTTTAATAAAGTAAAGAGTTGAAATAGATGATCTGTTGGAGTGTATAATAAAAAACTAGCAGCTAAAATGAAAAAAATGGATTTTGAGTGGCTAAAATAGCTACTCTCGCTGGAGATGCTCTTATAGGTTAACAACTAAATCCATGGAGTTGATGGAGATTAGGAATACCATTCTTGAGAATTCTAAGCCTAGTCTCACGAGTGAGGATCAAATACAACGAGCAAGGGGATCAAATGAGTAGATTTTGTTAAAGTGTTTTCAAAATCAATTGATTATATATATATATGGTTTGGAAATGTTTTAAATAGAAGGTTCTAAAAGTGCTTTAAAAAAACATCTCACATTTTATTGCTTTAAAGAAAGTAATTAATGTTTGGATGTATGCACTTGTGAGTACATTATAATATGATGCTAAGCACCGGATACAAATCCGTTCGTCCAATTCGTTAGAGTTAGTGGAGGCAAATAATTTATTGAGGAAAGCGACTCAATGATTCTATAACTAGCTAGAGAGACTTCGATCGATCTCGACGGTCAGCTAGAATTGGAGCGGCGCAAATTAGTTTTGCATAGAAAATCAATCCCTTCTCATGCTATGATCCCATATATGGCTAGAGGTTTGTGACAGATTGGTTGAATACTCAAAGCCAAATTCTATATTTAAGCTTTGTGGGCATGCAAAGGGTAAAAGACTTAACATCTCTTCTTCTTTTGACCCTTTTGGAAAGCGTTTGGTATATATATATATTCGTTTTGTAGGAAGTGTCATCACCCTTGGATCGACACAAAACAATTGCTTGGATATCCAAAACTCTAAACACAAGAACCTAATGAGCACGACATCATGCAATCATATGCTAGCCTTTTTTATTTTACAGTTTATCCAATTTGGATAGAAAGGAATAATACAAGAACATCTGTAGAAAGGTTAAATGCGATATATATCACCATCTCAGCAAAACCCATGATTGGAAAGATCATGAAGTGTATCAGATGATGATATCAAATTAAATCAAAGTATATATGTTTATCCAGAAAGAAACAACCTTTTTTGGTTTGAACGCTACCCATAAAAACAGGCGAAAGAAGATGAAAACAATATTCCAAAGGGCCGAGTCAGAAAAGAGATGGGGGAGAGAAGCACATATTCCCTCTTCCACAATTCCAAACTGTTCAAGAGAGAACCGAATTTGGGCAAGCAAAGCTAGAGTCACCAAATATCTCCACTCCAAAAAGGGAAAGCAGAAGCGACAAAGACATCCCATTCCCCTAAAACGGCATAGATGAAATAATTGGAGGCCAGGCATATGTGTAGACGTGATAGGGTTACCTGTTGTGTCACTCACTGTCGTTGGGGCCACAGTGAGACCAAATTAGGAAGGAAGATGTGGGGTGGCAACACGTAGTACAATGTCAAAGACCACTGTTTTACTGATGGAAGGAATATAGCAACCCACCGCCCCATGTCTTTGTAGTAGTAATGCGACAGGCAATTAGGGGGCCGGGATAGCCAAAGGATAAGGAATGTGTGTTGAAGATGCTTTGTATCTCCCCATACTTCTTGTCAACTTGCAATGTGGGATCATTCCTGACGTAAAAAGCCAATTCCATTGCCTCTCTCTTTTCCTCTCTCTAGATCTCTCTAGCTCACACATCTACGATCTATAGTGGAACTAGTTAGTGTTATATAGACGTGGGTTTCAGAATCTTAGACCAGACACTACACACAGTTGAGGCAATATACATGGTCTACTATGGCACTAAGATTGTAAAAATAATTTTCAAAACAGTGCAATGACGTAGGAATAAGTGCTAGTTATATCTGTGTTATTCTAAAATGATTAATTAATTTGAAGTTTTTAATTTTTTTTTTAAAATTTTTTTTATAAAGTTTAGTTTCACTTAGTTAGTAGGCAATGTGGAACCACTAGCTAGTGGCGGTGGTTCAATGGGAGATCCTCAAAGTGGTTTGGCACATATTAGGCTGTGAGTTCAAATCTATGCAATGAAGAATCTGTCATATATACCTAGTATTAACTGCATTGGTTCCTATTGATGTTCTAATAAGGCTGAGTCAGGCTATGACTCAATTGGTCTGAGGAGCACATGCAGTTCTTGCCATTTAAGTCCATCCACACCAATTCTCAGTAGGCAGGTACTACCATGGTCACGTCCAGGTAGAATAGTTACAGTTGGTCGCCCCCACTTAAACATTTTGAATAGAAAAAAAGTAGGCAATTGTGGACTTAGTACTCATGACTTTCTTTATAAACCACTTACTCTATGTGGGCTAGTTTTCATCTTCCTAATATGGGACCAAAGTTTTACACATTCTCTGCCTTAAACTCTTGACGTCATTGTTAGTGCTACAATAATACATAGCCTAGCATTACTAGGTAGCCCTGATATCATTGTAATGACCGGCTAGAAAAAAGTGGTATCCACATTTGTGCAATCACTCTAAAATGACTTGTCAATTTGAAGCTTCCCTACAATTTCTTATAAAGCCTATATTCAACTAGTAACTAAGTAATGCTCGACTTAGCACTCATAATTATCATCTCACTCTATATGAGCTATTTCTCATTTTCCCAATATGTGATTGAGGTGTTACAAACTCCCCATTAAACTCTTAACGTTCTTGTTAAGGCTACATTATGCAGTGCTCTAGCATCGCAATAGTGTTACTAGGTGACTTTGATACCTTTAGTAATGACCTAGGAAAAATTTCTAGCTACATCGATATGCAATATCACCTCAAAATTACTAGTAAATTTTAAGTTTTGTATAATTTTTTATAAAGCTCAATTTCACATAGTAATTACTAACTAGGCAATGTGCGAGTGATTATCTTTATAAATCACCCACTCTTTATGGGTTACTCCTTATCTTCTTAATATGGGAATATGATGTTACAATATATCCACGGTTTTGTATAAAAAAAATTTAAAATTTGGGAAGGTGATAACTTTTCACTCGGTTGTCTGATCAGGGTGAAACTTTTTTTGATTTCACACTTTAACTCTAAGCACCCCATTAAGTAATTAAACCAACCCTAAGAGTAACTCTGAGGTTCATACTTTGAAACCCCAAATTTATGACACTTATAACATTTAGGGTTTAGCTCATACCTTTCACTGATGGTGAGATCGAAGTTTTGGTCAATGAAAATCCTACCATAGTTTTATCTAAGCACAAAATTCTCCAATAAACAAAAACTCGAAAGAAATTGTCTAGATGAAGCTTTACATTCAATAATGTAGCTCAACTTGAATAAATTTATGGTTTATGAATTTACTACAATTAGCTATGTAAAAATAGAGCTTTAACACCGAGAATTACGTTTACAATGTTAGTTTTGGCATTAGAAAGCCCTTGATTCGATTCCTCAACTAATTAAACCCAAACCCTAGGAGAGCTAACGACAAGAGAGAAATTTGGAAAAAGAGTGAGTTGACTTGAGCTCTAATACCACTTGAATGGATCAGATTCCAACCCCAATTCACTAATGCAAAATTATGTAGCAAAATAATCTAAAGGGGAAACTTCACAAAACCCCCCTGAACTTCCACCCGTTTTGAAATATCCCTCCTAAACTTAAAAAACTCTCAATTTACACCCATGAACTTTCAATTGCTCTCAATTTGGACCCATCCGTACAAATTAGGGCACAAATTTTTTTAAAAAGACCAAAATACCCATGACTTTCATTTTTTTTAAAAATTAAAAAAATATATGGAAGTTAGAATTTTATACAAAAGACACTATTTAAAATTCACTATTTAAAATTTCAACTTCCAAAATGTTTTTTAATTTTTTTTAAAAATGAAAATCATGGGTATTTTGGTCTTTTTCAAAAATTTTGTGCCCTAATTTGTACAGATGGGTCCAAATTGAGAGCAATTGAAAGTTCAGGGGTATAAATTGATAGTTTTTGAAGTTTAGGGGGGTATTTCAAAACGGGTGGAAGTTCAGGGGGGTTTTGTGAAGTTTTCCCTAATCTAAAATACTACAACGATTAATAAGCAAAGCAACCACAAAGAAAACTCATCACATGCACACATTCAGCATAACAAGTTTTGGTGGCGAAGTGGAAACTCTTTAAACACATTGAAGGTAAAACCACTTTAGGGGAGCCAAATTCATGAATCAATTACTATTAAAAATTTAGAGTATAGGCATAGCAAGACTTACAAACCTTTGTAACCTACTAAGACCCTTTGTACTTTGGTAAACTCTTTACTTGTCTCCCTACCCTCGACAACTCTAGCTTCTCATTTGCCAGTCTTCTATATATGATTCTTTACCGACTCAACGAAAGACTTCACAAGGTTGAAGGTTTAGTGAAGGTTTGCAGTTTGAAACAAAACTTTGAGAGAGATGAAGCAATGAAAGCTTTTAACAATGGCTCTCATAAAAAATTAAAGCTTTTAGCCCACAATAGACTATGATTATCCTTATAAAGAGAATGGATGGAAAACCCTAGTTCTTGCATGTAAAAAAAGCCTTCGTTGAAATGCCCCGATAATTAATTAACTGATAATTAATTCAACGGTTCGTCTCCCAGCCTTATTCCACTCTGAACAAGACCCCCGGGGCCTCCACTCCTCAAAAACAAAGGATATTAAGCAGTGAAAGTAATAAGCTCTATAATCATTGAATCATACAACCAGAACATCTAGCCAAAGATCATCAAAGCAGCGGAAATCATATTATAACATAACATCATTACAAGGGATTTATGCTAAACCTTAATATGCAAGCATGCATCAAGCCCCAAGTTTACAGCATAACTCAAAAGTACTAGTTACCATGTGTACCCGCTTAAGCTTGCAATAAGTCCTCAAACATCTCCTGGATCAAATCCTCCACAAGACCGGATGCTTCACGATATCCACTATCTAGAACAGTATAATCGTACATATAGAGAAAAAAGAGAAATAATATAAGGGTAAGTCCAATGACTTAGTGAGTAGAAATCCACATGACGTACCCGTCATTAATTTGTGGATTATTTTATTTATAAAACACATGCAAGATTCCGAGATGATAGTTATCATGCAAGTGATATATATAATATATGTTTATAATAATGAGTAACAGTAATAGTTCAACAATATGGTCTACCCGAGATATTATTCATTCTTAGCAGGGTTGACGCTGTCCCAAGAGACCTATAGTACAATGCTGGTGCCCCAGTCATTGCACATCGTACCGTATGTAACACTATCGGCACAGCCGAGTCCGACCTTGGGTGGCCCACACCGCTAATGACGTTCGTCCTATAGTAACCATCTATTGGGAATGACTACATCATTGGTCACGAAACCATTGGATCAAAGCCCCCACGCACGCACACATTGACCACAAAGCTAACTCGTATAGTAAGCCCATGCCCATTATACTGTACATACCGGTGTACCCTGTTATACGATGTAATTAGTTTTATCAGTCTTTTACATGCACAGTTTTACAAGTCTTATTATTATCTTATTAACCGACTTCACAAAAGAGAGTTCCCAGTAGTTTCAAAATGTATTTCATGAGAGTTGCAAAATATACATGTTTGATATATATATAATAGATATGCAATGCAGGAAAAGTAACAATAAACCATCCATGTGAGTTTGTACTCACCCGGGCCGTAAAGTTCCTCCATGTAATTCTCTTAAGGCTTCATAACCTCGAATACTGAGAAAAGATCTATCATCAGTTCTATTTCTACTAAAGCGACTATAGAATAAGAAAACAGGAGCTATGGGATGGCTGGTGAAAATAGAGTTTCCCTGTCACACTTTAGTCGTACGTCTGGGCTTGGGGCCATACGTCCATTGTGTCACAACAGGCTGTACATTTGGTCACGAGACCGTATGTTCGCTTCGACTTTTTCAGGTAGAACCTCATTTTCTCTCAACTGTCGGCCTATTCTCCGATTCCTAAGGCCAACACAAACTCTCTAAGGCCTACCAACTCAGATCGAAACCGCCATGCAAAGTAGCAAAGCTAAGTTATCAAAACGCTAGCCTAATTAAAGCATAACTAAGCTAGCAACTACAACTAGTAACAAAAAAATAATCGAGAAACATAACGACGTATTAAAAACTAAGGAGTCGAACGTTACCTCCTTGAAGTGAAACCTCAAGAGTTCCTCCTCCAGGAGCACCGAAATACTCATGAAACCTCACAAACACTCACAAACGGCCACCAAGCAGCCTAGGGGCGAAGATGGGGGTTGAGGGGCAAAAATGGTGTGTAATAAGTGAGGGGGTATTTATAGGGCAAGAAAGCAGAGGATGTCCGGCCAAAGGGGCGTATGTTCAGTACTATTATACAGCAGTCTAAAGGTTGTCTTGTACATCTAGGTATTACCCGGAGGGTATTCCAAAAAGTAGCGTACGTTCGGTACTTTTGGGCGTACGTCCGTGTACTATTCATAGAGTACGACATACTATTTGTCAGCGGATGTCAGGTGGTCCCCCTACGTACGTCCGCCAAAAAGTAGAGTATGTCTGCACTAAAAGATAAGAGCGTACGTCTACCTAACCTAGCGTACGTCCGCGCTAAAAGACAAGAACGTACTTCTGCCAAAAAGTAGCATACATCCGGTCTAGAAGTCTAATTCCCCAAAATGTCATTTTGGCAGATTCTAGTGACCCAAAGTCCAAGTTAACCCTTATAACCAAGCTACTTATGTCTAGTTAGATATTTGGGTCACTACATTTGCACTATGTAGAAAATCACACAACATCAAGATATGTAAATGCACTGTTAGGACAATCTAGGATTTCTTTATAAAAAGATGTGAAAATTGAGTTGCATTACAACAACTTGCTAATGGCCGGTCTTCCTGACTGTGCTTTCATGTAGGATCTAGAATTCATCTTTCACAAGGAACGTTCTTATGACGGCCTTCTTTGGTAGGCATTTAAAGTCTTTAATTCAACATATGTCTCCTTAGAACGATATCTGACGATAGTTAAAAACTTTACATTTCTAATGAGATCCTCTACTATCAATCCTGGTGTAAATCAACCCTTTTACAGCATCCAATCACCATATGACACATAATCAATGAATGTAAGAACAACCATACCAAATCAGAGAAAAAAAACAATTTATAGCCAGCGAGACCCGCGCTGTGGGTCTCGCCAGTAGTGAATGCCTCAAACCCACTTGCCCTAACCTGCCTCAAAACCCATTTCTAATGCTCTAAAGCCCGTTTCTAATGCCTCAAAACTCGCTTTTAATGCCTCAACACTCATTTTTAGATTCAAAACTAAAGCTTAAAGGTGGAAGGTTAATCAATTAGGAATTTTATCACCTTAAAGGCTGCAAAAATGTGACTCACGGCGTCGGAGAAAGTGATTTACGGTTGGGTCACCCACGGTTGTGTGGCTGGGTCTGGCTACCCAGCCATGGCTCGGTGTATTCTCTAAAGCTCTTTCTTTCTTTGAGTTGAACTCAAATCTAGTGTATTTTGGTCTAAGTTATTTTTGTGCACTTTTTATGTTTTTGCTTATGTGTCAGTTATTGATTAGGGGCTATAAAAAGGGGATTTTAAAGCTCATCCTAATATAAGTTAAACTCATTTCTAAACTTAATTTTTTACACCAAAATACTTATGTGCTAAAAGTTTACAACCCTTATTTTGATCACCGAAATGAGCCAATATCTAAACCTTACACCAACAATGGCATCACTACTTATCTCTCTCTAGAATTTTCTCTCTGCCACGCTCCTTTGCTCCAACAATTGCATCTCAATCCAAGCCAATTGCGTAGTCCCCTCCTAAAGAAAACATCCGAACTCTGCCACTGCTCCTAGCCAATAGGCCAAATGCTGAACTAGAAAACTTGTTTTAATTTTAGGAATCATTCATATCTTTAACTACCATTGTAATTAAGCGTCGACCTTTGGTTTTCTGCATCTAAGGAAAAATAAGTTATTTCATATATAAACAATTAAGAGTACAAAGAACAACATAAATGAGTGAAATATTGGACGATAGTTGTCTTGGCTGGGTCTGATGAAGTTATTGTGCCGTCAATTGCGGAGAACTGTCTTTCACTAAATGTAATGGAACCGATACATCATACTTGGACACCACTTTAATAAATGTACCAAACACATATTAATGCCGGATCTATGGACAGATTATTGTTGAAACTTTTGAAAATGACAGCTTTATGTAGTGGAACTCTGGTCATCATGTTTCCATGCAGCGCAGAAGGTCTGTTTGACTTTTGTGTCTATGAGAGAGAGAGAGAGAGAGAGAGAGAGAGAGAGAGCTCAGTTAGGGGACTGTTTGGCATCACCTTACCCTTTACTGATGTTTAAATGATGAATTTAACCTATTCTTCCAAACATTTTAGAAATAATCTGTTAAAAAGAAATTGAGAAAGTGTAGAAACGCCCAGAAAAAGGAAAAGAACGAGAGACAGTGTAAAAAATTAATGAAGGTCCACTCATGGTATCACTTGTCACTTCTCAGTACTCATCATGGATCACTTAGTCTTGGTGATGGTGACAGCCCAACCATGCCTTTGATCAAGCATTGTTCTCGTATATCATGCGGTTGGGTTTCAATTCAAGTGGATCATGTGGCCATTTAGCTGCCTGTCGCAAAGGATAACTTTAAACATGTCTCCCCTTCCTCTTCAAACACTTACTGTCCACTTATAATTGAGTCATATAACAGCCCAATCATGCCTTTGATCAAGCATTGTTCTCGTATATCATGCGGTTGGGTTTCAATTCAAGTGGATCATGTGGCCATTTAGCTGCCTGTTGCAAAGGATAACTTCAAACATGTCTCCCCTTCCTCTTCAAACACTTACTGTCCACTTATAATTGAGTCATATGTCTGAACCACTTGAAAGCTTAGCTTGGCATGGCAGTTTAAAATGATGAACAATATCACAGTAAGAACAACTTGTACAATCATGGCAATATTATTATGACTTAACAATATGATCTCAAAAGATTACAGGATATCCTAATGCACATGGGGCATATCGAGTAAAGCTGCTACAAACATCAGTACACATGCACTGATATTATTGCTGAATCATTCAACCCAAGTACTAACAAAAAAACCCAAATCTCAAACCAGATATGAACTAAATTGAGACCACAATAAGCATACTATAATGTAAAAGGATCTCCATGAAAGGTGGTAGCTTTCATAGAAGCTATGAAAAGAGAAACAATATAATACATCAGTTTATAAAGAGTTGCATTGTATTCTATACATAGAGATGGATCAAACAATTATTTACTCCATTCATTTAGACGATCAAACCACGTATGGCCTAAATTAAGACCATTAAAAAAAAATACACACCCACAAAGTGTTTCACAAATAATAAGATAATAACTTTCATAGAAGTTATGAAAAAAATAAACAATACAACAGTTGATAGATAAAGAGTTGTTGCTTTCTATAAATAGAGACGGATCATATATATTATATACGCCATTCATTTTTTATCAAACCACATATAACCCAAATTAAGACCACCAAAAGCATACTAAAAAAAGATGATAACTTCAATAGAAGTTACAAAAAGAGAAACAATACAACGGATGATAAAGATTTACATTGATTTCTATAAATAGAGACGAATCAGACATGTTATTTTCGCCATTCATTTTGACCTTTTTGGTTTTAATCAAACCACAAATGACCTAAATCTAAATTAAGACCATAAAAAGCATACTAAAAAAAAAAAAAAAAAAAAAAAAAAAAAAAA
>CM017328.1:13228555-13367341 GCA_006937295.1 Carpinus fangiana | reverse complement strand
AAAAAATTAAAAAAAAAAAAAAAAAAAAAAAAAAAAAAAAAAAAAAAAAAAAAAAACCACGAAGTGTTTCACAAATAATAAGATCATAACTTTCACAGAAGTTATAAAAAGAGAAGCAATGCAATGGTTGATAAAGAACTGCATTGCATTATATAAATAGAGATGGATCATACATATTATTTATGCCATTCATTTTGACCTTTTTCATTTTGATCAAACCACATATGACGTAAAAAACACCCACAGTGTTTCACAAATAATAAGATGATAACTTTCATAGAAGTTACGAAAAGAGAAACAATTAATATGATGGTTGATAAAAGGTTGCAGTGCATTATATTATAAATAGAGACAGATCAAACATATTATTTACACCATTCTTTTTTTGGAATCCTTATAGATTTCCACCCTAACAAAAAGATCATTCAAAACATTTCGCCATTTATCTACTATAGTTGCACCAATATTGTGGGATTGGACCCATAACCATGGCCTCCAAACACCATTGTCCCCTAGCAACTAGTTGACCATCAATGGAATGGTGGCAGGATACTATACACAGGATGGTTGGATATTATAAAGGCATATTCTATTCCTGACATGTCATTGTGGTGATATATGCATGATTTTACACGGATGGTGTACGTGTAGGGTTGTTAGGCAGTTAGGAAAGGGATCCTTTGAAAATTTTTATCTCTAGATAGTACATGAAAAAGTCATTGTAGCATCACACCTAAAAGAGAAGTATCCATCCTTTTACCCTTCTAGGGGTGCCTTCCTTCCTCTCCTATAAATAGAGGCCGTTGGCAGTCTCTTATAGGCCATCCTGCAACCCCTCTCTCCCTCTCCCTCGATCTCTCTCTCTCTCTCTCTCTCTCTCTCTCTCTCCCACCTCTCCTTTTAGGTTTAAAGGTTTTATACTTTAAAAGAGCATAGGATAGAGGGACAATAGGGGGAAAGAGGAGGCACTGGTGATGTTGTTGACAGAAGATAGAGAGCACAGATGATGATATGCAACAAACTCCTGCATCTCACTCCTTTGTGCTCTCTATGCTTCTGTCATCACCTTCAGCCCCCTCATCCCCCTCCCCCCCACCTCTACTCCTTTTTCTCTCTAATTATTGCATTCCTTTAGTTATTATTGCTCCTCTACTTCTCCCCAAACTACTGTATACTTTCCCATGTGATCATGTTTTTCTTGATTTTTCTTTGTATTATGCACTATTTCTTTTTGACAATCATATCTTCACTATTACTGATAATAGTTTTCTAAGCTGTGCTAATAGTATTGCAGTGTTGATCAAGGAAGGGCAGAAAATTAAGCAGGATGGGTGTTGGGTCAGTTTGTTAATGATCAAAGCTGCTAATTGCATGTTGGAATCCTCCATATATGGGGTTTGTTCATGTCTAATTGATTTCTTTTGTGCTAAAATTGGGTTCTCTATGTTTAAATGCAACATCTTTTACATTATCTTGATTGAAAAACTTCACTAATTCGTCTATAGGTTCATTTATATAACCCATTTATGTGCAAGGAAAATACTTTTTTTTTTTTTTCTTCCTATTGTTCTTTGACTCCCAAGAAGAAGAAGAAGTCTGACAGCATTCTGATTCTATGCTCAGATAGTACACATAAAGCGATTCCCAAGGCAGGAGGCACCACTTGCTTTGAAAGAGAAGGGCCATTTTGAGCACATAATTTTGTGGATATGGCAAATGCACCAAGGAATTGGTCAAGAAAGGAATTGAAGTAGGACTCATTCAAGATCCATTAGGAATCATAATCTGCAAGTTGCTGATTTGAAGAGATGTTGTCATGATTAACTTGTAAGAATAAGTTACGTGGTCTTTTGTGTTAAATTACCAGTTATCCACAAACTTAAGTTGATAGAAAAAAGTAAATTTAATTAGTTAATCATTACTTTAACATTTTGTTCAAGAACATGGTGATGAGTTTGCCGAGGAGGCCAAAATTATTGAGCCCAAAATTTTGAGCAAGATTCCTTGTGGCCCATTTGTGGTGGACCATCTGATTTATTATGAACTGATGAAAATGAACTTAGAGATTTTGCTGAATGAAGGAAGATATAAACTCTAGAGATATTTTCCTTTGTACATCTTTAGCATCTTTTGCTTTCTTATTATATTAGACAGATTGTGACCTCTCAGACAAGGCTAGGTCAGAGGGAAACCTTAATTAGGAGAACACAAGTACAATGTGTCCATCCAAATGAGAATATCTTAACAATTTTTGACTAATTGAGTATAATGAAATTAAGCAATGCAGGAATGGATATGCTTGGATAGTTTACACAACATTCAAATATCATACATTTTTTCTTAGAAACCTAAGTTATAGAAAAACAAAAAAGGCAAGTTTAGTAGCTTAATCAATATTTTAACATTTCTCCTTACTTAGCATGAGTCTAGTGATCTCCCCCATTGAACCAAATACTTAAAATTTTAATTTTTTGAATATAAGATAGTTAAGTAAACTTTCAAACCCATGATCATCTACTATGGAACTATGTTACATAGATCAATATCCTAAGAACTATGGAAATATGTGAGCCAACAAGCAAAATAAAGAGGACTTATGGAAATAGGGTTATGGTATTATGTTGAAGTATCCAATTTAAAACTTAAGTTATTAGAGGTGGAAGAGACCTGATTAGTACATTAATTATAAACTTGTACCAAGGTCCACACCTAACCAATGTAGAACTATTTAATGAACAAACTAATTCGAATATTAATTAAATAATAATTTTTTTTTATCAATTTAAATTTTTGGAACAACTATATATTAATGATTTAATGTACCCAGAAAACATATTTGAATAAACATCGGAATACAATTATTTAAGTAGATCTTGAAAGAAGAAACAAAACATTTCACTTGAAACATGTATAATAGATGAAACCTTTTTCCTTTCAATGTCTTAATTCCAAGCCAGGTCCGGCTCAAAGGGTTAACCAACTAAGCCGCCCAATTGGTCCTTATGAAATAAGCCTTCTAAATTGTTAAAATAAATAAATAAATAAGCCTTCTAAAAAAGTAACATTAAAATCTTGCATTGTTAAGTATAAATATCTTCAAAAATTACAAAATATATAGGATTAAAAGGCCCACGTACTTAAGGAATAAAGGAACTTAAAAATAGTTTATAATTATTGATGGCAAAAAAAAAAAAAAAAGAAAAAAGAAAAAATTGTCTTTTAAGGTGTAACCTAGCGAATTCAAATATCTTTGAAAAATGGTAAGTGTTCTACTGTTTCCGTGTTTTAGGTGAATATTTTTTTTCTTCTAAAAACCAAGTGAAAGAAATAACGGTCACTTTCTTTTTTGCTTTGTTAGAAAATAATATGCACATAGAATTATAAAATACAAGGAGAGGGCTAGCTAACATTCCCCAATATCTTTTATCTATTCTGCTTTTCAAGATCTCCAAATAAAGAAAGAGAAACAACAATAATAATGTAGTTAAAGAAAAACAAATATCGAATTAAATAAAGAGCAAGAAATGCATCTTAAAATAAAATAAAAAATTGTGAATTATGTTTTGTCCTTTGTAAGACAATGTTAAAACCCTTTGAACTATCAGCCATTTTCAAATAGTCTCAACATGTATGACACTTAGATATATCGAACTATAATTTTATTGCAATTAAGCCACTTTTCTATTATTCTTCCAAAAATATCCCTATTTTCTCTAAAAATTAAATGAATTTATAAAAAAAAAGTTAAATTTGGATTAAATACTAAAATACATAGAGTTTAGCACATAAAGAATTTACATGAAATTTTGATTTTTGATTTTTTTTAAAATTAAATTTTATTCTTTTTTAAGAAAATATGGGTATTTTTGGAAGAACGACATAAAAATGGCTTAAATGCAACAAAATAAGTAATTTGATGTAGTTAGGTATCACAATTGTCAATTTATGGGGTAAAATAAAAAATGTTTATTAGTTTAGAGAGCCAAAGTATATTTATCCCTATTTAATAACTTAGGATATGATTTTCAAATTAGAAGGCTACCTAATCACTCATAAAGATTAGAATTTTATTGAGTTAAATATACTTTTAACCCCCTCAACAAACAACCTTTTCTTATAAAGCCCAACAAACTAACAATTGTGGCACATGGTTCCATCAAATTACTATTTTGTTGTAATTAAGTCCTTCCATTAGCGTTGACCATCTATTTGGATTTGGAAAAGTCACATTGGTGATTGGACCAAAGTCTTCTAAACATACCATTGTTTTGACACTTTAAAAATTAAATTTACGCCTTATAATTATTAATCAATAAAAATAAAAAATAAAAAAACCAAAAAAGAAAAAAGGAAATGGGGCTAGCTCGCTACTACCCCAAGGGGTGGTTTGGCCACCCTTTACATTTAAAGGTTTTTTTTATAACAAATCATTTTTAAATTTTTATTATTATTATTTTGGTTTTTAAAAAAATGAGGGGTATTATAGTCAGAATAATAGAAAAGTGGCCACGTGTATGGCATGTACCATCATGAGAATCGGACCAAACAAAGCTGGAGGTGTGAGCAAAATATGCCACATTAATTTTTTTAGGTTTTTATTTTGGCCTTATTCAATGTGAAAAATATTGCCCGTAATCTCCATCGCCTTCCTCATATGTCAAGGTGAATATTGGATTAGGATGAAGGTTTTTAGAAAGTTTCATTGGATGGCCTGTCAAAACGAAAATGTAGCATGAAGGAAAACTAAGCTACCTGGAGTCTCTTGCAATATCCTGTCAAAACGGGGACATAACGTGGAGTAATATTGAGCTCACGGGAAGTCCACGAGAACGTGACATAAATCTATTACCTTCCCCATTGGATGGCACATCGAGACGAGAATGTACATGAAGCTACTGCCTTCCTTGTTGGATGGCACATCAAGATGAGAACGTGATGTGAAACTACTCAATCCCCGGCCCATTGGATGTCACGTTGGCTGACCGTCATGAAGAGAGGATTAAAGATGTCAGAATTTTGAGTTTCTACTCTTTACATCTTAACATGAACTAATTCCCGTTATATTGCAAAGATTACGAAATATCAAATCTATGATATTTTGAGCTTCCAATCTTAATGTGAATTATTTCCCGTCGTGATGTGAAGAATAAAAAGTTCAAAGACATAAATAAGCTTTTTTGGTTCAAATGTTCCTAGCTTTTCATATTATATTCATGAGATTTTTGGAGGTTCTCAGTGAAGAAATTTGAGAGTTATTCCTTTATAGCAGTGATACCCTTTATCATTGTTGTACCAAGTAAGGATTCTTAAAAAACTTTATACTTTCTTTTACTTAGGTAGTTTTGTGAGATTCAAACCACATCATACTCATTTGACAACCATAAAGAAGTCTAACGGTGGGCTGGTAAGAAAATACGTTACAAGAAGATATTAAGGAGCACTTAATAGTTGAAGAACAAGAAGCGGCATAGTGCATGAGTGCACACTCTAGTACGCTCGAGCGCACTACCTTGAAGCACGAGTCCACTTGAGCGCATCTCCTTTGGCGCTCGAGCGTACACTTCTGCAAAATATGTTGTAGAGTCCTATAAAAACTCTGTTTTGGATTCAATGTTTGAATCCAAACAGATCTCTAACCTTGCCATCCGAATGCTACTCTTCTGTTATCTTAAATTAGTTTTATCTCTTGTTAATTAAGTTCTCTAGTTGTATTAGTTATCCTAGTTAGGATTGTATTATTTCTCCTAGTCAGTATCAAGTTTGAATTTGTCAAACTTGATTACAATTGTTACTCTTTGCCTATATATACAATAAGAACGAAGCTGAGACTTAATTCAGCCAAAAGCAAGTTTCTTTGCTTTCTTTCAAAAGACTGTTGAGTTTGAAGGTAAGCGGGGAGCTTGTTGGCCTTACAGAGTCTAGGAACTGCAATGGGTTTGTAAGTGTTTTTATTGTTTGTAATCTATATCTTCTTGTAATAGTAATTTCTCAAGTTTGGCTGCCTATCAATGATTTTTAGTTTTGATTTATTCAAAAACTTTTCCACTTCATAACCAATATCTTATGTTATGTTTGTGATGTTTTAAATTCCATTTTCCAAATTATTTTTCCTATCTATTGCTTGTTTTGTTGTTTTTAGGTCTTAACTTGAATGAATCTAATAAAGAAAGAATCTAAATATTTATTGTACTATAAAATCTACAGAGATATACTCCTTATTGGACTCTAACATGACACCGAACAATATCAAATAATTATGATCGTATCATTCCCCTGCCCTAACAATTTTCTTGTCCCCAAGAAAAAATTCAAAACTAGATTATTGGACCATGAAAACCAATTAACAAAAATAAATACTAAAGAAAATAACACAACAACTAAGGTCAACTTTTTCCTGTTGCATGTCAGACACTCTTTCTAGTAGTTGTTGCCTTGTTAGGATCACATGATCGTCCAACAATTGTTTTTCCTCTTTTCACAACCAAACAAGAAGACGTCAACCGAAACTTCCAGCTCTTTCTTTGGGTTTTTAGTTGCTTCTCTTGTTTTCTTTTCAAACATTTTCTTTTTCTTTTTCTAAGCCACACAAAGGCTTGTCCTTGCTTTAGCTCACTCACACCGCAGTAAAGAAGAAACCTTGAGTTCGGAATTGCTGGGATGCGGGCCAGAGAGGAATTCTTGGACTGCCAGCTTTGTGCTCTCAGGGTGGTTGATTGGAGACGTGAGTGGATTTTTTATGCTTGTCGGCTGAAGCTATGATTTTGTTTATGGCGTTGCTTGATGTCTTGCGGTTTGGGTGTTGTGACGGGGGCCTAGGATTGCTTGGCCAGTGAGGTTTGTTTGGTATTTTCAAGTGGGTTTCTTTTGGATTTGGGTATTTGGTTGTTTTCCTGGTGGGGATGGTTTTAGGAACGTGATTGGTTGTGGTGGTGAATTTTTTGGTATGGATGATGGTTGGGTACTTGGGACAAATTTGTGATACACATGACTCATCTTCTCACAGCTGTTGCAGAAGCTCAAGAAGCCTATCATCACATTGTTGTTTCGTCATAGATCTGTGATTCTTATAGAAAACAATCAGCCTTGCTTTGATACCACTTGATGTGAATTAACAATAACAAAGCATAGGAAAAGATAAATCAGCTACTTCGAGAGAGTCATGATCTCCAATGGCAACTTCGATGGAGCATTGACCTCCAAAATATAGTAAATTGTATTGTAAAGCAATAATCAACTCATGCTTTGTTATTAGTTTCCTTTCAAATAAAGAAACAATAAACTATTGATTACATAATAGACCAATTAAGTCTTGACTTGAATGACTCTAATAAAGAAAGAATCTAATTATTTATTGTACATAACTCTATTTATAGAGAGACAATGAGTAGTGACCAAAAAAACCCTAAAGTAGACCTAAACTAATTAAAGAAGAGAATAAACCTTACAAAGAAATATAATAATGGAGAGTAAAAATATTCTAACATGAAGAGAAATAACTTGTTAAGGAAAATAGTAATAATTCTACTTTAGAAAATATAAAATATTTCAACATCCCCCTCTCAAACTCAAGGTGTAAGCTTGAGTTTGAAAAAGAGAATAAATTAAAGGCATTCAAAGTCGATGGTTGGATCAAGGCAATGTCAATGAAAAATGCTGAAAGTGACGGCCAAAGAAATGTTGGAGAACGGAGAGAAGCCGCTAAAAGAATCCGGTGAAGGGCCAAGCTGCAATTGGAAATGAGGTCAGAGAATGAAAACTAGTCGTTAAAAATCTTGTGAAGGGCCAAACCACATTGTGCCAAGATTTTTAGACAAAAAAAGACGAGAAAGGTTGAACGTGATGGTCGGAGAAATTGTAGTGACCAAAATAATTAATTATGCTTATGACAGCTTCATTAAGGGATTAATTGGACTTGGGTCACTAGGAATTGTTGGAAGGGCGTTTTGGACAATTCAAAATTTTAGAACTACAGTAGACGAATGCTCGTGTGGCAGACCACACGAGTGCTCATGTGGGGATGAGGACAAGCGCTCGTTGATTTTTTATTGACCACTAGTTCTTACCCGCGTGTGGCACTTACAACTCTGACCCCTCTAAGCTATAGTACATGAGCGCTCAACACTGTAGTACATGAGCGCTCAACACTGTAGTACATGAGCGCTCGCACCTCTTCAAAAATTTTCCATTTTGCCCTCAGCCCCTTTTCCCTATAAATACCCCAGTCCCCATTTGAGATTTTCAACCCTAGAAGCCTTGGGGAGACTTTGTTGGTCTTTTTGTGAGTATTGTGAGGTTTTTGGTGTTTTTGGTGAAGAAAGAGGTGCTACTTAGAGGACTTGCTTGTTGATGCAATCTCTATCATTTTGCTTGAGTTATTAGGTTGTTAGCTTGGTTCTTGTAGCTTAGTAGGTTATTATGAGAGTTTAAGCTTTAAACTTATTTAGTTGTTCTTTTCCGCTAAGCTTCATCTTGTCATTTAGAGACATTATTTTGCTTAGAATAGTATTAGAAAAACCCTCATGTAACGTAGGAGACCATTAGAAGGCTCGGGAGCATGTTGGACCAAATGAGGTTCTACTTGAACCTCTCTGGCTGAGCGCTTGCCCCTACACAAAAACAGGAATGGTAGCGGCCCAAGTCAACGTTCCATGGAACGTTGAGTTGGGCCGCTACCATTCCTGTTTTTGTGTCTTAGGTTCGTTAAAGTTGGACTTCGGACTAATGTTAGGTTTTTCACAGATTTTGAGGACCTGAACTTGTTAGAGGATTTAATTGACCCAGGTGAGTTTTAACTCACATAATGCTCACCATTTATTTTCCCACATTGTATGACTATTTTGTGTACATGATTAATTATTAGCGTGGGCCACCCAAGGTCAAACTCGGTCAGACTACTAGTGTTATGGACAGTAGCATACAATATTCCAGGCATCAGTATTGTATTACAGGTCCCTCGGGACAACGCCAATGTAGTGACCCAAATAATTAACTAAGCTTAAATAGCTTAATTAGAGGGTTAATTTGGACTTTAGGTCACTAGGATCAGCCATAAGGGCATTTTGGAGAAAATTGGACTTCTGGATTGGACGTACACTAGGGTTGGTGAACGTATGCTCCTGTCTTTAGTGCAGGCATACACGGGGGGACCACTGGACGTATGATGACAGATAGTACACCGTACTCTATGAATAGTACACAGATGTACGTTACTTTTTGGATTGACTGCTAGATAATACCTGGACGTACGAAGACCGTTGGTGAATAGTACATGGACGTACGCCTCTAGGACTAGACATCCGCTGCTTTTTGGCCTTATAAATACTTCTCACCCCCTCGCCCATTTCACACCCATTCTCGCCGCTAACCCTTATGGAGCCCCCAGGCTGCGAAAATCCTCCCTGTGTGAGTGTTTGTGAGTATTTTGTGAGTTCGGAGCTAGTGAAGTGGAAGTTCTTGAAGTTTCATTTCAAGGAGGTAATGCTTGATTATCTAGCTCTTTAATTACATCGTTATGCTGCTTGATTATTGTCTTGTGTTGGTAGTCGTAGTTTAGCTTTAGTTTTATTTTAAATCTTGTTTAGGTTAGCATTATGATAACTTAGCATGATTGCATTGCATAGAGGTTTCATTTCGACTTAGGAGACCTTAGAAAGCCCTTTGGTAGGCTTAGCAGTTGGTTTGAAGAATAGGAGGACGAGTGGAGAAAATGAGGTTCTCCCTGAAAACCTCGAAGCGGACGTACGCTCCAAAGTATCACAGTGAACGTACGGCCCCGAGCTCGGACGTACGGTCCAGAGTGTAACAGGAAACTTTATTTTCACCAGCCATCCCATAACTCATGTTTCCTTATTTTAGAGTTGTTTTAGTAGAAATAGAACTAATAATATGTCTTTTCTCAGTATTTGAGGTTATGGAGCCTCAAGGGAATTATATGGAGGAGCTTTACGACCAGAGTGAGTGCAAACTCACATGGATACTTTGTTGTTACTTTTCCTGCATTGCATATCCATTTTATATATATCAAACGTGCATATTTTGCAACTCTCATGAAATACATTTTGTAACTACTAGGAACTCTATTTTGTGAAAACGTGTGTCGATTAATAAGATAATAATGAGACTTGTCAAATTATGCATGTAAAAGACTGATAAGACTAATTGTATCATATGACATGGTACACCAGTACATGCAGTATAATGACCATGGGCTTACTATACAGGTTAATTTTATGATCAAATGTGTGTGTGTGAGCTTTGGATTAAATGGTTTTGTGACCAAGACATAGCCATTCCCAATGGATGGTCACTATAGGACGAACATCATTAGCGGTGTGGGTCACCCAAGGTCGGACTCTGTCGTACCACTAGTGTTATGTATGGTAGCCGTGCAATGGCTGGGGCACCGGTATTGTACTATAAGTCTCTCGGGACAGCGTTAACCTTGCTGAGAATGGGTAATATCTCGAGTAGATCATACTGTTGAATTATTATTGTTACTCATGATTATAAGCATATATTATATATTATATATTATATATTATATATTATATTATATTATATACATATATATATCACATCCATGATAAGCTTTCATCTCATAATGTTGCATGTACTTTATAAATAACTAAGTTCACCATTTAATAACGAGTACGTCATGTGCATTTCTACTCACTAAGTCGTCGGACTTACCATTGTATTATTTTCTTTTTCTTTTTTTCCATATGTACAACTATACTGTTATAGATAGTGGATACCGCAAAGCATCTGGTTATGTTGGAGGATTCGATCCGGGAGGTGCTTGAGGACTTATTACAAGCTTAAGCGGGTATTCATAGTAACTAGTACTTTTAAGTTATGTTGTAGACATTAGGACTTGATACATGCTTGCATATTAAGATATGGCATAGATCCCTTGTAATGATGTTATGTATAGTGTGATTTCCGCTACTTTGATGTTCTTTAGTAGAGGCTCTGGTTGTAATGATCCATGTTTATAGAACTTTGATACTTTCCGTTATTTAGTATCCTTTGTTTTTGATGAGTAGAGGTCCCTGAGTCTTGTTCGGAGTAGAATAAGGCTGGGAGACGAACCATTAAATTAATTATCAGTTAATTAAGTCTCAGGGCGTTACAGCCAACCCTGCTGAGAAGGAGTAATATCTCGGGTAGACCATACTGTTGAACTATCACTATTACTTATGATTATAAGCATGCATTATATCTATATCGTATCCTTGAATAACTGTCATGACTAAATTGTTGAGGACTTATTACAAGCTTAAGTGGGTATTCATAGTAACTAGTACTTTTAAGTTATGTTGTAGACATTAGGACTTGATACATGCTTGCATATTAAGATATGACATAGATCCCTTGTAATGATGTTATGTATAATGTGATTTCCGCTACTTTGATGTTCTTTAGTAGAGGCTCTGGTTGTAATGATCCATGTTTATAGAACTTTGATACTTTCCGTTATTTAGTATCCTCTGTTTTCGATGAGTAGAGGTCCCTGAGTCTTGTTCGGAGTAGAATAAGGCTGGGAGACGAACCATAAAATTAATTATCAGTTAATTAAGTCTTAGGGCGTTACAGCCAACCCTGCTGAGAAGGAGTAATATCTCGGATAGACCATACTGTTGAACTATCACTATTACTCATGATTATAAGCATGCATTATATCTATATCGTATCCTTGAATAACTGTCATGACTAAACTGTTGCATTCTTTACCAAACAAAGTTAATCATTAAAATGACATGGGTATTATGTGCATTAACTTTCACTAAGTCCTTGGACTTACTCCATTTATTTTTATGTCTTCCCCCTCTATTATATACAAATTACGCGGTCTAGCTAATCTAGAGGAGGATGCCTACAGACCGAACCTAGGTGGTGGCACAGGATTTGATTAGGTTGTGTTTGAAGACCTGGACCCGGTTTGGCTGAAATCGACGTGGGATGATGGAGGTACCACACGGGGAGACATGATGAAGATTGTCATCTCTCTGGCAATAGTCAAACTTAGGATTTGATCTTTTATCTTATTACAAGACAATTATATTATGGATCTGTAATATGTTATTCCTGATAATGATCTGTTGACCGATACATTTGGTGGCTTATTTATATTATGAGGTGTTGTGATTATTCTAGTGTATGAACTTGTGGTTGTTTAGTTATTGCTTTATTCTTTCCTAAGAGTAACAAGTCTTCCGCTGAATTCTCTAGTCTAGGAGAGGTTAAGATCCCCGAGTCTTGTCCCAAGAGGGATAAGTTGGGAGACAAACCATGTAGTTAATTACCAGTTAATTGATTTTCCGTCTGCCCTCCATGACATGTCCCATGACACTATTTAATCACAATTAATTTTACTAAACAATTGTGACTACACTCTAATAAGTATTTTGTATTAAAACAATTAATCCATTTGACTTATTTAATATTGACTTTTGATTCCTCCATAAAATCTTTCGTGGCGGAACTAAGACCAATGATACTGTTACTTAATTCTCCACCTCTTATCCTTGAGTAACTGATTTTACTATTATTCTCATATTTTTGGTTTGCCCAACCAAAATGCTATAGTCGGAGATTGAGAATAGTTCAATCCATAAAATATATCTCAAGGAAAAATTTCTTATCTTTTTAAGAAAAATATTTAGATTCCTTTGTGAGAAAAGCTTTTTCAAAATGCTACATGTGATTATCCAACACATTGGGAATGTTGACCCCAATAAAGGTCTCATCCATAGATGTATCAAGCAACCTCCATTTCACTCACCTTTTTGTTTACAAGAGCCAAGTATGTTTTGGAAGAGTTTTAAATCCTTCTTCCATTGCTTTGATTCGCATGGCAATATGATATGTAATTTGCATGTGCCTGCATAGAAGCTAGAATGAGGTATATCACCCTTAGATTGGATAGAAGCCTCAAAACACAGTTTGGAGCTTTTGGCCTAGACATCTAATTCATTGCCGAATGTTCGGCCAGGAAGCAAGGCATCCATCCCTTAGCTCCAAATGTACAATATTAGGGTTTAGCGACCCTTTTTGCTATATAGGACTTTAGTGCCATAACTCGTAGGGGTATAACAATATGTCATTTTTTGTTATAGCAGGGATTCATGATGTCAAGGAAACACTTACGAACATTTTTATAAAAAACGTGCGATATATCAGTTGATTGAACACGTGTATGATATGAATATGTTTACTTTTTGTATAACTTGATAACTGCTTTAATGGTTGATAAGATGCATTGTATGGCATGGTACACCGGTACTTGAGGTATAATGGCCATGGGCTTACTATATAGACTTGATTTTATGATCAAATGTGTGTGTTATATGGGCCTTGGATCCAATGGTTATTCGTGACCGGTGCAACCATACCTAATGGTTGGTCACTATAGAATGTACATCACTAGTAGCATGGGCCACCCGATGTTTGACTTGGTCGGGCTACTAGTGTTATGGACGGTAGCGTATAATGGTCGGGACATCGGCATTGTATTATAGGTCACTCGGGATAGTGCCAACCCTACTTAGAAAGCGTAATATCTCAGATAGACCATATATGATAGTTATGACTATAAGCATTAGTTTTTTGCATTAAAATGCTTAGACTATTGCCACCAGAAGTACACTACCCTTTTTTTTTTACTAGAAAATATTTTTACGGTGTATTAACAAAGACAACATTCCTTTTTAATGTTTACCAAAACTGCACGTTTATTTCTGCTTAATAATAATGGACTCATGTCATACTCAATCGTGGGATTTACTTACTAAGTCGTAAACTTACACAGTTATTACTCTTATAGGAAACTCGTTTCTAAACCTCAAGAGTGGCACGGTTGCCACTACAGACCTTGCTTTATGACTTTAATGCTATTATTAGGTTTACTTTATTTTACTGTTAGTTGCTCCATGTCTTTAAATTGAGGATTATACTTGTCCCTATACGGATTTATAGACTTTTGAGATTTACTTAACATTCATATGCATTAACTATGATAATGCTTAGAGGGACAATTCTTCGTTTAGCTACTAGTTGGCTAAATTGGGGTAATTGCCAGTTACTCTGTCAGGCTGGTCAAGGTCAATTTTAAGGGCATTACAGTATGGTATCAAAGCATACGGTCTTATTGACCATAGCAAACAATCTGAGAATAGGTTGCAATACACTAGGTATAAATTTTAAAAGACCAAAGCATAGGATATACCTAGGTTTGTTGAACTCTTGTTTGACTAAGGTGCAGGCTAGAGTAACAGTCTTCTTGATTGCTTAGTATAGGGTTGAACAGGGTTGTTTGCTTTGCGTTACTAACATTTGATCCTACTTCACACTCAGATGCGCAATGGATGCCGACGCTAAGCAACTATTTGAGAATGGCCAACAGAGTATGAGTCAAATGCACCAGGGTACAAGCCTCGCCCCATCGAATGTAAGATTTCAACCTGGCCCTTTTCAGAGGCTGAAGTGCCCACCACAGGAAAAGATTCAAGGAGGGAAAGCATAAATAGACTCCAAGAAGGGCCAAACTGCGACAAAGTGGAAGCATCGCAGTGTATCGGCAATACGGGATTTTTCGCTTGTTCCCAAGAGGTACAATCCCTACCTTAGCATGGGAAGAAACCAGGAGTTGCACACACACCAGACTTAGATTGCATATGAATATGCCAAGATGGAGCAAGAAGAGATCCAACTACTGAAGGCAGGAGCGCTGCCAACTATATCTGAGCAACAGGGTTGGGTAGCCACCCTTTTGGGGGTGGCTCGTGGGCCACACCTGACCACCTCTAAGTGGCTCACCAGCCACATCTGGGGTGCCCTGAAGGCTACCCCACACTCGATCTAGGGGGTGGCCCACGAGCAACTCCAAACGTAGGCAGGGTGCAACTTGTTTTTTATTTTTTTTTAATAAAAAGTTATATTTATTTTTTAGTTTATTTATTTCATTTTTTAAAAGAATAAGTGTATTATAAGAATATATAAAAAAAAAAAATGACATTTTTGACACACTTAGGTAGTTTGATGGACCAATTTAGTACATTTTAAACATCATATGGCTATTTTAAAAACAGTTGTTAGTTGAGGGGCATTTTATATATATTTTTTAAAATATATATATATGTATCCAGAATTTCCAAATAAATTTCTCTGAGGATCAGGAACATCAGAAGATGCCTCAGAACCATCTTCTTCATCATCACCATCACTTGCACTGCGAGAGTCAAGCAAAGCCATGGCTTTCATTAAAGCTTTTTTCTTCTTTTCTTTGGAAGATTGTTTCTTTGAAGAAGAAGATCCAGCTGGCAAAACATTGGAAGGAGCAGCATCAGTCTGAGGTTGACTAATATCATTGGGGGTCAATAGTTTTGGGGAAATTATCGAAGTTAAAGGTAGACTCAAGACTATGTTCCTGGTCTTGAAGACCTATGATTTGTTGCAGACAAAGTTGCTGCAAATGCTTCGTTCATGATTCGTTCCCTACTTTTACTATTGGAGATGCTGCACCGCAGACAAAGTTGCTGCAAATGCTTCGTTCAGGATTAGTTCCCTGCTTTTACTATTGAAGATGCTGCCGACACTTCAGTCCAAGCATCCTACTATTCTAGCCATGATTCGATTATGCTTTTTATGATTCGTCCACTATTCAATATGCTGCTGCTATTGCCTGATTCGAAATAATGCTTCTACAGTTCAAGATAATGCTTCCATTGTTCCTGTTCAGCATGAGCTTGCCGACTTTACAGTGAAGATGCTTTTACTGTTTGTAATCAATGTAATTTTATTTTCTTTTGGATAAAGATGGAATGTATTTGTCTATAAATAGACGCGACCTCTTCCATTGGGGGGCAGAAGCTTTAAGCCAGAAAACAAAAAATGGTATTAAGAAATCTTTTATTTGCGATCTTTTAAGGGTTTTGGTATCAGTGCCATGAGAGTTGCGATCTGTTGCTGCCTCTAGAGTTCTTTTCTTTGCTGCTTGTGTAATCACTCTACTCTCTCCTTAATCTCTTTAATCGTATTTTGTTTCTTCGGTTTAAACCTACCACCCCGTCAGTCTTACCCGAGGTGACCTATAATCCACCTTTTGTGCCTAGGAGTTGGCTTGTGTGGCGTTTGGTAATAGGGTATGTTCGCGGCCTAGGGTATGTGTAGTTAGGAGTCTATGAACCAAAATATGTTTAGAAAGATTAATTTGTGAGTCGTTTGGTTGCCAAAATGTGGAGATCAAACTCTTCTGTTAGTTCTAGGTCTAGCTTTCCCCCAGATGTTGCTAATAGTGAACATGTTTCATTTAAAAATGATAATGTTTTTTATTTTAATAAATGGAATATCCCTAAGCTTTCACCTAAGGATATTTACATTGATTCGTCATGGTTAAAATCTTCTTTTAGATCTAAATATTCTGTAAAAACTGTTGAATAAACATTTGCTATTTCTGGTAATAATTCGACATTTCAGTTGTTTAATAAAAAATTTATTGAAAATTCTAAGGCTAAAAGTTATAAGTTTCTACATATTGGATTTGTCCAAGTTGCTGTTAAACCTTTGACTAGACTTGGAATTAATGCTTTTGTGCTTCTATGTTTGCGTGATGCTAGATTTCTTAATTTTAGAACCAGTATTCTTGATATGATTCAATCTTCTTTGTTTGCTGGTCCTATTCATTTTGATGTTTTCCCCAATTTGACCATGTCATTGGATGATATTAATATGCTTAAGGCTTTGACCTTGAATGTTTTAACTTCTGGTTATGATATGGAAGAAGGTAGCAAACCTTTTGCTATCATCTATCGTATCTATTACAGATTGATGAAGACCAACTTGAATCCACAAGTTGTTTTCAGAGATCCAGGTGGTTCTACTTTGTTAATTCAAAGTTCTACTCAAGATGCTAATATACGTATCCCAAAAATGATTCAATGAGATGAGGTTACCCTCCCCAATGAATGGCTTTTGGAGAATGTTGCTAAGCCTTCTAGAGTAGTCACAGATACTTTTAATGTTGATCTCATTCAACAATATTTAGATGGATCTATGAAGATTAATTTTTTTGATTTAAATGTTTCGAGTGGTCGAATCCAAAGACCTCTTGTCATTGAAGCAAAAAAGGAATTCTTTTGCTGGTTCAACAACCACTGAAGGGTTTCAAAAAAGAGATAAAGAAATTGATGAATTGCTTTTTGCTTCTGACTTGAAGTTAAAAGGAGTCACTACTAATTCTCAAGTTTCTTCTGCTTTTTATTCAACCAAAACTCATCCTCCTACTCACAAGGATGATGACAGTGATTTTGTTTCTCCCTTTGCTTCTGATATGAATGGTCCTCTTCCTCCTCCTCCTCCTCTTCAACAGATTCCTCATCAGTTGAGGGCTATTCATCCTGATTCGAAAGATTTCTTTTCACAAATTGATTGGCCGGCTTTGCAAAAAAATTTTCCTAAAAAAAGAATCAAGATTTGCGACATGCTTACCCTGCTAGATTTTCAGAAAGAGAAAGAGATCTCATTAAAGTCCAATGGACTGAGAAGATGATCGAATCTCAAAAACATATTCTGTTTTTTGATTTCTTGCAGAAATATTTCCCCTCTGATTTGAACAATATTTTAAATGTTGTCAAAAAGAATTTTGTTAAAGAAGACAAGTCTGTTGCCAAGTCTTCCCATTCTCCTCTTGAAAATATTCTCATTGAGCATAAAGGATATTCTGTTGTTGCTTCGCCATTCAAAGATCCTGATGTTTCCCAAGCTAAAACAAAAAAGATCATTGAACAAAATAATTTTGTTAATCAATCTCTTCATACTATTGGGCAACAACTTGATCATATTGAAGAAAAAATTTCTCCCGCTGTTTCAAACAAAGAACCTTTGATTTCACTTCCTGAAAAAAGGAAGTCTCTTGGTTTAAAACCCAAGTTCCAAAAAAATATTGAAAAAATCGAAAAAATGCTTTCTGATTTGAAAATTGGCCAAGCTAGTTCGTCAAAAACCATTACCCTAATTTCTCAACAATTTCCTGATTCTGATTCCATTTCTTTTCATGATTCCACTGATTCTGATATCAAAATACTTGAAGAAAGTTTTGGAAAAATTGATTTGGAGCAAAACTTCAAAAGAATTTTTGACAAATCTAAACCTGTCAATTTTTCAAAGAATTGGTACTCCAGAGCCACTCCTCCTGATTTACAGTTTGAAGAAAGATTTCTTCAATCTCAGTTTTCTGTTTCGTCTGATAAAATTTATGAATGGAACATTGATGGTTTGTCTGAACAAGAATTGATGAACAAGATGAATCACATGTCCATGGTTGCTAATGCCTATGACACGAATCAAAATTTAAGTCAATATGAAATTGTTGACTTGCTTGTTACTGGATTTTCTGGTACTCTTCGAAATTGGTGGGACAAACATCTCACTGAAGAGTCTAGAGAAGACATTAGAAAAGCTGTCAAGAAAAATGAAGATGGCTTACCTATTTTTTATGAAAAACTTGGTAGAGGCGAACCTGATTGCGTGAATACTTTGATTTGCACTATTATTAAGCATTTTGTTGGTACCCCTTCTAATATCACGTCTAGGATTTCTGATTATTTGAATAATCTTAGATGTCCTACTATGTCTGATTATAGATGGTACCAAGATGTTTTTCTTTCTCGTGTTATGGTTAGAACTGATAGTCAAAAACCTTACTAGAAAGAAAAATTTATTGATTGATTACCTTCATTGTTTGCTCACAAAGTTAAAGATGAGTTGATCAACACTAATATTGGGATGATTGACTATGAAAACCTCACTTATGATGATTTGTTTTCTACAATCAAGAAACTTTGTATTAAAATGTGTATTGATCAGAAAATGATTCGACAACAATTGAAAAATGATAAGAAAGCTAAATATGAAATGGGTAATTTCTGTGAACAATTTGGATTACCTCCTATTGCTCCCTCCAGGAAAAATAGGAAGAAGTCTGAAAAAATTTCCAGAAGGAAGCCCGTTCCATATTACAATACTTATAAGAAAAGAAAATTTAATAAGCCTTCAACTTCAAATAATTTTTCTAAAAAATTCAAGAAACCCAAAAAGAAAAGGGAATCTAAATTTGAAAAATATTTTTCAAAAGATAAATGGTTCAACTGTGGAGAAACAGGACATTTTGCTAATAAGTGTCCAAAACCTCCCAAAAAGATTAAACAAGAAATTAATGCTTTAAATATTTCTGATAGTGAAAAAGAAAATATTTTCAGAATTTTACAAAACAATGTTTTTTCTGATTTTTCTTCTGACGAAGATTTCTTAACTTCTGATGATTCTGATTATCATTCAACAAGTGAATTTTCTGAAGATGCAAAAATTGGATGTTTCCATTCTTGCTGCAACAAAAAGATTTGTGTTTTAACTAAATCTGAAGAGCAGGAAGATTTGTTAATAACACTCATTTTAAAAATTGAAAATCCTGAGTTAAAGGAAGAATACCTTAAAAAACTCAAGAAACTCATGGTTAAAGAAGTCAACAAGCCTTCTAAGTCAAGAATATCTCTTGATGAAACTTTGGAAATATTTTCTAAACAAAAATCCAAAGTCATTACTATCTCAGATTTGCAGCATGAGATTTGTAACATCAAGAAATATATCATTGATTTAAAAAAGGAAGTAAATGATTTAAAAACTAATAATAAGAATTTGGAACAAGAAGTTTTAATTTCAAAACTTAAAAATTGTTTTCAAGAAGAAAATTCTGATAATGAAGACTCCAAATCTGAGCATTCTCATTAAGAGAAATCCAACAATGTTCCTTCCAGTGAAGTTAAGATTATCAGTATGATCAATAAAGTTTGTCCACCAAGATGGTATGCTAAGGTTCATATTGTTGTTGCTCAAGATTATGCTTTTGATGTTATTGCTTTGATTGATTCTAGTGCTAACTTGAATTGCATTCAAGAAGGCCTCATCCCTAGTAGATATTTCGAAAAATCCACTGAAAGACTTAGTTCTGCCAGTGGAACCAAATTGTAGATTAATTATGAATTGAATAATGTTTATGCTTGCCAGAATAATGTTTGCTTTCATATCCCTTCTGTGCTTGTTAAGGATATGACTGATAAAGTTATTCTTGGAATACCTTTCATTGCTATGCTTTACCCATTCACAGCAGAACTTGATGGTGTGTCTACTGTTAAGATGGGTATCCCTGTTAAGTTTCATTTTGCTTCGAGATTTAAGATTGATGTTTGTCAGCGGTCTTTGAATTTGATTTCTGTTAAGACTAAACATTTGAATTTCCTTCAGCAAGAAGTTAAATATAAAAATATTTTGGAACAACTTGTTGATAAATTGCTTCAATCAAAAATTTCTGCTTTCAACAACAAAATTGTTGATACTGTTTGTTCTGATTTTCCAAATGCTTTTTGGCATAGGAAGAAACATATAGTTTCTTTAAATTAAGTCAAAGATTTTTCTGAAAAAAGAATTCCTACTAAGGCTCGACCCATTCAAATGAATGATGAGCTCTTAGATTTTTCTCATAAAGAAATTGCTTATTTGCTTGCTAAGGGTATAATTCATAAGAGTAAGTTCCCATGGTCATGTGTTGCTTTCTATGTTAGGAAAAAGGCTGAGATAAAAAGAAGAGTTCCCAGATTAGTGATCAATTACAAGCCTCTCAATGATGTGCTAGAATGGATTAGGTATCCTATCCCCAATAGGAAGGACCTAGTTAGCCGTCTGAGTGATGCTTTAATTTTCTCCAAATTCGATATGAAATCAGGATTTTGGCAAATCCAGATTGATGACCGTGATAGGTATAAGACTGCTTTTACCACCCCTTTTGGTCATTATGAGTGGAATGTTATGCCTTTCGGTTTGAAGAATGCTCCTAGTGAATTTCAAAATATCATGAATGACATTTTCAATCCTTTCATTCATTTCACTATTGTTTACATTGATGATGTTCTGATCTTTTCCAAATCTATTAAAGAACATTAGAAACATTTGAATGCTTTCTTGGACACTATCAAGCACAGTGGCCTTGTCGTTTCGGCAAAAAAGATCAAGCTTTTTCAAACCAAGATTAGATTCCTTGGTTTTGACATTTTTGAAGGAAAGATTCGTCCAATTGATAGAGCCATTCAATTTGCTGCTAAATTTCTTAATGTTATCACTGAAAAAACTCAACTCCAAAGATTTCTTGGTTCTCTCAATTATATTGCTGATTTCTACAAAGATTTATGAAAGTATTGTAAACCTTTGTTTGATAGGTTGCAGAATAATCCACCTCCCTGGACTGATGTCCATACTTCCATTGTTAAACAGATTAAAGTCCATGTTAAAACAGTGCGTTGTCTTGGTATTCCTTCTGATAATGCTTTTAAAATTGTTGAGACAGATGCTTCTGAAATTGGTTTTGGAGGTATTCTGAAACAATGTGTTTCGCCATCTCCTGAACAATTGTTTGATTCCATTCTGGATCCTGGAATTCTGCGCAATCTAATTATAGTACTATTAAGAAAGAAATTCTTTCTGTTGTTTTATGCATTACTAAGTTTCAATCTGATTTGCTCAACTAAAAGTTTTTGTTGAGAATTGATTGCAAATCTGCAAAATATATTTTGAAAAAAGACATTGAAAATATTGTATCAAATCAGATTTTTGCCAGATGGCAAGCCATTTTAAGTGCTTTTGATTTTGATATTGAATACATCAAAGGATCTAATAATTCCATCCCTGATTTCCTTACCCATGAATTTTTGCAGTGCCACAATAGCGCCTAAGAAGGAAAAGGGTAAAAATGTTTCGACAAATGATTCGAAGGCTCTTGTTTTAAAAACAGAGTCAAATGTTGCTGCTTCGATTTCCCCTGCTTTGTCCCTTGATCTGGCTAACCGATTTTCACCTTTTAGCTCTGATTACCCTATTTCGTATTCCAGTGCTTTAATTTCTCCTTATGATCCTTTTGTTGATGCTTTGAAAAAATCTAAGACCTCCTAGTACTGATTTTAAAAAGCCATCGGCTTACATGATTCTTCCATTTTCTCAAATTTTATTTTCAATAGAAATGAATAAGTCTTCTGCTAGATTCGCAGGAGAACTTGCTGTTTTGTACTTTCCCCCTGGTTTCCACTGCATTCCCGAGCATCCTCTCAAGAATCTTACCTATTATTCCAGCATTTTGATTCAAACCAAATCTCTCCATATCAAACCAATCTATTGTCAAACCACTGTGCCTAGGAAAATCATCTACCACAGTGTTTTCTTCAATACGCCGATTTCTGAGAAAGAATGGGGTGATCATCCCTCCTCATGTCGTTCTCTTAAGGGTTTTGATATTCCCTTTTGTTATTATGATTACATTGATGCTTGGTCCAAATTCTTTTTGTACCAATCTGCTAATATGGACCATTCTTGGCTCATCAGTTTCGATCTTGAAAATTCTGGAGGTATTTTTCCTTTTTGGTTCGTTAAATGGTGGTCCCATTTTGGTCTAACTCCTAATGTTCTTCCCCTTCAACTAATTGAATCCTTCAATTTTTTTAAGAGCTGTTTTAAAGTTGACAAATATGGTTCGAATTTTCCTCACATTTTCCACATTACTAAGTAGTTTAAGCTTCCATGGATCCTTAGATGGCAATATGTCATTGTAGGTGATGTTGTGGAACGACATTGGTATGTCAAGTGGTGGGACAAGTTCAATATTGATCCCATTGTTCAGATGGTTAAACTCATGATTCAAGCCCCCAAAGCCCAGAATCTACCTTTACCTTCGATAATTTCCCCAAAACTATTGACCCCCAATGATATTAGTTAGCCTCAGACTGATGCTGCTCCTTCCAATGTTTCGCCAACTGGATCTTCTTCTTTGAAGAAACAATCTTCCAAAGAAAAGAAGAAAAAAGCTTTAATGAAAGCCATGGCTTTGCTTGACTCTCTCAATGCAAGTGATGGTGATGATGAAGAAGATGGTTCTGAGGCATCTTCTGATGTTCCTGATCCTCAGAGAAATTTATTTGGAAATTCTGGATTCGAGACTCAAGACTATGTTCCTGGTCTTAAAGACCTTTGATTCGTTGCAGACAAAGTTGCTGCAAATGCTTCGTTCATGATTTGTTCCCTGCTTTTACTATTGGAGATCCTGCACCGCAGACAAAGTTGCTGCAAATGCTTCGTTCATAATGCTTCGTTCAGGATTAGTTCCCTGCTTTTACTGTTGAAGATGCTGTCAACGCTTCAGTCCAAGCATCCTACTGTTCTAGTCATGATTCAATTATGCTTTTTATGATTCGTCCACTATTCAATATGCTGCTGCTATTGCCTGATTCGAAATAATGCTTATACTATTCAAGATAATGCTTCCATTGTTCCTGTTCAGCATGAGCCTGCCGACTCTACAGTGAAGATGTTTTTACTGTTTGTAATCAATATAATTTTATTTTCTTTTGGATAAAGATGGAATGTATTCGTCTATAAATAGACGCGACCTCTTCCATTGGGGGGCAGCAATAAACCTTTCACTAAAGCTCTCACCCATTGTAATATTTCCTGCTTTGTATCCAGTTTTCCTTTGTTTCGAATATTTTCTTTGTAAGTCTATATTCCGAAGATTTCAATATATTCTCTTTGAATATTTTCAATTATTATTTCTTCATGTCAACTGCTACCGCCTCCTTGGCTGGTTTTATTATCTTCTTTTGATTTATTTGCATCATATGCATTATTTTCTGCAACATATTTGCGCTTCCATATATATATATATATATATATATATTTCTGCTGCATACTTACCTAGTGTGTTAGGAGTTATGGTAACCTTTCGTATCATTTACTCATTAGAATCTTCTGGGATGTTGCCTGTAACACTTTAAGACAATATATTAGTTAAATACTTTGAGAGCATCACAATTTGAGCTATTTCAGCAAACTTTGCTTAACACCTTCCAATCACGTCAAAAAGTTGTAAAAGAGTTGCAACTTTTGAAGGGAATAGCTGGATCTAGACACAACCTAATAGGGTGGGACATAGGCTACACACCCTGGTGGAGAGGCTAAACATTTGGCAGCACGTGAATAACACAAGAAATACTTGTAGAATTACTTAGCAGCACATGGTGGTTGTAGATTTGTAAAAGGGCGCTAGTTGTTCTTTCATTTTCGGCATTTTTAAGAAAGCAATACAATACAAACCAGTGAGATTATTGTTATGATTACCGAATTCCATAATCATAATCTTTATTTTTAAAGGTCTCGATCAAGTAGACTAGTAGTTAGTAGACTAGTAGACTAGTAGTTAGTCAAAAGACCATCCCATTCCGGGCCAACTTTTCTCCCCACGTCAGGCTCAGAGTAGACAAACTCATTAGCTTACGGAGTTGGTCCTCAAAATATCTCGGCCATTTAGTGGAGCTACAGTTGAGGCGGAAGTTGAAGATTCTCCATAATGGCGGCAAGTGGGAGCAGAACTCACCCATTTAGGCTATAACCACCCAATCGCACCTTTAAGCTTCATACTTGCTAACCCCCACTTTATCTTTCAATGGAAATAACACAAAATAAGAAAGTTCCCACTTTGCGTATATGCTCCCTTGGTTAGGTCCCTGCCATCAATCTCATTATCAATTACCAAAAATATTCAGGGGTATTATAAGGTCAGATTTTTTTATTAATAATTTCATTATTTATGGACTGTCACCTCAGTCTTTAATGAAATTTGCAATCAAAGATATAATACTTTAGTAATAAATTTAATCCTTTAATGAATACGTTAACACTTTTCTTCATTTGTGTTTAAACTCATTTTTAATATGTCAGGTCCAATATGTGTAATATTTAATTGAAATAAGAGTGAATTGATAGAGACATGGTTCCAATTCAAAATTTTCGCTCTAATACCATGTTAAACCACAAGTTATTTAAACCAAAAAAAAAAAAGAAAAAAAAAAAAAAAGTTCGACATTATTTTGTTCAGCAGGAATTGATTGTTGCTGAAAAGAATTGGTGGATATACATCTTTTTGGTCAATGGCTGATATGTTGTATGGCCCTCCACATGTGTTCCTCCTGTCATTTATCCAATGAGAACATGCATTGTACATACTTTCCAAGTTGCTCCCGAATATGGAATCCAATTGATTGATTAAATTTGATCTCGGCTACATATATCTACCGATCTTCATTATTTAATTTATGATCTTTTCAAGACTAGCTATTCCAAATATCTCAAAAAAGCCATGGTACGTATGTATGGAGAACCCATGTCCACTAGTTGGACAGATTTGAATTTCCCTGCAGATAAACCTAAGGCCCTGTTTCTTTTAACGTAAAATGGTTTTCAAAAAAATGATTTCCGTATTTTACCGTGTTTAGTGCGACGTAAAATAATAGTTAACGGAAAACATTTTCCCTTTAACCGAAAATTCTTCTTTAATTTTTGGAAAATGGTTTATGGTTTTAAAAATCGTAAACCATTTTCCGATTTTGAGAATCTCGTTCTCAAATTGATGTACCCTGCCAAGACTTGACCGAGACCCTCCAAGGACTTGATTGAGACCTGCCCGAAACTTTGCTGGGACCCGCCTAGGACTTTACCATGACCCGCTCAAGACCTTTTCGGGACCCATCCGGGACCTAACCAGGACCTTCCCAGGACCTGCCCGGGACTTGACCGGGACCCGCTTGGGACTTTACCGGGACTTGCCTAGAACCCGCCCGAGACTTGACCGGAACTGTAACGACCTAGATTTTAAAACTCTTATTGAAATAATATTAAATAGATTAAAAGAAAAATAAATAAATTAGAAGAATGATATATGAATTAACGATATTAAATAATTATTTGGTGTTAAGGGTATATATTATATTGATTGTTGATATCTTTTGAGTGTCACTTTAATTATCAAATTTAGTTTCATAAGTATGTTTATGGGCATGATTAAACACAATTTAGTGAATAAATTATTTATGTTAGTGTTTGGTGAAATCAAAAATTGATTTGGAGCGTTTTAGTTTTTTGGCTTAAAAAGCAGTGTCTTAATTTTCATACTGTCTAGTAAAGATTAAAACTACTAAGAAATGGTAGGCTAGCCACTATAGTTGAATTCTTGAAGGCTTCTAGTAAGATTGATTATTAGAAATATCATGGGGAATTTAATGAAGCAAGTGGGCAAGTGGCAAGTGTGAATGCAACTAGTTTAAAGTCTAATTTCGTGGGAAATTTTGTAAGGGCCAGAAACTGCGTCAAACGAACTCGGATGAAGTCGAACCAAAAATATAAAATGCTTGTCTCGGAGTCCTCTATCTACCCTCAAAATTTCATGTCAATCGGAGTACGTTTGGATACAAAAAAATAGATCGGAGTGCACTGCCCTCATGTTGGACGAAAAATGATAAGATAGACTAGAATCTTGGAATGTGGACTAGGTTCATGTTTTTAGTTGAAAACCTCTCAACCCTTGGATTAAAAGTAGGAAAATGAATCCTAGCCATCCATTCTCTAATAGATAGAAGCTTGAGTTTAACCATTGGATCAAAAGTGTTAGGATTAATCCTAACCACTCATTTTCTTATAAATAGGAGCCTAGGTAATTCAATTGTTTCACTTAAGTTCTTTTACTTTCCTAGTAAGAAAAGATTGCTTACTTCTCTCTCTCTCTCTTCCTTAGCTCTAAATCAAAAATCATATAGCTTAGATCCTTCTTGTAGTCTTCAAGTGTTCCTAGTTTTATAATTAGCTACCTAGAGAAGGTTGTGTGGAATTCTACTTCAAGGCTATTGGGTAAGTGTTCCTTGTGTAATTATAATGATTTACTGTTTATATTATTTGTTCTCATTTAATGGTTTAAGACCCAATAAGCTTATGATGTAAAATAAGGTAATAAAGAATTAATGATAAGAATGCATAAACAAATTGATTCAATGCTTATGAAATTATCTATACTATTTACTTTACAGCTTTTATATTCAGTCATTTATTTTATTGTCATTTAAATTTTAATTCATATTTTTGGCGGTACGGACCATTGGTCTCAACCCCGAAATATGAATTCAGTATTTATATTCAGTCATTTATTTTATTGTCATTTAAATTTTAATTCATATTTTTGGCGGTACGGACCATTAGTCTCAAACCCCGAAATATGAATTAAGTATTTATATTCAGTCATTTACTTTATTGTCATTTAAATTTTAATTCATATTTTTGGCGGTACGGACCATCGGTCTCATCCCCGAAATATGAGTAATGTTTTATATATATTATACTAGTTTTTATTTTGTGATATTGGCCATTAATCTCGTCACCAAAAACGAATTCAGGAATAAAACTAGTTATAAGTAACTATCTCAGATTTATATGATAAAATGAGTAAGTAAAGATGAAGTGACGGATAATAAATAAATATAAAAAGATGAGGGTCTTTAAACAATGACATTATTTGAGAATGAACTAATATGTAAATATTGTTTGTATGTATGTATTTGTATGCAGAAGTGGAGCAGAAATTCTATACTAAGGAGTGTAAGTATGGATGTACTTACTGAGTATTAGCTTTATTTTGTTGGTATAGGAATTCTTATTTTGCCTTATTGATATAATTTTCGCATTACAACTGTTGCATAATGTGTCTAATAATATGGGCTGATAAGATAGCCACCTTAAGAACAAGCTGGGTGGATTGCCGCGAGGAACTGTCGGTATCTCAGTGGATGGGGGTATATAACCGTCCAACAGGCCTAATATATAATTAAGCTGGGGCGGTGTAGTCGCCAGTACCAAACAGGTAAAACTCTAAAGTGTGAGGGACATAACGGACGTGAACGGGCTGAGAGCTCATGACGAGAGGTCTGAAGAAAGATTATCATAAAACACAAACTAATATGTCACTACGCTGCATTCGCATCTCATGCATCATTATATATTTTATTCCTTAATCTTATTTTGTCTCAAACTAGGCTTTTAGTCTTTATTTCTAGAAAAATAGATTACTCACTTGTTTGTCTATGTAAATATGATAACGCCATATTTACATAGACCTTGATGCAGGAATAGAGAGTGAGGACGATAGTCCTTTTGTTGGTTTTGATGGTTGATAGATTATCTGCTACGAGATTGATGTTTACCCTGTGAAGCCAGTCTCATTTATGTTAATCGCTTTTATTAGATAATGTGATGTGTGCAAACTTGAAAAGTATTACTATATTAATTTGGTGCCATCTGTGGCTTATATTTGGTACACCTAGTGTGTACATATGTTGTAATGAAACCATATTTCTATTTTCATTAAATAATATATCACCTTGAGGTATTTCAGTCAGCTCAATTGTGTTGTGCAAACTATTCATAGGCCATAGAAAAAGAAAAAAAATTATATACATATTCCACTGTAAAATTATATCTCTAAAGTTGCAGCGTAATGACTTCGATATTTACTAATTTAAATATCGGGGCGTTACAGGGACTCGCCCGAGACCAGACTAGGACCCACTAGGGACCTGCCCGGGACTTGATCGGGAGCTGGCTAGGACCTATCCGAGACTTGACTGGGACCCGCTCGGAACTTTATCGAGACCCGTCTAGGACTTGACTGAGACCCGCTAGAGACTTGACCAGGACTTGCCCGGGACTCGTCCGGGACTTGAACTGAACCTGCCCAGGACCCACCTGGGACTTGACTAGGACCTGCCTGGGGCTTAATCGGGACCTGCTCGGGACTTGACCAGGACCCACCTGGGACTTCACCGAGACTTGCCCAGAACCCGCCTGAGACCTGCCCGGGACTTGAATGGGATCCGCTCGGGACTTTACCGGGACTTACCCGGGACTTTACCAGGACCCGTCGGGGACCCACTCAGGACTTGTACGGGAGCTGCCTGAGACTTTACTAGGACCCGTCTGGGACCCGCGCAGGACTTGACCCAGGACCTGCCCAGGACTTTATTGGGACTTGACAGAGACCTGCCCGGGGGCGGGCGGGTCTCAGGTAGGTCCCGAGCGGGTCCCAGACAAGTCTCGATAAAGTCCCAGGCAGGTCCCGATCAAGTCCCGGGCGGGTCCTGGTCAAGTCCCAGATAGGTCACGATAAAGTCCTAGGCGGGTCCCGGTCAAGTCCCAGGTCGATCCCCGGCAGTTCCCGGTCAAGTCCCGGTCTAGTCCCAGGCAGGCCCCAGGCGGGTCCCGGATGGGTCTCGGTAAAGTCTCATGCAAGTCCCAGTCAAGTCCCGAGCGAGCCCTAAGCAAGTCCTGGTAAAGTCCAGGGCGGGTTCCGGTCAAGTACCGGGTAGGTCCCAGGCGCGTCCTGAGCAGGTCCTGGGCGGGTCCCAATAAAGTCCCAGGCGGGTCCCAGTAAAGTTTCGGGCAGGTCCCGATCAAGTCTCGAAAGGGTCCCGATCAGGTCCTGGTCAAGTCCCGGGCAGGTCCCGGGCGGGTCCTAGGACCTACCCGTAAATTTAGAGTTAAATATGATTTAATGAATATATATATAAATTTTGTGATTTTCTGTATGCACGCTAAACGCCGTAAAATGTTTTCGCCGGAAAATATTTTCAGGAAAAATGACTTTAGTGAAAATATTTTACGACGAAAACCATTTTACGTCGAAAGAAACGGGGCCTAACTCTCTTTTTATATTAATGCAAACACTCATGAAGAAGATATTGTTTCACTATATATGCATATAAATTTTATCACATATTACCCAAAAAAAAAAAAGCACTTTAACAATTTTATACATTTCATGATTGCATTAGAAGGTTCAATATTGTTCCCAAAGGGTGTAACTCAATCGGTTATATACTACGCCTTATGAAACGAAAATCACTAGTTCGAATCTTCCTACCCTTTCTCTTGTGTGAATATGTCAAATAAAATAAATCAGAAGGTTCAATATTCCAACATTAGGTTAGTCTAACTTGGTCATATGGATCAAGAGGAGTGAATATGAATAATAAAATTTTCAGCATGATTGCATAGAAATGATTTTCCGCCACATGACATATATTCCATTATTAAGCATATTAGGCATAGTTTTCATGAAAATCACAACCTATGCATTTTTATTTTATTTTGGCATGATGCTACCATGATTTTGTTTTTAAAATAAAGCTGAAAAAATATTTTTAAGATTCCAAAAACCATTGCCGCACAACTTAGGGTACTATTGTCCCAGATTACTTTAAAAAATGCTTAATTACCTTTTAGTACTTAGGTTTGCATATTTTTATTTTTTCCCATCTGGGGTTCAAATCCTACCATAAATGAATACATGACATACGAAAAAAGACCAATTTAGCACATCTGTTAGGTTCCATTAGTTTTTTATAAAAGAAAAGTATTTTTGAATAGTGAAACATCACTTTCTTAAGGCTAAGCTTGAGCAATGAAAGCTCACCTTAAGAAAAGTAGTGTTTTACTATTCAAACGTCATTTTTTTTAAAGGTGACGTTTGAACAGTGGCATCACCTTTGCTGAGGTGTTGCTTGAGCCAAAAAGGCCATCAATTCCTAAATCTCGACCCCATGTTTTGTGATGTTTGACAAGCATCATTATTCAAACAGTTTAGGACACAAACGTCACTTTTCAGGCGTCACTAATTAAGTAGCCCTTTTTTGTAGCGTCAGCCATAATTAGCCACCCATGATTTCTAAACATCATATAAGCATGATATTTTACATAGTTACTGTTTTGATGCATGAAATGATTTTTGAAACCCCTACATAGGATTGGCCACCATATATGCATGATTTTATTTGATTCTATTTCATGTTCTCTAATCACAAATTTTATAATTGTCGTGTAAAGCTTCGAATCTTCAAAAATAGTTTTTACAAACAGATTTTATGAAAAAATTTAGGTTAAAAAAAAAAAAAAAAAACTCCAGGGACCAATAAATCAATCAATTCTAAGGTCTTTAAATCATGAGTTTTGAGCATACAAACCAATGTGCATCAATCTAGGCATGTTCTAAGTTAATGTAACATCAAACTTTTTTAATGATCTTCCACCATGTACTGATTTAATTAGATTTCGTAAAGGTGTCTTAAGATGCTCATAATTGATCCATAATGATTTGGGTTAAGGTTTCGAAAGGAATTAGTGCTAATGGGAGCTAAGCTAATTGAAAGAACCCAAGGAACGGTTCTACCTTCACGATAACCAAACAAAAACAATAATCACAAATTAAATATCAAACTAAAAACAATACAACATCATCAACAAATAACACAAGAGTTTTTGTTGACCAAGTGGAAAACCCAAAGAACATATCAATGGGAAAGACCATTCCAAGGAAGCCAAATCTGAAAAATCACTAAGTAAGAGATCCATAATATAGACACAAGGAAAACTTACAACCCGATGTAACAACAAGAAGTCACCAACTTGCCTCTAAGCTCAACAATCTCTTCGTAGTATCTTTCCTCACTGATCAGTCGGTAGACTCTTGTAGTAAGAAATAATAAGAAACAAAGCTCTCAGAATACAAACACAAACTCCAAGGAAGGCAAGCACAAGGCTTAACAAATCTTTAGTTATAAATACCGAATCAAGCAAAACACCAATGAAGCAAGAACACCATGAAGCAACAATCAATTAAGCAAGACAACCTTTAGAATCCAATCTAGGCAGAATACCAAATAGTTTGCTTAACCTTTAAAAATGAGCACACTGCTCTATTTACACCTTTCCATGAACAAACAGTGCAACAAATGCTTCAGAACTATTCATTTAGAGGGATTTTCTTCATGGTGGTTTTGATGACGAAAATGTAGATCTGAAATTTCGTCATGATGGCTATGAGAACGTCATGAAGAACTACTAGGGTTTTATCAATTTCTAGCAATTTTCGTCGTGACAGTATATCATTAACAATTCCGTCAAGATGGAATGCTGATGTCGTCATAACAAAAACTTACAGTAAGTTGGATCTCAGACCTTGCCATTTTCGTCATGGCGTGATGATAACAAAAACTTACAATAACTCCAAGGTCCATGACGAAATCTAACGAAGTCATGATGGAATGTTGATGTCGTCATGATGAAATCTTATAGAAGATTTCAAAACCATCATGATTTTGTCAAGACGACTTCATGACGAAAAAACACATAAGCTTCCAAAACGAAGAATCTATAAACAGAAAATCAAAGAACAACAATATAACCAACTCTAAAGTAGAAACACACGGAATAGGACTAAAACCTAAAACCTAACACTAGTAAGTAGCATAGTAAGCATAAGTTAGAGTTTTTGGGCTTATTAATCTTAAACTAGTTGCGTGAAGTTTCTAATGAGCCATCATGATAATTCCACCAATTAGAAGATTTAAAAAAGGAATTTTTTAGTTTATATAATTTTCTTTTAAATAATGTTTGTTCCTTCAAGGGAAAGAATCAAAAAGGGTCTTCAGACTAACTTCTGAGTAGGGTTTAGACGGTTAGACCTAAGATCCTTGGGCCTTGTGATTCAAGTTGTAGTTGCATGTCAGCTTACATTCAGAAAAGAGGAAAGTATATATTCTTTACCCTTTCAAAATTATGTTTCAACTTCTATAAGTTATGTTTCAATTATGCATTTGATTATGATATATTGTACTTTTTTTTTTTTTTTTTTATAAGTTATTGTACTATTTTTTTTTATTAAATTATTTTGATTATTGGGTTAAATCAAATTTTTATTGTATGAAAAAGTTATATTTGAATGGAAGGTGTGTTGAGATCATTTCAACATGTGATTTGAAAGAATATTTTGAAAGGAAATGATAAGCCTCTGGTTCATAATGCCAAATGTTATGAGATAAAGAAGAAAGAAAGTTTCAAGCATATGAATAGATGGATTTTTTATGAATTTAGAAGGGCCTAAGAAAATAAATAAGCATGGTACCAATGCTTTCAAAATTAGTTTTTAAAACAGATTTTATGAATAATTTTGGGTCCTAGAAAAAAATAAATAAATAAATCTAGAGACCAATAAATCAATCAATCCTAAGGTCTTTAAATCATGAGTTTTGGGCATACAAACCAATGTGCATCAATCTGGGCACGTTCTGAGATCTTGTAACATCAAACTTTTTCAATGATCAGCATGTACTGATATAATAAATAAATAAATAAATCTAGAAAAAAATAAATAAATAAATAAATCTAGAGATCAATAAATCAATCAATCCTAAGGTCTTTAAATCATGAGTTTTGGGCATACAAACCAATGTGCATCAATCTGGGCACGTTCTGAGATCTTGTAACATCAAACTTTTTCAATGATCAGCATGTACTGATATAATTAGATTTCGTAAATGTGTCTTTAAGATAATCATAATTGATCCATAATGATTTAGGTTAAGGTTTCTAAAGGCATTAGTGCTAATGGAAGCTAAGCTAATTGAAAGAACCCAAGGAACAATTCTACCATCACGATAACCAAACAAAAACAATAATCACAAATTAAATATCAAAGTGAAAACAATACAACATCATCAACAAATAACATAAGAGTTTTTGTTGACGAAGTAAAAACCCAAAGAACATATCAATGGGAAAAACTACTCCGGGACAGCCAAATCCGAAAAATCACTAAGTAAGAGATCCATAATATAGACACAAGGAAAACTTACAACCCGATGTAAGACTTTGTACGACAACAAGTTACCAACTTGCCTCTAAGCTCAACAACCTCTTCGTAGTATCTTTCCTCACTGATCAGTCGGTAGACTCTTGTAGTAAGAAATAATAAGAAACGAAGCTCTCAGAATACAAACACAAACTCCAAGGAAGGCAAGTATAAGGCTTAACACATCTTTAGTTATAAATACCAAATCAAGCAAAACACCAATGAAGCAAGAACGCCATGAAGCAACAATCAATTAAGCAAGACAACCTTTAGAATCCAATCTAGTCAGAATACCAAATAGTTTGCTTAACCTCGAAAAATGAGAACACTGCTCTATTTATACCTTTCCATGAACAAACAGTGCAATAAATACTTCAAAACTGTTCATTTACAAGGAATTTCCTCATTATGGATTTGATGACGAAAATGTAGATCAAAGATTTCATTAAGACAACTTGATGACGAAAATGTAGATCTAAGATTTCGTTAGGACAACTTGATGACAAACTGAAGATCTGAGATTTCGTCATGACGGCTATGAGAACGTCATGACGAACTACTAGGGTTTCATCAATTTCTAGCAAATCATCTTGATGTCTTCATGACGGAATGCTAACGAAAAAGATACAGTATCCTCATTAACAATTTCATCATGATGGAATGTTGACGTCGTCATGACAAAAACTTACAGTAAGTTGGATCTCAGGCCTTGCCTTTTTTGTCATGACAAAATCATGGTGTAATGATGACGAAAACTTACAATAACTCCAAGGTCCATAACGAAAACTTACAAAATCATGATGGAATGCTAGCGTCGTCATTACAAAATCTTATAGAAGGTAACCAAACCTTACTGATCAAAACCATCAGGATTTCGTCAAGACGGCTTCATGACGAAAAAACACAAAAGGTTCCAAAACAGAGAATCTATAAATAGAAAATCAGAGAACAACAACACAACCAACTCTAAAGTAGAAACTCGCCAAATAGGACAAAACCTAACAATAGTTAGTAGCATAGTAAGCCTAAGTTAGAGTTTTTGGGCTTATTAATCTTGAACTAGTTGCATGAAGTTTCTAATGAGCCAATCATGGTAATTCAACCAATTAGAAGATTTAAAAAGGAATTTTTGAGTTTCTATGATTTTTTTTTTTTAAATAACGTTTTTTCCAGCAAGGGAAAGAATCAATAAGGGTCTTCAAATAGGACTAACTTCTGACTAGGGTTTAGACAGTTAGACCTAAGATCAGTTAATGTTAACTTAGTTGGGTCTTGTGACTCAAGTTGTAGTTGCATGTCAACTTACATTCAGAAAATAGGAAAGTATATATTCTTTACCCCTTCAAAATTATGTTTCGACTTTTATCAGTTATGTTTCAACCTACTTTATGGTACTCAGATGACTCCCAGCTGTTCTGGTCTTCCAATTTTTTGAATGGAAAAGGTAAAGCCATCATAATCCTTGCAATATTATCAAAATTTTAAAATAGAATTTCATTTCTTATCCCATAAGTGATTGTTTCATGGGGTATCTTGGCTATGTTTACGTGGAGAGTAAATCTTTCGAGATTAGATCAGATGTTCGTGGGGGTGTACGCTTGGAAGAAAGAAGTAAAGGTCTTTCCCGGTCTGTGATTATGGCTTGGCCCACGATTTTTTGGCTCATTGTTGCATGGGACTCTCTTACTCCTGCAGTTAAGACGAGAGAAGTGGAGATCATTCAGGTTTGGAAGTAAAGCTTATGTCCTGCTGCGGAGGAAGAATAATTTCGGAAACTTCTTAGAGCTTTCTGAATATGGAGAGAAGGGCAGGAGGTGCTTTGTCATTATTCCAGAGGGTGAAGATGGAATAGGATGGTCTGATTGTCGGGAGCAATTATCCAAGCTGAAACATTTTCATGAAAAGCAGAAAATGGGAAGGCTTGTATCAGAGGGGCATCCTGGAAATGCTTCAGCTGCTGCAGGGATAAACAAGGGGAAGGAGATCATCTCTTCAGATCAATCCAGCTTGCAGGGAGTCAAGAAGTCGTATGCTGCAATGGTTCAAGGGTTAGACCAGTCATTGAGTTTGAATTTTCAAACGTTGGCCAGTAAGAGGAAGGGTGATAGAGCTGGTTTTAAGGAATTTAATGGAAGTGTATCTCTGGTAGACGAGGTGTCAGCAGAAAAGGAGGAGAAGGAAAAAGAGGTGATCTTGACTAGAGAGGAGCAGGTGGGCGTTGGGACAGTTCGAGACATGTTGGCAGAGTTCAAAAAAGATCTCCTAAAGTCTCTGGAAAGCTTTTTGGTAGGTTGGACCCCTCCAACTGATGTGGCTTACCGGAATAAGAAAGGGGCTGATTCTGGGCGGCCCAAGATGAGTAAGGAGAAGCCCAATCTGCCTGTCAAGTTCACATATTTCAGAAAGAAATCTGCTAGGCCCAAGTTGTGTTGGCAGAAAATTTCAAGGCCTGAAACAAGTGGTTCTGTTTCAGGCCCCATCCAGACAATCAAGCCTACTGGCGTAATGAGGACTTTAGAGAAGGGGGAGGGATCGGGGGTAGGGCCGGGTCCTGCATCCCCGGTGATAAAGACTACTCCGGCGAATGACTCTCCCGAAGGTTCTGGGTCGCGATTGGAGTTGGTCGCTGCATCTGGATCGCCAGCTTCGTCTGATGGGTCCCATTCCCGTGAAGTCCAGAAGGAGGCGCGTCAGACTACGCCGGCGAGGGATAATGAAGAGATGCCCAGTCCTTTGGCTGATGCTGAAAGGAGTTCCGTCGGTCTGGCATTGGAAGTGATGCGACATAAATTGCCGGAGACAGTCCCTGGTTTCGCCGGCGGGGGGTCCAGCACTCCGGTATCCAATCTGGTAGTCGCCGCGTCAGGGTCGATGGGAAACGTGGCGTTTGTCGCCGCCTCTGGGTCGCCGGTGGATTGGTTTTCCGTTGATTTTCCATGGCAATCAGAGGTCTTTGGCGAGTGGGTCAGCCTGTCTAACGCCCTCTGTGTGCTCCCCTGGTTGGGCCGAAACTCAGGCTAAGGATACAGATCTTCAGAAGGCTCCGGGTGAGTTGTCTTTAGCGGTGAATTCAGAGAGTATGGATGATGAGTTATGTTCTGTATTAATGAATTCCCAAGTTGGAGAGGATGAAGCTCGGCTGGCGGTTCAGCCGTTGAACGTATTATATCCCTGTACTGAAAATGAGTCGGAGTTTCCTGATTGGGTAATTAAGTGTGCAGAGCGGATTCATTCCAGGGTAGGTATAACTTATATAGGCCATAAATGGCAATTCATGGCTTTGCTGAATTTCATTGAAAAGGAGAGATTAAAAGAGTTGGACACCCAATCTCCCTCTGTCAGTAAAAGGAATAGGGAGATCAAGAACCTTGAGAGTTCCATCAATTATGACATTAGAGGAGAGGGGCAGTCTAGTCGTGGCAAGCGTAAGGGGAGGGGCAGTAAAGTGGTATTATGAAGCCAAAAATTCTGTCTTGGAATGTGAGGGGGCTGAACGAGGGGAATAAACGTTTGAGGATTAGAAATTTGCTCCAAGATTGGGAGGTGGATATTGTTTGTTTTCAAGAGACTAAGCTCTTTAGTATGTCTCGGAGGTTGGTGCGTAGCTTGTGGCGGTGTAATTATGTAGATTGGGTGTGTCTTGACTCATGTGGGGCGTCAGGTGGGATTTTGATTTTATGGGATAAGAGGGTAGTGGAGAAGATAGAGGATTGTTGTGGGGTGTATTCTCTGGCAGTGAAGTTCAGGTTTATTGAGGATAACTCCCTATGGGCATTTGCGGGGGTTTATGGTCCGAATCTTGCTAGAGATAGAAGAGTCTTGTGGGATGAGCTAGCGGGCTTGATGAGCTGGTGGATCATGCCTTGGTGCATTGGGGGGGACTTCAATGTCACCCGCTTTCCTAGTGAAAGATCCGGAGTTGCTTGTCGTTTGGCTATGTCAGATTTTTCTGCTTTTCTTCATGAGCAGGGGCTGCTGGATTTGCCTCTTGCAGGGGGTCTCTTCACTTGGTCTCTTACTCAGGTTCCCCCGAAGTGGTCTAGGATTGATCGTTTTCTCATCTCTCCTCACTGGGAAGCCCGGTTTCCAGGTGTGGCTCAAAAGAGGCTTCCCTGCATTTTTTCGGATCATTTTCCGCTTCTTCTTGATAATGTGAATGGGCCTAGGGGCAAAAGACCGTTCAAATTTGAGAATATGTGGCTCAAGAAGGAAGGTTTTGGGGCTCTAGTGAAGCAATGGTGGGATTCTTATAATTTCCAAGGTTCGCCAAGTTTTATCTTTGCTTGCAAAATCAAGGCCCTTAAGATGGATTTAAAGAAATGGAATGAGGAGGTCTTTGGCAATATTGACTGTAACAAGAGTAAGCTCCTAGATGATCTTAGGGAGTTGGATGTTGTTGAAGAGGATCGGGCATTGGATAGCGAAGAACTAGCCAAGAAAGGGGAGGTTTCTAGGGAGTTAGAAGCTGTTTTGCTTATGGAAGAGATTAGCTGGAGACAAAAATCCAGAATTCTATGGCTTAAAGAAGGTGACAAGTGTTCCAAGTTTTTTCATTCCATGGCCAATTCTCACCGAAGATACAACTCCATCGACTCTTTGATGATTGAAGGTAATTTATCCAATAATCAAGTGGAGATTAGTGAGCATATTGTTAAGTATTACCAAAAGTTGTTTGAGGAGCAATGTCAGTGGAGGCTTAGGGTGGATGGCCTAGTGTTTGACCAGATTCTTGACCATGAGGCTGGCTGGTTGGAGAGAGAGTTTGAAGAGGAGGAAGTGAGGAAGGTGGTGATGGCTTTGGAAGGGGATAAGGCGCCGGGTCCGGATGGCTTTTCTATTGCTTTTTTCCAGGTGTGCTGGGAAGTTGTCAAAGAAGACATCATGAAGATTTTTAGGGAGTTTCATGCTGAGGGTAAATTCGAAGCTAGTCTCAATTCTACCTTCATTTCGCTCATCCCAAAAATTTCAGGTGCCTCAGAGATGAAAGACTTCCGTCCCATTAGTCTTGTGGGGAGTTTGTACAAGATCTTAGCCAAAGTCCTTGCTAACAGATTAAAAGGAGTGCTGGACAAGGTTATCTCCAAGACTCAAAGTGCATTCATCAAAGGGAGACAAATTCTGGATCCGATTCTCATTGCGAATGAAAGTCTCGATAGTAGACGTAGATCGGGGGAGCCAGGTATTTTATGCAAAATGGATGTGGAGAAAGCTTATGACCATGTCAATTGGGACTTCTTATTATATATGTTGAAGAGGTGTGGCTTTGGGGAGAAGTGGTGCTCTTGGATTTCTTTTTGCATTTCCTCAGTAAGATTTTCAGTCTTGGTGAATGGATCTCCAGAAGGCTTCTTTGATAGCTCTCGGGGAATCCGGCAAGGGGACCCCCTTTCCCCGTTGTTGTTTGTTTTTGTGATGGAGGCCTTGAGCCGTATGCTGTCTGCTGGGATTAACGATGGGCTTTTAGAGGGCTTTAAAGTTGGAAATGTGACTGTCTCCCATTTGTTGTTTGCCGATGACACTTTGATTTTTTGCAAAGATTGTCCTGATCAGTTAGTATATTTACGAGGCATATTTCTTTTGTTTGAAGCAGCTTCGGGGTTGAAGGTCAATTTGGCCAAGTCAGTGTTGATCCCTGTGGGAAACGTTCAACAAGTAGACTATTTGGCAAGTATTCTTGGGTGTGAGGTGGCCTCCCTGCCTCTTGATTATCTAGGGCTTCCTTTGGGGGCTCCCAATAATGCTTCCCACATTTGGGATGGTATTTTGGAGAAGATGGATCGTCGTTTGGCTAGTTGGAAACGGCCTCTTTTGTCTAAAGGGGGGAGAGTTACATTGATAAAAAGCACTCTGGCTAACATTCCTACATATTATATGTCTCTTTGGTGAAGTTGGGGAAGAGTTCAAATATCATTTGGTGAAGTGGTCCAAGGTTTGCTCCCCTCTTTCAGAGGGTGGACTTGGTATAAGGAAGTTGGTGGATTTCAACCGTGCTTTATTAGGTAAATGGTTGTGGCGCTATGGGCATGAGAGGGAGGCTTGGTGGAGAGTTGTGGTGGAGGCCAAATATGGGAGCATGTGGGGTGGTTGGTGCACTGTTCCTCCTTCAGGAGTGTCGGGGGCTAGTTTGTGGAAGAATATTCGGTTAGGGTGGGAGACTTTTTCTAGTCACACTAGACTAGTGCTTGGGGATGGGTCTTGGATCCGGTTCTGGCATGATCGGTGGTGTGGGGATACGAAGCTAAAAGAGGAATTCCCTGTGCTCTTTAGTATTGCTCCTGAGAAGGATGCTTCAGTGGCAGCCAATGTGGATTTTTTAGGTGATACCCCTCAGTGGAATGTTATCTTTAGTAGGGAAGTGCATGATTGGGAGGTGGATGTAGTAACTGCTTTTTTTCAGAAATTGCATTTTGTCTCTATTCAAAGGGAGAGCCATGATAAAATGTGGTGGATTCCTTCAAAAAAAGGAACTTTTAAGGTCAAAGACTTCTTCAGAGCTTTATCTAGGGTGGAAGGGAGTAGTTTCCTTTGGAAGAGTGTGTGGAGGACCAAGTCTCCCCCAAGGGCTGCATTCTTTGTGTGGTCGGCAGCACTCGGGAAAATTCTCACTTTGGATAATCTAAGGAAGAGACAGGTGGTTGTCATTAATAGATGCTTCATGTGCAAGAAAGATGGAGAATCGGTTGATCACTTACTCCTTCATTGTGAGGTGGCCTATGCTTTGTGGTGCAATATTTTTAGCCGGCTTGGTCTCTCTTGGGTTATGCCTAGTAGTGTTTTGGATCTATGTGCCTGCTGGTGTTCCTCTGGCAGGACTAGGAGTGCTGTGTTTTGGAAGATGGTGCCTATTTGCATTTTTTGGTCTATTTGGAGGGAGAGAAACAATAGGTGTTTTGAGGACTTGGAAAGCTCTTTGGAAGAGATCTTAGCCTCTTTGTTGTATTCATTGTATTCATGGACTGTGGCTTATCTGTCCCCTTCGTATCTTAGTTATGCGGATTTTCTTTCCCGCTTTTCTTTTTCTAGCTAGGAGTTCCTCTTGTATATACCCTATGTACTTTTGGGGCGCCTATGCTTTTTAATAAAATCCTTTTGACTTATCAAAAAAAAAAAAGTTATGTTTCAATTATGCATTTGATTATGATATAGCGTTGGAAGTTGCGAGATGGAGAGTGACGAAGGAGCAAGCCATAGGAGATGGTGGACTTAAGATACCATAGGATGCGCTTGACAGCCTGCAAATGAAGAGAGGTGGGCCAATGCATGAATTGAGGGGCTTTGTTGACAACAAAGAATATATCGGGTGTCGTGTAAGGGATGGATACTAGAGGGCACCGACAAAGCTGCAGTAGGGAGACAGATAGATCAATGAGTGGACATGGGAGTCTTGACAGGCTTGACCACGAACATGTTGCACTTGCGGGAGGTCAAGGATGTAGCGCTGTTGCGATCAAATAATCCCATCAGAGGTGGAGATGGCTTCCATGCCGAGGAAGAAGTTGAGAGGGCCTAGGTCCTTGATGGCAAAATCACCTCGAAGGGACTACAAGAGTGAGTCGGTCCCTTGGGGAAGAGAGGTGGTGATGAGGATGTCATCCACATAGATGAGGACATAAGTGATCGCCGGAGGGATGTGACGGATGAACAAGGAAGAGTCGGAGTGGGAGCCAACAAATCCAAGCTCAAGAAGGCACAAGAGTACCAAGCGTGGGGGGCTTGTTTTAAGCCATAGAGTGCTTTGTGGAGCTTGTAGACATGATGAGGAAACTTAGGATGGTTGAAGCCAGGGGGGGTGGTTTGCCCACGTACACATCCTCGGAGAGCCAACCATGTAAGAAAGTGTTTTGAATATCAATCTGACAGATGGACCAATTAGCAGAGATGGCAACAAAATTCGGAGCACCGATATTGTATTACAAGTCCCTTGAGACAACATCAATTCTAACAAGAAGGGATAAGGGCTTGAATAGACAACAGAGAGATGAACTATGACATACTTTTCTTAATTATAATGTACTATATTTATATTGCATATATGTGATCTTGAAACTGAGATTACTTACTTTGTTCTTGTTTGTGACTTACAGACTTTTGATAAACAATTGGGTTCACTACATAAATAACATTTCATTCATGTGTATTAATACTCACTAAGCCATCAACTTACACTTATTTCTTTCCACCTATAAAACATGTGTTATTTTATAGCTAGTTATAGCGGGGCTTCAAGCATCCGAAATACGCCAGGGTTGTAAATGACGTAGCGTTCCTGATAGAAAATGGCGACTCCTTCAGCCCTCGAGGATGGTTCTTGGACGATTGAGCACAAGGATGTCTTTGGATGACCTAGCTAGATTGATCTACATAACGACCTTCAGTTGGTTGATGTCATGGAGATTAGTGGTCCTGAGTTGGGTTGTACTCCCATAGGATTTATCCATAATCCTATCCATATGTGGTATCTAATATTCTATAATCGTTGAGAATTTTGTGACTTAATTGTTAAACTTTTTTGTGTTTTTTATGTTTTAGTACTTTATCCTTTGTAATAATTATCTTTAGCACTTAGGAAAATCAAGACGAAAAGTGCGTGTAAGAATTACCCTACTCCTGAAAATAAATAAATAAAAGGGCCTATCTCGCCAATTAACAAATCCTAGACGTGGGTTCTTCTTTGTAAAGTGAGCCAAACAGTCATAACTTGAAGCCAAATTACTCATGTTCCGGAGTAGTTCCTCGAGAACCTTATATTGAGAATCTGGAGTTTCTTTTAGCTGAGCTACTTACCTGAGTTGTGAGAGACGAATTCCTTCAGCCATTGTTGGACCATAGAGCTTTAACACCGAGTTGAAAGTTATATGAAAATAAAGAAGAAAACAAGGAAATATTATTAGGGTGTCAAAGGTATCTCAAAAACCATTGGGGTATGTTATTTGTCCAAAATGGTCCCTACAGTTGGCCATTTCAAGGAAACCAGTAGATGCATATCTGGATCCATATCACACAAATTGCTTATTGACACATGAAATAGGTGATGACTCAGCCTATTGCAAAATTATAGTTTTACCCTTGAATAAAAACAAAAACAAAAGATAAAAGATGATTAAAAAAAATGTCACCCGTCACAATCGCCCTTACCAAATGGAGGGCAACCTCCTAGAGGATTGTCCCTCACATGGTGAAAGGAAATTTCCCAGAGGAGGAGGGCTGCTGATCGCTCCTCACATAGAGGCTAGAGAGCGTGAAAATTACATTGGCAACATCAATAGCTCTTATCAATGAGAAATGCTATATTTCTCAAATTTTTTCTCTAAAAGTTTGTTCATAAATGATGTGTCACAATCCCATGAGTTGTTGACACATTTCTCAAAATAATAAATCTCATGAAATTGTGACACATCATTTGAAAACCAACTTTTAGAATAAATAAAATTGAAAAGTGTAGCACTTCTCTGTATCAATATCAATTTATTAGAAGATGCATGCTTTTCAGCTTGAAATATACGTTGACAAGCCAATTGATGGTAGAAGTCATATAATTAATATAGATAATTACATAACTCGATTAAAGTGAATTAAAGTGCTTTCTATTGTAGAAATCATAAGTGAAATAGCCAATCATCAGGAAATCAACAACTCACATAGCAAATTATCAGGAAATCAACAACTCACATAGCAAACAATAGAATTCCCACTAGAGAAATGTAATTTTCTTCTTAAACTTGAAAGTAATTGCAGAAAAGACGGAAAAGACATTATATCTATAATGCATTATCCTGTCAATATCTTCAAATAACTGTCGGTAATTATCACTTATAGCATGTCCTTCCAAAAGCAAATACAATAGTTTAATGTGCCAAGCCAAAATTATAAGCTACCAATGTCTGCCACGAGAGTAATGCTAGAAGTATCTCTTGTGTCCCTTTGTGTCACTCTAAGAATGATGTGGCTTTTAAAATTATTATTGAGCTTGTGATTAATCATTATTGAATTTTAATCAACTGGTGATTTTAAAAGACACCTCATTCTCAAAGTGACATAAGAAGAACACAAAAGTGACTTTTAGAATTACTCTTGCCATGGTGATAAGGATTCCTACATTAGCATTCTTCTCTTTACTAGAAAAACTTCCAAAGCAGGTAAGTTGCACAAATACTCTCAACTACCAAAACAACATCTAAAATTTACTGTGTTGTTTCTCTGTGAGATATTGGAATTTGCACTTCTGTGCATGAATAAAAGTTACACATAGTTAACCAAACAATTCAAATTACTAATGCAAGACTTAATAAGAGTTCCACAGAGATTTTCAAACTACATTTCCCAAAATAAGAATCCAAACACACACATGGCATATCTATTGAAACAACCTACAGATATTCTAAAGAAATATGAAATATATATATATGATTTGGTCTCTTGAAATTTAACAAACAGTTACCAATTGTAACATTATTTTGCAGTATCCAGCAGAACTTATGATAAGTCAGCGGCTAATTCCACATCATCGGTTTTGGTAACCTGTCTGATTGAGTGGCTGTGAAGATTCTGTGTAAAACTGCTAGTGGTGTCCAAGAAATAGAGTATGCATGACATTACGCAACAACAAATGAACATGGGTATGGGACCAAAAATCCAGAGGAAGAGAGGGAATGACACGTAGAATGCTCGCAACCCAAGGGACCAAAAGAGGCTTCCTCGATTCAAGTTTCTTGCAACATACTCAATAGACTCTTTATTGTCTTTCCACGTAGGCACAGTGCCCAAGAAGCTAACATGAGCATAGTATCTTATAGACTGTACATTGAAAAGGAAAGCAATAAGGAAGCACAGCAAGATAGAAAAGTACTTGATTGAAGAGATGATGGAAGTCTTATTGCCGTAAACTAATTGCGAAGATGTGTTGCTAGACTGTGATGAACTACTCACAAAAACACTGATTAGTGAACTGAGAGTAATAGCTGTTGTTGCTAATAGTGTAGATGCCATTATGTTGTTGCGAATTGTTTGAACAACCAAAACACCATTCTTCAAGGGGTCCTGAGAAGAATGCAGTGGAGTCAATTCTCAAAACTAAAGGGCCAACACTTGAATGCTAACATCCATTATTCTTAAATAAGTTATTTGGACTACTATACAGTTATTAGTGTCAGCTTTTCGAAGAAGTTTTGGAATTCAATATTTACATCATCAGGTTGAAACTGAAGTACTTTATGGGAGCCAGAAATTATTTTTGCTGTAAATTATTCATCGAAGAGCACACATGCACTCAGAACTATCAGACAAGAGTTATTGTCACCATCTCGGGCATCATTTTGATATGTGATTCCTGTTGTTTACATGGGACTATAAGTGCCTGTCATTAGCTATTTCTATTTGATAATAATCAAGTTATACTCTTCTTAAATGTTCCTCTGCAATATTTTTCCTTATAATCTTAATAATTATCTCTATTAGATCCAAGGAATTATAAGTCGACCATAAACTGCAATGAATGATAAGAATTAAGGATTTTCTGAAGACATATTAAGTTAAGATGACTTCTTAGCCTCTACATAGTCCCTCCAAATTTGCCAAGCGTATCCAAGAATCATAAAGAAACTATTCTAACCGGCAAAGCTTTGGAAGGCAAATGCATCTCCAACGGTCTGCTCTGAGATCTTCTGAATATAAATTAAACTTTACAGAACTGCACTTAAAATATGTCTTTTTTTCAGCCAACTGCAATTATTAACGAAGATTACTTTTTCTTTCTCTTCTGTTGTCAAGTTTTCCTTTCACCTCTGTCCAGTGAAATCAATTGAATAATTCATCTAGCTCAGTCAAATTCAATTGAAGTCTCATTTAAAAACTCCTATTTCAAAAGATACTCTCACATCAGACTGGCCAAAAAGAGTTTCCTTTTTTTTAACTTATTTCTTTCTATTTTTTTTTTGTTCCTTAAGAAATTCCTGCTGCTGCAACAAGCACGGATTCGCACCTTTGTGACAGATTTTGCTTATCTTTCTACATGAGAATTTCTCTTCCAAATGAGTCACTGCTAAGTTCATGTTTCTTCTTTATCTGCAACAGTTTACTGACTTTCTCCACCAGGATATGATACTAATAGGCACACCCTCTTTGGTCCTTGGGAGGCTACAGCATATGACCTTATGGGAATGTCATAAGCCAAATATCTTGCTTTTCTCTCTTTATTCTTTCTTCTTATTATTATTCTTTCATCTTCTTCTTCTTCTTTTACATGGGAGACAGATTACAAATCCCAAAATAACAATATCAAGAGTGGTTCCAAAGCTTGCTTCTTCCTTTCTGCCTAGTCTATGGGTCCAAAATCATCTACTAGCAGGACCCATATTCATCAATATCTTCTAATGGTTCTCAGCCTTAAAATAACCCAAATTAAGATTAATTTCTACAATTGCAAGGCCACCTCTAAAGCCGAACAAAACTCTCTCCTCAAGAGAAAGCATCACCACTGAATCATAGCCCACAGCCCACAGCCCAAAAAAAAAGCCAAACACATCTCCACACTTTAATAGCCACAATCATATGCTAAACAACAAATGGGTCTTCCCTTGCAACAAAAATTTATTTTAAAGTATTTATCTTTTTTTTCTTAATAATATAAGATAAAGCATGGCGGACCCATGTTAAGGTAACAATTTTTCAAAATATTTTTATGCCATCAATTTCACTCTCATCTGAATTAATTTCTAAAGGTGCTGTACAACCTGTACAATTACAAAAAAGCTACAAAAACCACATCTACCAATTAAAGCTTAAAACTACACACACGAGAGAGAGAGAGAGAGGGACTTAACGGTCATCATGGAAAAGACCCACTGGTGGCGAGACTCGGCATTGAGGCCAATGACGGTTCGTCTGGGATAATAGTGGATGGTGAAAAGAAGCCAGATGTGGTATAACCCAAACACAAATAGACCCAATGGCACCAGAACATAGTCCAACTGTTCCTCTTCCATCCGCCCTCTCTCTCTCTCTCTCTCTCTCTCTCACTTTCTAGAGTGCAGATGGGGGAAAGAGTAAAGAAAGAAGACAAGGAAGTCGGCAAACAAGCGGCGTTTACCAGCACGTGAGAAAGCCCGACATGATAATTTTGTATCCTATAATCTCTCTTAACGTTGGACGGTTGGAGAAAAATAATTTTCTTTTTAGGCTAAATTAATCTTATTTGACCCTAAGATTTTGGCTTATGTCGAATGGATATCTTTATTAACAACTTTATCAAATTTTACTCATCCAAATCAGCGGTAGGCAAAATAGCTACCAAAAAATATAATTTTTTATCTTTATTTTATTATTTATTTTATTAAAATATTATTTTATGTGAGAAAGAGTGTGAAAGAAAGAGGATGAGAGAGAAAGTAAAAGGAATAAATGGAAAGAAAAATGATAATAAGCAAAAATTATATTGTGAATAGTGACTATTCATATTAGATGGAAAAACTACAAAATTGATATTCTGCTGAGGAGGAAAAAAGGCTAATAATAGTCAAATCTAATTATTAAGAAGAATTTACCTATTCTCTTGAAGATCCTCTAAAAGTATATTTTTTTTCTATTTTAACCATTCATCTTTTTAGAGCATCCCCAGCAGTCTCATGATTCTAGTAACAATTCATTTTCACTCTTTTATTTAAATATTATTTTTCAAAAATTTATTTATTCTTTCTTTAAATATTTAAAGATGAGAGAGGAACGAAAAAGAAAAATGGGGAGAGAAAAACTATTTTTTTATTCAATTAGTGAGTGAATAGTACTCAATATTAATGGTGAGCACTGTTTACTTGCTCTTTTTTTTTTCCATCAAAGTGGTGAGACTATAAATGAGATGTTTTCAGCATTTTCACCAAATTATCTTATTAAAATAACTAAAAAATAATTTTAGTAAGACTAGAACATTGGAGAATAGTAATTTTTTTTTTTTTTTTTTGGTAAATAGCTGTTGCTCCAACATTCATATATCAAAGGGGTTACAGAGGAGCAAACACACTAGAGACCCAAACCGAACAGATCTCAAAACAGGAATGAGATCATAAAGGGAAAGAAAAAGATACGAATGCAATCCGAGAAAACTCTTATCACAGCGCATACTGGTGATGGATTGAACCATCAGGAGTTCGAAAACCTCATTAAAGCATCTAAACAGGCTTCTTAAAAAGCCATGGAGGTTTAGAAGCAAAATAACTGTGAAAAAAAGGTTTCCAAACAAAAATAAAAATAAAAATAAAAACAAAAAAAAAGAAAGATTAACTCCAAAAAGTCTTATCTAGTTCAAGTTAACTAATATGCAGCACAACAACAAAGGAAAGCAGTAAGTTACATAAAGTAACAACATAAACTCAAAAAACAGTAGCTGCACAAGTGGAGGAGGTCATCAATGGAAATCTGTACAACGCATGGGACCCACGCGCCGGCGAGTGAGATCCACACGCAAGAGTGTGTGGTCCACGCACCGGCACGTGGACATCGGAATGAGGCATAGAGCAGGACGCCATGTAGCTGGATTGCCAATGATGCTAGAGGAAGGGCATGTTTCAGCCGGAGGCTGATGGGGAGGAGTAGATCGGGCTTTGAGAGCATCAAACTTCAAGACTCCAAAAAACCGGCCGATGGGACTTCGAAGGTAACGATCCACGACAATGAAGTTGCCGGAGAGGAGGTGATGATGCAACTGTTGTTTCTTGAGGGTCAGGGATAAACTATCAAAGACGAAAGATAGATCTAAAGTAAGCTCTAGAGATAAATGGATGTCTAGGGCCTTGTGTAGGGCTGATTTTTTGCTCTCGGTCCATGTGCGATTTTAGAGGTCAACTCAAACTGAATCATGATTTTGGGTCAAAATTTTATTAAAAAAATGGCTCACAAAATCATGATTCATCTTCTTTGCATGGGCCAGTCAAACAACATAAAGAGGCCCAAACATTTTTCATTCAACAACTATATAGTAATGGCCAGAACTTCCGATAAATAATTAAGGGGAAATTACACTTTTATTTTTTTGAATTATTTATCCATTTTTATTTTTATTTCCAAAGTTTCAAATGTGACATTTAACCCCTCAAACTTTCAAATTGTGGCAATTCGACACCTTTGACCTTTTTTTTCCCAAAATAACCCCATCACTTTTTTTTTTTTTTTTTTTTTTTAAAAAAAAAACAAAAAAAAACAAAAAACCAAACATATATATATATGTTGGGGTGGCCGAACCTCCCCATAGGTGGTGGCCGGCCACCCCGTTTGGCCTGGGGTGGTTCGGCCACCCCCAGGTTGGCCGATCTGGGGGCGGCCGAACCACTCCCAATGGCCCAGGGAGTTCGCCGAACCACTGGAAAACCAAAAAAAAAGAATAAAATCCCCCCCCAACAAAGCCTTCTCAGACTGCCGCCTATGTATTCAAATCGAAATTGCCGGAAATACCCACCACCTCCCACTCCACACCTACTACTTCGAACACCTCGCGGAGTTCGCCAACCGACCATGCCTGATCATTGGCTCCACCGGAAAAACGTACAGTTTCGCCCAAACCCACCTTGTATCATAGAAAGTCGCATCCGGGCTTTCCAATCTCGGCATCAAGAAAGAAGATGTTGTCATGGTTCTTCTCCAAAATTGCGCCGAGTTCGTCTTCTCATTCCTTGGCGCTTCGATGCTCGGCGCCGTCACCACCACCACAAATGTGACACTCAACATTGGTTGTTTTTTTTTTAAATAAAAAATAAAATATGTGGTGGGGGCATTTTGGAAAAAAAAAAAAGGCCGAAGGTGTCGAATTGCCACAATTTGAAAGTTTGGAGAGATTAAGTGTCACATTTGAAACTTTGAAGGTAAAAGTGAAAATGGGTGAATAGTTCAGGGGGTGAAGTGTAATTTCCCCAATAATTAATTAAGGCTCAACTACAAGGAGGAGCTACCATTAGCCTATTTGAAGACTTTTTCCCCTATGGAACTTCATCCAAAAAGAGACCAAATTTAAGTTCTAAGTACTATTGAACGCTGCACTGGTAACACTCTGTTGTTGGAGGCCTTTTTGTCACTGCTAAATGCGCTTCAAAGAATTCAAAAATGTATCAGTGCAGTGCAAACATGACAACATACAAAGATTCGAATGGGGTTGACAAATATTTCTTGTAAGAATCTAGTTGCTCATAGTTTATCTAAGCTTTCATCTAATATTTCTTAAACCATGAACCAAGCCCGTAAGTTATATGATGGGAGAGAGAAAAGTTGTTGTTTGGAAGGCATGGACATGGTCCAACAGCTTTGTCGTCAAAACATAACCACGCATTGTGTGGTTTGACATAATGAATGGGTTACAGAAAATTTGACACGGAGGTGGTATGCAGTCTCTGTAGAAAAACTAGGCAAACAAGAACAATAACTAAAGCATTCTGAGGATGACATTGGGCAGCAGATTATAAACTTAACCAAATAGGCTTTCAAATTCTTTTACCCTCTGGAATGGTTGAGATTGTCATGTACATGTACATGTAAAAAGCGGCTTTGTCTAACTCAAGATTTAACTGTATAGTTTTTATTACAAAGAGGAGTTAAAAAAAAAAAAAAAAATCCTTAATATACATCAAGCATTTCCACTGGCTAAAACACCAGCCAACACTCAGCATCCCTTTATGAGCTATTGCCAGTAGCTTTCAAGGAAGTGAAGCTAAACCTGCAAATAGAGGGGAAAAAGAAAGAAGATGAAATAAGACGTCACAATAAAGAATAGGTTGTAACAAATACACTCCAGAGCACTAATGCACTTTCGAGTATCTTGGATTTAAGTAATGAAAACTAAAATTACTGAAAAGAACCAAGGGTAATCACTGCTAATAAGATAAAAAGCATAACATTTTTGAAGAATTGGCACACATGATACAGATTGCTATTGAGTAATGCTTTGAAAATAAGATACCTGATTAGTGGCTTTTGAACCACAGGTGCAGGAGTCACATTTGACAATGGTGGCACAAGTTCAGTCGGCTTTAGAGGGGGGAAAAAACAAGCAAAGAGAAATGGTAAATAACAACAAAACCACTTCGCTGAATATATAACATAAAAGAGCAGACCTAATTAACAATGGCAAGATCAGCCAAAAAAGTCTAAAGCAACAATGATACAGGATAAGCATAATATACAACAGTGGGTACTCCACATCAAAAGAAGCCAGAGACAACCTAGTGAAATTTATGGAATAATATTTATATTTGCCAATAGTTGAAACCAGAAAGGTGATTTCTGGATACCAAAATCAGACTTTGACAAGTTTATCTTCTTTATTTCGTCATTTAACTTAAAAGATCTTTCAGGGCCCAAAAAATCTGCTCATTTCTATAAACTTTTGCAAATGGTAATGAGTTCATATATCATTAGAAACTCAAGTCTTTGAAACACTAAAAATTAAAGCAAATGATTTGCATCCAAGTTGGCATAAGCCAAATAGTAGAGTTCTACTTTCTACTTGTAACTTTTTTTTTACCTTGGGGTTAAGCAATCAAAAAACATATGTTTCGCCCATTTACAATAACCAGAAATAGCATACATGTAAACAAAACAGAAATAAGGATCTACCAGGAAAACCGAATAGAGACAACTACAAACAAAACAATAGGTTATAAGGTTAGCGAATAAGACCTCAAGCTCCTCTAAGTTCCCATTGGCATATAAACCGCTGGCAGAAGCAGATTCATTAGTAGATGGAACTGGTCCTGCTGCATTTGCTTTTGAAGACTCCACGGGGCTACCTTTATTGTTACCTCTAGAATCTTTATCTTGACTTCTAGATTCAAAATCATCTTCAAGCTCATCAAGTTCTTCTGGAAAAGCTTGGTGGGAAACATATGGACCCGACATAATCTTCTCAATTGCCAGATTCTCTGCTTCTCTAGAGTTTGTTGTATCCGCAGCAGCAGGTGGAGATTCATTAGGTGGACTGCATTTTGCTGGTCCATTAGCTTGACAACTCTGAGAAGAAACCTCAACTAGATTTTTCATATTTTTTAAGCTGTCAGGTGAATTATTCTCAGACTTTTCTGTCCTCAATTCCTCTGACCTGTGGGTATTCATACTGTCAAATTTCATAGAACATGAGCTGGCAATGCTGACAGGGGGGCTACCTTCATGAACTCCCCCCGTGGATGGAGGTACAGCGGCTAAGCGCTTGGCATTTCTCAGGTTAGTCTCCAGACTATCATCCACCTGCTTTCTCTTCCTTCCATCATCTGCTCCATTTGAAACTGCTTTACCTTCAGGAGAATTATCTTGGGCATGACCAGAAACTTTCGGTTCAGAACTCCTACTCACCCAAGTTACTTTGGATGGGCGGGAAGGTCGAACCCCTCCAGGGAATACAAAGTTCGGTATATTCCTCCGTTTTACATGGGATACTCGGATCTCCATCCCAGGCTTCCACAAAGTGTACATGTTGACATTGCCTTTAAATTCCTCAACAGTTAACCTTATATCAAACTGTTCACCTTCATTCACTGGAACTCCTTGTTTTCGCTGCAAACCCATAAAGAAACAGCAATGGAAAAGTCTAGATCTGTCCGAAAAATCCCCCGGGTGTGGGTGGCATTGAAGCATGTTATAAGTATGCCTCTCAATCTAGAATTACAAACGATAAGCTGAATTAGGAATCCATATATTGGGAAAGGAAACAGGATAAAAGAACAAAAACAAAACAGCTTGAAATAACCAAGCATAAAAAATACAGTTTTCACCTTCAATGTTAGCTGCCGGAGGCGAGATTCAACCCAGCCTTTCCATTTTCTTAGATCATCATCATTCTCTGCAGTAATGTCTATTTGTAGATAATTCTTATATGCTTCAAAAAATGGATAAGGCTCAAAAAGCGTATCCCAATCCGCCTTGTTTGCTTCCATAGCCTGCAAGCACTAGCAAACATCAAATGCCAAAAATAGTAACAAGAAGATCAATACTATGAAATTTGAGTTGATTCAACTAAGAGGTCAACTTAAATCACAATATGTGTGCGTGCTTGCGTGTGCATAATCTGATCAGCAGACAAAATAATGTGAAATTGTTATATCCTGACCTCCATGTGAGTAGAGTTGCAGAAACTACATATCACCAATCAAATCATGGAACCATACCTCACAAATCTCACTCCCCCTTTGAAACTCCTCTGACATAATACGCAAAGTACTTGATGAGACATTGTAGCTAGAGTTCATGGAAGGGTAAGCAGGAGTTATGATAGGCATTAAATGGAACCTATCTTTCGGATTTCTTCTAGGATCCCAAACTTGAAGTCCAAGAGATCCTTCTTCAATGGCACACAGCATTACTGGATTTGGCCAACGCCACTGAGTATAGACTCTGAAGAATCGTGACATTAACATATTGGGCAGTGCATTGGGATATAGCTGGCAGATGCGGGCAACCAGCAGTGCCCAGTTTATACCACCAAGAAACCCTGAAACCTGCCCGTGACAGGGAGGAAAAACTCTGATAAATGAGAACAAATAGCAAGAAAATAAGAACCAAAGTAAATCACACCCTACATTTGAGTAAACACCGCGACGTTTAGCCCATAACCTCATGCACCTCAAAGTTGTGCGGAAATTCTGCACTTCAGAAAACAGACGCAATTAGAGAAGATAAATGTAATGGAAAAGTCAACACTCAAACTTATATGTACATGTAATTTTGGTAAGCAACAGCTACCACCTGAATATTTGGAACCAAACGCAAAATTTGGTCAGTGACCCTACAGCCGTTAAGACTACGAACTGTCTGCTCATCTGCATTTTGTAGTATTGAATCCTGTGAAATATCTAGGTCCTGCAACAGAGTAATATGTTAAAAAGGGAGATAAATACACACCAAAGTAAACTCACAAGATTCAGACTTTTAAGCATCATGGTAAACAAGAAATCAAAGTATACTAGTTCCTTTGGATCCACTCCAAGGTTATTTGGACAATCCTACCATGTAAGAAACCTGTTTGATAATTTTATTGCATCCCTCAGCCTCTCCTGCTCTACCAAACCAACAATAACCTTAGGATCTACAACCACTGTCAGATTTGCAGACAAAACGGGGGAGGCTTTTCCAAATGGGCATTCTAGAACACTGTGCACCCTTGCATTTATATCATAACATTCCTTACCAAACCTTGAATAAGATGAAATCACCTTACATTCAATATCTTTGTAAGACTACCTAAACACAGTCTCCAGAGGAGCAGCCATCTAAAGACAACTCTGTAATTCAGTTCATCCTCTTCAAGAATATTAAAATAGATTTTAAAACCATATCACGTGAGGTACATTTCCCTGCTATGCATGAATCATAGTGCTACTATAGGAAAAGTTGATACTATTTGTGCCTCTATTCTAGTCTCTAGCACTCCACCCATCCTTCTCAGTAGAAGAAAGCAACAGTTATATCAGCCTCTAGCCTCTAGAACTTGCGGACAAAGACGAGGAAAAATGGTGCTTCACATCAAGATGAACCATGAGAACTATTGCCTATAAGTAATGCTTATATAGCACACTCTTCAAGATAATAGGTCTAAATATGCAATTAAGTGCGTAGAGTGAGGCTCTGACTGAAACTTTGAAGCCGGATAATATTCTAAAAAGAAGATAGATAGGAAAAGAAAGAAAAGAAGCACCTAGTATATGGATATAACTTTTCTTTGAATAAAGGCAACTTTGGTACATGGAAAAGCAATTCTTCCTTCTTATCTCATGAGCACAAGATCAAATGATTTCTACAATATGCTAGCCATTATGCCCCATCATAACAAAAGCTACATTAACTAAGAAGTATATTAGAATAAACATTACCTACGGACTAGCATGACATATATGTTGCAAATCTTTTTCAGGGCAAGCAAAGAAATACTATGCGAGTGTAAAATATTTACTAAAGGGATCAACCGGCTGCATTGGTATACATTAAACTCAAACAGGCAGGCCATTGGTTACCTTCATCAAGAGGATTCACAAAATTGTGCTCTGTCACGTTACCCTAGTGAAGGGACTAATCCATGACAGAAAGATATCAATGAACTCAAAAATTATCCAAATTAAAATCTTTCTCCTAAATAATCTGTATTACATCGGAAACTATACACATATGCATGGTTCCTACAAAATGAAGATTTTCACAATTTCTCGAATGATAGAAAACAGTAAACCAAAGTTTAAATAAAAGGGAGAGGGTGCAGATACAAGGCTGCCAGCATAAATCCAGCACTTACATCAGGAATAACCCAGAGTGACAATTTTGCATACAGAAGGTCTATGGAAACACCACTGAACTTAAATTTCATAACTGGAACATGAGCATCAGGCACAGGGTGCAACTCCGTTACTTCAGGCATCTCAGACAGCATTCTGTGTAGCTCGCCAAAGAAATCTTCCTACAGCAAATTTAAGAAATTCTTTAAATTCATAAGGCAATACCACCTAAAAGAAAAGTAAAAATAGTTGCACCATAAATAGGCAACTGATCTCACTTCTCTTGTAGCATGTCTAGGTCCCACACAAAGCGTGTCTATATCCGCACCAGGGCCATGCACCTGAAAGACCAAAAAGGGGAAAGAAAAAAAAGTACAAAACGGAAGTAGGATGAACCATAATTCAAAGAGTCAACGACACATAAAACTTAAACAATAAACCCTTTTTATTATATGAACAAGAGTTTCATACCCCTAGCCGATAGGAACCAAAAGTGAAAATCTTGGCGTTCGCTTCTTGCACGAGTTGCTCATTCAACCCCTTAGCACGGCTAATTGTTTTGACCCAAATCTTTACAGCCTAATTAAATTTTAAACAACAACATCAGCATTGCATTATGAAAAACAAATTCATGGTTGCTCTCATGAAATTGCCGAGAACATGTCTGAAGAAAAAAATTGCAGTGGAAAAACCGAACCATGCTCACATCACATTGCTCATTTCGAATAAGAACAATTTTTTCATAAACTTATAACTAACATACAACACAAAACTTAAATATCTTCTTTTTCCTCACTTTTCTTAGCAAACAACCAAAGTAGCAATGCAACAACTAACTAAGAAATCAAACCTGGTCAAGTCTGCCAAGCACTTCCTCTCTACCCACAGCCTCTTCCTGGCTCTCATACAGTCCCGCGTCTCGCAGATACTGAAGACCCAAAACCCAAATTCAGCAATTTTTCAGCTACGAAATTCAAAACCAATCAGTGGGTCAAATTGAATTTAACAACAAAGAAAAGAGAACCTTTTCGAGTTCACGGGTCTTGTTCACATCGTACTCAGTCGGTCCACCCAAAGAAATCGGTTCTGTAATGCCTAACCGATGCCCATTATTCCGGTTCATCAATCCAAGGCTCCCCATTTATATAGATATATAAACTGCCACTAATTTTATTTCTTTCTTTTTCTTTTTTGACAATACGGGGATGCTATGAACAAATTATTTTTAATGCTCCACAGAATTTTTTTTTTTTTTTTTTTAATTTTTCCCTTTTTTTCCCAATGAAAATAAAATCAGAAACAAATAAAATTAAAAACAAGAAAAAAAAATATAACAATGAAATAATCCTTGATTGTACAGTACTGGATGGAAACAAAATCCAAAGCTACAATCAAATGGGAACCATAAAGCTATAACAAACCAACCAAAGTAGATAACCCCAAAGTTGACATCTTTTATACTAAGATGACATCAGAACAGCGTAGTACATAGCAAAATTGGGGTCTGTACTTGAAACCCTAACCCTAGACGAAGAACAAACAAGCACACCGAAGACAAAATACAAAGATTCCACCCAGCGAGATCAGAGGCCCATAGTCTCCCCCGCCTTCTCGAGCTCTTTGGGCATGGATGGCGGTGGCTCTTCGGCCACGCTCAGCAACCGAGTGTCCGAAATATCGGACCCAAAATATCCGATAAAGCGATTAACGAAAACTTTCAGGAGGAGTGTTTTCTTGGGGTAAAGTGGGTTGCGAAGGGAAATAAATAATATGAGAACCCAACAGGTGTTGCGGTTAGGTTAACGAACCAACCTCTTTAGACAGAAAAAAAATAAATAATCACGCAATCAGGTCACGAGAGCTGCGTTTTAAGTTTTAACTCAGATTCCCTACCTTAATCCTCATAATTTTTTTTTTAAAATTTTTTTTTTTACATGTCCAAACAAGAGGGAGAGTAATTTAAACTAATAAATTCCATTTTATTAAGGTAAAATGTTAAGTGTTCTCGCCGTATTCTCTTAATTGTGATGTAATTTTTAAAATTATTAATAGATTAAAAATCAATAATGATAATCTCAAATTTAACGGTAATTTTAAAAGTCACATCATAGTTGAGAGAACACTAGAAGAACACATAATTTCCTTTTATTAAGCATGATCCTAACTGATTGAGATACTTCTTGATAACCAATATAATCTTCATAATTTTCTTAATTAAGTTATATATGATAATCGATTTGGCTTATGTGTTGTATGTGTTATAAATTTTTTAATTTTTTAAATTTAATTTCACTTTTTTATATGTTTCATAAAAAATTTGTAATTAAATCTGAATCGTTAAAAAAACTAAAACAAATATGTTATATATATATATTTTAAAAAAAGAATGTTAGAATGGGAATGTTACATAAGTAAAGTTATGGACTAAGTTCTATGCATTTTATCCCCTAAAGTTTAGGGTAATTTTCAATTCAACCTTCAATGTTTCAATTTTTACAATGCACCATTCCAAACTTTCAATTTTTTGCAATTTGACCAATTTTATCCCAAACTTTCTATATTGCCCCTAATTTTTAATTTTTATAAAAAAAAAAATTTAAAAATTCGGGGTGGCCATAGCCATCCCTTTGGCCATCTAGCTGGCCATTTTTGCACCCCCCCCAATTATCATTATTTTTATATAAAAAATTAGAAGCAATATTGAAATTTTGGGATAAAATTGGTCGAATTGCAAAAATTTAAAAGTTTGGGGGTGCATTGTAAAAATTGAAACTATTGAAAATCACCTCAAACTTTGGAAGGATAAAGTGTAATTTTCCCAAGTTTTATTTAAGATTTGTTTAGATTAATTTTGTCATTAGTATTTTTATATTAGAGATAAACATGGGTCTATTTGTATTTTAATTATCTAGTTATTTATTTTAGAGTCAGTATTGCATTAGTTGTCTTTTTAGGTAGGGTTTTACATCAAATTTAAATCGTTGTTATGTTCCTATTTAAATGATGATATTTTAATAAAAATGAATCAGAAAATTAATTCAAAACCTTGTGTTTGAAAAAAGTTTTAAGTTTCCTCAAAATCTAAAAGGGTAAGAAGTAGGGTTGGCAATTTTCGACATTACTCGCAAACTCAATACGAAACCCAACATAAAATTAATGAGTTAAGATCTGGTATAATCGGGTTCAAGTCAATTCAGGTCTTGAATTAACCAAACCAGTTTAATAAATATGTTAACCCACTTAACCAATGGGTGACGTATTTGTCCCTTCATATTATAAAATCATTTTTTTTTCTTTTATAATAATTTTTTTTTTTAAAAAAAAGCCCTCACAAGTTGGTGGGTCAACACAAATTTTCATTTATTTGAGTTAGTTTTCAAATACCATCCCAACACAACATATTTAATAAATTGGTTAGAATTGGTCAGGTTAACTAATACAACATGTATATTAAATGGGTCGTGTCGTGTCACCCACTTATTTAAATGGGTTGAGTCACAATTGAAAAGTATAATCTGTTTAACTAAATTGGTCGTGTCCAAGGTGGAACCACAAATTTTTTGAGAGAGGGCAAACCTAACTACCTAAGTCCAAATTAGAAGGAAGAAAAGGAAGAAAACAATAAATAAAGAGAATAACTTAGATGAGGAGGTTGCACAAAAGGTGCACTCAATGAATGACAACTCATCTAGTTGCAAATTAGAAAATGAGTTTGGGTACATCTGATTCCATTGCTAATGCAAAAGAAAGAAAAGAGAAAGAAGAGAAAAATGAGAGAAAGAAGAGAAGGAAGAAAAGGAGTGCAAACCCACGACCGGAAGAAGGAAGAAGAAACGCAGACCCACTGAGACCGATGGTTGGGTCTCGCCAGCCGTGGGTGGAACCGGTGGCCGGCCATACTCAAGCTGGCCGTGGGTCTGGCCGGCCACCGAGATCCACGGCTCCGGCAACTTTATTTTTTTATTTTTTTCTAATGGGTCTTGCTTTGGTGGCTTTGATTTTTTGATTTTTTTTTTTCTGACGAGTCTTGGTTTGGGTCTTGTTTTTTGGTTTTTCACATGGCTCTAGCGATTTTAGGGTGACAAAATCCCAAAAATGATTAACTTTCCCTTTTAGGTTTTAGTTTTGAATTCAAAATTAAGTTTTAAGGCAGTAGAAACTAGTTTTGTGGCATTAGAATTGATTTTTGAGGCATTAGAAACAAGTTTTTAGGGTCGCCGGAGGTGGCCGGAGATGGTGGACGACAGAAATCATCGGCGTCTGGGCGTGGGTGGAACTAGCAGCGGCAGGTGGTGGTGGCCAGGGACGGAGCCAGCCTTGAGACCGGGCAGGGGCCCATGGTTGAAAAAATTTAAGGGGCAGGGGACCATTTGCAAAAAAAACAAGAAATTTAACCATAAAAAATTACTTTTACCTTAATTTTTTTTTTTTTTGTCATTTGGGGGGGACCCTGGCCCCTGCCAGTCCCCCATTTCCTCCGTCCCTGGTGGTGGCTAATGTGTGAGGGAGAATTAATCCTATGTTTTGCTAACATACAATTTTTTTTTGCAATTTTTTGAAGTAAGTGAGGTGTCAAATGGTGAGTATGAAAACATAAAAGTTTTTTCCAAACAAATTCATAGGGACTGCCTTTTCATATGACTATACTTGGTGGCTGCAACGAAGAACACATTCGATGAGAGAAACTTGTTTCGTAGACAGAGAGAATTCATACACAGTAACAAAGATAAGAGAGAACTCACAGTGGTTGATTGGCCGGAGCTGAAGGTGTCAGCCATTAAAGGCTAAAGATGTGCTAGATTTTTTGTCAGTGCGGGAGGCGCACCGTCATTCTCTTTCTCTCTGTTCATCTCTGTTGGTTTTCTTTGAGATTGATAGCTTTTTTTGTGATTCTCTCTTATGTTTTTTTTAAGGGTTAAATATCTAATACCTCTTATCGTTTCACATCTTTATTTTGGTTATTTTTGTTATTTATTTTTTATTTTTTTTCTCTTAAGGTTTGATTTTTATCATAGGAAGTATTGTTGTTTTGATAAAGACCAAATTGATCATTCCATCTGTTAACCGTTAGTTAACTTAACGGAAATGATACATGGACCATTTAAATCTCGCCACGTGTCATATAATTTTTTTTTTTTTTTTCTAAAATTAAAAAATATATATATATTTTTTTTAAAAAAAAAAAGTTTGGTGTGGCTGAAACCACCCCCAAGACCTCACTGGGGGTGGTTTTGGCCACCCCCTTGGCTCCATGGCCACCCCCAATTTTTTGTTTTGTTTTTTTTTTTTTTTGAAAAATAAATATTTTTAATTTTTTTTTTAAAATAAAAATTAATTAATTAATTAATTACATGACGCATGACGAGATTTAATTGGTCCATGTGTCATTTCCGTTAAGTCAACTAACGGTCAATGGACGGAAGGGCCAATTTGGTCTTTATTAAACCCATAGGTACCTCCTGTGATAAAAATTAAACCCTATGGGAAAAAAATAATAATAATAAAAAAATGAAACCCTAAAAGGAATTAGGTATTTAACCCTTTATTATTATTATTATTATTACAATAAAACTTGTGCAATGTGAAAGAGAATTTTCTCTCTCAGTCCATTTTATATTCAAAAGCCTTGTTACTCATTTCTTGTCACATTGCACAAGACTTGCAGTATGTGCGGGAAAGGAGCGAGGAAGTACTATGGGTAGGAGCCGAGCCAAGGCATAATTTTTTTTTAAGTAAAATTAAAAATATATTAAAATAGTTAAGTAATGTTCAAAGCATGAATGAGAAATATATTAAGATTGAAGATCAAATTAATATATAGAAACAAAATTAACATCAATTCAGTTTTAACAAAAAAAAAAAAAAAAATACAAACAAACAAAAGAAAAGAGTCATAAATAATTTTTTCATAATACATTTCAAATTTCAGCTCAAACATCTATTAAAATGGAACCTTTCTTTTTTAATATTCCAAAAATCATTTATAATTGAATCTATACTAAATGTCGCAACAATTTCCCTTTCAATGTACAACATCAAAGAATTTGTCATAAACGCATCTTCAATTTTGCTGCAAAGCCGAGTTTTGACAATATTTATAGTTGAAAATGCTCATTCTGTAGTTGTGGTAGAAATAGGAAGAGTAAGCACAAGTACAACAACTCGAAAAACAAGTTGGTAGATAGTTGATTTTTCAATTCTAACCAACCAATAGGCACAATTCAAAAATAAGGGCTGCTAGGTGTCCCAACGTTTTTTTCCAGAAAACTATCTCGAATGACGTGGCTGGCCCCATTTTTGTTAAAAAAATTCTATTCTCTCTCTCTCTCATGTCTCTCCCTTAAAGAAATAAAAACAAATTGGTAAGGTCTTCACCTTCTACTTTCTTATCGTCTCACCCATTCTTTGCAACAAACTAGAGTAGAAACCAGAGAGAACGTGAGAGTGAGGAAGGGAGAGAACGGGAGAGACGACGGAGAGTGAGACTAAGACGAGGAAGACAAAGAACAGAAAACCCATTGGTAGAGAGAGAGGAAGAAGATGATATTCACGGAGAAGAGAGAGAGAGAGAGCTCCGCCTGTGGCCATGGCTGCGCTGTTGGTGGCTGGGCAACCCAGCTCCGGCGATCAGTAAGCCTGAAACATTCCAATAGGTAAAATCAATTGGATATTATAGTTATCTATGAATGCTTGCAAGCTGAAAATTTGTTATTGCAAGAATTCATCTAAAAATTGGTTCATTCTCAATTGGGTTTGGTGGCCAGACCCAGCCGAGACCCAACATGGATCGCGGTGACCCAAGGGGAGCGCGACCCACACTTGGTCTCTGTTGGGTCTGGCCGCCATACCCGCGTGGGTCTGGTGGCTAGACCAACGTTCAGAAAGGGAGTTTCCGGAGTGGGTTAGCCCGGGTGGTGATCAGCGTGGTCAACACGACGACTTGTCATCTTTTCTAACAAATCCATTCCAACACGGCATCTATAATTTTTTTTTGACAAAACACAGCCCAGCAACATCAAACAAAAATAACCCAAAATGGAGCCTTAACCACAATCAGCTATGGCAAACTACCGAGATTTTCCACGCTAATCACCACCTATCACAATCTCAGCAATCTGCGATATACCCTTTCGCCCCGAAACCCAAGCAATCTGTGCAGAACGGCCGATGGAGCGAGGAGAGAAATGGGGGCGATTTACTCTGAGAAGGAAAACCAGCGAAAAGTGAGAAAAAATTTTCTTGAAAAGGAAAACCAGGACGGTGGAACCCATGTGAAGAAATTTCTTATGTTTGAGCAATTGTTTTTATTTCTTTAAGGGAGACAAGGGAGAGACATGAGAGAGAGAGAGAGAATGGAATTTTTTAAACAAAAATGGGGCAGCTACGTCATTCAGGATGGTTTTCGGGAAAAAACGTTGAGACACCAAGCATTACTCTTCAAAAATATTTGACAATCTTTGGAAACTTGAATGTTGAACTACATTATGCTCATAATGGTGAAATTCTATTTCCAACCGTTATTTTTCAAGATTGGTAAAGTCTTGCGAATAAAATTTGTTTACCAACTGATAAATATTATCAATTCTAAAATATTCACGAGCAGCTCGAGGATCAAGAACCGAGTAGAGAATAAACAACTCTACTTCATGCTCATTGAACTGGCGATTTAATTCTTACAATTGATAATCTATTTTAGCATAAAAAATATACACTCGATAATGATGCTCAATTGTAAAATCAGCTTGTTAATGGCGAGCTCTACCTCGTCTCTCAATATAATGAGCATTCATATACGGAACATCTATGTTGCATTTCTTGCAAAACGACTTCACATTGGCAAGTAAAACATCTCATTTATCATCTCTATATTGTTGAATATACGCTTTAGTAGATGAAACAAGATGCATGACACCTAAAATATCTTGAGATTTTGATTTCAATGCTAGACAGCCTAGACATAGAAGATTGGTAATCTGTGTAGTTTCTTTAGTGAGATGTAAGATGAATACAAATTCAAATGAAGTCATTACCTGATAAACTAAATCTACTTCTGCTCGTTGGGAATAAGTAGTTCCCATATCAATGAGTTTATGATAACTTCACAAGTTGGATTAAAATTTTGATCAAGTTAAAAACTGATCTCAAGTGAGAACTCCAACGAGTATCTCTAGCTCGTTGTAAAGTACTAATTTGATTAAGTTCCCTTAGAGTCTCAATCTCATCAATTTTAATCATGTAAGCATTTTCAGCAGCTTGGGCAACCCACAATTTTTCAAATCGATTGTATAAGGCACAAACAATATTGACAATAGAACTTAAATTAGTAAAAAAATTATGAACGAAAATAACTTCGTTTGATGTTGTCACTAATGCTAATTGAAAACGATGTGTGAAACAATGAATGTAGTAGACATATGGACAACCATTTAAAACTAAAGCTTGCAACCCATTTCACCCACCTCGCATGTTATTTGCACCGTCTTATCCCTGCCCTTGATGTTTTGAATGTCTAGCTTATGTTTAGACAGTACAATATATATATATATATTATGGAAAATGCCATAATATCAGAGACATGAACAAGCCCAACAAAGTTCTCGCACGAAGCCATTTTTGTCAACAAATCTTAAAACTATAGCCATTTGCTCCTTCATTGACTCATCACAAGCTTTATCAACAATTATGCAAAACTTTGCACACCGACTTCATCACAAATTGCCCCTTTCACTTTAGTTAAAAAAAAAACATGTAAAATTTCTTTTAGTATCATTGGTGATGTGTATAAGGCATTTTTTTGGAGCTTTAGCTATCACTTCAACAATTTGTTCATTATATGAAACCGTCAAATCCAATATTTCAATGAAATTTTCACGATTATTTGAACCCACACTTTCATCCCGACATCTAAAAGCAACACCTTGAAATGCTAGCACTCGAACAACATTAATTGGGGTTTTTAACTACAGTCGATTGCTTGCAATTTGTTCAGAAGTGAAATTTTCAAACACATTTTGTATGTATTGAGATTGGTTCATCATGTCTTCATATGGCCTCTCAAGAATTATGTGAAATAAATTAGAATATTTCTTTATATAATTGAGAAAAACACAATGTTTTCTATTTGTAACCTTTTTCCAATTCTTAAATCCATTTATAATGGAAACATGTTGCGTAGGATGCTCATATGGCTTACTAAAAAGAAAGCATAGCAAACCAAATGTTGCATCTTTTATCAAGTGAATATTCAAGCCATTGTAAGAAATAGCTAGAAACACAAAGGTTAAAAGTTACGAAAGTGACTGTCTAGATTTTGGGTGCTTTTAGATATTAAGTCAGCCTAGACCAGCTTTAATGTAAGCTCGTTGAATTTCATCCCGTTGATTAAAATCATAATCCCATATTTGATGACACAATCCAGGATCAAATTCAATTGAACTGATGTCAAATTTATTAATGTCAACTCTTCGAGATTTGTATAAATGCTCTCTTCTATCTCCTGAGAGAAGTCTCTCCCTTTTTTCTGCATTTTCCACTTCCTCAATAAGGCTCTCCCTCCGCCTCTGTGCGATTCTTTAAGGGGGAGGAGGGAGAGACTTTGCTTTCTCCTTCCTCCCCTCTTCCCCTCCACCTAGAGCAGTCATTTCCCTTTTACCTTTTGTCGCCGGTTCTTCTTTCTTTTTCCTTTTCTTTTTCCCACTTTCCTCTAAGTAGCGACATCACCATTCTACCACCTTCGATCCACTCTGCCCTACCTAGTCAGCCCCCTCTAGCCTTATTCCACCCCCTATAGTCGTGCCGTTCTCGGTTCTACAGTAGTTCTAAGCTCTGGAATTCTCCCAGTAGATCTGTCGGCCTCCGTTCCTCCACTGCTCCAATGCGCCTCACCATGGTTTTCCCCATCCTCCCAGCTTCCCGTCGAAGTCTTCACCCTATTCTAGTCACCATGTGCTTGCTCATGGATTTTACGCTCCTGAGCGTGGATCACACTGGCCTACACATGAATCACACACACTGCTGCATGCACTTCGTGCTATTGCCAAAAGCTCTCCCGCCACCCTCCATCTACTCTATCCTCCGTTCCAACCGCTGTTCAGTGGGCTTTTTTCCTGCTTTTTATTTTTCATGTATTTTTATTTTCTTTGTATTTTGCAGCTCTTTCTGTTGTTGTTGTTTTCTTAACTTATAATTTTTTTTCCTAATTATTTGGGGGGGCTCTGGCTTATACCGGCCAGCAATGACTGCACGGGCCATGACAAAAGACAAAAAATTGAAATTTGAAAAATAAAAACAATGAAAAGTCATTGCAGTCTGCACTCTTGTCTCTTGTCGTGCAGTGTGTGTGCCCATTTGTTCCCATTTATGCCATTTCTCAAACCTTTCAAGACAAAATAAGTGAATATGATCTCTTTTCTCTCATTCTTGGAAGTTTGAAATGCAGGTTAATGGTTATGCAAGATGCAGCCCAACGGCAGCCATAGAGCATATTTCTAGTTCCAAATGAAACTACTTGAAGAGGAGTATAAATCATATGATTATTTGGCAAATCAAAGCAAGTTAAGAAACCAAATGACCAAGGGAAAAAAAAAAAATTGATGAAAGGATTTCAAGAACTTACTGTTTGTCCAATCCAATCTACATTTTTTTTTGGTAAACAAACCATTCATAAAAGTTGAGAACAGCCAACCAAGAACAAAAAACCCTCACAAGAGAGGGAGTAAGGGGGCTGGATCTTTTCCACTACAAATTTGGATGAGCTAGGGGGAGAAAAGGAAGGAATGCAGCCTGGGATAACCCTTGCCGCGGCCCTATACGCCGCATAATGGGCACAGAAGTTTGCACTTCTGTTGATCTTTCTCGCCTCCCAAATAAAGGAGACTTGAAAGCTAGCTAAAGTGTCTAAGATTACATGATCAATATGCCAATCAATGCTAAGAGAAGGATTGTTTAAAGATAAGATTACAATATCAGAGCCCCCTTCTAAGATGAAATGGTCCAGCTGAAGAGAATTGACTAAAACACTTGCTAATTTGGCTGCAAGAGCTTCCCCGTAGACTGGACTACAGGGGGGGCTAACTTGAGTAAGAGCTTTAATGATCTCTCCTTTAGAATTTCTGTAGATTGCAGCTTGTGTGGAGAAGCCTTCTCAGATTGCTGTGTCAAAATTAACCTTACAAAAGCCATGGGAAGGTTTGGACTAGACTTCTTTGACAGGATGAAGCTTTGAGGACCAGGCTGTGTAGTGCTCTGAAGAAACTCGATTAATGTTAGCTGCAATAGAAAGAAACTGCAGGGATGACACCTTTGTGGACAGCCTGATTTCTATAGAACCATAACAGATCACATAACACTGCAGCAAATATCTGGAAATAGTTTGAATCGGCACAGATAATACCAAACGAACTAGAAGGAGTTAAAATGCCTTGAATCCAATCAGCTAGACTTAAACCAGACCATTTCAAAGAGTCTAAAGGCCAAGGTGAGATGTGACGCCCCGCCCGATGGGAATATCAATTAAGTAGTAATTGACCCCATGGCATGCCATCCCAGAGATAAAGTACTACATCCATAATATGTAACGGTCATCAGACTGTCAACAAGAGAGTAGATACAACCCCAATATAAGATACATCAATATTGTTCACAAAAGATCAACAGATTAAAGCCTAGAATTAAGCTTAAGCAGGGCTAATGAGATCAGGATCTCAATCATGTCTGCACAGGCAGATCCTCCATCTTCCCACATCGCCCTAAGCCACATGGGATCCATATCCTCAAAGATCACCCGTATCAGGTCCTGAGCAATCACCCAAGTAGTCTCCGATGGCATCTTCATCTAGTGCAGTTAAACCGTGCAATTATTCGTAATGATGGGGAAAGACATAAAATAAAGGGGGTAAGTCTAAGACTTAGTGACTTTTAACGCAGATAATACATACGCTAGTTTTAGTAATGAACTCAGATATTTAATAGGCAAAGCAGTTCTATCATGACATCTTATTAATGCGTGATATATGTATAGTAATGATATATGCATATGATGTAAACAACGATCATAGTTCAACAGTATGGTCTACCCGAGATATTACCCTTTTTTAGTAGGGTTGATGCTGTCCCGGGGGACTTATAATACAATGCCAGTGCCCCAGCCATTGTACAACATACCGTACATAATATTAGTGGCATGATTGGGTCCGACCCCGAGTGGCCCACACCTACTAATGATGTCCGTCCTGTAGTGACCGAACCATTGGGAATGGTTGTATCAAGGTCATGAAACCAATGGATCTAAAGCCCATATAACACAGCCATTTAACCATAAAGCTAACATGTATAGTAAGCCCATGGCCATTACTACCGCACGTACCGGTGTACCATGTCATACGATACAATTATCTTGTCTGTATTTTACATCCATGTCATTTTAGAAGTCTCACTTGGTTAACATGTTCAGCACAACGTTTTTCTCAAAATGATAGAGTTCATGTGCAATAAGTACAAACGGTGAGAGTTGTAAAATATGCATGTTTTCTCGATATATAAAATAGATGTGTAGTGCATGGGAAAATAGAAATGAGCATTATGTGAGTTAAAACTCACCTGGATCGATACGTGTCTTTGAAAACTCCAAAAGATCCAGGTCTCTAAATCTGTGAAAAACTTTCTATTAGTCATAATTCTACTAAACATTTCTAAAGTAAGGAAAACAGGAGCTATGGGACGGTTGGTGAAAATATGGTTTCCCTGTCACACAGTGACCGTACGTCCGGGCTCAAGAGCGTACGTTCGCCATGTAACGACAAGCCGTACATCCGGTCTCGATACCATACATCTGCTGTATGGGTCATCGGGGAGAACCTCATTTTCTCTCCATAGTCTGCCTATTTTCCGACTCCTAGGGTTATTAGGAACACCCTAAAGCCTTCTAGTCTAGTTTATAGCCTCCATGCAACGTAGCAACTCTAAGCTAACGAAAATGCTAACCCAAACGGGTCTTAAAGCACAACTAAGCTAACAACTACAACTAAATATAAAACGGGCAGCATAACGACGTAATTAAAAGCTATGGATCAAACGTTACCTCTTTGAAACAAAACCGTAAGAGTTCCGCCTTACGAACGTTCTGAACTCGCAAACATCTCACGCACACACGCTTACAACACACTCAAAACACTATGGAAAAGCTCTAGAAACACTCTGGCAGCCTGGGGGTGTCTAAAAATTGTAAAAAATATGATGGGGGTAGGGTGCTATTTATAGGCTCAGAAAAGTAGTGGACGTCCGGCCAAGGGGCGTACGTCTGGTGGTTTTTGCCCAGTGGTTCCATGGCTGCCTCGTACGTCTAGGTATTAACCAAAGGGTATTCAAAAAGTAGCGTATGTCCGGTGGTCCCACATACGTCTGCCTATACGATTTGTAGAGCATACGTTTGGTGGTCCTTCACTGTACATCCGCACTACAGACAGCAGCGTACGTCCGCCAGACCTAACGTACGTTCTCCAAAAGTCCAAATCACCCCTATAGTGTCCTTAGTGAACTAAAGCCCAAATTAATTCCCCCAACTAAGCTACTTACGCTTAGTTAATAATTTGGGTCACTACATGAGAGTCTCCAAGAAATTCTAGCAAAAAAGCATCTGAAGAAGAGATGAGAAAGGGAATCCTCTTCTACATTGCATAAGGGGCACACTAGATCAGTTTGAGGAATGGGAAAAACTGAATTTAACCTACTCTTGGAGGAGACAATGTCCCAAGAAATTTTTCAAAGGAAGAGTTTAAGCCTATCATTCAGATTTAGTTTCCAAAGTTTTTTCCAATTGGCTGCTAGAAGAGGGGAATTAGAATGTTGGGATCTCTGACTACTAATCAACTTGTGTGCTAACTTTGTAGAGAACAATCCATTAGCAAATAAGGTCCAAATGAATTTGCTTTCAGATAGAGATAAGAGATTAATCTTAAGGACCTCTCTAATTGTAACCTCATCAAAGAGGTAATTAAGTAAAGGAAGATTCCAAACTATGACAGAAGAAACAGGATCAGTGAAGAAAAGCTCAGAAACCATCAAGTCTGAAAAAGGATGAGAAAGCCAAGGAGAAGGAGAGGGAATGAATAAGGATAAGCTGGGAATCCAAGTGGAGCTCCAAATGGGGAGAGAGGAAAGACTATGGATTCGGTTGTAGGCACCTTTAGAGATGATTGAAATGGTTTTCAGAATGCCTTTCCATAGCCATGAGGAAGAAGAAAGGGAAAAGGGGGAGAGAAAAGAGCAGGAATGTAGATACTTACAGTGCAATTGGCACACCCACATGGAGTCAAAATTAGTTAGAAGTTTCCATCCCAGCTTGGAAATAAGGGCCAAGTTCACTTCTTTCATCTTTCTCAAACCAAGACCACCCAATTCTTTAGGCAAGCAGAGTGAGTCTCAAGCCTTGAGAGAGAGATTTTTTTTCTTAAAAGCTGGAAACCCCCACCAAAAGTTTTTGAAAATCCTATCTAACTCAGAGCTGAAACTTGTAGGAAGCAAAAATGTACTCATAGCATATGAAGGCAAAGCAGCAGCAACCGATTTAATCAAAGTCAACCTTCCAGCTTGAGAGAGAGTTTTAGCTCTCCAACCATCTATCCTATCTATACTTTATCAATAATGCCTTGGAAAGCTCTCTTCTTAGAATTCCCCATCAGAATGGGAAGTCCAAGATAAAGGGAGGTGCCATGGTTAGAGGAATAAGGAAACATGACAAAAATAGCTACAATCTTGGATGGCAAGATATTTTTACTGAATCTGATGGAGGATTTGGAGGCATTAATCGACTGACCAGACCAGTTGCAATACTTTTCCAAAAAAGACTTAATGCTAGCTGCTACTGAGACAGTGGCTTTACTAAAAATTAGCAAATCATCTGCAAAAGTAGTAGATGATGAATGGCTGGACAATTCCTAGCAATTTGCAGACCTTGAAGAGAACCAGAACTCTCCTCTTTGAACATGAGCCTTGAGAACACTTCAGCACCCAAAATGAAAAGAAAAGGAGAAAGAGGATCTCTAATAAGTGCCGAATGTTGCACATTCAAGCCCTTTAACTTGCATATGTTAATTCCTTAGCGTTGTTATTTGCTTGATTTTGTTTTGTTTTGTGTTTCAGGTCTAATACATGAGCTCCGTTGAAAATTGGACTAAAAGGGCCGAGTTACTGTGCTGGCGAACGATCTCAGCACACTTGCGATCGTGCGCCTGATGAACGATCACCTGCACCTGTGAACGTGCGCTGGGCGAACGATCGCTCATCTGTGCGAACGTGCGCTGGGCGAAAGATCGCCCATCTGTGCGATCGTGCGCACTTGGGCTTCACTTAACCTGGCAAGCGCGTTGGACAACGTAAAAAGCTACTCCAAGTCTCCTAGTTGAAGTGGGAAACTAACCTACGGCCGTATTTAGGGTTTTAGGGTTTCTAGGGTTTCCTAGTCCCTATAAATAGGCTCTTAAACATTGTAAAAGGGGGCCGTTTCCTAGAGTGAAATTCAGAACTTGTCTGTGGAGCTTAGAAGATCATGAGCGGCTAAACCCCTTAGTGGGGGTGTTGATGTAACCCTTTCCAAGCACAATGGTTTGATTGTATTTAAATTCTAGACTTTCAATTTATGTATGTTGATTATATAACTGTGAGAATTGCTACAATTGAATTCTGTTCTTAATTATTAAATGCAATTGTTCTTAAATTCCAAAATCAATATTGGTGAAATTCTTATCTTGTCTTAGAAAGTATTTTACTTTTATTGATCTCAAATCATTCTTATTTTCTGTGATTATGGGGATGATGGTTATATAATGGGTTGTAATAGACATATGATTAATAGGATTAAGATAGGCCATGCCTAGGGAAGACGGGTCGTACTACACCCTAGTTTAGTGTAATTTAGGTAGACGATCCGTGCCAACCGAAGATGGGTTATGCTATTCCATTAATTATATGAAACTTATTAAAGGGTTTTATAGTTTATACCTAGGGAAGACGGGTCGTGCCGCATCTTAGTGGTTAGGTGGACGATCCGTGCCAACCGAAGATAGATTATCCTTACTCTTTAATAAGGTAGTTTCTTGTTTAATTATAACATGCATAGAATGAATTTCTGGAATTGAATCTGATTAACCATTGTTGTGCGGATAGAGGTGAAGTCAATACCCTACACTCTCTATCATATTTTAATTATCTTTTATTTTATGCATTTACTTTTAGAAAACAAAATCAAAACAAATCTCTTTTAATTAATTAGGTTAAATTTAGTCTTTCGAATTTAGTAACGAAACCCCTACAGTCCTTGAGGTTCGACACCCTCAATATAGCCCTATCCTACAGGATTCGTTCTATTGCGAGTGGTTAATTTTATCATTGATATTTTTGGTCGTAAAATCACCACATCAATTTTTGGCGCCGTTGCCGGGGACTGTTAACGGTTTTGTTATTAAATTTTAAGGATTAAGTTTAGCTTAATTTTTATTTTATTTTATTTTTTTGTTTTTGTTATTCTTTATTTTTAATTTTTAGATTTTAACCCTCTTTCCAAGTTCACGATCAGTCTGCAGGTTGCACTCTCTGTAACTGCGATCGATCGCAGCCTGTGTGCGATCGTTCGCAGTTCTGCACTCAACAAGCGGCTGCGATCGAACCTCAGCCCCTGCGTCTGTTCCCCTCTTCGGCAGTGCGAACGTTCGCACACTGAAGTGCGATCGTTCGCCCTCTAGACAGAATTGCTGCAGCTCCATTTTAGTGCACCTGAGGGCCGTTTGTGAGATTTAGTTTTAGTTTTTATTTTTATTTTTTATTTTATTCTTCTTTTATTATTCTATTAGTTTAGTTCATGTGGGGAAACATTCCAACACCCCATGGACCATGTTCATATTGCAATAGTCATTATCATCATGTTAGAAATTGTCCTACTGCGGGACAATTTTCTAATTATTCTTATGAGCATATGAACAGGCCGTTCTCTAGACCGAGGAATGAATATTATTGTGATTCTTATAATCCGGCATGGAGCAACCAGTCTAACTTCTCGTGGCCAGCTCAAGATCATGGAAGGTATGCTCCACAAGGTCATGAACTGCACCATCAGTCATATTCGCAGTTCAATGATCAATCCTATTCCTCTCAATATCAAGCAACTCCACAGCAGCAATACCAGGCCGCACCGCCTCCTCAGTATGATTCGAATTTTGAAGACCGGATGTTGCAAATGATGGGCGAGATAGAAGACAAGCTAAATGTCATGGTGGACAAGATGACTCAGACAATAAAATCTTGCTCTGAATCCATTGTCAAGATAGAAACTTACGAAGAGGAGCCATCTCCCATCTATATGCTTCCACAACAATACCAGGCTGAGCCACCTCCTCAGAAGAATTTCAACGTTGCAGAATCCATTGCCAAGATAGAAGCTCACCTTGAAAAAAGCATCAACCACCCCAATAGAGAGGAAGAAGAGCTTCAAAGTCAGCCGATGGCCAATTCTGATGAACACTACATTGTAGATGAGAGTACTTATCTTGAGCAAGCTATCACCACACTGAGGAGTGAAGAAGTGGTCGAAAACCACGTGGAAGAGAGGAAGGAGGAGAAAAAGGAGGAGCAAATTGAGGCCCCACAGGATCTACTTCGGGAAAAATGCAAGGAAGTGAGTGCTGAGGCTTCTTCGCCATCAGTTCTTATTCCCAAGGCGCCATATGAGCTCCGAGCCCTTATTCCAGGTAATCTAAAAATTTCATTTTTAGATATAGATGACACTCTCCCGGTCATTAGTTTTTATGACTTACCAAAAGGCCAGGAGAGTAGACCGTTAGGGCTGTTAGAAGAGCACAAAGAGACCACCGAGGTAGAAAAATTCCCTGAGTATTCTCCTCACTTTACTCCAGTTCATGATTCCCTACCAGATGAGAAACTGTTTGAGAATACTCAGAGGGATCTACCTCAATATGCGAAAATTCAAAATTACCTATCTATAGGTAAAATCCATTCTTTGTGGTCTAAGAGGAGAAAAGATTGGTGTTTCAAATTTAAACTTAAAGGTCAGAGAACACTGAGCACATCAAGGATATGGATTCTGTTGATTTGGCGGATTCCATATATTTTGACTAGATGAGTCGGCTTCTTGAGTTCAAGTGCAAACCCTGTGCACTTGAAATTCACTCCACCAGGGTACATGATCTTCATCCAGGTTTATTTTATCCATTGTTGTTTCATTATTTGATTATATTTTTTTTACAACAATGTGTTGCACTTGATTGTTTCTTGGTTGGAGTATCAACTTCTTTTTCAGGACATGTGTTTTTGGATACAAGTTTGGGGGTATGGTATACCCACATCTGCTCACTCAGGTACTCCTATACCTTTAACCTCATTTTTCAATTTTGTACATACATTGGGGACAATGTATGATTCAAGTTTGGGGGTATGAGAGATACATTTACACACACTTGTCTTGTTTTTGAAAAAAAAAAAAAAACATGTTCATGTTGTCCTAAAATTTTGGTTGACCTAAAATTTGTGATTTGATTTCATCAGTGAGCTTAAAATTTTGAACACATGATCTGATGATAGAATTTGGAGTTTGTTACTTGCTTTAGGCAATTGAGAAGTCACATGTTTGATCTGTTCTGACACAAGCACATTAGCACATGACTGGTGGGGTATGACATGTAGGTTTAATGTGTATGTTTCTGTGTTTTGGGTGACACTGGGTGACTTATTAGTTGGAGACTTTGGCATAAATGAAAATAAAGAAAAAATAAAAAATAAAAAAATAAAAATTTGACCATTGATAAACTCTTCATTGAGTAACTGGGCCTCTTGCCTCAAAGCAGTGAGTGTTCACGTCAAAAGGTGGGGAGTTTTGATGTGGTTAAATTTATAAAAAAAATGGTGATAATCATTGATAAATTGTTCACTGAGTAACTGGGCCTCTTGCATCAAAGCATTGAGCGTTCACGTCAAAAGGTGGGGAGTTTTGATGTGGTTAACATTACGGCTAGTTTAGTTTCGTAGCCTTTTTGACTCGAGTTAGTAAGTCCTCAGGGGTGTCTCTACACTTAATGTCCTAAAACCATCTGGTTTGGGAGTCATTGGCTCAACACTCGCTACATGGGTCAATTAGAAAGTTTAAGGGAACTAAACACTGCAGAGCCTAATAATAAAATAAAAAATAAGAAAAGTATGCCATTGTCGTTCATTCTGATAGGACTTTCAGTGAATCTTGAGATATGGAGACATTGCACATTGAAATTATTTGGAAGCTTCATAATCTTGTGCTAGTTCACTTTACACTGTTTTGAACTTGTGATGCCTTAGCTTGCCTGTTGTAAGTAACTAGACTTTAAATTCCAATTCATTGTGAAGATGGAGTTTAACTATTTAAGCTTACTAATGAATGAAAACCATGGTTTTGAGTGATACTTTAATTTTTAGATAACATGAACTGTGCATAATGTTTGTGGGTATCAATTCTGGAAAACCCTCACGAGACTCCACTCGTCCTCTAGGGAATTCCTAGGGGTTTAAAAGGCTTGTTGCATATGCTAAATGCAACCGTACATCCCACGAAAGCTGGATTTATCTTGTTGTTCTTCAGTTTATTTGCTGTTTTGTATTGCTAAGGGACTAGCAATATGTAAGTTTGGGGGTGTGATAAGCGCCGAATGTTGCACATTCAAGCCCCTTAACTCGCATATGTTAATTCCTTAGCATTGTTATTTGTTTGATTTTGTGTTGTTTTTGTGTTTTCAGGTATTTAATAAAGATGCAAGAAAAACCATTAATTTTGGGTTTAAAGCACAAATTGGGAAGACCTAGAAGATGTGGAAAGGATTAAATCGGAATTTATCAAATTGGAGCTAAAATCGGATTGGATTCAAATTTGGATTCTGAACAGGTCTTGGTATTTTGGCCATAACTTTCAGCTCAAATATCGGATTGAGGTGATTCCAACGGCATTGGAAAGCTGACTCAACAGGCTACAAATCATTGTGAAATAGTATTTTCCTAATTCAGACCGCCGCAATGCTAAAATCACCCCGCAAGATAGAAGCCCAATTCTGGACGAATTCTATTCCGATTTGTAATAGGATTGTCTCCTAAATTGACTAGGAGATAGAATTCCGAATTTCCTAGGTTTACTAGGGTTTCTAGGACTCTCCTAAAGCCTATAAATAGACCTCTAAGCCTCACAACTAGAGAGACAATTTCAGAGAGAGACTGAGTTTTAGACAGAAAATATTCTTGGAGGCTTAGCGGAGTCATGAGCGGCTAACCCCTTTGTGGGGTGTTGATGTAACCCTATCCAAGCACAATGGTTTGATTGTATTTAATTTCCAGATTTTCAATTTATGTATGTTGATTATATAACTGTGAGAATTGCTACAATTGAATTATGTTCTTAATTATTAAATGCAATTGTTCTTAAATTCCAAAATCAATATTTGTGAAATTCTTATCTTGTCTTAGAAAGTATTTTACTTTTATTGATCTCAAATCATTCTTATTTTCTGTGATTATGGGGATGATGGTTATATAATGGGTTTTAATAGACATATGATTAATAGGATTAAGATAGGCCATGCCTAGGGAAGACGGGTCGTACTACACCCTAGTTTAGTGTAATTTAGGTAGACGATTTGTGCCAACCGAAGATGGGTTATGCTATTCCATTAATTATATGAAACTTATTAAAGGGTTTTATAGTTTATACCTAGGGAAGACGGGTCGTGCCGCATCTTAGTGGTTAGGTGGACGATCCGTGCCAACCGAAGATAGATTATCCTTACTCTTTAATAAGGTAGTTTCTTGTTTAATTATAACATGCATAGAATGAATTTCTGGAATTGAATCTGATTAACTATTGTTGTGCGGATAGAGGTAAAGTCAATACCCTACACTCTCTATCATATTTTAATTATCTTTTATTTTATGCATTTACTTTTAGAAAACAAAAATAAAACAAACTTCTTTTTAATTAAGTTGATTTTAATATTTCGAATTTGATAACGAAACCCCTGCAGTCCTTGAGGTTCGACACCCTCTAGATAGCCCTATCCTACGGGATTCGTCCTATTGCGAGTGGTATTTTATTATTGATATATTTTTGGTCACGAAATCACCACATCAATCTCCTTGTCTCAGCCCCCTGCCAGGAGAAATAAAGCCAAAAGGACTCCCAATAAGTAGGATGGATAATGAAGGAGTGGATATGCAGATTCTAATCCAAGAGATCCAGGTGTGACTGAATCCCAATTTTCCAATGATAGCCAACAAAAAAATCCATTCCATCCTATCAAAAGCCTTCTCCATATCCATTTTCAAAAACATGAAACCACATTTTCCTCTTTTAGCCTTGAATGAGTGAAAAAGCTCATGAGCCAATATAGTGTTGTCTTGAATATTCCTTTTGAATATTCTTCTTAATCAGATGCCAATACTTCTTGTAGAAAAGAGCTATAAACCCATCTGGACACGGGGCCTTGGTGGAGCCAAGACTAGTTAAGGCTTCTAAGATTTCTGCTTCATCTGGGATAGAGCACAAAATGACATTCTCCTCAACAGAAATAACAGGAGAAAACAAGTCCAACATTTATGTTTCAATAGTGGGATTTGAGGAAGTGAAGAGGTTTGAGAAGTGGGAAACAAAATTACCACCTATGTCATCTCTTGAGGACACCCAAATTCCTGATTCCAACTTTAGGAAATTCACTGCATTTGCTCTTCTTCTAATCAAGGTAGAAGTATGGAAATGCTTAGTATTAAGATCTTTACAAGTTAGCCATGTTTCCCTAGATTTTGACCTCCATAGGGACTCTTCTTTCACCAAAAGATTATCCAAATCCAATTTCAAACTGATTTCTTTATCAAAAGAAGAAGGAGAAGGAGATGCTTGTTGAGTAGCATCAATGAGCTTAAGGGTTTCCTTGATCTTTTTATGGATATTACCAAAATGCAAAGAGTTCCACTTTAGGAGGGCTAGTTTAGTGTGGTTCAGCTTAGCAGGAACACAAATAGCAGGATAGTTAGGAATGAATTTCTACCATGCTGTTTCAATAACCTGTCCACATGAGGGATCATTGGACCAGAATTCTTCAAATCTAAACGGCCTTAGCAGAAAACAGGAGGTTGTGTTTGTATTGAGAGATATGGGGTTGTGATCTGAATTTAGAGCAGGAAGGTGAATCAAAGAGAAATCCGGGTGATGAAGAACCCAAGAGGTAGAAGCCAACCCTCTATCCAACCTTTCTTTGATGTTTTCCAAGCCTATTCTGTTGTTAGACCAGGTAAAAGGATTTCCAACAAAAACAACATCTATCATACCAAAATGGTCTATAAACTTTCTAAAAGGGCAATTGGAAGAACTAGAAACAGGCATGCCACCAATTTTTTCAGATTGATCCACAACTGAGTTGAAATCACCAATACAAAGCCAAGAGGCTTCAAAGCCATCCCCAATGGCAGCAAAAGAATCCCAAAAAACCAATCTGTCACTTCTTTTTAGGGGGGCCATAGACACAATAGAGAATCCATGGAGAATTGGGGGGGAGGGGGGGTCAGAATAACACCAAGCTGAAATATTGTTAGAGTTTGAGATGAAGCACTCAAGGTCCACTCCTAGGCGCCAAGACAGAACAAGGCCACCGCTATAACCAAAAACAGCCACCTAAGTCATGAGGAAGAAACCAAGTCTGTTCAAAGCAGCAGAGACTTGGGGGGGGAGAGATTTTGGTTTCAGAAAGGAAATGAACATTAGGAGATTGAAAAAGGTTTGAACTACAGTAGGCCTGGACAGCCCCCTGCAGTTCCAAGACAAAATTTTTATTGCTGCTAGGAGGCTTGACAAAGCCCCCTTTTTCCTCAGATGTAACTTCAGGCTCATGAACAGCTAAACCAAATTTGGATTTTCCTTTTCTTGCAGCTTTGAACAAAGCTCTAACAGGTTTTGTCTCAAAGATACCTGGGCTAAACAACAACAAATTGGATGAGGCTGTATCTGTGGTTCTGCATTTTCAACAACAGCTCCAGGGCCTTTTTTGGGAGGAGAGAGCAAATAAGAGGGACAAGGTCTTTTTTTCTTCTCATTATAAAAGGGGGAAATGGAGGAGGTGGAGTTTATTAGTGAAGGCCTATCCTGAATGGATATTAAATGTTTTTTAGTATGTTTGGTGTTGTAAGGTGATCTTCTGGTTTGCTTATTGGTTGTATGACTTGTTAAATCTATGGCATTGGGAAAAATTTTAAGGTTGGTATCCGTTGGGTTTGAGATTATAGGTGTGATGGGCTTTTTCTGATCATTTGAAATGGGCTTTTTCTGAGGAGGGTCCAGCTGGTTGAGATTCAAAGAGGAGTTTGGATTGGATTGGCTAATTGAGGGGGAATGGTTGGTTGAGAACAGTTGGATAGGTCTCTGGAATAAAGATAGAGCATTTAAAGTGTGCTCTATACTATTATCCACAGTATCTGCTGATGGGGTAGTTGTGCAGGGTATGACTTGAGTTGGTATGATATCAAACTTAAGAGGTTGGGACCAGAGAGCAGGGGATGGCTGTGACAGGGGATTTTTGGAACTTGTGCAGATATTTGTCTGGTTTTCTTTGTGTGTGGAGCTTGGACAACAGGGCGTATTGGAGATTATTTTCTGAGATGAATCTGGGGCTTGGTGACTAACAGAAGCATTATTATCAGGAAGGGAAATAGGTAGATTTGAGAAACATTAACCTTAAGAGAGATAAGGTACCTTTTGGGATGTTTGTCCATTTGCCGGGCTAAGCAAGAAGTTTGATGGTGACCAATCCTCCCACAATCAGTGCAATAGACATCCAGTCTTTCATACTTCGAACTTACCCAAGTTGAAGATCCATCACTTCTATTGAAATTGAAACCAGGGTTGAGAGGTTTGTTGACATCAATGGAGACTAAAACCCTGAGATAACTTCTGAAAGCAACAGTTTCACCACTGTTGTCCTCCACCTTCACTAGCTGACCAAGGCCTTTCGCAATGGCTATTGTATTTTTGATGAACATGTTTTGTAATGGTAGACCATATATTTGAATCCAGAAGGGAACTTCAAAAAGAGGTAGATCCTTGATAGTAGCAGAGGGGGTCCATTCTTGGATAGCTGAGAGAGAACCATTCACATTCCAAACATTCGAGAGAATTCTGGTGATGTGATTTTGATTAGAAAATTTAAAAAGAAAAAGATTTGGCCCCAGGATAGCAAATGAAAAAGGATTGGCAAAGAACCAAGCTTTTATCAATGCAGCATGCACTGTCTGGTTATGTTAGGTCTTTTGGGATATGACTTTACCTACCAGAGGTAATAATTCAGAGGAAACCAGCTCTTGAGGTAATGTTTCAAGCTGAGAGGAAGGATCCTCCCATGAGAGAGCAGCAGTTTGAGCTATTAACGAATCAACATCTAAAGCTTCCATACTAACTATAAAAAGCAAACAAAGAGAACAAGAACAGATATAGAAGAGAGGGGACAAAGGATGGAATAAGGGTGAGAATAGATAACAGAGCTAATTTTGTGGGATGAAACAGAGCAAAGGTTGCTTAGAGATGAAGTAATCTTGCATAGGGGGGTAAACAAAGAAACAAAAAGGATGGGAACACTATTGGAAACAAACAAGATTGACGCCTAATGCATCAGCAATCACACCACCACAATGTGGAGGAGGTACATTGCAAAAATTTAAGGTTCTTTTTTGGAGGCACCAAGTTGAATCCACAAAGTGGCAAGTCACCACCATATATGACACTCTTTGAGAAGAGGTCCACATATCGATGGTGATGTTCACCTTGTCAATCAATTTTAAAAGTGTTTTCAGCTTCCTCTTTTCAGTTTGGTAAGTGGTAAAGCAGTCATTTTTTAGAGTTGCACGACTTAATTTTTTCCAGTGGGGTGTGCAGACCCTCATGAACTTATTAAAAAGTTCATGCTCCATCATATTAAAAGGGTACTCATGGTATAGCACCATATGGGCAGCCATTTCCCTAACCTTACTCTCTTTGTAGCTAAACGCTACCAAACTTTCCACACCATCATGTTCACTGCTAAGTTCAAATGTCAATGTCTTTTGCTTTTTACTGCTATTATTCTCTATAAATCTAGCACATGAAGTCAAATGCCTATTTAAGGTTGAGGTGGTACTAGATTTTTCAACTGCAAACAATCTCTTACACCAAAGGCATTGTGATTTTTTAACTCACCTGCTTAAAGTAATTGAATCAAAGTCATTCCAAACTTTTTGCAGTCTTTTGCCTTTCTTTCCTTTTATATAGTGGATTCTCACTTGTAACACTCACACTCCCATCCCCAGCCTCACCAACAGTAGGAGAGGCAGTGTTAATAGGTTGATATGGTGTAGGGTTGATAGAAAGAGTATTATCTAATTCGACTTCAAACTCTTCCAATTCATTAGACTGACTCATATTTTCCATAATTGTTAATTATAAAATAATCAGAATTACTAAATTAAAATTTGTTCAGTGGTACCAATTTCATATAAACAACAACAAAAATTAATTTACAAACAGAATTAGAAAAAAAAAAAAAAAAAAAACAACAACAACAAGGGCAGAGATATTAATTGTGAAAATGATGGTGCTAATATTCATGTATGGTGCTAATGTATGAACAATTAAATATCAACCAGTAGATTGTTCATAATCAATCATAAAAACAGCCAACTAGAAGAATAATATCAGCCAGTATATTGTTCATAATCAATCATAAAAACAGCCAACAAAAAAAGGGCAGAGATGCAGATCAAACAACTAGAAGAATAATTTCCACCAATGCAGCACAAGCACAATTATGACATGTTAAAACCCAAGTAGGAAAGAATCATCATCATCTAAAACTTCTCAACTATAAATTTTCTTACTTTCGTCTCAATAGTTCAAGCTTGCAATAATGCGCATGACCAATAAAAAAAGATGTAGATCCACAATCAACATGAGTTAATTATCAGCTAACCAATTCGAGCAAAGATGCATGGGTGATGTGTTATCAATTAATGCATGCTTTAATTTCTTTCTTTTTTTCCCTTGACATTCCAAGTTCTAAAGAATGGATCCACTTCAACACGATTGCCTACAAAACTTAATAAACAAGCATAACAGATTCTACTTTGCTGATATTATATATATAGGTTGGAACATCAAATAAAGTAGAAGCCAATTAATCATTAAAAACAGTAAGGCTTTGCTGTTTTAAGGTTCTATATTCTAAGATTATATTATTTTATAGAATGATTCCTTAAAAACTATATATATATATATAAAATCGTTGATACTTTTTTCACCATACCAATTTCATTGACAATATTCTCTTTCTTTCTTTTCATCATTTCCTATCACTTGATAATAAAATAGTATAATAAATATATAATTGGAACATGATGCTTCACTGTTTTTAGGTTCCATATTCTAAGCGTGTAGTACTTGATAGAACAAAATTCCAAAACATAAGGCTTTACTGTTTTCAAAAAATTGGAACATGAGACATGGAGAATTTGATCAGCTAATTCTAAATAATTAGAACATGAGGCTTTACTGTTTTAAAAAATAAATAAAAAATAAAAAATAAAATAAAAAAAGGAGAATGCAGCTGCTAATTGAATACAAAGGAGAAATCCTTTAGGAATCAAAGAGGTTATTGATGAACAAATCGGCAGCTTCTTAGTGCACAGTGAAAATCTGACAAGTGACAACAATTAAATATCAACTAGTATGGTTCATAATCAGGGGAAACAGAGGAGGGGATCTCCACAAAACAGGATACCAGAGACAGAGAGCGAGACGAAAAAGAAAGAGACAGAGAGAGGAGATTACCTTGAGCACAACGGAGGCAAGCGGCTGCCAAGACTCGATCTGGGTTTTGATTGAAAAGGTTGAAGGCTGACAGGCTGTCATAACCAAGAACACGAGAGAAGAGAGTTAGAGAAAGAGAGAACTAGAGAGAGGGTTCAATTTTTTCTTTTAGGGGAAACAGAGAGAAGAGATTACCTTGAGCACGACGAAGGCAAGCGGCTGCGGAGACTCGATCTGGGTTTTAATTTGAAGAGAAAGAGATTCTATGCCTTGTGTTTGGAATGGCAGATCGGCTGGTTTTGTTCAAGGAAGTGATGGTGAGATCTAGGACGAAGACTTGACTGATGGGGGAGGAGTTGGACAAGCGAGATGAGTAGGAAAGGGAAAGAGAGGAGGAGGCAGATTTGATGAGATATGGGTGGATGTATTCGGGTTCATTACCTTTTCCGATGGGGTGAGACGGGGTGAGAAGAAACGCAGAGGATTTGGAAGGCTTGAAGCGCACTGCCAAGAACACGAGAGAGTGGGTGACAGAGAGACTGAGAGAGCTTTCGATTTTTGTTTTAGGGTTAGGACTGCTTCTGCTAGAAGCTTCGAAGAGATAATCCTCTGCGTGCAAGTTGTTGGTTAGTCCGGATTATATTTGACTGTTTATAACATCTTGACCGTTTATTTGGATCTATATTTTCAGATTAAATAAGAACGATGGAATTAGTGAGCTCATGGTGTCATGTGATACACCATATAACTCTCACATTAAGAATGGAATACAGTTGTTATCCATTTATCAAAAATAAACGGCTTGGATTAAATCAAGTTACATCCGACGGCTATAATTATAAGATGAAAAGTTTCAAATTTGAGAATAGTATGCATGATTTCATGTGAGCTCACCTATTAGTTATCCAATAAGTGATCTAAACCGTTAAAATTAAATACAAATTTGTATCAATTAAATCCCAGTTGTTTATTTAACTAAAGTATGCAACAAACCATAAGTTTATAGTACTCCATAAAAACTCTAAAACAAACTTTTTTTTTTTTTTTTTTTTGAAATGTAAAACAAGCATTTTTAAGTAAATATTAAATAGGTTTAAAAATTGTAGTATTATCTCAAAAAAAAAAAAAAAATCAATCCAAAAAATAAAAATAAAAAATACAATTATGTTTGTTAATACTTAATATATACTAAATTAAATACTAATAATAGCAGTTACTACTTAATAATGTTAAATTCTTAAAATTAAATTATAATATTTGTATATAAGTTTATTAAGTTATAAGGATACACACTAATCACTATTAAGTTATTAACTAACAAACAAATAACATATTAGTTAACAAACAAATAACATTTACTTTTAGCAATGTTAGACTTTAATGTAATTGTTATATCACTAACAAACAAATAATCTCCTAATCCTAATTATTAATATATCACTAAGAGAAAAACAAGAAAATAAGTAACATATATAGACTATAGTTCATAAACATAGTTACATTACATATATCATACACCGATACATCATATATTTAATAATTAATAATCAACTTTGCATATAATATTATAACTATGATTATAAAATTATAACTATGATTAATAACATATTTCATATAATGTTAGTTATACCTTTAATTAGTTAGTTGTATACACATTGAATCTATAATTAATAACATAGTGTCATAGTGCATATAATGTTAGTTATACCATTGATTAGTCAATTGTATACACATTAAATCTATGATTAATAACATAGTCTATACAATGTTAGCTATACCCTTAATTAGTTAATTGTATACACATTCAAATTTCAATCTATAATTAATAACATTGTTCATATAATGTTGGTTATACCCTTAATTAGTTAATTGTTAATTTGTATACACATTAAACCTATATATATATTTGTTGAATTTGACATTAAACCTATAATTAATAACGTAGTTTATATAAATATAATGCTAGTTATACACTTAATTAGTTAATTGTATACATATTAAATACATTATATATGATTATTATTGATTAATAACAAAGTTCATCCTTAATAAATAATAATAATAATAATAACATAGTTCATAAACATAGTTACATTATCACGCGTTCGGGTTGGGTTGGGCAATAATCGGGTCGAGTTCTCAAGCCTTAAACGAGCCAGGCGAGCTTTAAACAAGCTCGACCTAAACGAGTCGGACCCACGAGCCCCCGTCGAGCTTAATCGAGCGAGCCGGGTATGTGTCGCTAGCTAATCGAACGAGCTTCAACAGTAACGAGCGAGCTTGTACAGTGTCGAGCTCGAGCTCGGGTCGAGCGGGTATCGAGCAAGCTGTCGAGTGTGTCGGCTCATTTACAGGCCTACTCCCACATACACTACCCCTTCATGTCTCAGGCTGCCAGATGTCACGACAACCCATTATGAGATTAAGCCTAGCACTATACAGAGTTTACCTTCTTTCTTAGGGCTTAGCAATGAAAATCCATATAACTTCCTCAGTGAATTTCAAACAATCTGTTCAACCATTAAAATGACGGGATTCATTGAGGACGCCTTAAGGATGCGTCTCTTTTCTTTCTCCCTCAAGGAAAGAGCCAAACATTGGTTTCAGTCCTTAGCACCTGACTTTATCATCTCTTGGGCTCAATTGCAACATGAATTTCTTAAGAAGTATTTCCCTATAGGAAAGACTAATGACACTAGGAGAGCTATCACTAGCATCTCCCAATAGGAAGGGGAACAATTCTATAAGACTTGGGAGAGGCTTAAGGATTTGCTTAGATCATGCCCGCACCACGATGTCCCCAAATGGCAGTAAGTGCAGAGTTTCTATGATGGTTTGACCGAATCTAATAGGAATATGGTAGATGTATCCTTTGGGGGGACATTCATGTTGAAAAGTGAAGATGAAGCATGGGCTATGTTTGAAAATCTGAGTAATAATTCTATTCAGCAGGTTTCCACCAGACAGAGGGCACCTACACCTAAAGCACCAAAGACTGAGTCTTTTTGAAATGGGGCATTCTTCAGACACGGCCACCTAAGTAGTTGATGCTATCACCAAGAAACTGGATCAATTGATGACTGCTGGTTTTGCTCCTCATACTGCTCATATGCACACACAACCTAAACTATAGGCATTCTGTTAGTCCTATGCATCATATAAATAATTGTCCTACTGCTAGAAATTACACTAATGTTTCTAATGAGCAGGTCAATGCAGCTTTCTCCAGATCGGGTAATGATCTATATTCCAATATTTACAACCAGGGGTGGAGAAATCATCCCAATTTTTCCTGGAAGAATCCAACTTCGAGCAACTCAACCCTATGGCTGCACAATCAAGCTCAATCTAGCAGGTAGCCCTACCAACTTCCTTCCATATACCGGTATCCATAGCAACAATACTAGGCCTCCCCGCCTCCTCTGTCAGATTCTAACTTTGAAGATCGGATGCTGAAAATGATGAGCGATATGACCAGTAGGGTGGGCGAGATAAACGGCAAGGTTGGTGAGATAACTGACAGGGTGGGTGAGATGACTTAAACAATAAATTTGCACTCTCAATCCATTGCCAAGCTAGAGGCTCAGGTCGAACAAATAGCTAACACCCTCAACAGGACGGAATAAGAGAAGCTTCCAAGTCAGCCGATGGTCAATCCTAAGGGACATTACATGGTAAATGAGGGCACTTCACATCACCAGCAAGTTCAAGCCATCATCACACTGCGAAGTGGAAGACTGGTTGACAATCAAGTGGAGGAAAAGAAGGATGAGTAAACTGAGGCTTCACATACTTTGCAGAAGGAAAAAGGTAAGCAAGTAAGCAATGACACATCTTCATCAGCTACCCCCAATTTAGAGACACTATATGAGCCCTGAGCCCCATCCCCAGAACATCTCAAGGCACCCTCTCACTTTCGAAAACAATGAGAGAAAATACAAGAGATGATGGAGGTTTTTAAACAGGTAAAAGTCAACCTCCTCTTCCTTGATGCCATCCAGCAAGTGCTTGCCTATGCCAAATTCCTTAAGGACTTATGTACTAAGAAAAGGAAAACCAGAAATCACATTCCTAAGAAAGTCCTTCTTATAGACCACGTGAGTTCCCTAATTCAACACAGCACCCCTCCGAAGTTCAAGGACTCCGGAGCCCCCACAATTTCATGCATCATCAGACAGAGGGAAATTGATAAAGCACTCCTAGATATGAGAGCCGGGGTGAATTTACTCCTATATTCAGTGTATCAGCAACTTGGCCTAGGGGAGTTGAAGCCCACCATAGTGATTCTACAGCTAGCTGACTAGTCTATTAAGAAACCCAGAGGGATTGTAGAAGATGTCATCGTCAGGGTAGATAAGTTTTTCTTCCCAGTGGATGACATTGTGCTTGACATCGAGCCTATTCCCAATCCTGAAAAGCTAATTTCGGTTATCCTTGGGTGTCCTTTCTTAGCCACGGCCAATGCATGCATCAACTGCCGGACTTGAGTCATGGAGATCTCAATTGGAAATATGAAGGTTAGGCTGAATATCTTCACTGCATTCCAGCATGCCCTTGATCAGAATGAGTGTTTCTTTTTGGACAACATTGAAGAGTATGTAGAAGATTCACTCTCTAGTCTCTTGACCAAGGATCCGTTGGAAGCCTGTTTAACTCACTTTGGTTTTGAAGATTTCAACACTAACTAGTACATAAAGGAGGTTCATGATTTGCTAGAGATAGCAGCCAGTGCAAATTTTCATCTGTGGAGAGTACCAAAGGAGCCCTTGCCTCTGACATCAAGCACTCCTCCCGTTCTTTCCCTTGAATCTCCACCGAAGCTTGAATTGAAGCCACTACCAAACAAGATCAAGTATGCTTTTCTTGGAACTAACGACACCCTTCCGGTCATCATTGCTTCAGATCTACAAAAGAACCAAGAAGATAATTTGTTAGAAGTGTTGAAAGAGAATAAAGAAGTTTTTGGGTGGATTGTAGCAGACTTAAAAGGCATCGACCCCTCTATCTGTATGTGCTAGATCCATCTAGAGGAAGGAGCCCGACCCTCCCGTGAGGCACAACGCCAGCTGAATGTGTAGTGACCCAAATTATTGACTAGGTTTAATTTGGGCTTTGGGTCACTTAGGACGCCAAAAGGGTAATTTGGACTTTTGGACAGACATACGCTAGGTCTGGTAGACGTACGCTGTTGTCTGTAGTACAGATGTACGATGGGGGACCACCGAACGTACGCTCTGCAAACCGTACAGGCGGATGTACGTGGGACCACCGGGCGTACGCTACTTTTTGAATACCCTCTGGTTAATACTTGGACGTAAGAAGCAGCCTTTGGACCATTGGGCAAGAACCACCAGATGTATGCCCTTTGGCCAGACGTCTCCTGCTTTCTGGGCCTATAAATAAAGCCCTACCCCCTTCGTATTTCTTACAATTTCAGAACGCCCCCAAGCTGCCAAAGTATTTTTAGAGTGTTTCTAAAGTGTTTTAAGGGTGTTGTGAGCATGTATGTGCGATGTTTGCAAGTTTCAGAATGTTCGTGAGGCGGAACTCTTACGATTTTGTTTCAAGGAGGTAACGTTCGATCCTTAGCTTTTAATTATGTCGTTATGATGCCCATTTTATGTTTAGACGTAATTGTTTGCTTAGTTGTGCTTTAAGACCCGTTTGGGGTAGGGTTTTGGTTAGCTTAGCATTGTTACGTTGCATGGAGGTTACAAACTAGACTAGAGACCTTTAGGTTGTTCCCAGTAGCCTTAGAAGTCGGAGAATAGGCGGACAGTGGAGAGAAAATGAGGTTCTCCCCGAGAACCCATACATCGGACGTACGGCATCGCGATCGGACGTACGGCTTGTCATTATACGGCGGACGTACACTCTCGAGCCCGAACGTATGGTCACTGTGTGGTAAGGTAACTCTATTTTCACCAACCGTCCCATAGCTCCTATTTTCCTTACTTTAGAGTTGTTTTAGTGGAACTAGGACTAATAGAAGGTTTTCCACGAATTTGGAGAGCCCGAACCTTTTGGAGTTTTCAGAGACGCATATCGATCCAGGTGAGTTTTAACTCACATAATGCTCATTGCTAATTTTTCCATGCACTTCACATCTATTCTATGTATCGAGAAAACATGAATATTTTACAACTCTCACAGTTTGTACTTATTGCACATGAACTCTGTCATTTTGAGGAAAAACGTTGTGCTGAACATGTTAATCAAGTGAGACTTGTAAAATGACATGCATGTAAAATACAAACAAGATAATTTGCATCGTATGACATAGTACACCGGTACGTGCGGTAGTAATGGCCATAGGCTTACTATACATGTTAGTTTTATGGTCAAATGTGTGTGTCATACGGGCTGTGGATCCATTGGTTTCGTGACCTTGATGCAACCATTCCTAGTGGTTCGGTCACTACAGGACGAACGTCATTAGTTGGTGTGGACCACTTGGGGTCGGACCCGATCGTGCCACTAATGTTACGTACGGTATGTTGTACAATGGCTGAGGCACTAGCATTGTATTATAGGTCACTCGTGACAGCATCAACCTTGCTGAGAAGGGGTAATATCTCGGGTAGACCATATTGTTGAACTATGACTATTGTTTACATCATATGCATATATCATTACTATATATATATCACGCATAATAAACTGTCATGATGAAACTACTTTGCTTAATAAACTCTTAAGTTCATTACTAAACTGGCATGGGTATTATCTGTGTTAAAAATCACTAAGTCTTAGACTTACCCTTTTCTTTATGTTTCATCTTCCATTATGATTATTATACGGTTTAGCCGCTTTAGAAGAGGATGCCGTTAGAGACTACTTGGGTGATTGCTCATGACCTGATACGGGTAATCTACGTTTGGCTTAGGGCGATGTGGGAAGATGGAGGATCTGCCCGTGCAGATATGATAGAGATTCTGATCTCCTTAGCTTTACTTAAGCTTAAATCTAGGCTTTGATCTGTTGATCTTTTGTGAACAATGTTGTCGTAGTTTATTTTGGATTGTACTTATTTCCTTACTGATGGTCTGATGACCAGTACATTGGAGACTATTTATAATATTATGTGGATGTAGTACTTTATCTCTAGTATTATTGTGTGATGTTTCAATTACTGTATCTTATCCCATAGTCTTGGTAAAAGTCTTCCGCTGTAATTTTCTCGTTGAGACGAGAGAGGTGTTTTCTTGGAGGTCGTGTCTCAGAGGGACATGGTTGGGATAGCGCACCGTGGGATCAATTACTAGTTAATTGATATTCCCATCGGGCGGGGTGTCACAGAATGCCAACATGAAAGAGGTCGTGATGAAATAAGTAGTCAAATTACTTGATGCTGGCATCATTTGCCATGTCTTAAACAACAAATAGGTTAGCCTCACTCAAGTGGTTCCAAAGAAGTCCGACATTACTGTAGTAGAGAATTTGGCTGGAGAGTTGTTTCCACAACGCACAACCACGGGATGATGCGTCTACATCGACTACTGGAAGCTCAATTTCTACACTCGGAAGGATCACTTTCCACTCCACTTCATTGATCAGATCCTAGAGCGTCTAGCAGGTTAGAGTTACTATTGTTTTCTAGATGGCTACTCTGGGTATAATCAGGTGGCTATTGATGCACAAGACCAAGAGAAGACAACTTTCACATGTCCTATCAGCACATTTGCTTACAAACACATGCCCTTTGGCCTATGCAATGCACCTGTCACTTAAACGTTTCAAAGAAATAACTTGATTTTAAGTTGGGAGAAGATTCATTTCATGGTGCAAGAGGGTATAGTTCTAGGCCACATTGTGCTCAAGAGGGGAATTGAGGTGGACCAGGCAAAGGTTGAGTTGATTGAAAATCTCTGCCGCCTACTTCAGTGAAACCAATTCGTTCCTTCCTTGGCCATGCCGGATTCTATCGACACTTCATCAAGGATTTCAGTAAGATTTCAAGGCCCTTGTGTAGTTTGCTTGCCAAGGATACCCTTTCCACTTTGATGAAGCATGTCAAGAGCCATTCCAGAAGCTTCAGTCTCTGCTATCTTCTGCTCCCATCATGAAGCCTCTTGATTGGTCTTTGTCATTTGAGATCATGTGTGATGCATCCGATTATGCTGTGGGTGCGGTCTTGGGATAGCGTGTAGGCAAGCTCCCTCACATCATCTATTATGCCAATAAGACTCTGATGGATGCTCAAGTCAATTATACAACAACAGAGAAAGAGCTGCTAGCTGTGGTCTTTGCTTTGGATAAATTCCGCTCATCTTTTGGGATCCAAGGTAATCATCTATTATGATCATGCTGCTCTGCGACATCTGCTGGCTAAGAAGGAGACTAAGCCCCGGTTGATTTGTTGGATACTGCTTCTGAAGAGTTTGATATTGAGATTCAAGACAAGAAGGACATTGAGAATGTCTTCACTGAACACATGCCACAGATTCTATTTGAGACATCTTAGCCTATTCCAGTTCATGATTCCTTTCCGGATGAGCAATTGTTTGAAATTACTTTGAAGGAATCACCTTGGTATGCCAATATTGTCAACCACATGTCAGATTCCTTCTCATTGGTCTAAGCAAGACAAGGACTGCTTCTTTAAGCAAGTTTGATTCTATTTTTGGGAAAATTCGGCGTTGTTCAAGTACTGTGCTGATCAGATCATCTGATGCTGCATCCTTAAGAGTGAATTCCACAGTATTCTCATATTTTGTCATTCTCTAGCTTGTGGAGGACACTTCATATGACGACCCTGATGAGCAAATCAATTAACTAGTAATTGATCTCATGGCTCACCTCCCAACCCTATCCCTCATGGGACAAGACTCAGGGATTTCAACCTTCCTCGTCATACCTAGAAAGCTGCAGCGAAAGACTTTACTATGACTATGGGAATAAAAGAAAATAAATTGACATTCATACAGCATGCACTAGAGAAAATATAACAACATCATCATCATCACATAGATAACCATCAAATGTACTGGTCATCAGACCATCATCGAGTACAGGGATACAAACCATAATAAACATAATAACATTGTTCTCAAAAAGGATCAATAGATCACAACCTAGATCTAAGCTTAAGCAGGGCTAAAGAGATCAAAATCTCAATCATATCTGCACAAGCAGTCCCTCAATCTTCCTACATGGTTCTTAGTTAGATGAGATCCATATCCTAAAAAATGACCCGAATTAGATCTTGTGCAATCACCCAAGTCAGCTTTGACGGCATCCTCTCCTAGGGTAGCTAAATCGCGCAAATATTCGCAATGAAAGGGGAAACATAAATAAAGAGAGTAAGTCCAAGACTTGGTGATTTTTAACACAATAATGCTCATGCCAGTTTAGTAATGAACTTAGGGGCCAAGGGGGTGCCCGAAACCACCCCTATTTCGGCCACCCCCTTGGCTCAATGGGGGTGGCCCCCATTTTTTTTTTGGAAAAGGTATATTTTTTTTAAAATAAATTACATGACACGTGGCGAGATTTAATTGGTCAACGTGTCATTTCCGTTAAGTCAACTAATAGTCAACGGACGGAAAGACCAATTTGGTCTTTATCAAAACCACAGGTACTTCCTGTGATAAAAATCAAACCCTAAAAGGGGAAAAAAATAAAGAAGTAAAACCCTATGAGGTATTAGGTAGAGAGCATCTTTAGTGGGGAGGTTGCACAAAAGGTTACTTTTGTACCACCAATCAGAAGTTGACATATCAGCCAATTTCATTAGGCTTATACTTAAAACAAATACATAACCACACCAAATTATACTCTATATGAAATAAAAAATTATATATATATTTTTTTTAAAAAAACAAAAAATAGAATTGAAGAAGTGGCTGGCTGATGTAATACCCCGATAAAAACCAATCTTTTTATTAGAAAAAATCTTTTCCATAGGAGCAATCAACAAAGGTTTTCAATAATGGTGTTTAACGAGACCCAAAACCCTTAGCGTTAACCTAATCACGCTTTGAACCTTTAGAAAATAAAAGCCAAACACTAACCCTCAGGATGCAGACGTACGCTGCTGTCTGTAGTGTGGACGTACAGGGGGGGACCACCGGACGTACCCTTTGGGTAATACCTGGACATATGAGACACCCTCTGGACCAATGTGCAAAGACCACCGGATGTACGCTAGGGTTGCCGGACGTCCGTTGCTCTGTCAGAGAGTTGGTGGCAAACTTTCCCTATAAATAGTCCATCCCACCTCTCATTTCTCACGCCTGTTTTCTTTCCTATCAAAACCCTTCCCTTGAGTTTTGAGTGAGAATTTGGTGAGAGTGAGCTTCAAAGAGGAGTTTCCGAGAAGGGGAGGCCATGTTCGTGCTTAGTTTCGGGGTAAGCTCTGTTTTCTTTGTGTTTAGCATTATTTTAACTTATATCTCTGCCTTAATGAGAGGTTTTTCAAGTGTTCATTGGGCATTCTTTAAAGATAACGATATTTTCAAAGGATTTTCTCAAAGTTTCGTTGTGCTGTGATTTCTTGCGTTGCATGTGCCGTTTTGCTAGCTTAGAAGAGGTTTAGAGGTCTATAAATGCCATTAGAAACATGCATTGTCCGAATCTTAAAACGGTGTACTTAACACACTGAGCAGACGTACTCCATTGAGGCCAGATGTATGGTTAGTGGGCAAAGCACCAGTTCTTAAGTTTCACACGTGTATGCTTAGGCTTAGCTATATTTCTAGGTTTTGTAAGGCTTAGAATAACGGTGTCTTGTATCCATTATAACAGGAATTAGCTTGGTTGAAGGATTCGCTCGAGTGCGCGAGGTAAGTAGACACTTACACAATTTTTACGTAAAAAGTGGGATATGTCAGTTGATGGACCACGAGTATGATATGAGCATGTCTACTTTCTGTAATTACTCGGTAACTGCGTTATTAATTAACTGTTAAGATGCATCGTAAGACATGGTACGCCAGTACGTGTGGTATGAACGACCATGGGCTTACTATATAAACTGCATATTATGGTCAAATGTGTGTGTTATATGGGGGCTTTGGATCCATTGGTTTCCTGAGCACGGTGCAATCATTCCTAATGGTTCGATCACTATAGGACGGACGCCATTAGTTGGTGTGGGCCACTCAAGGTCGGACTCGATCGTGTCACTAATGTTATGTATGGTATGTTGTGCAATGGTTGGGGCACTGTCATTGTATTATAGGTCTCTCGGGACAGCATCAACCCTGCTGAGAATATATAGTATCTCGGGTAGACCATGTATGGGAGTTATGACTTATAATGCATTAGCCTTTTCTGCATTAAAACAATTAGGCAATGATCGCCAGTTTTACACCATAAGCTTTGAAAACCCTAAAACCTATCAAATGGTGTATTAACGGAAATAATGCCCTCTTTTTGGTTATTACTCAAATTGCACGTTTACTTCCATTAATTGGGCTCATGTCATACCTAAGTGTGTGGTTTACTTACTAAGTCGTTAGACTTACGAGGTTATTATTCTTTAGGTAACCTGGGTTACTGCTATGGAAGTAGCAAGAGATACTACTACTTGACTGGTTATGTTTTACTTATAATTACAGATTTGTCTTTACTATTTAATAGCTCCATGTTCTTACTTGATGAATTATAGTAATTCAGATTTATTCACCTTCCCTAGCATTTACTCTAACGTTTTTATAAGGGTGATTTCCAGTTGGGTCACAAGTTGGCTAGAACGGGTAAATTGCCAGTGACTACTGAATTAACTGAGGTTAATTTTGGGGGCGTTATAGTTGACCACTCCTTCCCCACTTGGGGTGGCTGGCCGCTACCCCTAGCCCATGGGGGTGGCTTGCCGGCCACCCCTTCAATTATATTTTTTTTTTAAAAAAAAATTAATTAATCTTTTATTTTATATGTAATATAATCTGGTTTAGTTGAGCTTGTTTTAAACTTAAGTTTGGTATATTTAACTTTGGTGTCACATTCTGAATGGTTGCACAAAACTCACATTTTGTGCAACTCCCTATATATGTTATTCTGTATTAGGTTTTTAACCATATAAAAATTGTTATATTTAAATCCTAAACATATTCTAGAAGATTCTATGATCTGAACGATCGATTCGAGAACTGAAGAATCAATTGGCAGTTACAAGGAATAAAAATAAAGATATTTTTACCCTTTTGCTCATGCATGAACGTGCATAAAACTACCAAGTTGTCCACAATTACATAGATGTTTATGCAGGTACCGTCGTACCAAGACAGAATTAGGACGACCATGATTCATATGCTAGCAACAATCTCGTATACGGTCACGATTATGTGGTCACATGTGGCGACGATCTAGTGAGCAGTTAGGACCAAGTTTTAAGGGTGTCAACTCGGTTCGATTTCTTGGTTTTTAGTTAAAAACGGGAACCGGAATCAAGGTACCCTGATTCTTGGTTTTGGGCAACAAGAACTGAGAACCGGGTCCCGGTTACCAGCTAGTTCCAGTTTGTACCCGGTCCAATAACCATTTTTAAGAAAATTATTTTTTTAAACCGGTTTAATATATATAATATTAAAATACATTATTATTATATATATATACAACCGGTTCGGTTTCCTGGTTATAACTTGGTGCTAAAAATCGGGACCGAAATCGAGGTCTCCGATTTTTGGTTATTTGCAACTGGAACCAGAACCGGAACCGGCTCTCTGGTTTCCCCTTTTTCCGGTTCCAATTTCCTGGTAATTTTTGACACCCCTACCAAGTTTTCCCATAATGTCGATCAGGTCCTTAATCATGAGAAAAATCACCCTATTTTCAATATTCCACCTCAAATTGGGTGTTGGAGTTCTACTCCAAGTTAAGTCATTATTATGTTCCTATTTAAAGCGTGATATTTTAATAAAAATTAATTATAAAATTAATTACAAACGATGTGTTTGAAAAAGGTTTTAGGTTTTCTCAAAATTGAAAAGATTTAAGTTCCCTAAGAATATAAGGTATAGGTTCCATCAGAAACTAAAATCTATCTTATTTACGTATTAATGTAATAGGTGAGAAGTAAGGTTGACAATTTTCGACATTACTCGCAAACTCAATACGAAATCTAACATGGAATTAATGAGTTAGGATTTGGAATAATCGGGTTAAGGTCAAATTAGGTCTTAAATTAACTAGTTTAATAAACAATTTAACCATCTTAACCCATGGGTGACCTGATTGCCCCTTCTAATTATAAAATTATTTTTTTTTCTTTTTAATAATAAAAATACCCTAACAGGTTGGTGGGTCAACACATGTTGTTCATTTATTTGAGTTAGTTTTCAAATACCATTCCAACACAATCTGTTTAATAAATGGATTACTATGGTCAAGTCAATTAACGCAACATGTATATCAAATGGGTTGTATCGTGTCACCCACTTATTTAAATGTGTTGTGTCACGGTTTAAAAGTCTAATATGTTTAACTAAATTGGTGGAGTCTAAGGGTGGAACCATAAATTTTGAGAGGGGATGAACCTAGTTCAAAATTAGAAGAAAAACAAATAGGGAAGAAAACAATAAAATAAAAACATAAATGTGTTTTCCAAACAAATTCATAGAGACTACCTTTTCATATGACTCCACTTGCAGCCAAGCACACATTTGATGAGAGGAACTTATTTCATACAGAGTAAGAGAGAGAAAAGATGCTTGATTCATACATACACTGTGACAAAAATAAGAAAACTCATAGTGGTTGATTGGCCGGTGTCTAAATGGGTTGACTAATTCTAGAAGTCCCTCTTGTGTCCCTCCAAAAATGAGGTGGCTTTTAAAATCACCATTTGATTAAAATTCAATAATGATCAATCACAAGCTCAATGGTGATTTTAAGAACCACATCATTCTTGAAGGGACATAAGAGAGATCTGTAACATTACTCAAATGAGTCAGCCATCAAAGACAAAAGATGTGTTAGAATGTGTGCTAGATTGTTTGACAGTTCAGGAGGCACACCGTCGTTCTCTCTCTCTCTGTTCATCTCCGTTGGTTTTGTGATTCTCTCTTGAGAACTTTTTTTTTCTTCTTTTTTTTACCATAAAACTTGTGCAGTGTTAAAGAGAATAAAAGTGTGAACGAAAAACCTTCCTTTGAGGGACGAAAAAGCCATTTGGGAGACGAAAAGTGAACTATGAGGAGGTAATAGTGGACTTAATAGTGTTTTTCTTTTTAAAAAAAAAATTAGAAATCTTTGGGGGCACACTCGTCTTATGCAAATCCCTGCATATTTAAATAATAATAATAATTTTTTAATTTGTTGTGCACGAGATTGTACAAATACTAATTAAAATTTGTTATTTTAGGAATTATATATTTAAAATGGCTAAAAACAATTTAATATTAAATTGTTATATTTAAATCCTAAAAATATTTTAGAAGATTCTATACGCCCGACCATCGATTTGAGAACCGAACAAGCGATTGGCAATTACGAGGGAAAAAAAAAAATTAAAGACCTTTTCGCTTGTGCATGAACGTCCATATAAAACTACCAATTCGTTCCACAATCACATAGATGTTTATGCTGGTGCTGAGACAAAGAATTAGGACGACAAGGGAGAGAAAGCTCAATGAGATAAGGAAAATGTTAAGACTTCAAACTATTTTCCAACCCTTGACATGTGTCAGTATGTGATTGAACAACATTTGTTTCATTCTTTGTGGGTGATGTATCTACAATAGCATGTTAACACTAACAAAAATTGTAAAAAAAAAGGTTATAAAATAGTTGTACCTGTGAGATAAACATCTCTAAAAAAGATAAAATAAAATAATTAAACAATCTTTAGACCTCAAGGGATTAGATGAACGCATGAAATTTTTACAAAAATTTCTTGCATGCTTCTGCACAGAAATTCCATTTCCTTCACATACTCTGTACATACACCCACTCTGAGTCAAGATGAAGTCAAAAAAACAAAAGGGTAGACTGACTGCAAGTTTTCACCAACATGAATGCCATGGAGTCTAAACTAGAATTAGAGAGCTACACAATTTTAACAATCAACCAGTATTAGATTACAACTGCAGCAGCTCATGTTGTGGATTCGCCTTCCTTCCTAAGCAACTCCTGCAGAAGATCAACTCAAATAAATATCCATTTGATACTCTTCAGACAGGCATATTCAGGTATTCCATATACATGTGCACTAATATAAAAGAAGGCAGCTTTATCATAAAGTAATAGTGTCCCATGACTGCTGTGGAAATAATACTATTTAGCTGAAGTGTTGAAACAAAAACCAATACAAAAACTTTCAATGCGAAGTAACAGACTAATAAATCTACTATATAGGAAGGTTTTTCCCAATCTTTGCGGTGAAAATTGCTAGTCAAGTTTCCCCAAATTTCAAATTTAATAAAGCAGTGTATAGGGGGGACTTCTATATTGTTAGTTTTTCCTCGAATTCGAAGCATATCACAATTTCTTGAAAATTCTGAATTCCCATAGACTAATAAATCCACAACACCTGTTTTAAACTTCACTCTCATATATGTATCCTGTCTTTTCTTCTTGGGAAGTAAAAATGTTATCACTTCTTATCTCTAGTTTACAATTCTATTAAACATGATCCCAAGTCGGATTTCAGAAAGAAAGAACTCAAGAAAAAGAAACACAATTTCCTAAGCAATGCACTGACTTTAATTTTGTGTCCCCTAGCTTTATTCACATTTCAAATGTAGCCTTACGGGGTAAAACAAGTTGAAGCGGCATCAAGAAGATTGCGATGGTGAGAGGCTGGGCAGGAATGGTGGAAGTTTTCTTAATGTCCAATGGGCTTCACCTCATTTTTCAGGGCTTAGAATCTTTATTTTTTTAGAAGCGTTTTCAGGTTAGCCCTTTTGGAGAATGGCTCTGGTTCATAATTAAATTAGGGTAGTTTCATTAAGTCATTGATGAAGACATTTATCAATGAGCTAGCTTTCTTTAACCGATTCCAAGCAGCAGCAATGCTGAAGTTGTGGTATGCTGCTGATGTAGTCTGCTTCCCTCGGCATATATCTTCTGGATAGAGCAGTGGATCCCCTTACTCTTCTTATTACTTTGTATTGCCCCAGAATGAATCCACGTGAGGAAGCTAAGAAAAATGGCTCTCTTATGTCTTCTATTGTATTCTAGCTTTCAATGGGATCTGTCCATTAGTTTGCAAGAGTAATTTTCTCAAAAGAGTATATCACATGATAACTATAAAAATGCTCTTAAAATAAAAAAAAAAAAAAGTAAATTCACAGTAAAAGCTATAAATGGCATTGTCCAATTCATGGGTAAAAAGAGATGCCTAAAATTACAAAATATCTTCTTCTTTTATAAGTGAAGTTCATAAAACATATAAGAGTGCAACCCAAGTACACATGAAGTATACAAGAGAAACAACTAACCAAAAAAAGATAAAAGATAAAGAAAGCCACAAAAACTAGGAATAAGGAAATAATCATAGGCAGCCATCCAATGGTAAAGGGTTTTTGAAGAAGAATGCCTTTAATTCCACCAACATCCTCTTACTATGTTTATAACTTCGATCATTTCTTTCTCTCCAAATACACAATATTAAGCGCACACAAAATCATCTTCCAAACTGCTTCACTTTGAAGCCAACCAAACTACCCACCCCAACAAGTGACAAGATCCACTACTCATTGAGGCATGGCCCATTCTAACCCAAAAACGCCGAAATAGATTTAGGCAAGGCACTAGCTATATCGCAATAGAGTAAAAGATGATTAGTGGTTTTCCACTTGTCTTGCACATGCAGCACCATTCTGCCACTATAAGATATCGCTTCCTTAAGTTATCTATAGTGAGGATATTCCCTAAAGCAGCCAACCAAGCAAAGAAAGTCACTATCATGGGAGCCTTCTTCCGCCAAATACTCCACCAAGGGAAAGTAGTACTATACGGGGAAGTAAGACCTTATTTAACGATCATCAAACAACTCTAGAAGGGGCCCAACAAAGCTTGTTTTCATCACCTCATCCCAGTCTGATAGAATACAACATATTGAATAATGAAAGTAAAGAAATCCACCTTCCAATGAGCGTAACTTCATAACCACTTCCCCAAAAGAGCTCAATTGAACAGAAGTAAATTTCGAACCTCCAAACTCTCCTCAGAAATCAGAGAATAAACATTAGACCAACTTACCGAGTGAAAATAGAACTCTTCACCAATACCACCCCACAAGAAATCCCACTATAACTTCTCTATGCAATTGGCAACACCAATAGGAAGGGGGAAAAGAGACATGAATTATGTAGCAAATTAGACAAGGTGCTCTTCATCAAAGTAATCCTACCACCCTTAGAAGACAAGTACAACTACTTCAAACAAGTCAAACGATGCTCTATCTTCTTAATAGTGCAATCCTAAATAGATTTGGCCTTAAAAGAAGCTGCCAACAAAAGACCTAGATATTTCAAAGGCAAAGAAGAAACCCTAAATCCAAGAATACGAGCCAGACCTTCATATCAACATTGCCAATAGGGACTAATTTGATTTAGCCAAATTAATCTTCCACCCTGAGGCAGCTTTGAAACATAAGGGGTGGAGGCAGCTTTGAAACATAAGAATAAGCAGCGCAAATACCAAAAGTGATCTTATTTTGCCCCACAGAATATCAAAGTGTCACTCGCAAACAGAAGATGAGAGATGTTTAAGCCCACCAACACTCCTAGGCCCGCCAAAAAAGACTAATAAAAAAACCCTCATACATTGTAGCAGAGATCATATTACTTAAAGCCTATATAACAATGACAAATGGGAAAAGAGACAAAGGGTCCCCCTGTCTTAGGTCATAAGGATATTGAAAAATGACATGGATATCATTCATCAATATAGAAAAATGCACCGAAGAAATACAATGAGCTATCCAATTATATCACTCCTCCCCAAAACCACATCACAGCATATACAACAAAAAACCTCTTTTTTTTTTTTAATCGGTAATCAAAATATCATTAAAAGCATGAGGCGCTTCTAGGTGCACAAGAAGTATACAAGAGAACCACCCTAGATAAAAGCAAAAAGAACAAGAAAATCATAACTAATCACCAAAGGAGAAACAAAAACAGCTGTCCCTTAGGCTCCATTTGTTTCAGCATAAAATATTTTCCGAATTTTCTAGTGTTTAGTGCGACCAAAAATATTTTCATGACCAAAAAAGCTTCTTCAATTTCAGAAAATGGTTTTCGTTTTTAAATTATGTAATTCATTTTCCAAGTTTGAGTTTCTCCTTCTCAAACCACTAGATTTCTAAAAAACCACCGCCAGACCATAATTGGACCACTGCCAGAACTCAAAATTTTAGGTTTATTGTTTTAATTATTTTATATTAATATTTTTATGTTGTAAATACAAATTGATTTTTATAGGTTATAATTGAATGAAAATATAAATAATAGGGGAAACTTCCCCTCACGAACTTACGCACTTTTCGCAAACAACCCTTCCATTGTTCAAAATCTCTCACTTTCGTATATAGAACTTTGATTTCCTTCCGCATTCCCCCTTTCGTTACGACTTTTTGTTAATTCTTAACGGAAATGTGTGAAATTACTAAATACCCTTGGTCATTTTTTTTCATTTTTCTGTTTAATTTAACTGCAATATTTTACGGTGTAGGTATTTGAAATGAAACGAAAATTCGATACACCAAAGTGAGAGATTTTGTACAATGGGGAGGTGTCTGCGAAAAGTGCGTAAGCTCGTGGGGGGTAAGTAAAGTTTTCCCTAAATAATATTTGTGACTTTCGGTAGATGCCAAAAAATGTTTCCAGCAGAAAACATTTTCTTAAAAAATGATTTCTCCAAAAACATTTTTCGACAAAAAAACATTTTATATTGAAACAAACATTTTGATACGACCAAAAGCCCCTTCAATTGCCACCTCCATAATCCACGACAGCCAAAAATCGTCCATATTTATTCGAACAATGTTGGACAATGAAGGCTTTAAAACCCACCCTGGATGATTTCACAACTTCCTTCAAGCCTTTTGCTTGAAGCAGAGCCTCCATGGTAGCCAACAACCAAATCACACTAACTTCATGGAGACTAAAAGCACAAAACCTCTGCTTCTTTCATATACCGATAAAACTGAAACCTCCTCAAACCCAAACTCGAAGAACTTCGTTTCGACGAGGAACCCTCTTGAAATGACCAATCAACAAGGAACCATCTCGACCTCCAAATTGCGTTGCTAGAAAAGGAATGAGAGATCGACGATACAATGTATTTTTGTTCCTTTGTTTGTGTGGTTGCTGATTACAAAATATCTTATAATCCAAAAGAGAAGATGACAAACAATTAAAGGTCCTCATCCCCTCAAAAAGCAATCTCAAAAACAGAAATTTCAACAGAGCCTCCATGGTAGCCAACAACCAAATCACACTAACTTCATGGAGACTAAAAGCACAAAACCTCTGCTTCTTTCATATGCCGATAAAACTGAAACCTCCTCAAACGCAAACTCGAAGAACTTTGTTTCAACGAGGACCCTCTTGAAATGACCAATCAACAAGGAACCATCTCGACCTCCAAATTGCGTTGCTAGAAAAGGAATGAGAGATCAACGGTACAATGTGTTTTTGTTCCTTCGTTTGTGTGGTTGCTGATTACAAAATATCTTATAATCCAAAAGAGAAGATGATAAACAATTAAAGGTCCTCATCCACTCAAAAAGCAATCTCAAAAACAGAAATTTCAACAGGTTAGTGTCATCTCGATGCTATCAAAAGTTCTAGAATCTCTCCACGAATACCACAAGAGACATAAGGGCACCACATGAGACAGCTACCTTTAGATGCTTTATTTAACCTCAGTAAAAATAAAAAATAAAATAAAATAATCCTACTAGTCACAATAACCATTTTGTTTGTGAATTTTATAACCAACCTAAAAATTTTAAGCGTGTTAAGAGTTCTTAGGCATCATCTTAGTGAGTGCATGTGCTAACAGATTCACCAAATACAATTTGTAATTAAGAATGCAATCATATATAAATTACCGATTTGGTAGTAGCAATTGACAAGCGTTGCCTCTCTTTCTTTTCACGAAAGCATTCCCCACACCAGCTAGCGAAATCTTTTTGATACTTCTTCATCTCTCTAAAGACCGAACTGCATAGAGAGATGCAATTTGAGCAAATAGATGCAATTATTCCTCAATCACAATCTCAAGACAAATCATATTTGAAGAAGGAAGAAGAAAATTAGAAGGAATAAGATCTGGAAAGTATCTAATATTTCTACTCCATAACAGTACAAGTAAAGATTTACTAAAGAAACCTGCATACAAATAGGTGCAAAACCAAAATTTAGGCCCAAGTATAACTTTCAAGAGAAAGGGCATAAAGTAGGCCACATTAAATGTCTTCTAATTTGCAGTCATTTAGGAAGCAACAAAGTCACAATATATGCGACAAAAATGCAAAGGTCTTAAATGGGCCATTGTCGGTGTAATGGTAAAAAGCTATAGTGCTATCAATAATAAGTATGTGGTGGTGGTGAACAAATGTTGGTTATGTGAACCGGAGGGGGAGTCGGTTGATCATCTTCTTCTTCATTGTAGGGCTGCGAGGGCTTTGTGGAATGCTTTCTTCACCAGGTTTGGTCTTTGCTTGGTTATGCCTAGCACTGTCAAAGAGTTATACGCCAGCTGGTGGACGGGCAGCCGTTCGAGGAGTGCGGTTGTTTGGAAAATAGTTCCTCTTTACATTATGTGGTGCATTTGGAGAGAGCATAATGATAGGTGCTTTGAGGACACGTCGAGGGCTCCTGAGGAACTACTCCATTTGTTCTTTTTTACTCTTTTCACTTGGATTGCGGGGTGGCTGGCCCCGCAGGTTATTAGTTTTTCAGATTTTCTTCCTTTCTTCTCCCCTCCCCCCTAGTCCCCTTTGTATACTCCCAGCGTACCAAGAGTTGTGCCCCTCTGCGCTTTTGATATATTCTATTGACTTTTTAAAAAAAAAAAAATATGTGTTGAATCTTGAGAGTGCTCACTTTGCGCACAAATGCTAAGGTCCTATTTGGTTTGCGAAATAGACCCTTGGAATGGAATGACTATGTTTGGTAGGGGATTATTCCCGTGGGAATGACTAATCCCGCACACAAAGGAATGGAATACATTTTCCAAAAATACCCATATTTTTATTATTTTATTTTAAAGTTAAAAAATAAAATAAAATAAAATAAAAAAAAAACCATAAATAAAGTGGGTGGCCAACCACCCCCACAGAAGATGCCAGGGATGGCCGCACCACCCCCGTTTCATTTTGGGGTGGTCGTAAGGGCGTTGGGGGTGGTCATGGCCACCCCCATGGGTCCTTTGGGGTGGACACGGCCACCCCCGTTGCTTATCAGGGGTGGCCTGGCCACCCCAAATTTGCCTCCAAAGGTGGCTGCGGCCACCCCCCTACCGTTTCTATGGATGGGAGGCCGCCCACTTTATTTTCTTTTTTCTTTTGTTCTTTCTTTTTTAATATGAGTTGAAAAAAAATATATAGTATGGGGTTTTTAGTAATTTTGATTAAATTACAATTAAGACATATGCGTTGTTACCAAACTAAGGAATATGAATAGTTATTCCATTCCATTTTCTTTTATTCCTGGTAATAATTATTCTCTTTCATAATGGAATACGCATTCCACGAGCCAAACGAATCCTGAAGGGTAAGACAGTATTGAAGCCACCCCTCCCATGTGATGTAGGATGTCAAGTGGAGATTCTAGGATTTAGGAAATTAGGATAAATTTTTGTAAAAGATACAAGGAACTGGTGAAATAGTTTGGGAATAAAAGGCTCCAATATTTAGTTATACTTGTGGGAAATCAGTAAAAGTATAATGAAAAGCATAAAATAACTAGTAGCATGATACCAGTAGGCTAATACTTCCAAACATGTGCCTTTTAAGAGTTTCCCAAATAAAATTCATTAATTTAAAAAATAAAAAATAAAAAATAAATTGAGCATGGTAAAAACTATATCTTAATCAAATATATGGCTAGGGGCCTTTTTGACATATCCCTGGTCTAAAAGTAGGAATCACAAATGAAGAAAAAATTTAGAGAATACGAAATGGTCATGTCACAAATTAAATCTTGTAAAATTTATCATAAACATTGTGATCTAGTACTAGAATATATAAATTAAAATCGATTGATCACACTACATAGATTGAAATTGACTGGAACTTTATCAAAGAACATAACCAGTTATAAAAGTAAAATGACTAGAAGGCACCTTCTGCACCACAGAAGTAGGTTGATCCGATGACCAGAGGTTGTGGCTCGTGCACCATGGCGGTGACGACCACGATGAAGCACAGCTCGCCCCGGGACATGGGAATAATCAAAGATCTCCTGCTTTTGAATATCATAATCCATCAAAATACTTTAAAAGTAGTACATAAAACATTTTTTTTATAGTTCAGCAAAGAAATTTTATAAAAAGAGAAAGCGCCCCTAAGCATACAGAAAGTATAAAAAGAGATAAAAACGTATTTATCTCATGATGATGTCTACACAAATGAAATTCACTAGAGACAGCATGAATTACAAAATTACAACACCTCAATTTTTTTTTTTTAATTTACTACAAGCTGCCACGATACTTGACACAAAAGGTACAATACAATAATACACTCTGATACAAACAAATAGTAATATTTACTAGAAGACAAATTCCCCGTCTGCTACATTGAAGTTGCTTGTTTACCAAAAACTATTCCTAGGAAACCACTGTTGCTACTATACGTTCCATTGACATGCAAACTAGGTTTCCAAAGGTGTCTGCACCAGGAGACCTCATGGTATAGCAAACATGGCAACTTTCAAATGCCAAAAGTACAAAGATGATATCATCCCTTTTAATTACCAGAAGTACAATGCCTCATGAGAACTTTCCAACATCTTTCTTTAATCCCCTTATTCCTTGATTGGAATATTTTGTAAGCAACATTATGTAATTTTCAAATAATGACTAGTAATTAGTTTGACAGCGATTATCTATAGTCAAACCACATAGAATTTCTTTTATAATTTACATCTGTACACATAACGCTTATCATGTATTATCAAAAGATTGTTTTAAAGAATGACAATAAAGAGAGGCCCAGAGTGAACAAAAAATAAAGGAGAAACAAATCCAACTGGAACAAGAACAAACCATTTGAACATCGCCAACTACATGTTGATTATATATTCTACGAGTACACCCAAACCTGCTTTTGAGAACAAAGTTCAGCATTCAAGTTGTAGTTCCTGAATTTCATATCTCATAAAGAAGCTTAAGCTTCGAAAAACTCTTAAAATCATGAAACTTTAAATGTCAAACACCCTAGACTAATTTTATTCAGATATACATGGAAATGCAAATTAGTTCAGATATTTTTTAAAAATGAATATTGTTCCAATTTCTTGAAGTGATCCCTCCAAACGAAATGCTTTTTCTTAACATTTCTCTACCAACTATTAAAATGACCAAATGCCCTAACTTTTCACAAACAGCTTTTGCTCTAACCAAGATAATCTAATGTTTGGAGAGAAAATAATGCTTGAAACTTCAAAGCTTGTGAGAGGACGACGACAAAACTAAAAGCCATTATGCTCAAATCTCTTTATGTTTGGATGGGTGCCTACAACTGCTCTCGTTTCTCTAATTTCTTAGAATTTCTTTAAATGTGTTCTCCTTTTCCTTAATTTGGTATTTCTCTTGTATACTTCCCATGTACATGGGTTGCACCACTCTGCGCTTCATGAAATTGGATTACTTATCAAAAAAAATTTAATAAAAATCGAAAGACTAGATCAATAAGAATTTTTGTGTTAGAATTCAAAGAGAAAAACATAACAAAGGTCTTGCATAAATCAAGAAGGTAAGTGCATAACCAAATCATGAAGATGGAATTAGAAAACAGAAGGTGGGCTTAATTGGACAAATCAACAACTTTTTTTTGATAAGTCAAAATATATATAAAAGGCGCAGAGGGGCGCAACCCAAAGTATACAGAAAGTATACAAGGGGAAGACTAGGAGGGAGAGGAGAAGCGAGAAAGAAAATCTGAGAAACTAATTACAATCGGGGCAAGCCAACCGGCTGTCCAAGTGTAAAGAGTAAAAAGAAAATAGTGAAGAACTTCCTCAAAAGACCTCAACGAATCTTCAAAGCATCTAGCATTACGTTCCCTCCAAATACACCACATAAGACACAGAGGAATCATCTTCCAAACCACCATACTCCTTGAGCGGCCACCCGACCACCAGCTAGCGAATAACTCCCTAACCGAGCCAGGCATAACCCAGCATAATCCAAACCGGCTAAAGATAATGTTCCACAAGGCATTCGCCACTTCGCAATGAAGAAGAAGATGATCCACAAACTCCCCATCCGACTCGCATAACCAACATCTATTAACCACGATCATGCCTCTTCGGCGGAGATTGTCAATGGTGGGAATCTTGCTTCTAACAGCCGTCCAAGCAAAAAACGCTACTCTAGGCAGAGCCTTAGTCCTCCAAATGTCTTTCCAAGGAAAGGGGGGGGACCCATGGGAGGAGAGAACCCGATAAAACGAGCTCACCTCGAAGACACCTTTGCTCGAAGGGATCCACCACAACTTATCCTCCCCAAACCCTCTAAGCTTATACACATACAAACAACTATAAAACGAGGCCAGAATCTCCACCTCCCAGTCATGAACCAAACGAGTAAACACAATGTTCCACTGGACGACACCATTGGAACGCTCCACATTATCTGCAATGGACGCCTCCCTAAAACTAGCAATGCTAAACAAACCAGGAAACATGTCTTTGAGAGAACTCTCCCCACAACAAACATCCTCCCAAAAACTGATCTTGGATCCAATCTCTGGGTCAAATCAAAAGTGCCTCTTAAAATTTCGCCACCCTATACAACTAAACTTCCAAAGCCCCACCCCATGAGACTCAGTAATTTCACAAGAGCGCCAACCACCCCGAGAAGACCCATACTTCGCCACCAAAACCGATCTCCACTAAGCGCCCCCCTCATGAGCATATCGCCATAACCATTTTCCCAATAGAGCTTGGTTGAACTTCCTCACCTTCCGGATTCCTAATCCTTCATAAATGGGAGAACAAACCGTGTCCCAATCTACCAAATGAAGCTTGGCCTCATCATTCAAACCCCCCCAAAGGAAATCACATTGAGTCTTCTTAATACGCTTGGCCACATCAGCAGGAATAGGAAAGAAGGATAACAAATAAGTAGGCAAATTGGAAAGAATGCTTTTAATCAACGCAACCCTTCCCCCCTTAGAAAGGTACAAGCGCTTACAAGGGGCCAACCGCCGAGCAATCAAGTCCTCCAAATCCCTCCACATAGCCTTGAGCTTAAACGAAGCCCCTAATGGTAAACCCAAGTACTTCAAAGGTAGGTCAGCAATGCCGCAACCCAAACTACTAGCCAACCGATCCACATCATCCAAGGAACCAACCGGAATCAACGCTGACTTAGTCAAGTTCACCTTGAGCCCAAAGACCACTTCAAAGCAAACAAGAAGAGCACCCATGTAACTAATTTGGCTAGCATCAGCCCCACAAAATACCAAGGTATCATCCGCAAAAAGAAGATGGGAGACTTCCACACGATTATGCCCCCTAGAGCCTACGGAGAAGCCCAAAATCAGCCCCCTAGAGTAGATAACACTAATCATCCTACTAAAAGCCTCCATGACCAAAACAAATAAGAAAGGGGAAAGCGGATCACCTTACCTCACCCCTCGCGAACTTCCAAAGAAACCGGACGGGGAACCATTAATCAACATGGAAAACCGAACGGACGAAATACAATGTTTAATCCAAGAGCACCATCTCTCCCCAAAGCCGCATCTCTTCAAAAGATAGAGAAGAAAATTCCAATCCACATGGTCATAAGCCTTTTCCATATCCAGCTTGCACAACACCCCGGGCTCCCCACACTTAATCCGACTATCCAAGCATTCATTTGCTATGAGAACCGAATCCAAAATTTGTCTACCCTTAACAAAAGCATTTTGAGGCTTGGAAATGACCCTATCCATGACTCTCCTCATTCTATTAGCCAAAACCTTAGCAATAATCTTATAAATTCCACCCACGAGACTAATAGGACGGAAGTCCTTGATCTCCCTAGCACCATGAACCTTCGGAATAAGAGCAATGAAGGTAGAATTAATACTTTTAACAAATTCACCTCGATCATGAAATTTGGAGAATACCGCCACAAAATCCCCCTTGATCACATCCCATCACTCCTGAAAGAAAGCCATAGTGAACCCATCCGGACCGGGGGCCTTGTCTCTATCCATACCTTTGATCACCTCCCACACCTCCCTTTCTTCAAAAGGGTCTTCCAAACTCGAGGCCTCCGTAGCAGAAATCATATCGAACTCAAGGTTATCCAAATGCGGTCTCCAACTGAGGGGCTCTGTGAACAAGGAATCGTAGAAGTTAACAATATGGTTGCTGATAATTGTCGGGTCAAATGTAGGCAAGCCATTTACAATCAGGGACCCGATAGAATTATTTCTACGATTAGCATTAGCCACCTGGTGAAAAAACTTAGTGCATTTGTCCCCTTCCTTTAACCACCTAATCCTCGACTTTTGTCTCCAGCTAATCTCCTCTTGGAGAAGAGTGGCTTCCAACTCTCTAGTAATCCAAGTGGTGAAGGCCTTGGTCTTGAGGGTTTGCTCCCTTCAAGGTCCAAGGTTCAACACCTCATGGGTGCAAACAATCCCTTGGGGCCACACCCCCTGGTAAAAAGCTAGCGACTTAACCAATTCCGTGTAGGGAAACTTCCGAGGGTGCGGTGCACGGGACCAGGGTTTACTCTGTAGGGGTGGGTCCGAAAGGCCCTGCCTTGGAGAGGTTCCCCGACATCAAAAAAAAAAAAAAAAACTCTCTAGTAATCTGTCTCCTTCTCGCCTTCTCCTCATCAGTTAACTGTCTTCCTTCCTCAATTCTGTCCAGAGATTTCAACTCCTCACAACTGGCTTTATTCCTCTCTCTCACATCGCCAAACTCCTCCAAATTCCATCTCTTGATCTCCCATTTGAGAGCTCTAATTTTCTTAGCTAACACAAAGCTAGGAGACCCAAAGAACTGAAACGAGGCCCACCAATTCCTGACTTTCTCCCCAAAACCCTCCTCTTTGAGCTACATGTTTTCAAATTTAAAAGCTCTCTTACCAGACTGCGGACAGCCACTAGCAAGAAGAATGGGCGCATGATCCGAGTGCACCCGGAGTAGTTTCTTTTGCATAAGACCCAGGTAACTGAATTCCCACTCCGGGGACACCAAAAACCGATCCAATCTTGACCACGACGAGTTGTTGGACCAAGTAAATCAACAACTCATGGCTGGCAGATGGTACAAAAGCACATCAATGCATACAACAAGGATTTCAGTAAATGAAGTATTGCAGAAAACATTTGACAAAGAAACTAGAGCTTAAAAAAATACCCTTCAAACATTTTATTTGAAAAGGATATTGATTTAATTTGACTATTGACACATTGTCTCTATGACCCAAATTCAATATGTATTTTAAGAATGTCCATGGAACTATAGTCAGAACGTCTAGCTGTAAGGACAAAAAAGAGAACCTTTTGCCCTAAAATTGAAAAATTAAAAAAACTAGAGTGTTATCTCTGCCTTACAACAAACTTATTGATACTATTCCATTATAAAAGGCTAACATACCTCTGACTGACTTCCTGTATTTACATGTTTATCACATCGCGTGCCACGAAAAAACAATTCTCCTCCAGCAAATTGCTTACCCAAGCACACATTCAAAGTTACCTCTGAGTCATCCACATGAAAACCTACAAAGATAAAATTATTTAAAATTAGATTACATTAGTTTCGACAGAAAATGAAATCAATGAAAAAAATGTGTCAATCCTGTCTGATGTACTATTATGGTACTGTTGAATTACTATTTCTGAAGCACACTGATAATTTAGTCAAGGACGATTCATGTACAACCAACATCAGTACAGAGTTTGAAACCTCAGTAGAAACATTAGAGAACTGTAGGAATTATCATCAACTAGATATCTCAGTCTTCTACAAATTTCCATTTTTTATCGTTGGAAAATCAATCTTGCATTAAACACAATATGTTACTGGAGCATTTCTATATCAATTTCTTGGATCTACATTCCAAAGCTTGGAGCTTAATGTTATCATAAGTCTTTGCTTTTATCAACAGACTCAAAATAATTTTGTAAATATACTGAAATTCTACACCAAGTCCCAAAGTCCTCAAAAACAAAGCTTTCCAACAAGAAAAGTATAGGCAATTCTCCATATATCTCCTTTGGTACTCAAGGGGCAAGGTAATAAATTACTCGACTTCCAAAAAAATCAACATCGGAGCCTGAGATTTTAGTGGCAATCCACTACAAACTCCATGGGCTTAAAAAAGCCTTGTTAAGCCAATTACTGAGCCCAAACCAAAAGATCTTCTAGTCATATCCATGTTAACCTATTTTGGTACAAATGATAAGCTTTGTAATTTCTCAAGTAACACATTATTTTGATCATTTGAAATTTTCAGCCAAGAAAGTTGTCAATTCAACCATTTTGGTGAAGAGAGGCGCAAAGAAAAGATCAAACTGTTATTGAATTTTCTGCAACGACTACATAGCAACACACATCATTAAAATTGAAGTTCATCCAAAACTGTTTGTTCTATCATCAAAATAGAAAGGAAAAACAAAAAGCATAATGTAATATCCAATGGAAAAAAAAGAAAGAAAAAAGAAAGACACATCTATCAACATCCTAAAGAAGTCATCTACAAATGAAGGGTACCATAGTTACTCAAGAAATAAGAATGCATCCACATGCCAGCATTAAACTAGACCAGTTGTTAAAGATATGGTTAAGAGTCCAGTAATACAACCATGTAAGCTATTGCACAAACTACTTGAGGCAATAAAAACTGGTGACAACATGCATCTGCAGAAGTGTTAATGTCAAGAGGAATGCATCATTGAAGCACCTACCCAAGTCAACATCCCTATCTCTGCCATATTCAACAACAAATCCATGATGAGAATCCAGAGTTGATCCACCAACTTCAGGAAAGAACACTGCATTGATTAAGTTTAAGAAAGAGTTAGCCACATTTCACTGTTGCTATCTTCTAGTGAATTAATGAAATAGGCATCTTCACTATGAGCAAAAATGTATCACCCTTAGATATAGGACGAATAAAACCCTCCATAAGCTTGTCAAGCATGGTTTCAAGACCAAAATCATCTAGAACAGCACCGTACTTATTCATCGTATTTGGTCGCATGATTCGAAACTTTGCTTCATTAACCCACTTTTCGAAGTTCTCCACCTAGATAGTCAAAATACGACATAAAAGAGTATGAAAACAATAGAACGAGGAGAAGGTTAAATATACCATAGCAAATGACCAAGAAAAGCGATAGACAATACCTCAGCTAACAATAATTCACAGAAGTGTGGCTGAAGCATTTCAAATGTAAAAACACCAGGTGAGGGTTCAGACATGATACTTCTAAAGCTTTCCTCCGAATTATCACTGATTACTTTTAGAAATGACGGAACAAAGAACGTTGTCGGGTGCATTGTGTATAACTCTCTATGTAAAGGCTGCACAGGTAGGTACAGCAACAGTAAGTGTTGATTCCATCAAACAGACAACAAAAGGAGTGCAAGGGAAACTTTGCACCAAGTTATCATTTTATCACAGCATATTCTAAACACGAACACTTCCAGCTTCACTCTTTTGAAAGCCATATACACCCAGGAGAATACTATGCCAAGAAGTAAATATCCCAGAGAAGATACTTTACGGCAACTCTTACATACAAGAGACAATTTATCTGGAAAGTATAACAAGTGATCATTGTTAATCACTCACAGATCTATTCTGTAGCAGAAAACTTCAAATTGAAAAAGAATCGCAAATCTTTCACTCCCAATAGTTCTTAAGATTGGACAAATCAATTGAGACTTACCATTAACTCACAAAATAAATAAAATAAATGAATAAGTACAAGAGAGTTGTGCTTGATACCTGATAATTTGATTTTTTTTTTTTTTTTTATACCTGATAATTTGATATTATCTTCTGCCTGTATTCCCTATGTTTCTGAACCTGATACATAACACGACAAAAAAAGAAAAAAGAAAATAAACATCATATGGCTTTTGCTGAGGGATGAGATAATCTAAAGTCAGGCAGAGAATTTTTTTTTTTTTGGTCAAGTCTCATCAAACAGTTACTTAATCTTTCCCAGCAAAAGAAAATAAACGCACAAATAACATGACTGCAGCAGCTTTCAATGTCTGGTAAACAAGGTCAAAGTTGCATTAAAACAATTTACCCTTCATCCAAGAGAAAATTTAGAAAACCTGAATGCAATGAACAAACTCACTTTCCCAGGGAACAATAGGTGGGAATGATTTTATTGATGTTTGCAAATATTTAAAACTCATTTATGGCACACGACTTCATTCGTATAAATAAAAAGTAGCATTGATTCAATGACACATATTAGCATGTCTACCAATGCACACAGATTTAGTAACAACCAGAACTCAAAATTAAGCAAGTTTCTCTCAACCTTTACACATGGAAATCCGAACTCCATAAGCACAAAGGTGACAATTAACAAAGTCCAAAACCAAAGCAAATGAGTATTCTAAAATCCCAGTAGTGACTGACAAGGTACTGTATGTAGCCAAAGAGACAGCAAAACCATGAGACAGGTATAATAGTTCAATTCAAACTCCCCAGACCTTTTTTTTTTTTTTTTTTTTTTTTTTTGACTTCAACTCTCCAGACCAAATTACAAAATTAAGTGGTGCACCAATCATTATTTTATATTTTTATTTAGGTTGCAATTCGAACCTTTATAATTTAAAAGTTACAACTGGTTTCCATTTTATTTGAATAATTTTATCAAAAATTACGGAACAAAATAAGCAAAAATATCCACAGCTCACAGGCTTGTAGCACCCTCTGAATCATCCTCCGAAGTGCCCGAGGGAATTTTCGTCATTTCAGATGTCAATCACTCGGCCGTTGGACCCTAGATTTTGCTAAAATGCATTACGCCCTTCAATTACAAACCCCATTTGGCTTCCGAAAAATCCTCAAGAGAAGCACAACTGAAAAGAAAATTACCACTTTCCGTTGCTTTCCCCCACAAGTTCTCAGAAACCAAATAGACCACCAAAATTGAAAAAAACAAAAACAAAACAAAACAAAAAAAACGAAACAAAAGCAAAAAAGAGTGTAAACAAGAAAGGAAATTGCTCTCAGAAACATACTCTGTTGCGCTCTCCGATGGGCAAATACTTGTGCAGAATCTCCCTCATGAACTTGACCTTGTCGTCTCGGGGCACGCCGAGCATGATTGGGGGCAAGTACGGCTCCAAGGAACTGAAAATCGAGGGGCTGAAGTCCAATTGCAGGTCCTCATAGCTCTCGGGTTTGTGGTCCTTGTTCGGGTTCAACCTCAGCCTCTGACTCGCCGCCACCACCTGAGCCACCGTCGCCTGCCGGCCCACATCACCCGTCGCGACGTCGTTTCCTCCCCCTGGCACTGGCGATGGCCCTTCCCGGCGGTCAGCGGAGAGCGACATGATCCAAGATTAAAACGGAAAATTCAAGCACTAATGGTGATCTTTTTTGCGGAGCATTTGAGAGATTTAAAGGGAATAAGGGTTTTTGTTTTGGTGCGTTTCAGGGTGTTTCTGTTGCTAACTTGCTGAGGACGTGAATGATGGGGTTCATTCTGTTGCCGTTAGGGTTTGTCATGGTTTGAAGTTCCTGCAGTTGTTTATTGTCATTTTAGAGCTGTTAATTTTTAGGGCAGACTCGGCTAACGGGAAAAAAAATATATATACATATATATATTTATTTATTTATTTTCAATCAATTATATTAAATTTTAAATTATGAAAATGTCTTGAGTGGTTCTAGTGGTGACCTAGCCAAGTCCCACGAGTCACGACTAGGTCTGAGCAAAGTCTCAACCGTGTCTTGGCAATGTCCTTATCGGGTCTTGGTTGAGTCCCTGGGAGGTCCCGACCGAGCTCTAGTGGTGTTTCGGTTGGGTTCTGACGAGTTCCGACGAGTCCTGATTAAGTCCCATTAAGGTGCCAATTGGGTCCCAACAAGGTCCCAATCAAGTCTTACCTAGGTCTCGATCAAGTCTCGGTTGAGTTCCGATTGAATCCTAGCTAGTTCCGATTTGACAATGAGATGCTCAAACTCTAGTGGACCCAGGCAATCTTTGTCTGTGTTTGCATGCGTGCGGGTAATAATAGTCCTCTTTTTCCTTTTTTGCTCTCACATATGTAAAGCCTTGCTTGAACTTTGTCTTTTTCTCCATTATTTCTCCTTGAGTTAAAAATCCCTTGAATCTTTGTCCCTTTCCATTTACTCATCCATGAGTAACATCCCACCCAAATCATTGTCTCTTCCTATTAATTCACCAACTACCTCCAAACTCATCACGGAAAACCCACCAAAAGACCTAGAGCAACTAATTTCAAAAACTGAAGCTCTGAACTGGCTCGACAACCCTCCTCCCCTGCTAAAAAACACCAATGTCACAAGTGAAGAATCCCCCTGCATTCTGGCTAGCCGTGTCATCTCCACTCAAAATGTTCCAAAAATCGTTGTTAAGTCCAACCTTCATAATGCATGGAGCTTCATACCCTCCTTCGTCATGGAAGATATAGAGGCAAATACTTTCCTTTTCACCATCCAATGCCCGTCAGAATCAAAAAGAGTTCTGGAGCTCTCACCTTGGAACATTAAGGGGAATCCTCTCATCCTCAAGGAATGGGAACCAGGAACAACTCTTGCAGAAGTTGATTTCACTAGAAGAGCCTTTTGGATCCAGGTCCATGGCTTACCACTGGATCTCCTGTCCTCCCAAAATGCCTCCTTATATAGGCAATTGGCTTGGTCATCTACTGAAGGTCGATAACATTTCCCAACGCAGAAGGTTCATGAGGATAAAAGTCTTGATTCTTCTTTTCCACCCTCTAGTCCAAGGTTACTATCAACCCCGTTCTGGAAAATTGCCTACTTGGGTTCAACTGAAATATGAAAGGTTCTCGGATTACTGTTTTTCTTGCGGAAGATTAGGGCACACCCAGCTCTACTACCCTGTTGACCTACTTCCTTCTCCTACCCAATACTTTGGCCCCCATCTCTGTGCAAATCCCCCTCTATCTAACCAGGTAGAGACTGTTGTTAACAAAAACATTCGTAGCATCCCTCCCCTCCATCAGCCACCTAAATCTCCTCTCACTACTACCATCCGGCCATCCATCCAAATCCAACCGCCCAGCTACAACTCCTTACCCATAGCTATGGGTACCAATGAGCCCACCCGCTCAACTCACCCAACTCGCCCCTCAACTCAGACCCAAAACTCACCTACCACACTTACTCTCGATCCTAGTCAGTCTCATCAAACTTTGCCGGCCCCCATCTCTCAAGCCTCGAGCCCATCACCCTCCCTTGCCCGTCCCCTCTCCATAAATGAAATGCCCCTCTCCCAAGACGAAACTTCTCACCAAATCTCCCTCCACTTTTTAGGCCCAGCTATCCTTTTAAATCAAAATACCACACATGACCTTTCTGTTCCTCCCCCGGCTCCTAATCTCTCATTAGCCACATGCACAAGCCCTCTTTCACTTACAAACTCCCCTACCAAAAAAGCCCCAAAATTTTCAAACTTTGTTCCCATCCATACCCCTTCATTACAAAAATCCCAGATAATAGTCATTGAAGAAATTATCGAGTCCCCTTCAAATAGTCTTACTCTTAGCTCCATTCAACTCAATGATACGACCCACCATCCTCCCCTCCCTCCCTTGGTTGTCTCCCCATCAGTCCTCCTCTCTACCCCAAGAAAACAAAATCATCCCTAAAACGCTATCACCCTTACTCTTCCTCTCTAACAACCCAAAAATTTCAACTAAAAAAGTCTCGTTTCTCCTTCTCTGATCATGCTGAAGACCACTCCCAAGCTTCCACAGCCAACCTAGCCATCACCTATTCCAATTCTCCTTCACCTAGCACTTCTTCGGTCGAGAAAGCAGACCCGACCATGCCTCCCCCAACCCCATGAAGCTTCTTTCATGGAATTGCTGCGGGTTTGTCCGTCTCAAGGCAATCCTAACTCTAGGGCTCTCTGTAAGCTCCACAAGCCTGATGTTTTGTTCCTTTGTAAAACTGAAGTCAAGTTTTTTGAAACTCTCAACTCCCTCACTAGAATTGGATTCTCCTCTTTTCTCCAAGTGCTTGTTGTGGGCGCAAAGTAGGGGTCTAGTTCTCGCTTGGAAGTCTGGTTTCGATTTAGAACCCATTGCTCTAGCAAACTATCACATCTCTTGTTTATTTTACTCTGATCCTCCCTTAAATCCCTAGCTCCTTTCCTACCTTCATGCCCCTTCCACCAGCTCGCCCAGAGCTAATTTTTGGCCCCTTCTGGGCAACATAAGTAACCAATGTCATGGTCCTTGGCTCGTTGCTGGGGATTTCAATGCTATTCTTGCCTCTAGTGAAAAGTTTGGTAGGAGGAATTTTGGTTCCCCCTCCTAAAAATGCATTTGTGGACTTTGTGCAAGAGCTGGGCCTAATTGATTTAGGCTTCAATGGAAACCGTTACACCTAGAATAACAAGAGACTAGGTCGTGGGAAGATTAAAGAAAGGCTCGACCGAGGGCTCCCAAACCAGGAATGGATTCTCCTTTTTCCTGATGCTCGAGTCAACCACATCCTAGCTATCTCCTCAGATCACAATCCAATCTGCATTACTACTGATGGTAATGACTCTCACCCAAAGCCTTTCAAGTTTGAATCCTTCTGGACTAGGGACCCTTCCAGTCACTCAGTAATTGCCTCTGCATGGTTCTCTTCTACTCAAGGCTCTGCTACTTTCTCTCTGAGTAATAATATCAAGTCTTCAAAGGCTGCCCTTAAGATGTGGAATATACTTCATTTTGGAAATATTCATGTGAAGATCAAGTCCCTCATTGCTAAGCTTAAGCGAGTTCAGTGCTCTCCTCCTTCTCCTGATAATGACACAAGAGAAGAGAACATTCGAGTTGCTCTCCAAGAGGAATTTCTTCATGAGGAGCAACTTTGGAAACAAAAGTCCCGTGAGCAATGGCATACCTCCAAAGATTTAAACACAAAGTTCTTTCATGCTTATACTGCTATTCGCCGCAAGTATAACTCTTTAACCTCGCTCAAATTGGACAATGGTACTTTTTTGAACAATCATAATGAAATTGGGAATGAGTTTGTGAGCTATTTCAATGATTTGTTTACCTCTTCATGCCCTGATTTAGATGTTGATTTAGATAATTTATTCACCCCAATTATTACTGATTTGGAAAACTCCTCTCTTTGTGCTATCCTTCCCCTATTGAAATCTCCTTCACCATTTCTCAATTGGGTTTGACTAAAGCCCTTAGTCTCGATGGGTTCATAGGGCTTTTTTCCAAAACCTATTGGAAAATCGTCAACCAAAATGTTATTGACTTTGTGCAAGCTTTTTTCGGGAATGGTTATCTCCTCAAAGAGTTCAACCATTCTCATATAGCTCTCATTCCCAAAGTTGATAACCCTTCTAAGGTTAACCAGTTCAGACCTATTAGCCTAGCAAATTTTAACTATAAAATCATTTCAAAAATCCTAGCTAATAGGCTGAAACTTCACATGGATAAAATTGTCTATCCAAATCAATCTGCCTTCATCAAAGGTAGATCGATTCATGACAATTCTATTCTTGCGCATGAAATTTTTCATACTATCAAGCATAAACAGGGCAATGGTGGTCTCATGGACATCAAGTTGGATATGGAAAAGGCTTTTGATCGTATGGATTGGGATTTCATCTCCAAAATTTTTTTGTCCTTAGGTTTTAGTCATGATTGGGTCCATCTCATAGAGCAGTGTCTTTCCACTGTTTCTTATTCGGTCTTACTCGATGGTTCCCCTCATGGAAATTTTTCTCCCTCTCGTGGCCTAAGGCAAGGGGATCCCCTTTCCCCTTTCCTCTTTCCTCTTCATTCTAGGCACTGTGGCTCTCTCTAGGTTAATCAACAAAGAAGAGGCTTCTGGTTCCCTTCATGTAATCAAAATCTCCAGAAATAGATCTCCCGTTTCTCATCTCCTCTTTGTAGATGACCTTATGGTTTTTGCTAGAGCAAAGGCCAACAAAGCGTCTTCCATCCTTAATTGCCTCAAAAAATTATCAAAGTGGTCTGGCCAAAAGGTCAACCTCTCCAAATCCTCCATCATTCTCCGCAAAAATTGTACTCCTTCCACAGTTTCCTCCATTTAGAATATTCTCAATCTCCGCAAAATCTCCCCCAAGGCCAAGCATCTTGGGCTCCCCCTCTTTTTTCATAGGAATAAAAAAATTGCTTTCATTGATCTCAAACAAAAAATTTTGTCTAAAATCTCTAGTTGGAAAGCAAAACTCTTGTCTCAAGCTGCCCGCACTACTCTCATTAAAACCGTGGCTAATGCAATTCCTAGTTCCACCATGTCACTCTTCCTTGTCCCCAAAAATTTTTGCAATGATTTGGAGTCTAATTTGAGAAAATTCTGGTGGGGTTACCTCTTGAGAAAAAGCATAATCTCATGCTTCTTGGCTGGAATAAAATTTGTTCTCCAAAAGCCTGGGGAGGTTTGGGCATTAGACCTCTTAAGACCCAAAACAGATCCTTACTAGCCAAACTTGGGTGGAATATTTTGACAAAAAATAACCTTCTTTGGGTCTCAACCCTAAAAACCAAATACCTCATCAACTCAGATTTTCCCCAAGCCAAGATTCCTCCCAAAGCTTCTTGGCTTTCGAAAGGGATTCTGAAGTGTAGGAGTGTCATTGGAAAAGGTGCTTGTTGGTCCATTTCTGTAGGTCTTAATCTAAACATTTGGTCTGCCCCTTGGGTTCCCACCTTAGCCGGATTTAAACCATCTCCAAATCCATCACTTAACCTTATTCCAAACCTTACCATGCTGACCTTATTTCCTTATTTCCTTTCATCCGAGATGTTGGAATTCCCCTCTCATCCACAATTTGTTCGACCCTATCTTAGCCACTAAAATTCTCAACATCCATCTCCCTCTTTCTCCCTCCATTGATAAAATAATCTGGACCCCCTCCCCTCTAGGAAACTTTACTGTCAAGTCAGCTCACGACATTGATACCTCTTCCCCAAACCTTTCCATTTGTCCCCTCTCTCCGGTTGATTGGAACACTTTGTGGGGTCTGAAAATTCAGCATATACTCAAGCACCTCCTTTGAAAAATTACTTGGAATATTCTTCCCTTGAGAACTAACATCTTCAAGTTTTCCAACATAGTTGACCTTGACCATCTCTCTTGCCCCATATGCCATGGCCCCCTTGAAACTATCCACCACTTATTTCTAACTTGTCCTTTTGCAAGGGCAATTTGAAGAAATACGGCATGGTCCATTAATATAGCCAATTTTGACCTCTAGCCCATTGGTAGCTAGACAAAGGCTCTCCTAAAGCCAAATTAGTTTCTAGGCATTCCTTTTAATGTTGTCCATGGTTTTCAGATAAATGCCTTAGTCACTATGGACCATATTTGGCTTGCTAGGAACAAGTTTTTTCATGGGGGTGCCCCCCCGGACCCTCATTATGTTCTAAAGCTCATAAAGCTATCCTCCCAGCATCACTCTGCAGCTTGGAAGTCTCTCTCCCCCTCCTTGGAAGATTGTGTTTGTTATGAGATAACGTGGAAGATAAGGGATAAAGCATGCAGGGTAGTAGGAGTCCTTTAATAATTAGTAGTAATCTTTTAATTGAAGTTTCGTAGTAGGAGTCTAGTAGATGAGAATCACTAAGGTGATAAGTCATCTACCTTATCTATGTTACAGCTTTATTGTTTTAGTTTATTGTTTTTCCAATTCGTAGGAGTTATCTCTTAGTAGTAGAGTCATTGTGGGAGTTGATTACCAATTATAGAACTCAACTCCAAGTAGGTTTATTTTCTCTATTTAATAGAGAAAACGTTGAATAACAAAGCATGCAAATTTAATCCCCAAACCTTGTGTTTGATACGAGTCCCAGGAAGCTCCAAATTCCTACCGCTAATTGTTTCAATTAGCAATCATAGGGAAGAATAAGAAGCTAGATCTGGCTCCTTTTCCCGTTTTAGGCCGAGTTACTAGATCAGTTACGCAATCACGTAACAATTTGGTATCAGAGCCAGGTTCGACACCTATGGCTGACCAACGTGTAGATCGCTTGGAAAAACAAATTGCAAACATACAAACCATGCTCGAAGGGTTGCTGAAGCAAACAGCCGACAACTCTAAAACTCTAGCCGAGAACTCCAACAGCAGAACACGAGACAAACATCATCAAGGATTCAACAACTCAACAGCCCCAAAGTTAGCCAAATTGGATTTTCCAAGATACAACGGGGTGGAGGATCCTACAAGTTGGATTTGTAGAGTGGACCAGTTTTTTGAATTTCAAAGAACTGAGGAAACAGAAAAACTTGCAATGGCAGCTTACCATCTTGAAGGAGAAGCTCAGATGTGGTATCAATTGTTCCGTGAGAGTGAAGAAGCTTTAACCTGGAAGTCTTTAAAGAAAGGTCTCCATGTTCGTTATGGACCAACCGTTTTTGAAGATCACTTTAGGGATCTTACAAAGTTGCAACAAACAGGTTCAACCAGAGAATATCAACTCCAATTTGAACAATTACTCAGCCGTGTAGGTAAGTTATCTAACCAACATCAATTGGGTTGCTTTGTGAGTGGGTTAAAGGCGAATTTAAGGGCTGAAGTTCAAGCAGCCAGACCTAGTTCCTTAACAGAGGCCATCAGTTTGGCTAGACTTTATGAGGCACGAAATTGGAATTTAAAAAAATCTTCATCTTCAGAAGATAAGCGCACAGGTTCAAAGGATGCACCGCCACCGCTGCCATCTTCCAATCTGACGAGGCCCAAATCAATCCCAACTCGCCGGCTATCACAAACAGAGATGCAAGATAGACGTGCCTGAGGATTGTGTTTCAATTGCGATGAGAAATTTGTTCCGGGACACTGATGTAAGAAACTATTCGTGATTGAAGGGGTATACATAAGTGAGGAGGAATCCGGAGAAGAAGATGCTAAAGAAGTGTTTGGGGAGGAACCGGTGATCTCATTGCATGCATTAACAGGAACGCCAAACCCACAAACAATGCGTGTCAGAGGGTATTTGGGAAAATTGAGTGTAACTGTGTTGATGGATTCAGGAAGCACTCATAACTTCCTCAACCCACAAATTGCTGAGCGTTTGGGAATGAAGCCCACACACTTTGGAAGGATGTATGTCACAGTGGCTAATGGAGAGAAAATCAGCTGTACGGGTTTGTGCGCAGGGGTGACTTTATGGCTGCAAGGAGAACCCTTCACAATCGACTTCTTTATACTTCCCATGGATGTATGTGAAGTAGTATTAGGAACACAGTGGCTGCGCCTGCTGGGCCCAATTTTGTGGGATTTTGCAAAGCTATTAATGTGTTTCTCATGGAAGAACAGAGAAGTAGAATTGAGGGGCATCAAGCCTCCCATACACCGACTCATTGAAAAAAAAGAAATGGAGAGAGAGGTTAAGAAAAGAAAGCTTGGATGGGTTTGCCACATCCAACTACATCATCACGTGTCCATGATAGAAGGGAACTTAAATTCCATTGTGCTGGGTGCCCAATAGACACACACGTACCCCACCAACCAGCAGCTAACCTCCCTCCTTGATGAGTTTTTTAACTTATTTGAAGAACCTCAAGGCTTACCTCCAACAAGAAGCCACGATCATCAAATTCTGCTGCAACCCAGAAGTGGACCCACCAACGTGAGGCCCTACAGGTACCCCCATTATCAAAAAAATGAAATAGAGAAGATTGTGAGGGGTCTACTACAATCTGGGGTAGTTCGACCAAGCAATAGCCCCTATTCTTCACCGTGTTACTAGTCAAAAAAACATGATGGGTCATAGAGGCTTTGTGTTGATTACAGGGCATTAAATCATATAACTGTCAAAGACAAATTTCCAATCCCAGTCATTGACGAACTGCTAGATGAACTCAATGGAGCTCAAGTGTTCTCCAAACTCGATCTCAGATCTGGCTATCATCAGATTAGAATGGCACCCAAGGACGTGGAGAAGACGGCATTTAGAACTCATCATGGGCACTATGAATTTTTAGTGATGCCATTTGGCTTGACTAATGCACCGTCAACCTTTCAAGCGCTCATGAATGGTATTTTTTCAAGCCTATTACGGAAGTATGTCTTAGTTTTCTTTGACGACGTCTTGATTTATAGTAAGACATGGCTAGAGCATATAGTACATCTACGAGAAGTTCTTTCAATATTGCGGGATAATCAATTATTCGTACGAAGAGAGAAGTGTCAATTTGGGCAAAATGCCATAAGTTACTTGGGACATATAATCTCTAGCCAGGGAGTGGCCATGGAACCAGAAAAAATTACAGCCATAATACAATGGCCCAAACCATCTAATGTTAAGGCCTTGAGGGGCTTCTTAGGCTTAACCGGATACTACAGAAAGTTCATCCAAGGATACGGATCAATTGCGGGGCCTCTAACGCAACTCCTCAAAAAAGATGCCTTCACATGGATAGACGCAGCTGGCAAGGCTTTTGACAGTTTGAAGCAGGCCATGACCACGGGTCCCGTTCTAGCCTTACCGGATTTTAAAAAAACATTTGTGGTAGAGTGCGACTCCTCAGGCGTGGGTCTAGGAGCGGTTCTCATGCAAGAAGGCAGACCCATTGCTTTCTTTAGCCAAGCCATTACGGGTAAGAATTTATCTCGTTCTACTTATGAAAAAGAAATGATGGCACTCATTGCAGCAATTCAAAAATGGCGACCTTATTTATTAGGACAAAAATTCATCATCTGGACAGACCAGAAAAGTTTACGTTACCTTTTAGAGCAAACAATCACCACAGATGCTCAACAAAAGTGGTTGATAAAATTGATGGGATATGACTTTGTTATTGAATACAAGAAGGGCTTGGAGAACTCTGCTGCGGATAGCCTCTCAAGAATGGATCATGGGCAAGTGATGGCACTTTCTAATCCAGTTCCTCATTGGATAGAACCCATTCAATTAGAAGTGACACAAGAATCGGAACTGCAGAAAATGGTGCACAAAATACAGCAAGGTGAGGCTGGAAAGGCATGGAGTTGTAAAGCTGGGTTGATCTTTTATAAAGGCCTAATCTATGCACGTGAACAATCACCTTTGACTGGGGCTATCATACATGAATTCCATAGTGGGTCTCATGAGGGATTCCATAAAATGTGGCAGCGTCTAAAATCAGTATTCTATTGGAGGAGAGCTTGTTCACAAATCAAAGCATATCTAAGGGAATGTGACACTTGCCAACGCAATAAAGCAGAACTCACACTACCATCAGGATTGCTCCAACCATTACCAATTCCCACGGCCATATGGAGTGATATATCAATGGATTTCGTGGAGGGCCTACCCAACTCTCAAGGTAAATCGGTTATTTTTGTGGTGGTAGATAGATTATCAAAATATGCTAATTTTAGAGGACTCAAGCATCCATATACAGCAGTCACGGTAGCACAAGAATTTTTTGAGCATATTTTTAAATTGCATGGAATGCCCACATCCATTGTCTGTGATAGAGACCCAACATTCACTAGCAACTTCTGGCGAGAGCTCTTCCGTTTACAAGGTACTAAATTCAACTTTAGCTCTGCATATCACCCTTAAACAGATGGACAGACAGAAGTGGTCAATAGAACGTTGGAGATGTACTTGAGATGTTTCACAGGAGACAAGCCAAAGGACTGGGTCAAGTGGCTGCCTTGGGTGGAATATACGTATAACACAAGTTGGCATTCTAGCACAGAAAAGACCCCTTTTGAGTTAGTCTATGGGCGATTAGCTCCAAATCTTCTATCTTATGTACCAGGAACGGCTCGGGTTGAATCTGTGGAGCAAATGTTGAGGGAAAGAGATGTGGTCTTACGACAAGTTCGAATTAAACTATACCAAGCCCAGAATCGTATGAAGCAAGTTTACGACAGAGATCATAAGGAGCGAGAATTTCAGATAGGAGATATTGTGTATGTTCGCCTACATCCTTATAGGCAGCAAACGGTAGCAAAACGGCTGAATATGAAGTTAGCAGGCAAGTTTTATGGGCCATTTAAAATTTTGGAATGATTGGGCAAGGTTGCTTACAGGTTGGAGATGCCTCCAGGGTCTAGAATACATCCTGTATTCCACGTATCATTGCTCAAGCAACATTTGAGTCCCAATTTCACAACAAGCACTAACATTCCAGAAGCTATACAAGGAGATGAAGCCTTGGTTCCACAAGCCATATTGGATTATAGGGGAAAAACTCACACAAATGAGGTCTTAGTCCATTGGCACGGATATAGTCCAGCAGATGCAACTTGGGAAAAAGTTACAACCATGGCACGTCAATTTCCAGAGTTTGTCCTTGAGGACAAGGACAGTTCAAAGGGGGAAGGAATGTTATGAGATAACGTGGAAGATAAGGGATAAAGCATGCAGGGTAGTAGGAGTCCTTTAATAATTAGTAGTAATCTTTTAATTGAAGTTTCGTAGTAGGAGTCTAGTAGATGAGAATCACTAAGGTGATAAGTCATCTACCTTATCTATGTTACAGCTTTATTGTTTTAGTTTATTGTTTTTCCAATTCGTAGGAGTTATCTCCTAGTAGTAGAGTCATTGTGGGAGTTGATTACCAATTATTGAACTCAACTCCAAGTAGGTTTATTTTCTCTATTTAAGAGAGAAAACGTTGAATAACAAAGCATGCAAATTTAATCCCCAAACCTTGTGTTTGATACGAGTCCCAGGAAGCTCCAAATTCCTACCGCTAATTGTTTCAATTAGCAATCATAGGGAAGAATAAGAAGCTAGATCCGGCTTCTTTTCCCGTTTTAGGCCGAGTTACTAGATCAGTTACGCAATCACGTAACAGTGTTCCTCCCCCAAGAGGCTATCACAAGGTAAATTTTGATGTTGCTATTAAGCCTAACTATGCTCTAGATGCTGCCATTTTGCAAGATCACCATGGAGACATTCTTGCGGCTTGCTCTAAGTGTCTTTCTTCTATGCAGGGCTGGCCCAATGTATTTTGGGACCTTAGGCGAAACTTTAAAATTGGGCTTTATTTTTTTAATATTTATTTTAATATTTTTATTTAAAAATCAGTCTTCTCGCTTTTTGGGATGCAAAATTACTAATTAAGTTTTTATATTCAAGATTTTCTAACATCTTTTTTTTTTTTTCAATTAATAATATGGCTAATCAATTTAATCTCTTTTGTGACATTGTTGATCATAAGTAGGATTTTATTAATTTTAATTTTGAAAAATTTGTTTCTGCAGAAGCAACTGTAACAGGTATTGTCAATAAAATTCTATAAGCGATACATGCATTTGGAAAATAATCAAGTCTTTTTATTTAATTTAATATGTCAATTTGAGCACTTTCTTCTATTTGTAAAATTTCTTTTAAAATTTTTAGTTTTAAAAATAAATCTAAACCATCAAGATCATAATTGATATCATGCTTTAGAAAACTTTCTAGATTAAGACATTTGTTTTGCAAACTATCATCATCTAGTAATTTTAATTTCTTAAAATTGAATAAAAAACCAAAATTATTTTCGTATATTTAAAATTGTTCAAGTCTACTTTAAATTGAAGAAATAGCTTGGTCTACTATATATAAGAAGTAATCAATTCTAAAGATTCTTCAGCAAATTGTGTTGTCTCGTCATTAACGTTCTCATCAAACTGTTTCTTTCTACAAATTATACATTTTTCACGAAAAGTATGTTCTATTTCCATTTTGGTTGTAATCTCTTTAGATGAAATCATAGTAGATGTAAATCAAGTTTCTCTATAGTTTTTAAAATAAGACATTCTAATTGATTTATAGCAACATTAATATGCATGTTTTTTAATTGTAAATTTTTTCTAACAGTATTAACAACAAACAAAATATCATACCAAATAGTCATACTCAATAAGAATTTAAAACCTTCCATTTCATAGGTTGCTAAACAATTAGCTTTATTTTTTGTTTTAGGATCTTCACTTGTTTTTGCTAATTATAACAAAGCGTCTCTTATTTGTGGAGTTTGAAAATTTTATTGCTTTTAGACTTTCAATCCGACTTTCCTAACGTGTTTGTGATAATGGCTTAAGAGTTAAACTTGACACATTATCTAATAATATTTTTCATCGTTTTGTAAATGAAGAAAATAAAGTATATATACGTTGTACAATTTCAAAAAAAGATATACCTTTAAGACATGAATTAGCAATATCACATAGCACAAAATTAAGACTATGACAATCATAAGGTGTGTAAAATGCTTTAGGATTTATCTCTAGTAGTCTTTTTTGTACCCCTCATTCTTTTCTCTTCATATTAAATCCATTATCATATCATTGTCCTCGTATATCATTAATATTAAGTTCAAGTTTTTTTGATTATGTCTATAAGAACATTAAAAAGACCTTCTCCAGTAGTATCATCTATTATTATAAATTCTATAAAATGTTCTTCTACTTTTATTGGATTTTCTGAAATATTAACACATCGTAGAATAAGAGACATTTGTTCTTAATGACTTGCATCCAGTGTACAATTAAGTATAATTGAAAAATATTTTGCTTCTCTAACATTTTCAATAATATTCTTTTTAATTTATATTGCTAACAACTGTATTAATTCATTTTGTATTTTATGTCTAAGATAATGATTATGAATTTCACCACCTTGAATAAGCCGAATATGTTCCTGCATTACTAGATCGAATTCTGCAATCATTTTAATTAGACTTAAAAAATTTTCATTATTTTCTTGGTAGATCTTTTCATTTTGTCCTCTAAATGCCAAACTATTCTTACCAATATTCTTTACTACAACAATAATTCTCAATAATATTCTTTTCCAATGATCTTTATCTCTGTTAATTTGTTCTTGGACATTTTTATCAATTATTTTATTTTTTAATAATCTCATTTCTAAATCAACCCAATCATTCATGTTAGTAATATGTTCATCGGTTGTTTCATGACTTTTAAGTTTAGCTCTAAAATTTTTCCAATCATTAGTTCATTCATTAGCTAGTTGCATTATATGAAGTTTTGAATTAAACAACTTGCAACAAAAACAAAATACTCCATCTAAATCTTTTGAATAGACTAGCCATTTTCTATTATGTTGCTCCTCATTTGATAATTTTCGTATATAAAATGTACTAGAAAATTGCCTAGAATTCTCATCTTTAGAAAAATCTATATTATTGTATCTTATTGGACCATTTTCTACTAATAAATCTCTTATTTTTACATCAATATTTTTCATTTGCCTTGGTCATAAATATTTGTAACAATAAAGTTAGATACATCAATAGTATTGTTATTATCTTCTAATTCTTTTTGATGAATTTCTTGTTGATTTATGAGTTTTTCACTTAAATTATCCTCAATATTTTGTTTATTGCTAATAACAAATTTATTTAGAGCTCTTCTTTGAGATTCAATAAGTTTTTTTACTTTTCTCTTCTTTTTTTTTTTCTTTTTTTTTTTTAAAAAAAATGTTTTTCATAACTAGATGCATATTTTCTAGCAGACATGTTTGATTCAAAATATTTACAAATTAAACAAATACAATTTATCAAAAAAAAATATTATGACTATAATAAAATAAATTATAAAAATANCTCATCTTTAGAAAAATCTATATTATTGTATCTTATTGGACCATTTTCTACTAATAAATCACTTATTTTTACATCAATATTTTTCATTGGCTTGGTCATAAATATTTGTAACAATAAAGTTAGATACATCAATAGTATTGTTATTATCTTCTAATTCTTTTTGATGAATTTCTTATTGATTTATGAGTTTTTCACTTAAATTATCCTCAATATTTTGTTTATTGCTAATAACAAATTTATTTAGAGCTCTTCTTTGAGATTCAATAAGTTTTTTTACTTTTCTCTTCTTTTTTTTTTCTTTTTTTTTTTAAAAAAAAATGTTTTTCATAACTAGATGCATATTTTCTAGCAGACATGTTTGATTCAAAATATTTACAAATTAAACAAATACAATTTATCAAAAAAAAATATTATGACTATAATAAAATAAATTATAAAAATAGAACAATAGAACTTGATTTGTCAAAGGAATAATGAACAAATTGATCAAGAGAACTAAGCAGCGAAAAAAAATTTGAGCACCAAATGAAGATGAAGATTGTAAGTATGTAATGAATTTAAAGAAGTTCGTCTGGTATAACCTTATTTTAACAAATGAACCTGCATTAATATTATTATCTCTACTCTCTAGAGTGACAGTCTATAGAGTAGAGTGTGCTTGTGACACAAGCCTTGTGTCCGTTGGAGAGTGTAGTCTTGTCACAATTTCCTTCCATGTGCCGTGTTTGAGTGATTGTAAGTTGGTTGTCATAATAATTTTTTTAAAAAAAAATTGTTATTTGTTAAGAAATGTGTGTGAGACTTGAGTGACTGAGTGATGTCATAATTTTTTTTTTAATTGGTAAGAAACGTGTAGCCGTGGGTTTGTATTAATTTTTTTTATTTTTTTTAAATTGTTATTATTTTATCATGAGTCTTATTAAAATTGGGCTTTTTTAAATTACTTATTTACTATAATTAGAGGCCTCAAATTTTGATAAAAAAAATTTTAGGTCTTATTAAAATATTTTTTTGGGACTTATCAAATTTTTTTTGGGCCATATTCTTTTTTTGAAATTAGGCCTTATTAAATTGGGGGCCATAGACGAAAACCTAAGTAGCCTAACCTTTGGGCTGGCCTGCTTCTATGGAAGCTAACCAAGGTGAAGCAAACACCGCCCTTCTTGAGGTGCACCTAGCCTCTCATTTTGGAAGCTCCTCCATCATACTTGAAGGGGATTCTTTTACTACCATCCTCGCCATCGAATCCCCCAATGTAGCCTCGGATTGCGCCTCAACCCCCATCCTAGCCAACATAAGCCAGTAGCTCATCTCTTTCAGAATTGAACTGCATTGAAGACATCAAGATGTGTAAATTATTGTGCACAACATGTTGCCAAATGAGCCGCTTTGAACCTTGTGTTTCGAAGCATTCCCTCTCACTCTCCTATTCTCTCTTCATTAAGAATTTGTAGCGGAAAAGACCCCCCTTTGTAGCCCCTTTTCCCCATTTGGTTAGATATAAAAAATAAAAAATAAAAAATTTAAAAATTTTAAAAAAAAATTAAAAAAAAAGAGATGCTCGAACTCTGAAAATTGTTTACAAATTTAAAAATGAAACTATTTTTCGAAAATTACAGAATCTTTTTGGGTCTAAACCAAAAATATTTTCTATTGACTATTTATTTTTCTATCACACCAAACACCCGAAAATACAAAAAACATTTTTCATAAATCAGTTTACAACGAAACAAATAGAGCCTTAGTGTCATTTCTCCTCTTACCCATTTTTCTTAGTGTTGCCAAAAAAACAAAAGTACCAAAACGATTGAAGTAAAAATAGATCCTAATTAAGTCCAGAGATCATATAGATTTAATAGTTGATTTTCAAAATAGGAGGATGAGAGAAAGATGGAAGAATACAAGAAAGCATTTTTCAAATATTTAAGACTTAATTTTTTTTTTTATCTCTTAAATATTTAAAACTTAATTCACCCCCGGGATTAGTTGGAGCGAAGCTCTGGACACCAGGTGCCAATAAAAAAATATATATATTTATGACTTAATTAAGATCCAAGTGTACTAAATAGTAAGTCTCTAAATATCTTGCACAACACAAGCAAGAGAGAATTTTGGGAAAGTCAATATACAACAAGGAAACAATATAAGAGAAAGAGAAGAATGTGAGGAGTTCAGGAGGTTTAAAATGAATAGAAGGGAAGATAACAAAGGAGGGGAGGACACGCGTAGAAGCGTGGAGCCTTCATCCCAGCGCGTAGTCTCTCAGTCTCGCGGCTCCTTTGCCCTCCTCAGCTGCTTATGCTGTTTTTTGGTGTTTTGTTATTTTTTTCATTTTATTTATGGTGTTTTTCTACAACCTTTTTGGTGTTTTGCTACCCTTTTTTTTTTGTGGGATATCATCTCCCTACTCAATTATGGTTGTTTCATTTAGCGAAGACTTTTGTAGCCGGCGTTTGTTCCTCGCCAACTGTTCATGTTCGGTTTTTGGCAATACTCCCCCTGCAACAACTGCTTGATTGTGGTTGTCGCACACACCACTTGGGGCTCCTAACCAATTCCTTTTGCACTTATATACCGCTTTGTGTGGCCTTTGGAGAGGCTCTAAACCTTTTTGGAACCATTACCTACTGTTATTATTTTTATTTGTGTTTTCCACTGTATTGCCTTTTCCGTTTTGGGTCTTATTGTTGAGGAATCCACCCTGCTTTGTTTGTTTGTTTTCTTGTAACCCTTATCTCATTATTAAATAAAACAATAAAAATAGAAAGAGGGGGGGGGGGGGGGGGGGGGAAAANAGGAAGAAATAGGAATGTTCCCATTCAACGGCAAGATGTATTTAGACCAAAGTAAGGCAAGGTTGAAATCATTAAGGACTCATTTGGTACGTGGAATAGACCACTTAAATTGAAAGGCCAATCATGTTAGTTGCATATATCACCCATGGTCGGACTAAGTTGGGTTACTATTAGGAGACAATATGCGACTGATTTTCGAGGTACCGATATTGTATTACAGGTCCCTTGAGATAGTGGCAACCTTACCAAAAATGAGGTTAAGGCTTGAATAAACCATTCAGAAGAAAGTTATGATTAATGTTTAAGTATGTAATTATATAGGGAGCCCCTTCTATGCGGTCATGCAACAAAATGAGTGTTTTGCAGCATCCACTCTTGTGGTGACACATCACCAAGCTCATTTTCACAAAATGAAATCAAAACAGCAAACCAAAAAACAAATTGGCGCTAGCAAACCCACAACCACACCACACACCACCGGCGTTGGAGAGAGACCCGCCAGTTGGGTCGTGGCTAGACCCACACTGGGTCACACCAGACCCGGTCGTGGGTCTAGCATGAGCCAGAGGCTAGGTTTTGCTAGACCCGACCATGGGTCACTGATGCAGCGTGACTTAATAGGCTGCAGCGAAGAACATCAAATACGCAGCGGATAGATAATTCTAGATCTTGATTCTATCAAAGATCTGAGAACTCTTCTTAAAAATCTAGATACTCTCTAGCATTTTGAAGGAAAAAGGGAAAGAAAACTCAACTCTGAGATTCTTATTTAGAGAAAACTGATAATAAACAACAACTCCCTAGTGTGAAGGCTATAAGCATATATTTATAGCCACAAACCCTAAACCTATTTAAAATATTATATAAATACGCCCCATAACCCTAAACCTAATAAAATAATGAAATAAAGACTCCTAAAACCCTAATACTACTAAAACAAGGAAATAACGTTGGTTTAATAACTAAAATGCATAAATATAACATAAAGCCCCATGTGCGCTCGAGCGTAGACACGAGTGCGATTGAGCGCACTTGGGCGCTCAACGAGTGTGATCGATTCCCCGTCATCGGTCGCTTCCATAGAAATTATTGATTTTGGGGCTCGAGTTCTGCGATCGATCGTTGTCGTGGGTGCGATCAAACGCAGGTGGGCTCTCGATCGTGCGATCGATCGCAGTAACAGAGAGGCTCCAAACTGGATCTGATTTGCATCATCCTCCCCAGGTTGGAGAGAATTCGTCCTAGAATTCGGCTGGTTTTCTCCATGATCCTTCTGATGTCTGGTCAACTCATTCCAATCGCCCTTCCTCAAGATTAAAACAAGGCAACATCCCAAAATAAGTGTGACGTTTCTCATCATCGAAATACCTTGATGTCTGTCGTGAACGCCCTATACACCACTTGGCAATACTTTAGATTTGCCATACTTCTGTCATTCTTTCTCTCTTCCACTGCCATGAAAATATTCAAGAATGGATAAACCACTGATTCCCTTGTGAACATATAATTTTCCTCATCCGCATAAAACTCATCAACATCATTATTATGAGAATTTAAAATATCTTCAACACCAAGGAAATCAACATACCCAACCTCTTCTTCATTATAATTAGACACCTCACCTGAAAGGCTTTCATCACCCTTTTCATAATGATGTCATCCGTGGGCTCCTCATCTCCTAATGGGTCATCTTCGTCGAGGCAGAGGCCGTTAAACATAGGATGCAACCCATATTCTTCGCACTCTTCCTCCAAGTCGGATGCCAAAGGCTCTTCAATTGGCTCTTCTTCATTGACGTCATCATCATAGACTGGTGGAGTCTCCCAATCTATAAGCTCTTGTGACAAATCTTCAACACCTTTATGCTCGAACTCTTCATCAATGAAGTCGGATTCCTGAAACTCTCCATCCACAAATTCTTCTTCCTCCTCCACAGAATATGGATTCGGTTTATGGATTTGTGGTCGGCAAGTAGGGGTCCAATTGACCTGTCTTGGACTCTTCGCCTCACTCCATGTTTCCCTAAACGCCTTTTTTTTGTACGATTTTTCAATTTTCTCAGTCACAGCCAAAGACCTTTGTCTCCAATTTTGTGACTGCTGCTCCACGATATAATTATTGGGCAAGAAAGCGACTCGCATCTTTTTCAATAGGTGCTCCTAATTATTGATCTTCGATTTGCCTTGCCGCTTGCGATTTGTCTTCAGTTGTTGCTGATCAGTGCCAAATTGTGTATATTTGACCATTTTAACTTATATTTGTAAAGCCTTTAGCACTGTTAATATCTAATTATTTTTAGTGTTTTGAGTTGTGCAGGTCCTTACAACAAAATATGGCCACAAAGGAGCAAAAATGCACTAAGGGAAGAAATGGATCCCTGCAAGTGCGTTCGATCGCACTTGGTGCGTTCAAACGCACTGACGGTCGAACGCAGGGGGCACGGTCGAACGTAGTCCCAATCATCCCGCAACTCATGCGGTTGCCCTAGGAGTCCATCGCTTCCAGCTGCGCCGTTACGGTTTTCTGCGGTCGAACGCACCAAGTGCGATCGAACGCATAATTCATCATTACGTTCGAACGCACTACCTGCGTTCGAACGTACTCGAGTGACTTGTTAGTCTATAAATAGGACCCTAGGTCCATTTGGTCGAATACTTAGTTTTTTGGGCGATTTTTAAAGAGCATTTTGCTACTGTTGGCCATGCTCTGCCTCTTTTATTTGTTATCTTTTACTTTGAAGTTAATTTTAATGCATTCTTTTAATTTTATTATGCTTTGTTGTTCAATGGGTGGCCATGCTCTACCTCAGTCACTCAACTAAGGTTGAAGATGAAGCCTCACCCTTAGTTTATATTTCTTGCTTTTACATTTAATGCTTTATTTTTCGTCATTTAATTTCCGTACTCGTCATTTAATTTTCGTGACAAAATAATTGAATGGTTGTGCGTTTTGATACATTGATAGTCATCCTGTGATGTGTTCCAAGCCGGGTGCACAACGAGTGATTGATTTTGATTTAATATCCACTGTGATCCAAGGATACAGTGGATGATTTTATCCATAATCAATACTCATTGTAGCTCTTTAACAGTAAACACATTATTTGGTTTGACTTGTGTCAATAACCACAATAGAGTGTGTTGAAGGGTTTAAATTGTTAAAACGAAAAATTGGTGTTTAATGTATTAAGCTAATTTTTATATTGGGTGAGGTTAGTCTTTAACCTTAGTTACTTTTATCCATACATTTATTTACATTTTTTTAGAATAATTTAATTTTTGCACGTTCTTATGTTTGACAATATTTCTCACTTTGGGACTAGGTTAAAATATTTTAATTTAAGAGTCATATTGGTTTTTATTGCAAAACTCCGTTCTCAGTGGTTCGATCTCGGTACTTGCGCAACGCTATACGACCTAACGGTTCGTACTATTGCGAGTACCCAAATTTGGTACGATCAGTTGCGACCACTCAGCAACTCTTCCCCGGAATTTATGCTCCACTAAAGAGACTTGTTGTTCATCAGGCACCCCGTTGAACTCAAAGACCTCTTCAACTGCCAACACCCAATCAAAAAATTCTTTGGGTAATTGTTGATCCCCTCAGAATTTTGGAATCTTGAGTTCGAATCTACTCACCTGCTAATTGGTAGGAGCTTGCGTAAGGTGCTGACGTCCCTGTGTAATTTGCCTTGCCGCTTGCGATTTGTCTTCAGTTGTTGCCACCACTCAGCAACTCTTCCCCGGAATGTATGCACCACTAAAGAGACTTGTTGTTCATCAGGCACCCCGTTGAACTCAACGACCTCTTCAACTGCCGATACGTACAAATTTAATTGTACTCGCCAATTGCACGAGTCGTTTGTAATACAGTGGATGTGCAAGTGCGAAGTCGAACCCACAGAGAATCGTGTTTCGTTAAAAATCAATTCTAAAATGCCTAAACTAATCCTATCTTAACCTAGTCCAAAAATCAAACAGTTGGTGTGCATTAAAATAAACTAAATTAAATGCAATAAAATAAATAAATAAATAACGCTAAGGTCCCTAATCTACCTCACCACAATTTAATCAACATATAAGCATGCTAATCCACACATCTATCAAACAATTAGGCTAAAATGTATGTCATATTCTCACGATAGTCCACACACCCGTCGTATGGCCTAGCTCGACGCATGTTCTTTTGCCTTTACAAAATCTAGTCGAATCATGCGATGTATTAACCCATAAACGGTTGCAACGGATGTTGAGCCGAGATCGAATCATCCGATGTGTCGTTGACGACAACGGATATTGGACTCGCTTAAACTATCCGATGTAGCCCGGATAAATCACAACGCATATTGGACGATAAACAATCTATAAACAACAACCAATCACAATCTTGTCACGAGATTGTGATTGAATCGAACAAACGTTAAATTAAATGACAGAAAATATAAACTAAACATGAATATACATAAACAAATCCATAGTGAGGGAAAATAAGAGATTAAATTAAAACAACTAAAAGCATTAAATAAAATAAATGATAAAATGACGTTTAGAAGGTTTTACAGTGATGAACGGGGAGGATTTAGGCCACAAGGGGCGCCTCCAAGCGTTTTCCAAATGTAAGGTTCGTTTACAAGAGAAAGAGAGATATTTATAGGATAAATTTAGGGTTTCAGCGCTGCCAGGTCAGATGAGGTGCGTTCGATCGCACTCGTGCATGAATTTCGGCATTTGATGGGCACAAGTGCGTTCGAACGCCAAACGTGCGTTCAAATGCACTGCCTTCAGAATTAGCCCTCACATGTGAAATACAAAGTTGTATATCTTTGAGTTAGCTTTCCAAAGACACCAAGATCACCCCAATTGGAGTTCTACAACTCCAAATATGGCCGTTTTGGTGGGACTCATCGGGTGCGAATTATCGCTCGACTCAAATTTGCTGTCAAAGCTCCCCGAACTGTCTTAAGCCCCAGAGTTGATGGCATTAGCCCCAAATACAACTTAACAACTTGCAAAACACTAAAACACCAAAACTAACCAAGACATTAGAAATTAACAAAGCTAAGAGCTTAACAAACATAAGTTAAGGGGGGTAAATATACAATATTTGACACCGATCAACTGCCAACACCCAATCAAAAAATTCTTTGGGTAATTGTTGATCCCCTCATAATTTTGGAATCTTGAGTTCGAATCTACTCACCTGCTAATTAATAGGAGCTTGCTTAAGGTGCTGACATCCCTGCTTTCGGTGCTCTGTACACGGGTTCCTTGATCCACTCCCTTTGTGACCACGCAAGTTGGATAATTGGGTAGTGAGGTCTTCAATCTAATCCCTCATAGCCGAAAATTGATCATCCTTGTATTGCCAATGTTCAGCGATTAATTTGCCTTCCGCCTCCGCAAATCGTGGTCTTGGTTGGTGACGACAACTGTTCGACCCACCACTCATGTGCCGCAAACGAATTACCGGTTGCTCCTTAAGTGCTGTCTTCGCGTGCACGTACACCTCGTCCATGTCTGCAAAGCGGTTACTCCTCCCCATTCATGGAAAGTAACCTAAGCTCTGATACTAACTGATGCAGCACGACTTAGTGGGCTGCAGTGAAGAATAACAAATACGCAGCGGATAGATAATTCTAGATCTTGATTCTATCAAAGATCTGAGAACTCTTCTTGATGCATCAGTCACCATCTCTAACACCCTTTTCTGCAAAACCCAGCCTCAAAATTAGATTATAATGCCTTAAAACTCATTTTTAATGCCTCAAAACTCATTTATAATGCCTCAAAATCATTTTTAGATTCAAAACTAAAACCTAGAGGAGATGATTAACCCTTAGAAAATTTTGTCACCCTAAAGGGATCCATCGGAGAGGGCTACCAGCTGGAGAAAGGAGACCTGTGAGTTTGCAGACCCACAGCCGGCGTGACCTAGAGAAGAAAGAAGAAGAAAATGTGGGAGAGAAAGAGAAGAAGTGCTACAAATTTTTGGTGAAGAACCAGAGAAGAAGAGTAGGTGGGAGAGAAGATAAAATCAAGCGTATTAGGTTACAGAGTATTTTTGTGCATTTTATTTGCTTTATGTGATGTGTCTTGTAGCTATTGGGTGTTGCAAAACACCCCTTTTGCAGCATGACCGCATAGGAGGGTTTTCCAATTATATATATATATTACATTATTTATACATTATTTATTGCATTTACAAATATATGCGACATGTTATTGGTATTATGCCACTATTATGCCACTATACTACAATAAACTTTGTTTTACCTAAACAATATAATAATGTGAGCAACACATACTTTTACGAAATACCCATGTTTAGTATTCAAAGGTTATGAACTTTTACTTAAACTCATTACATTTGTTAGATTCATATTAGTATACTTACTAAGTTGAGGACTTACGTAATTACTTTATTCCACCTATTGAATATTTTGGTGTTTTGCAAAATAGCAGGACGTAGTGAGAAATTTGTTATGATGAAAATATTGAGGAACTGGCTTACAATGTTAGTTTTGCTTATTTAATGGCTAATTGTTAAAGTTAGAATGTCTATTTGGAAACTCTAAGCATCTAAGTCTATAATGATGGCACGCAATGTTATTTAAGATCACATGTTTTGAAAAAACCTGTTTTTCCTCCACCCACCTATCACATCGATCATTGTCCAATATGAGTAGATGATGTCACTTAGCCCCTAAGCATCATCGCTAAGCCCAAGAATCACCCGTCATATAAGAGCATTCTCAATGAACTCTCTATTATTTTCCTAAAATTTGGCTAAAAATCTCGCTTTATCTAGTTTAATAGTAGTTATGCCAAAATATCACATAAACTTTCTAAATTTTACTATATTCCATTTAAATATAATTTTTATTTTGTCTTCATTCATTTTTTATTCTTAAAGAATCACACAAAGTTACAAATCCATAAAGGTGAGGGAGAGAAAGTGTGATGAGAAATATAAAAACATAAAAAATAGAATAGAGAAAGGATTTTGTTCTCCAAATGTGGGGAGATGTTTGATAAGCCCTAAAATGGAAAGATGAATAGAAAGCTTGATGAAACTTGCTTTTTGTAAAATTTAATCGAACTTTGGCTAAAAGTAGATTTTATAGAGTTCATTCACGATGCTCTAAAGCAACACAACCTCAGTAGTGGGGAAAACTTTCTCACTCTCTCATACCTGAGAAGTAATCACTACAACCTAATAACAAATTAAGCAAGTGTTCAAATTGCATGAGATGTCAATCCAAGAATACAAGTATATGGTCTCTAAGAAGTAGTTCAATCAGCTAAGAATCACGTCTCATAAAGCAGAGATCACTAATTCAAATTACCATCACCCTTTTCTTCCCTTTGTGCGAACATGTCAAAAATGAAAAAGAAAAAAAGAATACGAGTATATGAATTAATTTTTACTTTTATTCATTTGGGTGTTATTCTGGTTTGTTTGAATTATTTATTTAAACAAGAACTTTGAGTAATGTTATGGATTAAACTGTTATATTATTTCTATACAATTTGATGATGTAGTTGTGACAATAAGCAATTAGATCAACCGTTATAAACAAAAAAATCTAAAAATTAATTTTGACTGTTATGTCATTCTAATTATATAACAATCATATAATAATTTATCAAATAGCATTATTTGATCATATCTATCATATTTGATCTTTGTGATACATATTATTTACTACAATGGACGTTTGTAAGGTTGCACAAGCAGTTACTATTAGCTGTTCACAATCGCCTTGGGCGATTATCAATTTTTGATAACTGCAATCGCAACTACTTAGGTAGTTAGTGGTTATTTTATAACCGACGGTTTTATAACCATTTTTTTATATGGGTTTTTTAAGTGTTTTGTGCCATTATTGAGCCTATTTTTTAGGCTTATTTTAACGTTTTGGGCCAAAGTATTCCCAAAAAGATGAAATTAACATGCTATTTTTTTTGCCCGACAAAGTTTTTGAATAAGATTTGGTCCAAAACATCACATACCACACTATATTTCACATATATACAATCATACACGGTCAAAATGATGTTGTTTTGGATGTTATATTATAATAATTATTAAGATAAAATGTAATAATATATATTTATATTATTATATATATGGAATTTATATCAAATAGGTTTGGGTTAGCAGTTCAAAATTTTTAAATCCTTAAGTATTTTTTTTTGACAAATTACTCATTAGGTACGTTGAAACTACAATAAAATCCATGCCATCTAATTTTGTTAACTACCGTTAACTTATTTGAAACACACCATTTTTGTAAGTTTCACGTCAGATTTTTTGGACTGTCTACTTGTCAACAACAGACATGCTGGACCAAAACGCACCGTTTTGGAGCCAACCAAAATGGTGTGTTTCATGAGCAACATATGGTTTTATTCGAAACTTAAGGGCCCTAACAGAATATACCAGTGCCCAATCTCCCCCACCCCCCACCCCCCC
>CM017328.1:13124709-13227636 GCA_006937295.1 Carpinus fangiana | reverse complement strand
AAACCTTTTTTTTTTTTTTTTTTGGCCTTTTGGGGGTGGCCGAACCACCTCCATGACCCAAGGGGGTGGCCGCCGAACCACCTCCTTGACCTAAGGGGGTGGCTCGGCCACCCCCATGGCCTAAGTGGGTGGTCCGGCCACCCCCAAAAGCCAAAACCCATTATTATTATTATTATTATTATTATTTAGCCTTTTGGGGGTGGTGGCCACCCCCTAGGGGGTGGTTCGGCTACCCTTGCATTCTTTCTTTTTTAAAAAAAATAAATTAAATTAAATTAATATTTTAATGCATTAAAACAACGCGTTTTGATCCAGACTAACGGTAGTTAACAAAATTTTGATGACAGGGATTTTATTGTGATTTCTATTTATTTAGGGAGTAAATTGTTTAAAAAAAAAAAAAACTTATGGATTTAAAAAAATCCGAGTGCTGACCCAATGTGTTTTAATGTTCTTTCCCAATTTTATTTTATTTTGTGAAACACATAACAATTTTGGCGGGTTACTGCTACTGATTTAGGGGTTCATTGTATAACGAGCAGTCAATATCGTCGGCATCTATAATATCGTCATTCAAAGAGGATACAAAACCTGTGTAGTGTAGGTGCGGCCTTACAACCAAAATTATAACGTCCACGACTATAAAAAATCCTAGGAGGCAATTCTATGAGTGTACTATGTATGACCGTAAAAAGGTATTTTAATTTGGCTAATTTGGTATTGAGAAATGGTTGTTACTTCATAGTTGTTTGTAATTTTGAATTTTTTGTCAATTTCGGGTGTAATTACAGAAACTTGGACAATGTCTTTTTTTCTAATGGTATGACGATGAAACATGTGCTCACGGACGAGAGGTCCTACCTGGGTTGTATAAATAAGTTAATTCTTTTAAGGATGAAGTGTCATCACTTAAATTTAGACTGAAAATCCAAACGTATATATTAGTACTTTTGTTGATGATATGTTTATTGCTCATTTGTCATCGGTTGATGGGTCACCGAGGCATGGAAATGTTGTATTTGGGGCATTGATGTGTAGCTTTCAATTGCATGTTATCACTGAATTAGGCAAGCAAAACTACCAGACTAAACTTTTATGATTAAATGTATGTTATTGTTTATGTTTACATTTTTGTAACATGAATTAACTAATTATACAACATAAATCCACAAAACTCGACTATAACAGGAAAATAATTGAAAGTGTGAAATAATATTGCTATTAAATATTTGTCAACAAGTTGCCAATTATATGGCATCATTGTCGCATACAAATTTTACCTGTCTTATATTACATAACATACTGTACTTAAAATTAAGTGGATTCCATACATACTCGGCAGAAAAAAATCAATTTTTTGCAGATTGTAGGAAAAATGCCCCCATTGTCATAAATTATGGCATACATTCATCCACTAAATAAAGCAAATAAATAAAAGAACAAAAGTAATTGATAATGTCATCATTGTTTAACCCTGAGTCCACCTGCGTGTACGAACCTGATGTTGTGACGGCCTCGCCTCTGCATCCACCTATTGTTCATGACATATTAATTAGTTACTAATATACAATATATTGCACAGTTTTATGAAAAATAGAAAAATAGAAAAAAAAATTATCTGTTTTACCTGCGGCTAAGTTGCCCTATGGGTACGAACCCGAGGCTGTGACGACCTCATCTCTGCATCCACCTGTTGTTCATGACATATTAATTAGTTACTAATACACAACATATTGAGCAATTTTATGGAAAAAAAAAATAGAAAAGTATCAGTTTTACTTGCGACTGCGTTGCCCTACGTGTACGAACCCTAGAATGTGACGACCCTGCCTAAGCATCCACCTGTTGTTCATAACATATTAATTAGTTACTAATACATAGTTTTATCAAAATAAAAAATAAACAAAATTACCGGTTTTACTTGTGATTTAGTCGCCATACGTGTACAACCACGAGGCTGTGACGACCCCGCCTTTGCATCCGCATTAGGTTGAACTTGGCATCCCTAGAATGCATTAACTAAACGTGTTCAACTATTTTCATGCTAAGCATTATAGAATACCATTACCAAAATGTGAGCTCATGTGTAAGGTTTAATGAGTATAGCTAGTTATTATGTTTAGGATGCTTTTCTGGTTTAACATTTGTTGATCTTTGAGAAACCTTGTAGACTAAGAGGCAAATCAGTTGGTTCGTGGGAGTTACAGAAAAATTGAACTAATATCACAATGAGGTGTTAAAATGGATTCCGAATAAATTTGTATCTTGTAATTAACTTCTATGTTAGTTTATTTTTGTGTTTTTCAAGACATGGTACGTATGAGAAACTACACAAGAAACATATTCCAGAATCCTGATTCCTATACCATCTCTTCTTGCCCTTCTTGCTTTTCGGTTCAATTGAAATTCAAATAAAGCAAGCATGATTACACAAATCCAAATTGTAAGACCCCTAATTTATTCAGTTCATAATCTATACCAATGGCTTCACGGAAGCCCAGAAATCAGTCCTCTAACATGGAGTATAAGGAAAAATATTATCCAATGAATTGCAAAAGCTCATGTGTAAGGTTTAATGACTATAGCTAGTTATTATGTTTAGACCATGTATCATTTTATGACCTTGTTAGATGCATATTCTACAACAAGACAGTAACTACTTACAGGAAAAGACACTTCTTCCTCAATGAGAGTACCTCACAACCAAGTCCATAACCACAAACCTTTATCCATATTTATCGAAAGAAAACACAAACAAATTAAAATTCTATGCGAAAATATTAAATGTAATGTTGAAAAAGGTCTTAGTTTTACCTGTGAATCTGTGATTTAGTAGCATCATTTTTCTTCTTGGTTGTCTTTGGTTTCCATCTCTTTCGGTCCGAGTTCAACGATAAATGACAACCTTTGTGATATAGACCGGGATGCTTGGGAGTACATGAGGAAGAAGGGGAGAGATGTCGAGGTGGAACCACCCAGGAGGATGGCGACACGCTCCCAGACCAGAGCTGCAGCAGAGGCCCAAAAGCAGAGTTCTCTGGAACTGCGAACGATCGCAGACTGACCTGCGATCGATCGCAGAACTCGATCCCAACGTCCATAACCTACTGAGCCAGCGAACGATGGGGGCGATCGATCGCAGAACTAACATCTATCGTGCTGAGGCTACTGAGTACGCGAACGATGACAGGGGATCGAACGCCCTGATCGTTCACCCATCTGCGAACGATCGCACCCGTGCTGCGATTGATCGCACACGGGCATCTATGTTAATTTTCGGCGCATTTACTTACTGCACCGCTTTCAGTTTCCTTGTTTTAGTAGTATTAGGGTTTTAGAAGCCCTATTTCGTTCTTTATTAGACTTGAGGCTATATATACATGTTTATAGCCTCCAAATAATTCAGTTTTCATTATTTATCAGTTTACATTAAATAAGAACCTCAAAGTTGAGTTTTCTTTTATTTTCCTTTGATTTATAGATAGACTCTATAATTTGAAGAAAAATTCCCTGGTTTTTTAGAGTTTCAAACCCTAGGAATTAATTATCTTTCTTCTTGTACTGTTTTATTGGCTTCCGCTTAGTCAGGCTGCATCAGTTGGTATCAGAGCTCAGTTTTCTTTTCATGGCACCAGTCACAAGAAGAAGGGGCAACCGCAATGCAAGTTTGCACGACGTGTATGAGTGTCCTGATTCAGTTCATGAAGAGCCAGAGGCGACACCGGAGAGACATGATGAGGACCCACAAGCGGCGTTGAGGGCGCAGATTGCCGACCTCACCCAACAGTTGGCCGAATCTCGTCTCAACGACACACGTCGACGACGTCGAATTCCACCCCGATGGGAGGAAGACAAAGATGACGACGGTTATGAATCTGTAAACCCTTTTGTAGAGCGCCGAATGCAGGGATGTCGACCACCTGTGCAAGCTCATGCTAATCGGTGGGAGAGCGGGTTCAAACTGGATATTCCAGAATTTTCAGAGGGGATGCAACCTGAGGAATTTCTGGATTGGGTAGCAGTAGTTGAAGAAATTCTCGACTTCAAGGGAGTACCTGAAGACAGACAGGTTTCTTTGGTCGCAACCAAGTTTCGGGGTAGAGCTGTAGCATGGTGGCAACAGTTGAAGCAAACAAGAGTGCGGCAAGGCAAATTGAAGATCACTAGTTGGGAGAAACTATTGACTAAGATGCGACCCGCCTTTTTGCCCCACAATTACCTTTGAATTATGTACCAAAGGCTACAAAATTGGAGCCAAGGGAAGTCGGTAGATGAGTATACGGAAGAGTTTCACAAATTATTGGCGCGAGTTGATTTATCGGAGTCGGATGAGCAGCTAGTGTCACGGTACATTGGAGGTTTGCAGATACAAATCCAAGACACGGTAAATCTTTTTGACCCCGTGGATATTTCAGCAGCCCACCAAAGAGCTTTGTTGGTTGAGAAATCGTTGTCACGGGGGTCCATGGGCGTTTTCGGACGAGGAGGAGGGGGAAGCTACAACTGGTCGGGAGGGTCATTCCAGAACCGGGGATCTACCCCATCAAACGGTCCAATCAAAGGGGCCACTACCATATGATAGCCTAGTCGAACCGGAGCGACTACCGGTCCCAAGTATTTTCGATGTGGAGAACCGGGTCATCAGATAACGGATTGTTGCAAAGGAGAGAGGTATGGCAAGGGACTTCTTGTTGACTCGGGGGGAGTCTTTGAGGAGCAAGGTGATGAAGAGGAACAAGAGGCAGGTTTTGTTGAAGACGGAGAAGACGAAGAAGAATTTGTTAGTGGAGAGGCTGAGAGCGGCCCCATGTTTATAGTGAGGAGGGTGTGCTTCACTCCTCGAAAAGCGGAAGTTAAGGACGAGCAGCGTCACAATCTTTTCCACTCACGGTGTACGATCGGGGGCAAGGTATGTCAACTTGTCATCGACTCAGGCAGTTGTGAGAACGTCGTGGCGGAGGAAGTAGTAGAGAAGCTGGCCATAGAGACGGAGAAACACCCCAATCCCTACCGGTTGGAGTGGATCAAGAAAGGCAATGAGGTAATTGTTTCTAAACGCTGCCTAGTATCTTTTTCTATTGGGAGTAGATATAAGGATAAAATGTGGTGCGATGTCGTGGCAATGGATGCTTGCCACTTGTTGTTGGGGAGACCGTGGCAGTATGACTGTGGGGCGCACCATGATGGGAGAAAGAATACTTATAGCTTCATGTTTGGTAAAGTGAAGATAACCCTGTTGCCAAGTTTGGGAAATGGCTCCAAACCCACCAAGGGGGCGGGTCACTCTCAATCCCTCTTGACACAACGAGAATTTATCACAGAGATGTTGGCGTCAAAGGTGGTATATGTATTGGTGAGCAAGGATAGTTGCAAGGGGGAAGAAGTGCCTGAGGAGGCTAAGGGGTTGATGGGGGAGTTTGCAGATGTATTTCCAGTGGAGCTACCTGATGAGCTCCCACCACTTCGTGACATACAACACCAAATCGACCTAGTGCCGGGGTCAAGTTTGCCTAATCGACCACACTACTGCATGAGCCCAAAGGAGCATGAGGAGTTGAGGCATCAAGTGGAAGGGCTGCTAGCCAAGGGACATGTTCGGGAGAGTTTGAGTCCTTGTGTGGTACCGGCATTGCTCACACCCAAGAAGGATGGTGCATGGAGAATGTGTGTAGACAGCCGAGCCATCAACAAGATCACCGTGAGGTATAGATTCCCTATCCCTCGATTAGATGATTTGTTGGACCAATTGAGTGGGGCAAAAATTTTCTCAAAAATGGATTTACGGAGTGGATACCATCAAATTTGAGTTTGGACCGGTGATGAGTGGAAGACTGCGTTTAAAACGCGATAGGGACTTTATGAGTGGTTGGTGATGCCATTCGGGCTTTCTAATGCCCCAAGCACTTTCATGAGGGTGATGAATCAAGCCTTTCGTCCATTCATTGGCAAGTTCGTAGTGGTGTATTTTGACGATATCCTGATTTATAGCCCCAACCAAGAGGAGCATCTTCAACATGTGCGGGAGGTACTTGATGTGCTCCGGAGGGAGAAATTTTATGCTTCACCCGCCAAGTGCTCATTTATGAAGGATTCGGTTCTTTTCCTTGGATATGTGGTGTCTAAAGATGGATTAGAGGTGGATGAGTCCAAAGTAGCAGCAGTGAGAGATTGGCCCCTTCCCAGCACGTTGCATGATATCAGGAGTTTCCATGGGTTAATGTCCTTTTATCGACGTTTCATCCATAACTTTAGCACTATAATGGCACCTATTACAGAGTGCATGAAAGGGGGCAAATTTTCTTGGAGTGATGCTGCGACGGAAGCCTTTGGAGTGATCAAGCTCAAGCTCACGACAGCCCCATTGCTTGTACTCCCCGATTTTGAAATTTCCTTTGAGCTGCATTGTGATGCCTCCAAAGTCGGCATTGGAGCAGTATTGAGTCAGGGAGGAAAATCGGTAGCCTTTTTTAGCGAGAATTTGGGTGGCCCCAAACTCAACTATAGCACCTATGATATGGAGTTCTATGCATTGGTGCAGTCATTAAGGCATTGGAGCTCATATTTAAACTATAATGACTTTATCTTGTACTTGGACCATGAAGCATTGAAGCACCTCAACAGTCAAGATAAATTGTCCGCTCGACATGCCAAGTGGGCAGCATATATGCAACAGTTTTCCTTCACCATCAAACACAAGGCGGGAGCATTGAATAGGGTAGCCGACGTCCTCAGCCGCAAATCGTCCCTATTGGTCACTATGCAAAATGAGGTACTTGGATTTGAATTTATAAAGGATTTATTGACTACTGACCCTTTCTTTGGACCCATTGTTGAGAATGTCATGTCGGGAGTAAAGTCGGACTATGGGTTGTTTAATGGGTTCCTCTTTAAGGGATACCAATTATGCATTCCAGATTGTAGTCTAAAGCTGAGGATTATCCAAGAGCGCCATAATGAGGGGCACATGGGGCGAGACAAGACAATTCAGTTGGTGACGGAACAGTTTTATTGGCCGACCATGCGCATGAAAGTAGGCCGATTCATGGCAAGTTGTAGAGTGTGCCAAGTGTCAAAAGGGGGAGCAACTAATGCAGGGTTGTACATGCCGCTGCCTATTCCGGAGGGTCCATGGACTAATGTGAGCATGGATTTCGTGTTAGGCCTCCCTCGCACCCAAAAAGGTAATGACTCCATCTTTGTGGCTGTTGATCGTTTTTCTAAGATGGTTCATTTCATTGCGTGTAAGAAGACTGCCGATGCTGTGAATGTGGCCCAATTATATTTTCGTGAGGTCTATCGACTACATGGGCTACCATTGTCCATAGTCTCCGACCGCGATACGCGATTCCTTAGTCACTTTTGGCGGTGCTTGTGGCAACTATCGCACACTAAGCTGGACTTTAGTAGTGCATACCACCCTCAGACGGACAGCCAAACAGAGGTGGTCAACCGGTCCTTGGGGGCGTTACTGCAGAGTTTGGTGGGGGAGAATCTTAAGTCATGGGATCAACAGCTGTACCAAGCAGAGTTTGCCTTTAATCGGTCGGTTAATCGAAGCACGGGTCTTAGTCCATTCACTATCATCTATGGAGGTAACCCGAGGACACCATTGGACTTAACACCTCTCCCTGATTTGAAGAGAACACACACTAAAGCGGAGGATCTCATTGCACACATTAAAGAGGGCCACTAATTAACAATCAAGAATCTCATAGAGTCGACGGCTAAATATAAGGCGACAGCGGATAAGAAGCAGCATCCATTGGAGTTTGAAAATGGAGATTTTGTGTGGGCAGTCTTAACTAAAGATCGTTTTCCTCTTGGTGAGTACAACAAGTTGGCAGCACGCAAGATTGGCCCTATCGAGATTGTGAAGAAGATCAACGCTAACGCATATCAGCTGAAGTTGCCTAGCCATATCAAAACATCTGATGTTTTTAACATCAAACACCTAATGCCGTTCATTGACGATTCTTCATAAGAGGATGCGAATTCAAGGGCGAATTCTCTCCAACTTGGGGAGGATGATGTAGACCAGGATGCTTGGGAGTACATGAGGAAGAAGGGGAGAGATGTCGAGGTGGAACCACCCCAGAGGATGGCAACACGCTCCCAGACCAAAGCTGCAGTAGAGGCCCAAAAGCAGAGTTCTCTAGAACTGCGAACGATCGCAGACTGACCTGCGATCGATCGTAGAACTCGATCCCAATGTCCAGAACCTACTAAGTCAGCGAACGATGGGGGGCGATCGATCGCAGAACTAGCGTCTATCGTGCTAAGGCTACTAAGTACGTGAACGATGACAGGGGATCGAACGCCCTGATCATTCGCCCATCTGCGAACGATCGGACCCGTGCTGCGATCGATCGTACATGGGCATCTATGTTAATTTTCGGCGCATTTACTTACTGCACCGCTTTCAGTTTCCTTGTTTTAGTAGTATTAGGGTTTTAGAAGCCCTATTTCGTTCTTTATTAGACTTGAGGCTATATATACATGTTTATAGCCTCCAAATAATTCAGTTTTCATTATTTATCAGTTTACATTAAATAAGAACCTCAGAGTTGAGTTTTCTTTTATTTTCCTTTGATTTATAGATAGACTCTATAATTTGAAGAAGAATTCCCTGGTTTTTTAGAGTTTCAAACCCTAGGAATTAATTNAAGGCGATAGCGGATAAGAAGCAGCGTCCATTGGAGTTTGAAAATGAGATTTTGTGTGGGCGGTCTTAACTAAAGATCGTTTTCCTCTTGGTGAGTACAACAAGTTGGCAGCACGCAAGATTGGCCCTATCGAGATTGTGAAGAAGATCAACGCTAACGCATATCAGTTGAAGTTGCCTAGCCATATCAAAACATCTGATGTTTTTAACATCAAACACCTAATGCCGTTCATTGACGATTCTTCAGAAGAGGATGCAAATTCAAGGGCGAATTCTCTCCAACTTGGGGAGGATGATGTAGACCGGGATGCTTGGGAGTACATGAGGAAGAAGGGGAGAGATGTCGAGGTGGAACCACCCCAGAGGATGGCGACACGCTCCCAGACCAAAGCTGCAGTAGAGGCCCAAAAGCAAAGTTCTCTAGAACTGTGAACGATCGCAGACTGACCTGCGATCAATCGTAGAACTCGATCCCAATGTCCAGAACCTACTAAGCCAGCGAACGATGGGGGGCGATCGATCGCAGAACTAGCGTCTATCGTGCTAAGGCTACTAAGTACGCGAACGATGACAGGGGATCGAACGCCCTGATCGTTCGCCCATCTGCGAACGATCGCACCCGTGCTGCGATCGATCGCACACGGGCATCTATGTTAATTTTCGGCGCATTTACTTACTGCACCGCTTTCAGTTTCCTTGTTTTAGTAGTATTAGGGTTTTAGAAGCCCTATTTCGTTCTTTATTAGACTTAAGGCTATATATACATGTTTATAGCCTCCAAATAATTCAGTTTTCATTATTTATCAGTTTACATTAAATAAGAACCTCAGAGTTGAGTTTTCTTTTATTTTCCTTTGATTTATAGATAGACTCTATAATTTGAAGAAGAATTCCCTGGTTTTTTAGAGTTTCAAACCCTAGGAATTAATTGTCTTTCTTCTTGTACTGTTTTATTGGTTTCCGCTTAGTCAGGCTGCATCACTTTGTAATTGTGGCCAAAACCTCCACAGTTTGCACATTTCACAACGTATCCACTACGAGTTAGCTTGTATAGGTTTGTTGGCTCATATGCAGCTTTTCTTTGACTCACTTTTGGTCTCCCAGGAGCCCTTCTATTGTTAGGCGGCATGATTGCATTGCATTCATCATCAGCTGACCATGTTTGTGGACCTTCCATGCCATAAACTCGACCAGCATAGCCTAGCATGTATTTTTTCATCTTTAAATATTCATCCACATATTCCTCCGGTTTTTGCTTGTTCATGTAAATCGCAGCACAAGCATATGAGCAAGGGATCACATTCAACTGCCACCTCCCACATGTCAATGTCTTCTCATCTAACCAAACCAAACTCCGTGCATCATACATATGCTCAACCTCAAATTCTAGCTCATTCTGCCACCGACTAATGCAATTTCTTGCATCATTTTTTGCCTTCTCCAACTTCTTCAGGGTCTTCGGGCATATTATGTAATGGGTCGACCAGATTCCTTTCTTTTCTGTTGGAAGCGTGCCATTAACTGTCGACGAATATCTTTGCACATGGTAAGCATGGGCTTACTTCTAGCATCTTTAATCCAGGTATTGAAGCTTTCGGCCAAATTATTCAACAACATGTCACATTTCGTGTGGCAGCTGAAAGCGTGTCTGGACCGTGATGCCTTAGGAACATTACATAGGTATGTATGTGCACCTTTGTTCATTGCCAGGATCTTCTGCATGTGGTGGTTAAATGCATGAATATTGATTGCTTATGCAGCTCTCCACAACTCATTCTTAAATACATTCCCCGTGTATCCTTTCAATTTCAAATTGGCATGTAAGTGCAGAACACAAAACCAATGCTCAGCATTTGGCAGCACAACATCAACAACAATTCCAAGCCCCTACACACATACGTAAGAAAATAAACAAATATATGTTAATAAGCAAATACCATAACACATGATAAACATATACCATAACAAATATAAGGCACTTAACCTAGGTTTAAAACAAATTAACATGTTAATAAACAAATACCATAACACATACCTTCTGCCTGTCCGACATGATAACCCAACCAAGTCCGTTGGCTAGCCTGCATAAGTCCTCTAATAAAATGGAAATGAGCCACTACCACGAATCTCTTGTCTCCGCCTTAGCCATAGCATATGCAATGGGGAACATGTCGTCATTGCCATCTATGCATATGGCACACAGCAATTGCTCCTCATAGTCCCCATTAAGATGGCAAGCATCTAAGCAAATTATGGGCCGACAACCATTGTTGAACCCTTTCTTGCATGCATCAGTGAGATATACATCTTCTGAAAGAATGCTCCATCTCTTTGTATAAAAGTACTACTGCCAGGGTTGGTGCTACGTATTACATTTGCATATCTCTTTATGAGGCGATATTGGCCGGAATGGCTACCAAATATTTGACGCAATGCCTCCCTCTTCGCGCTATAGCAAAGTTGAATTGGCATATTTATGTTGAGGTCTCTCTTCACCCTCTCTTTCAATGCATATGGTGTCCACGTCAGATCATCTTTGAAGTCCTTCTTATACGTACGAACAAGATACTCTACATCACATCTTGTGTTTTCAAACTGATTACCACAAGAATGAGTAGGGTAGTAGGTTTTAATTTGAGTACAAGTCCGAGTAGCATCTATAGAAGCATGAATCCTCTAGTGGCAATTTTCTTGTTTACAGATTGCACTAACCCTACTCCTGTCATTGTGTATGTATTGGTAAACGTACCCCTGTTAGACAACATGAGTCTTCAGTGCCCGCTTGAAGACATATGTATCCGCAAACTCATCCCCAAGTGTAAACGTTATGAGAATTTTCAAGTTAAACTTTTCATTGAATTGCTTATACCGATTTTTCCTCCCAACATCGTCTGAATCACTTCCTTGCAAACTTCCAAGACCATCACTTGAATCGTCAGCTTCCTTATCCCCAAAATTGGCTCCCGTATCATTTATCCCCAAGTCAACTTGGTCCCACCAGTGAGCTGTTCCATCCTTTTCTCTGGTGACCTCATCATCATCGTAGAATAGGTCCTTATCCTCAGATTTAGATCATTCAATGTCACTCAACAATTCCTTAATCAGTTGATTAATATCAACATCCACTGTGGTCTTCCTTGGCCTACCACGTTTCCCTTTTTGTTTACCGCTTATGGGAATGACATTCACATTTGCACTGACATTGGCCTCTACACCCACACTCCCAAGTCCCTCCACACCGACATTAACGTTCTTTCCTTTGCCTGAAAAAATGAAAAAATAAAAAATAATAATAATAAATTAAAACCATTGTTAGGGAATAAAATATCAAATTAAAAGAAATAAAGTAAACTTCACACTAAACCAGGATGTACTTCCTCGACTTGTGCTCGGTTGCATGTTTGGAGATGCACATTTTGTGGAGGTCCTTCTCTTGGTTGGAGTACTAAAACCAGTTGCCTTCCTTCCTTTTGGTGAAAAAATATTAAAATAGAATAAAAAAAACAAGAAATGCAAAAAAGAAAAACATATTCATTCATTAACATAAGTAATACAAACACAAAAGAATAATTTAACCATCACTAAAATATCAAATAATATTATCATGTGTACCTCCTTGACTGCTAGTCGGTTGGGTGCTTGGTTGCCCGCTTGGAGACGCACATTCATTGGATGTCATTCGCTTGGTTGGAGTTCTTAGAGCAGTCGCTTTCCTTCCTCTTTCTAAGATAAACAAAAGAAAAAGGAAAAACATTGCATGGATTAACATACTATCAATCGAAAATAATAAACTATGCATCAATATAAATCAAATAATATTATCATATGTACCTCCTTTACTGCTGGTCGGTTGGTTGCTTGGTTGCCCACTTTCAGATGCAGATTCAGTGGATGTCCTTTTCTTTGTGGGTGTAAAAATACGGCCAGCCCTAGCTTTGACCCTTGGCCTTCCACGATTTCTTGATTTAGAAATTTCACCGTCTACATCATGTCCTTCACAAGTATCGTCTTCACGGGCAGCCCTAGGTAATTCATCCACGCTACCACCCCTCTCTCCTTCTCCTTCTCCATCTCCATCTCCTTCTCCATGTCCATCCCCACCTCCATCTCCATCTCTGTCTACATATTGTCCATCTTTACGAGCTTCAAGAAGGAAATGCTCCTTAACCCTTACAGCATGGTCCACCATATGCTCAACATATAGGTGAACTTGTTCATATTTGTAATCTAAAACAACATTTAAAAAGTCTACCACGTCTGCATCACTGTTTAAAGGTATCACGTGCTGATGGTGGTCACTTACATTGTACCAGCATTTAATGTCGTTCACATACCCTAAATCATGAACAAGCTCTTTAATTTCCCATAGGCTTAGGTAGTCAATATCATACCCGTTGACTTGATGTAGGTCACCACCAACTTATGTAAATGGGTTATGGTGCATTATCCCTCCATGATGGATTGTTATATATGATGGATTGTTATATTGATATAAGCCATTTATCTGTAAGTATAAAACAATAACAAAATATTAACAAATAAATAAATACTACATAATAGAATATGGCCTACCTTGGTAATAATTCAATTCAGAGGTGCAAATAGAAAAAAAAAAAAAAAAAAAAATAATATTTACAAATCATGAACTACTACACGTAAAGGTCTAAATATAACAAAGCTGCATGCAACATACAAGTTTGCACGTAATAGAGAATGTGCATTGAAACCAATTGGCAATAGTGGACAATTTTCATGTATTGGTAATTACCAAACTACTATCCCTTGATACTATAATTATCCCCAACCCTCCCTAATACCAATAACCAATTGGCAAAACAAGACAAATTTGGCAAAACAAGACCAAACACAAGGTCTGCCACTATACTTTAATAAAACACCACATCATACTTTTTTCTCATTACAGGGCCACAACCGAAACATGCATGGACCATTAAACCACTACAATCAACAATCAACTACCAATCCCTAGCAATAAACTAACTTTCGGTTGAAATTTCAACACAATAGGCACGAATAAAGTGTATATAAATCCAACACATAATCAACATCAATTTTGGGATGGGGGTTTCGTAAAAGTAGAAAAGCTCTTTGAACTTGAATAAAATTGCTGATTACCACATAAAATTACAAAAAAGTGTTAGGCATCAAAAAAACATGTTAGGCTTAAAAAAAAAATGCTTCCATTCCTTTCAACCAACAAAACCCACATAAAAAATTCAAAAAAAAAAAAAAACCCTAAAAAAAAAATCAACAACGGAACCCTAGCCCCCAATCTCGGGTTTCTTACCTGTGTCGGTGGGTTAGGCCAGATAATTTGTGATGGAGACCGCCGGTGGGTGGGTGGGTGGGTTTTGGGTGCGCCAATGGGAAGAGCTCCGTCACTCTCACCTCTTTCATACTTCACCGACGAATCGGGGTGGGTGGGTGGGTTGTCGGTGCGTCGGTGGATTGGGGGTTTTCGAGTTGTGCTGGTGGGTGGGTGGGTTGTCGATGCTGGTGCGCCAGTGGGGGGAGAACCATCAATATCGCGGGGTAGGGGGCAGAGATTGGGCATTGGTATATTATGTTAAGGCCTTTAAGTTTCGAATAAAACCATATATTGCTCATGAAACGCACCGTTTTGGTTGCCTCCAAAATGGTGCGTTTTGGTCCAACGTGTCCACTATTGACAAGTGGGCAGTCCAAAAAATCTGATGTGGAACTTACATAAACGGTGCGTTTCAAGTAAGGTAACGGCAGTTAACAAAATTGGACGGCGTGGATTTTATTGTAGTTTCGATGTACCCAAGGAGTAATTTGTCAAAAAAAAAAAAACTTAAGGATTTAAAAATTTTGAACAGCTGACCCAAGCCTATATGATATAAATTCCCTTATATATAAAGGTAGGTGGTTAGCGATTATTAACCACTTTTCCCTACTACTAAGAGTCTGATTGAAATTGCGATTTCACTAAGTGCGATTTTAAAAACATGTTAAAATGTACTTTTTTATTAAATATTTGTTATGAGAAATCATAATTCTGGTTTAAATTCGTTTTTTTTTTTTTTCAAATAAACATTCCCCTAATAAGTGATTTTTAAATCGCAATGTCAAACACTTTACATTTTGCGATATCTTTTAAAAAAACATATTATTTTTACAAAATCACATTCCCAAATGCACCCTAAAACCGCTAACCGTAATTGCTTGGGGCAGTTAATGATTTTTTATAACCACCTATCAAAGTGGTTAGCGGTTATAAGTAGTTAGTGTTTTGTATAACCGCCTTGTTTGAATACCCCTAAATGTGATATCCTATAAATTCTATAGATTTAAAATAGAATTTTAGAGTATTTTTTTTATGTGTATTATAAGTGCTATTAATATTACATATTTATTAGGTAATTATTTATAGATAGATTATTATTATTTTTTATTATTTTTTATTATTATTACACACACATATATATATCTTTCAGTTTTTTTTTAAAAAATGTTCTAGTTCTAACAAATTTGTAGCTAAAAAAAATGAATATATATATACATAAAATCTTTCAATGTGGCCAGCAAGGGATAAGCATACTATCAATGTGTTTCTCAAATATTATCTTTAGGACATGTTGTCCATAAAACAAATGTTACTTTTACCCTTGGGGCACCTTTTTAAGTGAAACCAATTCTTTTGACACATAGTATCACACGTGTCTCTCTCTCTCTTATTCTCGATGCCTTTTTAAATCAAAGAACTCTTTAGCCTTCCTCACTAGGGGTGAAATTTAAAACCGCCTAACCGCATCCGCTAACCGCTAACCGCACTAACCGCTAACCGCTATCTGCACTAACCGCTAACCGCTTTGAAAGCGGTTAGTAACAACCGCCAACCGCCTAGGCGGTTAGCGGTTAGCGGTTAGTTGATTTTGAAAAACCGTCTAACCGCCTAACCGCTAACCGTTAACCACTAACCGCCTTTTTTAAAATATAATATATATTTATATTATATATATATTTCATATAATAAATAACAATAAGTTATTGTAGCCTAGTGGTTATTGTGCACCTATTTTACTCAGGAGTCCCGATTTTGATTCCCCCCACCTTATTTTTATTATTTATATAATATAGTTTTGCACTTCTATATATTCATTTCTTCCTAACCCAAAACGATAATTTTGTTGTAATTTTATTCGTATGTTATATGTTGTAAAAGGTGAACAACCAAATTTTGGTATAATGGTCCAACATATAATGCTCACTTTAAACCAACAATTTTTAATGCTAAAATGGCCATAATAGAGGAAAAAAAATGTTTAAAGTGAGCAAAACAATGGTTTAAAGTGAGCCCAAAACCGGCAAAAAAAAAAAAAAACCCAATAAAAAGCGGTTAGTAGAAAAAGCGGTTAACCGCATCCGGTTAACCGCTAACCGGGCGGTTAACCACCTAGGCAGTTAACCGCTAGCGGTTAGCGGATGCGGTTAGTAGATTCTACTAACCGCCTAGGCGGTTAGCGGTTAGCGGTTTTAGCCACTAACCGCTAACCGCAACTGCTATTTCACCCCTATTCCTCACACCCACGAACGCCAGTATCGAAAATTCACTTAACATAGCTCAAGGCAATTTTCTTGTAAGGTAAAATTACTTTGGTCCTTTATTGGTATTTTAGCTTTTATTTGTATAAATCTTTCTCTGTTGGCTTCATATCAAAAATAAATAAATAAATAAAAGGAATTTATCTTCTAATTTTGTCATATTTGCCCCTATTCTTCTTTTCTTTTCTTTTTTTTTTTTATGTTCATTTATATTATTCCTTTTTTTTTTTCTCAAATTTAAAGCTACATACAAGGGCTATTTGTTATATAGATGCAATATTTGGATGCAGCTTTTATTATTATTATTATTATTTGGATATTAGAATTTCAATAATCTTTTTAGGATATATATATATATATGTGTATAGACATGTTCGTTGGAATATCTTTTTGCATTGAGGGCTGTGAATATATATATATATAGGGTACCTATAATTAAATTTTAGACTTAAAATTTCATAATACTTCTCTAAGTTTATTTTTGCACAATTGTTTAGGTAAAATATACCCAACGCATACCCGTTGTCAAGTTAAGGTAATGGTATACAACACTAAAAACCTCCGACAAATTTTATAAAAAAAAATCATTGGAAAAAATGTTGGAGATTTTTCTTCCACTTGCATGATTCTTTTTAATTGCACTTCCTAATTTATGTCAAAGTTTTATTTCACCTTCATATTATTGTTTAAAGATTTTTATGCTACGATTATTTTATTTCATTTACATATTAATATTTTTATGTGCTATAGTTATCTCATTTGTTTATTTTATAAGAGTTCTCAAAGTTTATAGTACAATGTACAATTGTAGATGAGCTTAACATATGTGCATTTATGTTATAAATGTTTAACCCGAGACACTATTATAGTCACAAAAGGTACTTTATCGTATTGGTAGCATGGCAAGCACATTGAATGACGGTTTTGAGAAGGTGTGTGCTATCAATCAGGTGGCCCTCACCTAGGGGAAGTTTCCAACTTGGTAGCTCTCCCTTTTTGACGACATGATGAGCCTATAGGTCCTTTGGGACAAGTCAACATGCGCCGCAAATGGTAAAATTACGATTATGGGTCAAAGGGTAAAACATAATTTTCTTTTGAAATAAAAATAAATGGAAGTGCTTAATCATTGCATAGCTTACTTACTCACCTACCATTCTCTTTATTTTTAATTATCTTACTTTTAATATTTATTATTATTCATGATTGAGATTGTGATTTTAAGAATTTGCGTGGCATAATTTATAGCATCTCAGTGTTGTGGCTACTTACTGGGTTGTCGAACTTATCCCTTCTCCCTTTAATTTTTTTTCCAGATGGCGCTTTACGCTGTAGTGTTGAGGTTGGGCCTACCCGTGGGCTTGCTAGTACTCCAGAACCCAGTCAAGGAGAAGGATCCTCTCCATTTCAAAGGAAATGGAGAGGAGCCGGTCCTTGTAAAAACAAGGGCATTATAGTCTTTCTTCATCTCGATTAATTTTTTTTTACCTTTTTGCCCTTGTTTTTACAAGGACTGGCTCCTCTCCATTTCCTTTGAAATGGAGAGGATCCAGGTCCCCCAGTTAGTTGGCCATATGATTGGGATACTTGGACATATTGTTTTGTAGAACCTTAGTAGCATTAGCACCTGGGATTCCATTGTAGATAATTGGATTGAGCCTTGATAGTGCAGTTTTTTTGTTTTTGTAGACTGTACGGGTAGATATTTTGTGTATAGGAGGGCTCTGACATATGGGATAGTTATAATCTCTCTTAGTAATCACTTTTGTTTTATACCTCCTTGACTGAGCTTGATTTTTTTGTGCTGGATTCTCAAGTTATATGTATTAAAAACGATAGATTATCTATATTAAAGTATAATTATATTAGCTATCTCTCTTATTTTACCTTGAAGTGTCCATGCATGTTTACTAGTAGTATAAACTATTTTCCTTAATTGTTGAAAATTCATTAGTTCGTGTTTTCCCTTTTTACTTTAATCAGGGGCGTGACACTAGACATTTGTAAAAGAATAATGCTACACTTGCTCACTTTTTTTTACACAATTTTTTCATACCCATAAGTGGCTTTTAAAACTACTATTAGATATGAGATAAATATTTATTGGATTTTGATTCGATGGTAATTTTAAAATCCATTTTAAGGTGGTGTTTGTTAAACAACAAGAAAACCCCTCACGGCACTGTTCATCCTATGGTACTATTCACCCTTAAAAAAAATTAAAAAAGAAAATGAGTATTGATATGAGAAAATGAAAAAGTGGTATTGGAAAGTGGAAAAATTTTGTTTTGTAGTGATTTTTTTTTTTAATTTGAATAGTAATAAAAAGTNAGCTGGGTTGACGTGGCCGTCGGAGATGTTGGTGCTGACGAATACTGCGACGAAAAGGCTGAAAGCGTGGGCTAGGGCAGCCGCCATGAGCCCGGCCAGTGTGGTGGAGGCGTGTCAGTGAGCTTGTTGAAGGCCATGCCGGAGCCCTCCCCGACAAACACAAATATGAGCGTCAATATGAACTCCGCCAACGCAACCTTCAGGTTATCCGGGTGGGTCAGCTCCTCTAGCGTTCCGATGTGAATAGTCCTGAACGGCATGGTTGTCTGATGAGTGTTGTTGCCACGTACCAGCGGTCCCAGCTACTTCGAGCTCTTCAATGGATGGCCCGATATTCTCCTCTGTTTCACTCTGCAAAAGCAGGGTATAACAGAGCATTGCTTCTTTCGGCTTTGAGCATTGATTCATGTTCACTTCCGAGTTTTTGGTTTCTGGTTTTGCTTCTTTGTTATTCCATTTAACTTTTGCTCTTGTTCTAATTTGATAATTGTTGCATGCATGTGTCGGCAGAGCATGGTTGGTTTTTGGTTTTGTTCTTTCCAATTGTAATCGTGAATAGTGTTAGAGTTTTCGGCGTAGTTGTTGAACTCGCTGGGGCTGCCATTTCCGTTCTTGCCGTAGCTCACGAACGCTTGAGCGCCGGAGTTGGTTTCATCGCTATAGGTTGAGAAAGAGAGTTTGTGGTTGTTAGCATCGGAGTTGTAGGAGGTGAACCGAAGGTTAGGGACGTTGACGAGCTTGTCATAGTTGGTGAACTCGCCGAATTCGACTGTGGCGCCAGCGCCGTAGCCGGTGAAGTTTGAGTCAGGTTGTCTTCATATATGCCCACAAGGAGCACCACCATGGGCATGGGCGACCCGTTGGAGCACATAGAGAGGCTGGCATCGGAAAACGTGGTGGTGATATTCAGCATGATCACGTGCTGTATGTGCCATGCCATAAAGCGGCTCTTCTGTGGGATGGGCGTCAACCCAACTGTGTACGAGCTGGACGAGGATCCCAGAGGCAAAGACATGGAGAAGGCTCTCATGAGGCTCTTAGGCACCTTTTCCGCTGTCCCCGTCGTCTTCATTGGCTGGAAGCTTGTTGGGGCAATGGACAGAGTCATGGCCTCTCATATCAATGGCACTCTGGTCGGTATACCAATTCGGGCTCAGGGACTCGGAGGTCACGACGAGAGCGTACATGTTCTTGTACGACTTGAACAGATTTTTGACGAGATTGACGGAGATGAGGCTAGCGCTGCACCCCATTCCAGTGAGATTAAAGGCTTTAACATCCTCCCTCAATTTGTAACGGTTGATTATTCTGGCGGCTAAGGAAGGGAAGGTGGAGAGCATGGAGACGTTGATGACGAGGGTGTCAATTTCCGATGGGGAAATCCTAGACCGGGACAACAGCGTTGCCACGCTGTCCTCGTAAAACTCCTCCATCTCCAACAGCCTGTCCCTCAAGGTCGGATTGCTTTCTTTGCCAGCGAACACTATCCTTGGGCCGTACGTTTTCTCGCCGATGTTAGTTCAGCATTCACGGCAGGTCCGACACCTGCACATGGGGGCTCAACGGAATCGGAGATGTCACCTAGAGAGGTGGCTTTGCAAAACACGTGTCTGATTCTTGGGCGGGTGCTTGACAGCTGTGCTCTAGGGAGGAGAAGAGAGGGTGTGGGTGAGGACAAAATTGGAAAAATCTGGGTTAAACACGCACGTGAGGCGCACAAGTGAGAGATTCCATCCAAGTTGACGGGAAAGGTTAACAGAATGTCTGTTTTGCAACTTTTTGAAACTTTGGGGGGGTGAACTGCCACTTTTTAAACTTTGGGGTTTAAATTGAAAAACCCCTGAAACATCAGGGGGGTAAAGTGAATTTTGCCCTTCCTTAATTGTTGAAAATTCATTAGTTCATGTTTTCCCTTTTTACTTTAATCAGGGGCGTGACACTAGACATTTGTAAAAGAATAATGCTACACTCGCTCACTTTTTTTTACACAATTTTTTCATACCCATAAGTGGCTTTTAAAAATACTATTAGATATGAGATAAATATTTATTGGATTTTGATTCGATGGTAATTTTAAAATCCATTTTAAGGTGGTGTTTGTTAAACAACAAGAAAACCCCTCACGGCACTGTTCATCCTATGGTACTATTCACCCTTAAAAAAAATTAAAAAAGAAAATGAGTATTGATATGAGAAAATGAAAAAGTGGTATTGGAAAGTGGAAAAATTTTGTTTTGTAGTGATTTTTTTTTTTAATTTGAATAGTAATAAAAAGTAAATGATGTGATATAAAAAGTGAATGATTTGATTTTTTTTTTAGAAAAAAATGAAGTGAATAGTGTGATAGAATGTGGGGGAATGTAAGGAGATGAGGGAAGTTTAGGCCTTCTTTGTCAACTAACACCAAATTCCCTCACATTCCCCCACATTCCACCACACTATTCACATCATTTTTTTTTAAAAAAAAAAAACATATCAAATCATTCACTTTTTATAATATTTTATTTACTCGTTATTACTATTCAAATAAAAAAATCACTACAGAATACAATTTTTCACTTTCCAATACTACTTTTTCATTTTTCCATATCAATCATTATTATTTGGGAAAACTTCAAAGAACCTCCCTAAACTTTCACCCTTTTTGAAATACCCCTCCAAACTTTAAAAACTCTCAATTTAGCCCCCCCGAACTTTCAATTGCTCTCAATTTCGCTCACTCCATCCATTTTCCTTGTTAACCTCAGGCGGGACCATACACATGTGACCTGCCCGTGACTTTTTACCCTCGAAATACCCGTTATACTCTCAACCCCAGATCCAAATCTTAGGCCCAGTTGTGCAGGAGATATCCTTGCCGGTCGTCACTGTCTGGTCCATGGGCACCTTCCGCGAGGTCAGCGTAGTCTCCGGCCTCCCCGCCACACGTAGCACCGAGCGCCTCGAGATCCTCGACGAAGAGCTAGTGTACACAGCTTCAGCGTCGTTGGCGGAGACCACCGCCTCGCCAACACCTTATTCGGCAAACGCAGAGTATCATGCAGTTGGTCCATCGTCAGTTTAGCCATGGCCTCGTCGTTTGGCGGCAGAACGGTCAGCATGTACCCCTCCGAGACCAACCGCCCCATCTTGGTCGCCAAAGAGGTCAGGTTCACCAAAATATCGGCCATCTCATTGTACCCACCGTAGTGTAGGAGCGTTTGGATGAAGTCCTTGACCTGGGCCTCTCTGTTGACCTGGGCATCAAGAGCCGTTCAATTCCATGGATCACACCGTCGGGTCAGGTCACAGAGTCCGGGTGAATCACCATAGCGCGATCCACAGTTCTTTCCCCACTGGGACACGCCGGACTCGCTCGGCCAGTGTTCGGATCTGATCCAGGTGGGGATTACGTGGAACATCAGAGCTTCTGGAGTGACTTGAGATTTCTAGGCTCCAAGTCTCCAACAGGAACCGCTTGAACTCCGGGTCAAGATCGCGCTCCAGAGCGTCGTTCCGAGGAGCGGAGATGGTGATGGGTTGAGGGTATAACGGCCAATTCAGGGGTAAAAAATCACGTTGTTTAGGGTTCCATCCAAAGTTAACGAGGAAAATAGATGGAGAGGGTAAAATTGAGAGCAATTGAAAGTTAAGGAGTTAAATTGAGAGTTTTTAAAGTTTGGGAGTAGGCCTGTAAATGAGCCGACACACTCGACAGCTCGGCTCGAGGTCGGCTCGATTAAGCTTGAATCGAAATCGAGCTCGATACTGTTTAGCTCGGCTCGTTACTGTACAAACTCACTCGATTAGCAAATGAGCCGAGCTCGGCTCGCCCGACTAAACTCGACAAGGGCTCGTGAGCTCGATTTCATTCATAAATGAGTAGATTAAATGATTATTAATTAAGTAAGTAATGTATTTCTTACCATTTATAAATTATAATCACATTAATGTATACAAACTTAAATGACCTTAATGTATCTCTTTAGGGTGTGACAAATAACAATTGACATTATATACAATAATACAAACTTAAATGTTATATTAATTAATTGTATAAAATTAAATTAGTTTAACTTAGTTGTATACTTATAAATTAATAAATTATAATATATATTTATATATGATATGTTTATTATCTACAATATATGATATACATCATATACTAACTTAACTTTAACAAATAACAACTAACAAGTAATAAGTATCAAGTAAAGTATAGAGATAAATTATATCATTACTTGATATGAATATTAAAATTATCTCAAATTTAGTAACTAGGCTCTAAGAATCTAAGCAATTAAAAAACATAGGTGACAATTAGAAAGTTAGTCAACAATGTGCAGTTAATCAATGTACGTTACTCTTTAGGATGTGACAAATGACAATTGACATTATATTCAATAATACAAACTTAAATGTTATATTATATAAGATAAATTATATTATATAATAATTATACTATATAAATTATAAAATTAACAAGTAAAGTATATAAATTATCTCTTAAGTTTATAGTTAATATAAATTTATTTAAATTATAGGAAAAATTAGGCTTACAAATTAGCCGAGCGGCTCGTGAGCTCGCTCGAGCTCGGCTCGGTTACTGTACAAGCTCGGCTCGAGCTCGGCTCGGATCGTTTACAGGCCTATTTGGGAGGTATTTCAAAAAGGGTGAAAGTTCATAGGGGTTCTCTGAAGTTTCCCTCATTATTTTTTTAAGGAAAATGCTAGGGGTTCTCCCCCTAGTATTTTTCTAGCGTTCTCTTAGTCTTACGTAGAACATGATTTACGAAAAAATAAAATTGTAGTGGTCTCCACCACCGATTTTTTTAGGCATTAGCACCAACTTTAAGGTATTAACACTAAAATTGAGGCATTAACACTAAATTTAGGATGATCAAATCTATTTTGGGTGATATCATCCCTAAAGGGTTAACCTTTCGCCCTTAGGTTTTAGTTTTGAATCCAAAAACAATTAATCTGTTGACAATTAATCCCTAAAGGGTTAACATTCATTGTAACTTAAATATTAACTCATAAAAATTAATCTGTTGACAAAAAAACGGTATTCTTAAATCATGTTCTACGTAAAACTGGAAAAATGCTATGATAACATTAAGGGAAGAACCCTAGCAAGAGAATAACTTAGATGAGGAGGTTGCACAAAATTCACCTTTTGTGCAACCCACTCAACGAATGACAATTCATTTACAACTCATCTTATTGCAAATTAGAAAATGAGTTTAGCTGCATCTAATTTTATTCCTAATGCAGAAGAAAGAAAACAGAAAGAAGAGGAAAATGAGAGAAAGAAAAGGAGGAAGAAACGAAGAAGAAGAGAGGTGCAGACCCACGGCTGGAAGAAGGAAGAAGAAACGCAGACCCACCGAGACCCATGGCTGGGTCTCGCCGGCCGTGGGTGGAACCGGTGGTCGGCCATTCTCATGCCGGAGATGGGTTTAGGGTCGCCGGAGATAGTAATAAAACCCCAAAAAGGGTTAACCTTCCCCTCTAGGTTTTAGTTTTGAATTTAAAATTAAGTTTTGAAGCATTAGAATCAATTTTTGAGGCATTTGAAACAAGTTTTTTGGGTCACCGGAAATTTGTTTAGGGTCGCCAGAGATTGTGACCCACACGGCTGGGTCACGGCTTTTTTTTCCGCCGAAAAATTCGCCGGTCTCTTACCCCCAGTGAAGAGTGAAGAAGAAAGAAAGAAAAGAGAAGGTGCAATAGGGTCTTGAGATCGTCTTGGGTCTAGTACAGAGCTTGAAGAAGGAGAAGAGGAAGAGGAAGAGGAGATGAGAGAGCTTAGGTCCGGTGCAGCAGGGTTCTTTTTTTAAACATAAGACTTATTAAAATAGCTTAGGTGTCACTTTCTAATTGGTTGCACAAAACCTCAATACCCAATATGCTCTCCCCTAGCAAACCCTTTTTTTTGGATGAACAGTGTCCAGAATAAACAGTGACATGTAACATTTACCAAACACCCTCTAAAAGTATGAAAAAATTGTGTAAAGATTCAAAGAATTGAATTTAAACTACAATCAAGGTGGGAAGACAAAAAGAAAGAAAGAAAAGTTATTTACTTCTTTACGATGAACAATAATTTTTGAGTATTCAACGCACAAATACAATCGAAATCGACCCCCCTCCAACGGTTTCATTGACCGCCATTTCCTCATCTTTATAGGCGGGCCTTCGACGTCACTCTTGCCTTTCACAGAGAAAAGCCATCCATCCTTCTCCCAGGTTTCTCTATTCTTTCTTTTCTCCCTCCATTACTTTGTATACATAAATATCAACTTCTCGGTTTCAATTTTCTCTGTAAGAAAACCAACTTATTCTTGATTTTTATTTGTTTTTAGGCACAATGAGTGAGAACACCAACTCAGTCACTGACAACGAGAGTCCCAAGGTTGAGCTTAACCCTAACTCTAACCCTAACCAGAACCAGAAGCGCGGAAGCGATTCCGAGGACAAGCCAGATGGCATCGTTGTAAAAAAGGCGAAAACGGAGGTCTTTTTCGAGATACAAGCGGATGCCGCGGAGAATAAGGGGTCCAGGCACACCATGGAGGATGCTTGGGTGGTGCTTTTGGACGCCGCCGCCGATTCTCCTGGCAAATTGAGGTCCTTCATATTTTCTTAATTTTGTTCTTTATTTAAGCTGTATCGATCATACATTAGCTTGTGTTGGGATTCTAATGTGTGTATCTGTGCGTATGTGTCTAAATACATATGATTTTCTGCATGCCTCGGCGAATGTGGAGCTTAAATATACTTCAAAACATAATAATTGAAGTTTGTTCTTGAATTTAAAGTTGGACCATCATGAAGTTGCTCTTAGTTCCCAGTAATTAGCGCATAATTTAATTTTGGTTGGTATATGAGTTTTATTTTTCTCTTTTTCCTATTCCGTTTAGGTGTGCGCATTTTGCAATCTATGATGGACATGGAGGTCGGTTGGCTGCAGAGTATGCTCAAAAGCACTTGCATGCAAATGTTCTTTCAGCTGGATTACCACGTGAGTTGGTGTGTTAGCTTGGTCTAATTTTCATGCATTTTGTGTATTGATGCACTTATTGTAGAGTAGATAGAGATTATTAACCCGGTTGATTTTTTTGACATTCATTGACTAATCACAACTGGCTAATTCTACTACCATGGTGCTGCTGAAAAAGTTGCTTTCATATTTTCTCTATAACTTTTGGTGTTAAAGTTTATTCTTAACTTTTGCCCTCTCTGTCCTTCATTTTCTTTTTTTTTGGCCTTGTGGCAAGCACGTCTCTTCACTTATAGTTGAGCTTGAATAGAAGTATTTATTGATCATTTATAAGCAAATAGGGTTCTGATATGGGGGCAGTATTTTGTTGAATCTTGAAGTATCTGGCAGCATTTATCTGAAAAAGAATTATCCAACATGATTTTATCATTTGAGGAAATGATTGTAGCGCTATGTGCATGAGAGAGAGGCCTTGTGGAGAGTCATAGTGGATGCCAAACATGGCAGCTTGGGGGCAGGTATTGTTCTAATGAGGTTCATGGGTTGTATGGGGTGAGTTTGTGGAAAAATATTAGTACGGGTTGGGAGAGTTTTCTATTCATACCAGATTTGAGGTGGGAGATGTTGCCAAAATTAGATTATGGCATGAAAAGTGGTATGGGGATCAAGACCTTAAGGATATTTTCCCGGATTTGTATAGTATTGCTTGTGTGAAGGATGGTTCTATGGCAGGCTACTTGGAGTTATCCAATGATTCTCATTAGTGAAATGTAAGCTTTATTGGAGATGCTCATGATTAATAGGTAGACGTCTTTGCTTTGTTTTTTTTTTAACTTGTAGAGGGATGGAGGTGAAGACAAGCTTTGTTGGGATCCCTCCAAGAGAGGGAAGTTTGATGTTAGATCTTTTTATGACGTTTTTGTGCCTTCTAATAGCACCCACTTCCCTTGGAAGATCATTTGGCAGAATAAGGCCACCTTCACAGCGGCGTATTTTGCTTGGACGACCACCCTACGGAAGATCCTCACTCACTATGGATGACCGAAGAAAACGATTATGGTTGACTGGTGTTGTATGTGTCGGAGGAGTGGGGAGCATGTGGATCATGTTCTTCTTCATTATGAGATCGTCAATGCCTTGTGGAGTGTAATTTTCATTCGTGTTGGATTAGCTTGGGTCATGCCTAAGAGAGTAATAGACCTTTTTTGCTTGTTGCAGAAGGTTGGGAGGCAGTCCTTAGAGCGCAACTATGTGAAAAGTGGTTTTGAATTGCCTTTTGAGGTGTCTTTGGAGGGGAAAAAATGATAGAATTTTTGAAGACATTGAGAGGAGAGTGATGGAACTTAAGTCTTTTCTTCTAAACTCTTTACCATTGCACGATCGTTTTAGATCTTAATTTGCTTAATTTTCATGATTTTCTTGATTTGTTCTCTTTATTGTTGCTAGATGTTTCTGCTGTATGCACCCTGTGTGCTTGAGTTGTGCATTTTGCACTTTTAAATTTTAATAATATTTCGTTTACTTATAAAAAATGAGTTTATCATTTTTTTTTTGGGGATTATTTCGTTCTCATGTGATGTTATTAATAACCAAAAGAAAGAAAAGAAAGGAAAAAGAAAAAAAAACCAATATGTAATTCTCCTCTATGTTTGCATCTTAGCAATATTCCTAGTCATCTGATTTGCCTGAAAGACTGCAGTTGCATTGTAATTGTTTGTACTCTCTCCTTGATTCATATCTCTGTGTTCATTTTTGTTGCAGTTGGATGTAAAAGCTGCCAAGCGAGCTATACTTGATGGTATTAAATCATTTTACACATCTTTGTTTGATAGTAGCTATCAGTAATTTCCCAGTAAAATTTTTGATAAGTTCCTCTTGCTTATTAGGGGTTCTTATTTGGATTTTTTTTTTTTATTCTTTGTTTTTTTCTGATTCAGGTTTTCGAAAAACCGATGAAGCTCTTCTTCAAGAGAGTGCTGCAGGTACAGATGATTACTTAAAACTTAAGCCCTTCAATGTTCTTTCACTAGATACATGAATTATATCTTTAATACATTAAGTCAATTTTAATCTCTTGAAAGGATTTGTCCTTAAAAGTGTAATGTTTTGTAATGTTCTCAGAAAAAGGAATAGTCAAAGCAAGGATTCTGCTTTATGAGATTAAATTTGCTATACCTATCTATAGATACATACTGCTGCAACTCACTTTAAATTAGAAATAGTCTTTAGTAGTTTCGAGAGGTGAGGTGGCCTAGCTAGTACCTTTGTTAATTCCCAGTGGCTATGAAGCATCAAATATGTGGTTAATTAATGTCAGAAAACCCTTGTAGCTTTTTCTCTTGGGAGTGAAGTAGAAATCTTTTCAATATTTACACTAAATTCTAGTCACCAATTTGCTAAATCAATTTGACTAAGGGTGCGTTTGGGATTGCGATTTTACAAAAATAATCTGCGTTTTTAAAATATATTGCAAAATGTAAAGTGTTTGGCATTTCAATTTAAAGAACACTTCATTTAAAATAGAAAAAAATCTGCGATTTCTATAAGCAAGCTAGGGAATGCTTATTTGAAAAAGCGCGAATTTAAATCAAAATTATGATTTATCATAACAAATATTTAATAAAAAAGCAATATGTTTTACCAAACGCCTTTGCGATTTTAAAACGTAGCGATTTCAAAAACGCAATTTTTTAAAAATGCAATTTTTTAAATCCCACTTATTGAAATTGCAATCTCAAACAGACCATAAATACTCCATTGTACTTAAGGGCTAAAGTTTGTCAAATGTTTTACTTAGTAATTTATTCTTACCTCTTGTGCTTTATACAATTTTTATCAGGGGGATGGCAGGATGGTGCCACCGCTGTTTGTGTTTGGGTATTAGGACAAACGGTTAGTTTGCAATTCTTTATCTTCTTTTACTGTTCTGCAATAATTAAAATGTCTAAACATAAAATCTTTGTTTCAGATAGTGCTTAGCGTTGTCTTTCTTTATGTAAGATATTGTCCTTTGAACTTCATTAAATTGCAAGAACTCATATTTATCCTATGGCTGCTTTGATATAATTATATATGGTGTATAAAATTATTTTATTATGCCACTATCAGAAGGATTGCTTTTTAAATTTTGCATCATAGTTTGCTTGCACAATCGTTGGTGGTTTAGTCTTATTTTTCAATTTGTTGAAAATCTCTACTATAATTAAGCCTTTTTCTTAAGTACGATTTAGCATATATTTGACACCACAATTTGGTTTTGAGCATTTCATGTATTTGCTAGTCCAACCTTTCAATATCCTCTAATTTGATGAAACTGACCCGGTCTGCTTTTTAACCTGGACACATTTTAATCTGATAAAAGAATTCAGTTTTGTGCTAGTGCCTTTTTTTTTGGTGTTATATAACTTTTTTGTACAAACTTTGGTGGGGTCCCCTTCAAAAGAGTTTTTTCGTTGTTAGATCCTTCTACAATGTCTTCTTTCATTTCCCTTGGGAGAATGTTTGGCGAATAAAGGTTCCTTTGAGGGTGGTTTTTTTTACTTGGTCGGTGGCCCTAGGAAAGATCCTTATCATGAACAATCTAAGGAAACATGTCATCGTGGTTGATAGGTGCTGTATGTGTGAAAGGAATGGGGAGTCCGTAAACCATCTTATTTTCCATTGTGAGGTTGTCTATGCCTTATGGGATGTTTTCTCTAGTCAATTAGTTGATTGATATGCGCTTGGTGGATTGTCGGTAGCGCTTGAAGTGCTGTTGTGTAGAACATGGTGCGTTTATACTTTTTGTGGTGCCTACGAAAGGAAATGAATGACAAAGGTTTTGATGATTGTGAGAGAACTTTGGAGAAGATTAAGTATTTATTTTTCTATACTTTTGGATAGTTTGTTTCTCCCATGGTGATTAGTTATTATGATTTCCTTTTTTTTTTTTTTTTTTTTAATCTTTGAGCTGGGTATTTTCTCATGTATACTTTGTGTATATCTGGGGGCGCTTTATGCTTTTAATGATATATCGATTACTTATAAAAAAAAAACTTTTTGTATGTTTGTTGAATTGTAGCAATGTTTTTCCAACCAAATGGCACTTCACCCCAATACGGGAATGACATGTGAGTGTACGAGTTATATTTCGCATAAAATAAGACAGTTGTTTTATTGTGACATAAGACATCCTATTGATGGCAAAAGTGTTCATTGGCAGGCAGTGAAACTTGCTTTATACATTGCTTTAATATATTTATAGTACACATTATGATGGCTGATATTTTTATGTAATTTAGTATGATATGTACTTTTTCATACTTCCACTGAGATAGAAGTTTATGGGTGCCTTACACTTTTAATTAGATTGGTTTATTACTTATAAAAAATAAAAAATAAAAACTGAGGTGAAAGTGTTTGCCAATTGGAAAGAGAATTTAGTCATTTTGAGAAATGCGAAACCTGATGGAAAGAGGACTTGGTCGGTGTAAGAAATGTGAAACCTGATGGAGAATTCCTCTTTGCATTATGTGGACAATCTAGCGTGGGAGGAGTAATCATGTAGAGCTGAATGGAAACTCACTTTAAATTGTTTTCTTCTGCTTATTATTTGATTGGTTGCATGCTTTGAGAAGTTTATGTTGCCATTAATTTTTGGATTCAATGCTCTTTTATTTTAGGGAGAGAATGTATTATAATGATCTTGTGTAACCCCAAAGGGTTGGCTTAAGTGGTGAAGGCCTTGGACTTTGGTGGCATAACTATCAGGTCTAAGGTTCAAATTACCATGGGTGTAAACAATTCTTTGGAGCTTCACTCCTGGCGAAAGCCAGATTTAATCAATCCATGTGGTGGGAGTGCGTTACATGGGTCTGGTGTGAATACACGAAGTGGCCCTTCCTTGGAGGAGGGGAGGGTTCCGCATCATAAAAAAAATCCTGTGTATTGATTCTTTCTTCTTTTAATACAACTTTTATTACTTATTAAAAAAATAATAACTCCAAACTGAAATTCAAGGCTGTAAAGTCTTAATTATCTGCTGTCACCTCAATTGACAAAATTAAAAACTTCGTAGCCTAAACATGGGATAATTTCAAATACAACCATTGATCAAACCTCTTTAAAAAGAATGAGAAGGGGAAAAATTGTTACCTTGTTCGGTAGTACAATAAAGTGAACCTTGCTCACACCATACTAACTTGCCTCTTTGTTTGACTTCTAATCAAAATCATCTCAAATATGTAAAGCCTCAACAAATAGAGTTACTGGAGATCACAAACAACTACTGCACTTTCTGGGACCAAAGCTTCTGTGATGGTTGTAGGGCCTACAAGCCTAGTTTTGGGCTTCTTAATGGGGCACTCTTTCTCTATCTAGGCTCTCGCTGTGGCATAAAGATGAGAAATGAAAGTTGTTTCTAAGTGTCTTCAGAAAGTTGTTTATGTCTTGAATCTCTTAATTGATGATACTGCTGGATGTTGTCTAGGTTTTTGTTGCTAATGTTGGGGATGCAAAAGCAGTGGTAGCAAGATCATCTACCGTTGATGGATTACAGAATCAGTTGGAAGGAGTAAGTCCTCTGAAGGCCATTGTTTTGACTAGGGAACACAAAGCCATCTATCCACAGGAGCGTGCTCGCATTCAGAAGGTAAGGACTGCATGCACACAGATAGGTACAGGCTTCTCAGAAGCAAATGGCAGTACATATATTTAGCAGTAAAGTTGCAGCAATACCCAAAGACAGTTGCAAAAGCTTTTGCATCTTTCGTAGAGAAATTGTTAAATATTTTGGACACCCAAACGCTTTCATTTTTTCCTTTGTTTTTTCGGCCCTCATATCTTATTTTCCAATTAATGTGTATCTCTACTAAGTAAATTGGGCGATTATAGAGTTATGAGATGTGTATGTTGGTTAAATGACATTTCTCTCCAAATCATAGACATATGAATATGATGGTTGCAATACATGGAGAATTCAGATGGATAAACATCTTTTGACATTCATGTGAGATATACTATCGTATATTTCTTCATTTGAATAAAAAGTCAAAGATATAGGGCTGGTTCCAAATTGATTATGAACAGCTTGGCTTGGCTAGTTGAGAAGCTTTTCATCCTTTATCCTCTTTGCTTAGAGATTAAGTGCTCATAACCTGCTTCTAAGATTTAAAAAAATAAATTCTGAAGGAAGAATATAATATTCTGGCTAGTTTTTACTCTTAACATTTGTTGTGTATACCTATCAATAAAAAAAAAAAAAAAAATTGTTGTGCATGGATCGTATCTTACTTTTTTTTTTTTTTATTGGCAAGTAAATAAATTGGCTTATCTATATTCACTTTCATACCTCGAGGGCTGTGATATATTCATACCTGTTCTATCCTATTGGAAATATAAAAAACTAACTTAAAGGATAAAAAATGTTCACAAGTGGACAAAAGGGTGATCCTTAAGTTCAACCGTCTGGATGATAATATGATACTTGAAGAGAAGACTGGTTCCAGTCAATGCATTGAGAATTGTTACCGAGTTATATATTGTATATGTCTGAATCTACTTTGAACTCCTATTATCTTCTCTTTTGATAACACATGCTTTTGCTATTCCAGGCTGGTGGTACAATAAGTTCAAATGGACGATTACAGGGGCGACTTGAGGTTTCACGAGCCTTTGGAGATCGTCACTTCAAAAAGGTTTTTAATGTCTCTTGTCAGAAAATTATTTTGTAGTTTCATGATTCCTTATTTTGTATCTTAGCTCAAAGGATTTTCTTTATTAGATAGGCATTGCCCCCCGCGGTCTCTCTCTCTCTCTCTCCTTACTCCCCTCTGCACACATAGGTTCATATAGGGTGGAGCAGTAGTTGGTACTTTCTAAAACTTTTGTCTGTAATGCTCTGCCCTGCACCTAGGTTGAATGTGAACTTGCTGTGGAAAGATTTAAAGAAGTGGCAAACTACTTCAAGAAATGTTGAAGTGCACATCAATTTTAGTTTCATATTGAATCAAAATATTCTTAATAAAGAATCTGATGCTCATAGAGTGTTTAGATATATCAAATGGAAGAGAATGGAGTTAAAGGTGGAAATAAGTAATTATCAGTGTTCCAGAACCTTGGTTGTTCATTTGAGTGAAACTTTTTTTGTTCTTTGGGTTTAAAGATTTTTGTATGGGATGGAAGACTTCATTGTCTGGCCCAATCTAGCAGCTCCTGTAGATTTTGAAAACCCCCCCACATGGATCCAGAAAATATGCATTGTGTAAGCTCTTGCACTGCTCTCTCTCTCTCTCTATCCACTTAAAAATGTATAATGAATTGGGGAAACTTTGTGAATCACAGGTGGGAGTTGTTGCAACCCCAGATTTTCATTCTTTTGACCTTACAGACAGAGAGCACTTCATTATTCTTGGTTGTGATGGCCTCTGGGGGGTATGTGTTCAATTTATAGTTCTTCATCTTTACACCTCTAGATTATTATTTTCACTGTATCTTCTTGTTTGGATTCTACTATTATTACAGCAAATGATACGTTCATTTTGTTTTAGGTATTTGGACCAAATGATGCTGTTGATTTTGTTCACAAATTATTGAAGGTAAGATCACACCTTGCACTTTCTTTCAGACAAGTCATTAGTAAAGTGGCATTTTGACTTGCTGTGGAACTTGAATTGGTCTGTCGTGTAATTGGTCCTGTCTGATTGAGTGGACTTGTTTTTCTTTACACTTATTTAATATATGGCATATTAGGTTCTATTTCTGACTTAGATACTATTTCTACCTTCTTCCAAGTCTATTTTTCGGACGGATAATGCATTCTGAATTGGAGACAAGTATTTATGAGTTTATCTTATATAAAATTTGATTTTATGCTTCTCTTTTTCTGTGGAAGCCATTCACTGTTCAAAACTGCTTTAAGTGGTTTGGCTTGTTTCATCAGTGAACATGTATGCTAAATAGACAGTTTTCCACTGTTTTGGTGGACCACATTTCAAGTGGGTGTCGTTCTGTCCAGCGAAATACTGTCGAAATTATCTGTGAAACTAGAAGCCACATAATGCATTGTTTCTTTTCATAATCCATTAAGCTTCAACTCTTTAAGTTATTTATGTCAATTGGTTTCTTAGAAGGCTTACATTTGTTTAACAGGAGGGGTTACCAGTCACTGCAATATGCCGCCGTCTTGTTAAGGAAGCTGTTCGTGAGCGGCACTGTAAAGACAACTGCACAGCAATTGTCATTGTTTTCAGGCACAAGTAATTCCAAAGGCACCAACTTTGCTCTAGTAGAAATATGTTGCTGCTGGTTGTTGATTGCGTTAATGTTTTGTTTCTTCTTGGGTTGTATAAGTTCCTCAGACATTGCTCTTGATTGTCATTGTCAAATATGTTGATGAGTTGCTCAGTTTTGCATACTGAGTTTGTAGAATTAGACTTTGGATGCTGTCGTATGAAGCAGATGCCCCACTGTTCAAAAAGTTGAAATATCTTGTGATGTGTGTAATAGTTTATTTTTTTTTCCTCTTTAGGTGTATGACAATCATTAGAACTTCTTGCGCTTAACTTAATATCCTGACTGTTGGTATCTAATTCTGCTATTCTTTTGGTGCGCAAAAATGTGCAGGATAAGTGGGAATCGTTTGATATAATTCTTGATTTTCAAGTCAATGTATCCCTCCCTTCCAAGAAAGAGAATGCATAGTGTTGGTGATAGTGTTAAAAGTGGTCGAGTTCAAATTTCTTGTATATTTTATGTGTACTTGGTTGCACCCTTTTACTCTTATAATGAGATTGCGCCATGCTTTTTAACTTTCTATTGGTTTGGTACAGAAATATCCTCCAAAGCCAATTACATGTATACGAAAAGACAATTTTTTTCAAAACTCTCTATTAAACTGTCATGTGTCTCTTAGTATGTGAAAAATATATGATTTTTTAATTAGCTTGTGAGAAGCACATAATTTTTAATATAATTATTAAGAAATTACTTGATTGTTACATACTACTCAAAGGAAGGATACACGACAATTTGATAGACTATTCCAATTTGGTCGGAATTTATGTAGTTGGCTCTTACCCTTGAAGGTGAATAAAGAAGAGAGAATCAGCAAATGGTGCTAACATCAGTTATTTGTTAGCAGCTTAGTTTTTCACGACTAGATTTAATTGCGTCGTCCACCATTGCTTCTTCTTTCTTAGGGGAAAGGATGTATGCAGATGAATGGCCCAAGAATGGTATGGCTAGTTGAGGGATCAGAAGATTTTTTCATCTTCATTCTATTTGGTGTTTTTAGCTGATGTGTCCAAATTTAATTGGAAGCTGTAAAAAAGGCTATTAGAAGGGGCTCTCTTCTTAATATATATAAAATATAAGGATCGTAAAGTCTTGTATTTTCTAATATCTGAATGGGATTTCAGGATCAATTGCTGCTGTTGGTCGTAGTGGTGTAGCAGATATACTGAATGGTTGCTGAGCCACCAAAAAAAAAAAAAAATGAAGAAAGGAAAAAGGGTTGAACAGATTAAGGGTTTGTTTGGGATTGCATTTGAGGGGTCTAAAAGTGCTTTTAACACTAAGAAGTTCATTTAGAGAAAAAAATATTCGTTTAGTAAAAAAATTAAAAACACTTTTAAAGATTCAAAAAACATAAAAATAGTTAAAAACGTATTTTTGGCAAAATTTTAAAAATGAAACTTTTACCCAATAGCTCTTTTTGACTTAAAAGTTTTACTTTTCAACCGCAATCCCAAACATGCTCTAAGTGCTTTAAATATATGTTAGTCCTTGCATCGAGAGTAGGGGTGGGCACGGGTCGGGGCAGGTTTTTTTTTTTCTTCTTCTTTCCTACCTGACCCGCACCCTGCGGGTTTGGAATATCCAACCCACTACCTAGAAAAAGTGAGCCCTATCCGCCTGGGTTTGGGTTTTGCAGGACAAGTTGAACAGGGCGGGTTGGGATTTTTTCTCATTTTTTTTCTTTCTTCTAGCTTTCTCCAATGTTCTCACCTTCTTTATTTTTTTTCCTCCCTTTTTTTCTTTCTTCTTTCTTCCTTTCTCTTCACGCACACAAAAGAGAGAGAGACCCACTCTTGTCCTCCTCTTTTCTTTTCTTCTCTTTCCCCTTTCTTCTTTTCTTTTCCTTTTCTCTTTCTTTTTTCTAGATTCAGATCTTCTTCTCTGCTGTTTTGTGTTCACAGAGAAACCCAGATCGATCTTCTTCTTCTTCTTCTTCTCGTCTAGCTTCCTTTCTCTCTCTCTTGCTTGTGTTTTGTGTTCACAAAGGAACCAAATCCATCGCTTACCTTCAAGAAACAAAACACAAATGCTATACAAAAAGAAAAGAAAAGAGAAGCGGCGAGTCTAGAGAATTCTAGGGTTTTTTTCCCTTTTAAGTGGTCCTCAGTGGGTACTTGCTATCCAAATATTTTCAAACCCGTAACCCGTCTCGCCTCGCCCAGGTTGGAAGAAATCCAACCCGAATCCGCAAAAAAAAAAAAAAACCAAAATCCGGGTGGGGCGGGACAGATCGAGGCAGGACAGGGCTGGTTTTTGCCCACCCCTAATCGAGAGTACTGTCTCAGCTAATAGTTATTCTAGTGTTGGCTTGTTAAAGATTGTCGAGGATTTCAATGTTTGTATTGGGGACACTCTCTTGTAGATGACTTATAGTATATTTCGACTTTCGTTATGTCATTTCACAAGTCAAATGTCCATTTTAAAATAAAGGGTTAAATATTTTTTTGGTATTTGAGTTTTAATGCCTTTATTTTTTTCTTCAATACAAATCTTGCTAAAAATTTAAACCTAATCAAATAATTTCATGGACGTGGATAGTGTGTTATTTTATATATCACTAGAAAGAAATTTCTCTTCTAAGAGAGTAGCCATAGATATTGTTAATGCACCTTCATTTGCTTGAGCATCACAGCTAAATGTAATATGGAGTTGCCATCATGGTCTTTAGAATTGAGAAATAATTCATCACCATTAGCTGATTGTACTAACAATTTCAGAGCATCTACATGATTATATCGAACACACAAGTGTAATACAGTGTCTCCATTGAGATTCACCCGGATGGACTCTCGTTGAGCAAGTCGTATGGTCCATCTTTTCCAGAAATACTTTTAATGGACTTGGCCATCCGGACGGCTGGTTATAAAAAACAATTACCCTTTTTTTTCCTTTTTTTTTCTATATGAAGAAATAATTACTTGCTAATTGAAGTTCATACCGCTGTTGTAAATTATATAATTAAAGCTTATTCTACCTTTGCTTAATAATAAAAAATAAAAAATTCCTTAATATCATGTGGAATTTTTTAAATATTATACAGTTGAAAATGGAAGCCCCGACCTTCTTCCCTAACTCTTATCTAACTGTTCCGATCAAGGTCAAATGTTCAAGCTCATCATATTATGGGGATGTGCATTGTGTGTTTTGTTAAGGCATGTGTTGAAGGGAGAGAGAGCACTTATTCTTCTGTTGTGGACCTTATCTTGACTGTTCGAGAAGTGGCTAGGATCACCGAGTATTGGGTCTTTGACCAAGGGTTTATAAGCTGGCTTGGTCCCAGATTAGGGAGGCAAGAGTTCTCAGAAGCTAGCTAGACTGCCTACCTTATTGTTTTGGGCCAAGATCAAAGGACCAGTGGGTCGCTTCTTCCTGGTGAAGGACAAGTAGGACACTTCTTCCTTTCGGGCTAAGGTCGAAGGACTAGTAGGTCGCTTCTTCGTTAGGCTCTCTTCTTTTGTTTGTTGAGGGTATGAACCCTCTGAGGAGACAACCTTCACAAATGTTTGTTCCTATTTGTTACTACTATGGTAGAGTGAGTCACATTCAACCTTATTGTTATATGCTTAGGTCCAAGGAGCTTAAGAGAGAGACTACCCCACCTAAGGCTGAATTTGAGAATCTTATCGACATTATTAAAGATGTAGTTTCAGGTTAGACAAGTTGGAAGGTAGTAGGTATTGTGACAAAATAATTTTAGGATCTCCAAATAAGTAAAAAGAAGGAGAATAAAATAACTCAATCACACATTCACAAGCGAATATGACTAGAAGAAAATTCACTATCAAAAGATAAAGTGCAGAGAGTAGTGTGGAAGAAATCATTCAAAATTCAAAAGCCCAATACACTCAAAACTATTCTTACAAAAAAGAGAAAACTTTTTAATTCTCTAAGTTGTTGTGCATCAACACTATTGTGAGAAAATCTCTTCTCTTTGAAGTGAAATAAGCCTGTGTCCGACCACCTATTGACTGAGCTTTGACTGGAGGCATCTAGAATTGATATTTTAAACATAGACTTCCAATTCCATAACCAACTTACACCCTCATAATCATCTTACAAACTCATTAGTTTTGACATTGAATTTGTGTTGACAAAAACCTAACCCTCTACATATAGAGAGAGAGAGAGAGAGAAGAGTGCTAATTTTTCATTTTTCATTTTATTTATATCTTTATAGGGGACCAATAGGCAATGGGTATTTGGAAGTGGGAACAAAACTTGTAAGACGAAAACCCATTACAGCATATGCCCAAACCCAATTAAAACTGGAACAGGATCCTCTCCATTTCAAATGAAATGGATAATATCCATTTAGTGTAAAATGAGGGGTAGTATTGTCTTAACATTAAAGTTGAAGGACTAAATATACAATATTACCCCTCATTTTACACTAAATGGATATTATCCATTTGATTTGAAATGGAGAGGATCCTATTCCATTAAAACTGGGACGCTTTCGGTTTGCACAATTATCCATTTCCCATGACTTGCTTTGCTAGCATTCTTCATTTACAGCCTCATCAACAAAAGCAAAAATTTGATGGTAATCTTATTGCTCTAATTTTAACTACTCTTTTTGAGTATTCTGATTGATATTTTCTTCAGTGTTACAAGAATTGTTTTGGGTATTATTTGGTTTGGCTAAAATTTCATTTGTTTCTTTTTTTGGATTTTTATCAAACATTAATTCGGTATTTGGTTTAAAAAAGAAAAACTGGAAATGGAAAGAAAGGACTTAGAAAATCTCTTGCTTGGGGAGATTGTAATGTTCTTGTTTACCTTATGCATTTATGCTGAAATTAAGGCAACATGTTTTTATATATGTATGTATTGATGTGTGTATGTAACGTCTCATAGAGTCCTCTCATTTTGGGCAACAAGGAGAGAAGACCCATGACATGATGGTGGTCTTCAAGCAAATCAAAATCAACCTCCCTTTGTAGTCTTCAAGCAAATCAAAATCAACCTCGTCTCTGTGTTTTCGTTGCTTCCGTTCTGTTTTTGGTTGGTTTTTCTCTCTTTTTTTGTAGGTCGTCTTGTTCTCTTCAGCGTCGCTGCCGTCCACCCCGTCGTCATCACCACCCAGTTTTCCAGCGCCATCGTCTGGATCTTTTTTGATTCTTAGATGGGTTTTTAAAAAAACTCGATCTACGTTACTCAGGAAGACGCGCCATCCCATTGTCATCACGGGTCCCCCTGCTTCCCAGCCCCGCCACCTGATCATTCACTTGCATCGCACGTGCCGGAGCGTGAGTTCCACACGCTTGAGCGTGGATCTCACGTGCCAAAGCGTGTACACCACGCCCTGCGCAATTGACCTTTCCACCGCCACCACTAGCCTCCAAGCTCCCCTCCGACTCCATGCAACCCACCTTTTGCTCTGCCGGAGTGTGTGTTCCTCTGCTGTGTTTTTTGGTTGCCGGTGTTCCTTGGTGTTTGTTTTTGTTGTAATTTTGCTGTTTTGTTTGGGTTGTATATTTGCTGTTTGTTGTTGTCGTGTATTTCTCTGCTTTGTCTTTGTTGCAATTATCTCCCTACCATGACTTGGTTTGATCTTGAGGTGGAGATTGTTTTGTGGGCTTTAGCTTCCATTTCGTTCTTTGCAATGCCTGCTCTGCAACTATCATTTTACAGTGATGATTGTTTTACCCGCATTGGACTCTTCACAAAGTTTCTTTGCAATTTACACCATCTTGTGTGGTCCTGGAATAGGCCCGGCTTACCTTTGGTTCTTTTTGAATTATGGGTAATTACCATTGCCTCATGTTCGGTTCTTTTGGACCGAATCCAGTATCTGTTTTTATATTTGCACTGCTTTTTATCATTTGGTTATGTTGTTGGGGTGCCATCCCCTTTTGTTTTGGGTTTATTGTTGGGGAGCCCACCCCATTTTTATTTATAGGATCTCTCACTTTTTCTTCCTTTCGGATCAGAAGTGGAAGAGATCCTTCCCTGTAGCCCTTTCCTTAATTCAATTAGAAAAAAAATAAATAAATAAAAAATCAATCTCCCTCTCCTTAATGCTATTAAGCAAATTCCTTTTTACACTCAAGGACTTGTGCACTCAAAAGCTCAAAATTAGGAGTCATATTCCTAAGAAAGTTTGTCTTACTAAGCAAGTGAGCTCTCTCATTTAGTACAACACCTTTCCAAAGTTCAAGTACCCAGGTGCTCCTACGATTTCTTTTGTCATTGGTGACTAAAAGATTGATAAAACCCTCCTCAACTTAGGAGCAGGTGTTAACTTGCTTCCTTACTCGGTGTATCATCAGCTAGGCTTAGGAGACATGAAACCCACGAAGACAATCTTACAACTTGCTGATCGATCTATTAAGCATCCTTGTGGGATCAATGAAGATGTCATCATTAAGATGGATAAGTTCTACTTTCCAGTCGACTTTGTAGTTCTTGAAACAAAACTTGTCCCAAATTCCCACCAACTCATTCTTGTGATCCTTGGAGGACCTTTCTTAGCTACAGCCAATGCATACATAAACTGTAGAACTGAAGTGATGGCTTTATCATTTGGGAATATGAAAGCCAAGTTAAACATCTTCAATGTCACGCATCAACCACCAGATGAGAGTGAATGTTTCTTCCTAGATAGTGTAGTGAAATTTGTTGATGACACTCCTCACGACCCTTGAAAGATCCACCTTGTAGAACCCCGATTATGTCTATGCCTCTCACTCTTCAAGTACTCATCCACCCAATGAAAGCCTCAAAGGAGAAGTTTTTACTTTGGATGTTAATGAAGTTGATTTCATTATAGTGGACCACATTACAAAGGAGAAGTTGATCATTGACCCCTTTTGGGAGATATGCATGGAGAATCGTCCTAGGAAGCCTAAATTCTTTGCATCCCACCTCAAAAGTGTGCAAGTTGATAAGAGCAATTCTATGGTGATGAAGGGAGTATTATTTCTTGTGGAGTGTTACATTGTGTAGAAGACAAGGGGTTGGAAGTGATTGATTGGACTTCTGAAGGATTGTGGAAAGATCCTTTGGAACTCAGATTTGGATGAACAAGCTAGACTCAAGGGATCAAGTGCAGGTCCTATGCGCTCGAGCCCTCCAGCATGCCACTGTGATTAAGCGCAACCCTAGCTCGCTCGAGCGCAGTTGCCTATACTAGGGTATTTGATCTCCATCCAGGTTTTATTTTTTCCATTGTTGTTCCCTTTTAAAATTGGATTATTTATTTTGATTTGAAACTAGTGTGTTGCATTTAACTGTTCTTTGGTTAGAGTATGACTGTATTTTTTAGGACAAGTGTTTTTGCATTTAAGTTTAGGGGTATGCTATAGTGATGCCTCGAGTTTCTGAGAGTTAATTATCCCCAAAAACCAACCATTGTACTTAAGCCTAGAAAATTATTTCCAACCTTTTAAGAGTATGCCTTAATCTAAACACTAAGCCTTCACTTAAATTATTTGATAGTCTTTAAAAGTGACTAGTTATATCTAAAAAAATACATTTTAAAAGTTAAATTTAACTAAATTTTGTATAGCTTGATGTGGATGCTCTCATTCCTTCCCTCCTTGCCCCTCTCTCTCTCTCTCTTCTTCTCATTCCTCAAACCTCACACGCACACAGGTAAGCTTTTGGCTTATTTTTCTTTTAATCTTCTGGATCTTGACTCTTGAGGTTTTTTTGGTATTGATTTTTTGGGTTCATTTTTCACTTAATCTTCTGAATCTTGAGATTTTTTTTGGACTTGATTTTGGGTTTTTTTTTTTTTTTTTTGGTTCATTTTTCTCTTAATCTTGAATCTTGAGATTTTTTTGGACTTGATTTTTGGGTTTTTTTTTTTGTTCATTTTTTCTCTTAATCTTCTAAATTTTGAGATTTTATTGGTATTTATTTTTTGATTTTGATTTTTTTATTATATATATATATATTCTCTTGAATCTCTTGAGCTTTTGGTTATTGATTTTGGGATTTGTTTTTCGGGTTAATAATTACGCACACATAAGGATTCATCAATTAAGCTTTTGGTTCATTTTTCTCTTAATCTTCTGGATCTTTTGAGGTTTTTTTTTTTCGTATTGATTTTTTGGTTTTTTATTTTTATTTTTATATATATATATTTTTCTCTTAAATCTCTTGAGCTTTTGGTTATTGATTTTTGGGATTTGTTTTTCGGGTTAATAATCTTCAGCTTTTACGCACTCTGGTAAGGATTCATCAATTGAGCTCTAGGTTCATTTTTCTCTTAATCTTCTGGATCTTTTGAGGTTTTTTTGGTTTTTTTTTTTGTTCATTTTTCTCTTAATCTTCTGGATCTTGAGATTTTTTTTGTATTGATTTTTGGGTTTTTTTTTTTGTTCATTTTTCTCTTAATCTTTTGGATCTTGAGATTTTATTGGTATTGATTTTTGGGTTTTTTTTTGTTCATTTTTCTCTTAATCTTCTGGATCTTGAGATTTTATTGGTATTGATTTTTTTGTTTTTTGTTTTTTGTTTTTTTGTTTTGTTTTATTTATTTTTTTATATATATATATTTCTCTTAAATCTCTTGAGCTTTTGGGTATTGATTTTGGAGATTTGTTTTTTGACTTAATCTTCAGCTTTTACGGACACCGATAAGGATTCATCAATTGAGCTTTTGGTTCATTTTTCTCTTAACCTTCTGGATCTTGAGGTTTTTTTGGTATTGATTTTTGGGTTTTTTTTTTTTGTATATTTTTCTCTTAAATCTCTTGAGCTTTTGGTTATTGATTTTTGGGATTTGTTTTGGATTTTTTTTTTCTTAATTTTTTGTAAATCTTGAGCTTTTGGGTATTGAATTGATAATTGTGATCTGTGTTTCGTGAGTTTGGCCGAATTATAGGAGATAATTATGGGTTAATCTTGAGTTTTTGGCTATTGATTTTTGTTTTTTCCGATTTTTTTTTCTTAAATCTTCTGGGTTAATCTTGAGCTTTATGCGTATTGTTTTTTGTTAAATGTTTTTTTTTTCTTAAATGAGTAAATGTTTTTTTTTAAATAAACTTTTTAACTTTTGGTTCATTTTAATCTTAATCTTCTGGATCTTGAGATTTTTTTTTGTATTGATTTTTGGTGTTTTTTTTGTATATTTTTCTCATAATCTTCTGGATTAATCTTAAGCTTTTGGATTTTTTTTTTGATATTTCTTTCTTAATTTTGGATAAATCTTGAGCTTTTGAGTATTGAATTGATGTGTTTTATGTGTTTATTGAGTTTGGCCGAATTAGATGATTATAGGTTATTCTTGAGCTTTTGAATCTTGAATTGATGTATTTTATGTATTTTTTGAGTTTGGCCAAATTAAATGATTATGGGTTATTCTTGAGCTTTTGGCTATTAATTTGTGTGTTTTGTTAATCTTGAGTTTTTTGAAAATTGTTTTTTGTTTTTATATTTTTTTTCTAATATTTTCGTGTTAATCTTGCTTCATTTTGTTTATTAATTTTTAGGTGTTCTTTAATATGATTGCGAAAGAAGTCCTTTTCTAATTGTTTATTGATTTTTGGGTGTTTTTTAATATGATCGTGAAAGAAGTCCTTTTCTAATTCCTATTCTCTGACAGTTCACCCTACAGTAAATGGGCACGCGTGGTCAGGGTTACAAAGAGGGAAGAATAAATGCTGTAGGTGACCTAATAAATGTGTTGTCAGATGTTTGTTAGCCGAAAGGGGTGGATGGAACAAGTTGTCATGGTAAAGGACAATGTTTTGTTCATTGATTTGGATGACATTGTCACATTTTTCAAGATGAAATTGAATTTGGGTGGACCAAAGAATCAGAGAAGTGGGAAAAAAACAAAGGGGAGGAGAAGGTGGCGTGAAAAGAGGAGGAAAGAAGGAAAAAAAGGAGAGGGAAAAAAACAAATCAGAAAAGTCGGAAAAAAAAAAAGGGGAGGAAGGTGGCGTGAAAAAAACATCGAAGCTAACAAAAAAAATATCAGAAAATAATAAAGTTAAGAGTTTAATATTTTGCATTATTACACTTACAAACTACTAAAGTCTCTACCGTCTCATGTGGAAGCTTAATCTAAAATTTATAAAATTTTATAATATTCTAGAGTAATATAAGTAATAGTAATCCCTTAAAATAATAATAATAATAATAATAATAATAATAATAGAATATGCTTCTTGATTGGAGAAATGATAAAAATTATTTTTCCAATCATTTTTCAGTCATTTCATTATAGTGAATAAAAGAATATACCGTTGAATTTTTGTATGTCCTACATGAGTTTACACATCAATGATAGATTCATTAGATTTGTAAAAAAAAAAAAAAAAAATTAAGAAAATGATGGGTAGCATATCTTTATTGATTGAGTAGGGTGTAACTTTCTTTTTACAAATGGCACACTTAATAATAAAATGAAATAATGATTATTTTTTTATTTTTTTTTTAAAAAAAGAGCATTCTATCCTTGACTTTGAAGCCCTAGATTTCTGCCAAAAAATCTGATTCGTCCCTCATCTCTATTTTAACTGTTTCTATTTTTTTCTTCAATTTTTCACTTCTCACCAACTCTCCTTACTCTTTAGTTATGACACAATGTTTGATTAACTGGTCACTATAAAATATACATTATTAGTAGCATACAAATACTCTGGAATAATTGATCATCAACTGATTATCATTAAAATAGCCTTAAATTGCAGGAAAAGTCACATAATCCAATGATAAATTAAAGGAACAACATTGTCAACTTATTCTATATATTCTAATAAAAGATAAATATGCATAACTTATTAATTAAAGAAACTAGCCTATTAAACAAATGAGAAATTATTAATAATACTGTGCAGATCCACATACCCAATAATTCATAACTTTATCTTTTCATTTCACTAACTAAATTGTAAAGTAATGTATTTTGAAATAAATTTTAAAATACTTATGCAAAATGATAATATATGTGTGCTATGTAAATTAACTATTTCTCATATTTTAACACTGAAAATTATGCACGTGCATTCAGGTGCCATCCCACTAGTTATTATATATATTATGTATAAACAAATATGTAAAAGCCATTCTGAGGTAAGGATCCCATATAATTGAATTTTAAATTTTTTGATTAAAGTGTTCAAACTTTAATAATATACTTTTTTTTTGACATGTCCATGCAAGTGTAGGGGGAGGAGGATTTAAACTTATGACCTTCGCTTCATTAGGCGTGGTTTACAATCGATTGAGTTATCACTTGAGGACACTTTAATAATATACTTAGTATCACAAGATAATTACATTATTACTTAATTTAAATTTTTAAATAAAGTTTGATCCATTTAGATCCATTTAGACTATTACATAATGCTTCCCAGGAAAAATGAAATACTGTCAATGCACACCATTTTTATTTAAAAATTTAAATTAAGCAATAATATAATTATCTTGTGATACTAAGTACATTATTAAAGTTTGAGCCCAGTTCATGTCAAAAAAAAAAAAAAAAATGTTTGAGCCCAGAGGTTCCATCTGCATTATGGGTCCCTTAAAAAAGGATGTCTTGTTGATTTTCTATCAAATGCCAAATGGGTCATTACATTTGTCAAAAAACGATGGGAATGGGGATTGGGTTAGAACAATTTATGATGGTAAAATGGTCTTTTCATTTTTTGTTCTCTTATTTTTGTCTAGCCGATTTTTTATTTTTTTTTCATTTAAAATTGAGTGGATTATTTTGGCATGAAGAACGCTTTTTTTTTTTTTTTAAAAAAAAATAAAAATAAATCCATGTTAACAGTATTAATATGAAATAAGAATATTTTATAATTAGATATTAGGGGCAGTCTATTTGTTTCAGCCAACTTAAAATGTAAGGTCCAATTATTGCATCGTAGAAATTCTTGATAATATACGCCTTGACTAATAAATACGAGTAGATTTGAGTTCAAAAAATTAAATTTAGATTTAGATCTACAAATTAAATCTAAAACAAAATCATCAAAAATGAAGTTTAAAAGAGACACAGAGAAAATATTAACACTACTATAAGAGAAAAGGACAGGGACAAGGAAGGGAGGCAGGAAGAACGGCGGTTTCTTGCGTTGGTTTTTCTTCCCTCCTATAAATAATCAAAATATATATTATAACAGTTAGATATAGACTTTTACGGTTGTATCACCTTAAATCTTTACTTTATTTATATCTTTTTTTGTTAAATATTATTTTCACAAAATGTATTTTATTTTATAATTTTTTTTTTATAAATTAAAGATTTATAAAAATATCTTCAAACATTTGGACTTCCAAAGACGTTTGAGGGGAGCGAATTAATTCCACTATTGAATGCCTCCAGTTTTGGTTGACAACTAAAACCGATAAACAATTATTTCGGTTACTCAGCGACAATTAGGACGTGCCGTTTTGGCCCGACATGGCGATATCTCGGGCTAATTTTCATTTACACCTTTATTAATGCGCCAAAACAAGAGTAGGTAAAATAGCACAATTGGACCACCAAAAATAAAAAGGGAAAACGAAGATTCGCCAGAAGCCTCTAATCCAGTTTCTTGCTTTAACAAATGAGTCCTTTTCGTACTCATACCCTTCAACGTGAAGCCCTTGCAGCCTTGATGATACATATATATATATATATATATATATGAGAGTCTTGAGAGAGAGGCGCTTCTCTGGGATGCAGTAGATTCCTTGCCTGGGAAGGGAGGCGCTTCTAGTATACTTCTCTGGGATGCAGTAGATTACTCGCCTGGAAAGCGAGGCGCTTCTAGTATATATATATATGAGAGAGATATTTTCTGATGATCCAAACGGTCATAAGACCGTTTTCCAACGTTCACAACACAAAAAGTTACCACTCATATATATATATATATAAAACTATAATGATTACTAATATATTATATTATATATATAATATAAAACACAAATGACCAACGGTCACAAAGGCATTGTCAAATAATATACATATAATATATACTAGAAGCGGTCAACAACGAAAATGAAAAGACAAGACTACATTTATTTTATATTTATAAAACATCATCATTGCCAAAACACAATAATTACAAACTTAAAAATAATATTTAATAAAAATTGTTTGAAACAATATTTATTACAACACTTGGGCTCTGTTTGCTGGTGAAACGTGTCAGTCTGTGCAACCTGAAAAGTCTGGGGTTTTCCAAAAATGAGTCCTTTTTGTACTCATACCCTTCAACGTGAAGCCCTTGCAGCCTTGATGATATATATATATATATATATATATATACACGAGAGGGAGACGCTTCTAGTATATATTTATATATATATATATATATATGAGAGAGAGATATTTTCTGATGATCCAAATGGTCATAGGACCGTTTTCCAACGTTTACAACACATAAGGTTACCATTCTTCATATATATATATATCTAATCCCTAATAACTATATAAAAAGAGCGGGTGTCACAAGAACAGTAACCATTTTCTTAGATAGTCAAATACCATTTTGCCCTTCTGTTTGTTCTTCTACTTTTACTTAATGTCGATGATGGCTTTTCCGTCATTTAGACGCGTTTTTGGCACTACATGAGAGTCGTTCAGGGGAAACCCCATTTGTTTGTGCTGGTCTGCAACAAGTGAGAGAGTGACGTAGCGATCGGGAGAGAGAGACAGAGCGATCGTGAGAGGGAGAGAGCCATAGAGGTGAGATTTTGAAGTGGGTCGTTGGAGCTGGGGGCTGGGCGACGGTGATTTTGGAGGTGAGAGACAGGCTGTGAGACGGAGAGCGTGAGAGGGAGAAATCGTGACCGAGAGAGAGATGGAGGCAGCACCCAACTCCGGCGTTTTGAGCCCAGAAACGTATAAATACCCGATTGGGTTAGGTGCTTTGATTGTTGGGGATTTTTTTGTTAATTTCTTAATCCTCACCGAATGGGTCTTCAGGTTTTGGTGTTGAGCTTTTGGATTTGATTCTCTCTGATTGTTTCGGTTTGGATGTCCTCTGCCATGACTGAACTCTATAAAAGCGAGCTAATATAATTATTTTGTACAGATTGCGAGCGATAAACGGAGAGAATTTTCTACTCGAATATTCAGTCCTTCACAGACCCCATTCCCGCTACGGTCAGAGCTTCTTCTGTAAGTTTGTTTTCTTTTTCTCTTTTTTCCTTTGCAATTAATATTCTCGTAATCCATTAATTCATCTTAGGTATGTGCGATTAATCCGATCTTCGTTTTACTTTCTCTTCTGCTTTGTTTTGGGTTTTTGGGGTTTACCCAGACGGTTGTTTGGCCTGCTTGACGTGATCTTGATCTATCTTGAGTTGTTATTGCTGTTTTTGGTGAGATTGCTGATGTCAAGATCGTGTTTTTTCAATCTTGAATTTATAAAAGATGTCAATTTTCTATGATGATTCAATGTGCTATTATATTAATATTAAACGGTCTTCTGTGTGTAAGCGTGTGTGTTTTTGAAAATGTTTATTTATCTTGGCTTAATCAAACCAATGTTTTTCAAGAGTCTGTCTTGAAGTAAATGATAGTGAATTTGCATTATTATGCGTGGAAGGAGGAAGAACAATTCAGTCTTTGGTCACATTCTTTGGTCACAAGTTGATAGAATGGGGAATCATTGTTGTTGTAGGAGAAGCACACAAAAGGTGGGATGTTCATGAAGGATTAGCCATGGCCGAATGATCAATTTTGAGTTTGAGTTTTTTATTCGAAGGGATGACCAGGGTATTAAGTTCTCTTCTATCACCTTGAGAGTGATTGAATCCATAACTTTTTGATAGTACGAGACTAGGTTGTGGGAATGGTATTTCCTTCTCTTTGGGATCCTTCCTTTCTTCAAATGGAATGAGCAGAGACAGAATACCGATTTCCTAAATTCCTTTGTGTGTATTCTTCCATATTTTTGTTGTTGCATACAGTAATTTATCCATTTTACTTATCAAAAAAAAAAAAAAAAAAATCCATTTAACAGCCTTTAAAAGCTACTCTTGCACTGATTTGCCTTTCATTACAACTTTTAGACACATTTTTGGAGCTTTTGGAGCCATATATTTCGAGGGATATGCTTGGATCTCTACCACCTGAGGTATTGCTTGATATCCAATTGTTTAGCCACATTGGCAGCTTAATCATACATTATGATATTTCTTTTTCCTTTTCTTTGGTAAGATTATGCAAGCACTTGTAGAGCATTATAGTAGCAAGGGGTGGTTACATCGAGTTGAACAATGCGTCCTTCACATGGATATCTCTTCCTTGGATTTCAATTAGTTCTTACTCTCAAAATCTTTGTTAATTGTTTTCCTTGTTGAACTAAATTTATTTGTTATGATGCATTGACTTGCATTATTTTTTTATCATGAAGGTTGTCAGGGTTATTATGTAGGGAGCACAGATTATATGGTGCTCTAGTTCATCTCTTCAATAAAGGATTGAATGATTTTAGGGCTCCTTTAGAGGAGCTGTTTGTGGTATTGCGAAATAGTCTAAACATGAGTGTTTTATTAGTGGTTGGTAGTGTAAACATTTACTGGGAATTAAAAAAATGCTATAAAAAATTTGAGGAAAATGTAGTTTAACTTTTGATTGAATAAAACATGTGGCATACGATATGATAACATATCTTGGAGAGATGTTACTTTATTCTAGTATGGTAGTAATAGAATTACAAAAACTATCTTCACGGAATTGGATGGATTGATTGATTGAAATATAAGAAGAGCTGCCCTTGACCCCTTATTGTTTTGCTTATTCAGACTGTTATGGAATTGGATGGATTGATTGAAATATAACTATATTCATAATTATACTATTATTTATGTTTTTGGCTCCTTATAATTAGACTCTTGACTTCTCATGATTAGTTTTCTATTACCACTTTGCAGTCACCTTTTCCTTTTGTTCTTGCTTAACAGGTATAGGATGCTTGTTTATTTGAAATACTGCTTTTCAGGTCTTGCTTTCCTGCCAGGTGAGTATTTATTGTTGTTGGAATTTTTCAATCTGTTCTGCAAGTAAATGTCAAAATGGCTCTATGGATCTTTCATTTTCCTACAAATAAGGGTTGGTAGTTGAGTTTAGTCTAGAACTTTCTAGATGTTTGTAAGTTTCTTGGGTTTATTTTCTTTGAATTTAAAGTAGTCTTTTATTGGGTTTTAGTAGGTCTTTTGTTTACTAGTCAAATTAGGAGTCTTAGTCATAACAGGTTAAATTGTTGATGAGTATACATAACTAATGCTATTAAAGAATTGAGAGATTTAGATAATGGAATATTGAGTTTAGAGTGTTTAGCAAGCTGGCCTAGTGTTCTTTTATTTTTTTCAAAACGTGTGGTTTTTAAGTACTATCAGTGTTAATATTAATAATGCTAGGAATAGCCAAGGTACAGCCTGATACCAATATTATGACTTCATTAACAAATGTTTTTGTTGCAACATAATATTCATAAAATGGGGACTTGTCTACTTTCTTCATTCTGTATGCATAGGACCTTAAATTACTTCAAAATGGTGGTGTTAATATTCCAGCCTTAATTCCCATGATATGATTAACCTTGAAGCTTGTCATTGTTATGGGATAGTGAGCATTTGAGTGTCGAAAAGTGACCTGTTTCTCTTGTGAAACTGTTAACTGTAGTGACTGGTCTCTAGATTTTGCACTGGATTTCAGTGTTATGGAATGAGTTTGAGGCATTCATGCTTGCTTCTTTCTATAATGTACATGTTTTGAAGCTGTAGCACTTGTGCATCTTCATTTCAATTAACACTGTACTACTACCTTATAAGAGTATGTTATATCTTGCCTTCTAAATGCAAATATTTTAGTCAGGTTAATTGATTTTAGTGTTTAAATTAATAGCAGATAATAGCAAGGTATCAGGTGCAAATATCATCATAGCCAATGCTTGTAAAATATTTTAGTCTGGTTGTTGATTTTGGTGATTAAATTCTATGTAATAGCATATAATGGCATGAATTTTTATTGTTTCTTTTCATTAGAATCATTTATATATCTTTTGAATATGATTTCGTCTTTTCAAATTGTTTTTTTTTTTTTTGGGTCCAATTGACCCTAATGTTTTTATTTTATTTTATTTATTTAGTTTGTTAGGACCATTGTAATTGTAGTGGACGCTAATGGTTATTATTATCATTTTTTTATTTTTTTTAAATGCTCATTAGCGTCTACATAGTTTGGACGCTAATGGTTATTATTATTTTTTAATTTTTTTTTAACACTCATTAGCGGGATGCTAATGGTTTTTTATTTTTTATTTTTTTATTTTTGAGACTATTAGCGTCTACTCATACCTTCCGTCCACTCCAACATCAACGTCCACAATACATGACCAAAGTCGACGCTGATAGTCCACTATTAGTGTCCACTCGTAGCTTCTGTCCACTCCAGCATCAGCGTCCACAATACATGACTTTTAGTCGATACTAAAAGTTGACTATTAGCGTCCACATGAGGTCGATGTTGATGACCTTATTAGAGTCGGACCATTAGCGTCGACCTCATTAGCGTCCAAATGCTGACGTTAATAGTATTAGCGTCGACTTTTGGACTTTTAGCGTCCAAAAAAAGGCGACGCTAATAGTCATTTTTCTTGTAGTGAGGAAAGAATTATAGTATGTATGGTTTTAAAGTTTTAAGGTTATATGGTTTCCGTCCACTCCAGCATCAGCGTCTACAATACATGACTTTTAGTCGATGCTAAAAGTTGACTATTAGCGTCCACATGAGGTCGATGTTGATGACCTTATTAGAGTCGGACCATTAGCGTTGACCTCATTAGCGTCCAAATGTTGACGTTAATAGTATTAGCGTCGACTTTTGGACTTTTAGCGTCAAAAAAAGTCGACGCTAATAGTCATTTTTCTTGTAGTGAGGAAAGAATTATAGTATGTATGGTTTTAAAGTTTTAAGGTTATATGGTTTTGAGGTTTGTTGTAGTAACTTTATCGCTCATGAGGTTATTGAATGCTAGCACATAATAAGAATATGTTACAAATTCTTCCAATTGTTCTACCTCTAAAACTTAGGGCATGACCTAAAGTGGAATGATTGAAGATTAAGGCCAATAATGACCCTCACAATTCATCAATTTTTCAATCCCAATACCATAACAATATTGCATTCTATGTATACATTAATGCATTGCCAACTATGCCTAATCCACACCCAGCGAAACTAGATTCCCAACTCTAAATGCATAAAAGACCAAAAGTGTCTCCCGAAAGACTAATGTTAAAAGGGAAATATGGGTCTTCCTTGTGTCCTCTAAAATTAATGTAGTTTTTAAAATCACCACTGAATTAAAATTTAATAGTAATCTATAAAAAATTTCAATAATGATTTTAAAAGTCATATTGATTTAGGCTCCGTTTACTTCGACGCAAAACGATTTCCATCGGAAAGTATTTTCAGAGAAGTCATTTTCCCTGAAAATGTTTTCTGCCGAAAACATTTTCCAGTGTTTACCGCGCGCATGGAAAATTAATTTTTTTTTGAATATTTTCATTTAATTATATTAACCTATAAAATATATAGGGAAAAATATATTTTAGCCCCTCAAACTACCAGTCTTTTGTAATTTAGCCCCCCAAACTTTCAATTGGTATAAAATAGCTCCCTAAACTACCAACCTCTTATAAAATAGCCCCCTCCGTTAGTTTAAGCTGTTAAAATGGATGGAAAACACAAAACTACGTCGTTTTAGATATTAGAGTTACGAAAATACCCCTGATCAATTAAAAAAATTTAAAAATTAAAAAGGGACTGAAACGGCGTTGTTTCAATCCCTTTAACTACTTTCCTTTCTTCTTCTCCCCCTTCCCCCCTCCCCGTGTTCTCTGCAAATCCCCCCCCCTCGACAACATACACCAACAGAACCCAACTAGATCCAACCGACAGTATCAATTACAAATCACAACATAGTCCTTTGATTAGACACCACGCCTAACAGAGAATGTGAAACAATAGCACTCCTTTTGGTTGCCAAGTAAACAATAAAATAGAAAACAAAATTCTGAATGTTTTGCTTCTGTCTTGTTTGTCCTTAGAAATGAAAAGATTAAACCATTAAACCACGTCGTCCAAAGCTCACTTTGAGAAAGACCGTAAGCTCTCTCAGATATCAAATTATCAAACAACTAACATAAAACATTGATTTGTTTCCTAAAACCCATTAAAAACATTTTTACGATATACACCAAATTCTATCTATTTCACAAATGCAATCCAGATCCACTGGTGTCAACCACTTCAATATCAAAGCAACAAACCTTTAATGAGTCACTTTTAACATCTAAAATCAATTCAAAGCATCCCTTTCTCTCTTCTAATCCTTTTTTTCAAAAGCAATCAAAGCACTCCCAAAATGCCCAATAACAGAACCCAAATCAACAAAAAAACAAAAAAAACAACAACAACGCAACCACAACCAGAAAACAAAGCAAGATCCCAGGAAAACGCATTTCTCATTCCCCAGATATCAGATCAGATCTAAATTGTAGAGAACACGGGGAGGGGGAGAAGAAGAAAGGGAAATAGTTAAAGGGACTGAAACGATGCCGTTTCAGTCCCTTTTTAATTTTTTAATTTTTTTAATTGACAATCGTTTCAGTCCCTTTTTAATTTTTTAATTTTTTTAATTGACCAGGGGTATTTTCGTAACTGTAATACCGAAAACGACGTAGTTTTGTGTTTTCCATCCATTTTAACAGTTTAAACTAACAGATGGGGCTATTTTATAAGAGGTTGGTAATTTGAGGGGCTATTTTATACCAATTGAAAGTTTGGGAGGCTAAATTATAAAAGGCCGGTAGTTTGGGGGGCTAAAATATACTTTTCCCAAATATATATATATATAAATAAAATTACGTCATTCACGCTAATGTGGATCCCAACTACACACCTTCCAATTCCCTTGGATTTCTTGTGCGCCGCAAACAACCATAATTTTTTTATTTTATTTAAATCATAACTTATTTTTGGTAAAAAAATTATTAAATTTAATCAATAATCAATATTTTAACTAAATGACTTCAAGATTCAGTCTCCTTATATATTCCTATTATTTGTGCATTTTTTTAAAAAAAAATAAATGACATAATCTCAAAACCAAAACTTTCATTTTATCAACACCAAAACAACGACAACCCAAAAGATAAAAAAAAACCCAAAATATTATAATTAAAAAAAATAAAAAATAAAAAAGGAAAAGACTTCACCTCCAAAAGTCTTTTAGCATAGATCTAACCGGCGGTCAATATTATAAACTTCAATACATTAATATTATGAATATTCCACATCTAGTAAGATTGATATATATATATATATATAGAAAATATATTTTTGAGATTCGATCATTTTTTCAGTCCATTGAATTTTGATCTTATCTCTTTCTTTCTGAGAAAATTTGTCATAACAAGCATGTCTCAAAATCCTATTTTCTTTTGAAGAGAAATCTTTGTGTAAAGCAGGCCAATCAATTTGGAAAAAGAAATCTTTTGAGGTTCCTTTCTTCAACATATACAATTGATCGGGTAATTGATGAGGTGGTGGAGGAGGTGTATTGGGAAGAGGAGCATTCATGTCAGAAGGAGTGGGGGACATGGAACCAGATCCTTCATCATCTTTTTTAGGAAGAGGATGGGATTTGGTGGAATAAAATGCTTGAGAAATTTGAGAATTAGTAGAGTCATTAGCAACTGATTCCAATTTCAGCTTATTAGCAGCTGCTAGCAAATCATCAATTTCTTTGTCTCTCAACCAGCAAAGGAATTCCTTCTAGGATTTTCAATTCCCAGAGGTCTTTGAATACGACCAGAAGGATTAAGATCTGCAAAATTGATCTTAACATCTTCATTCAAATACTGCTTTATGGCTATAGTAGCAGGTTTCGAAACACTTTCCAAAAGCCATTCATTAGTAAGGGTTAGACTATCCCAATGAATCATTTTTGGAACACTTATAGAAGCATTTTGAGTGGAGCTTTGGATCAATAATGTACATCCATCAGATTTTTTGAAAATAGCTTGAGGATTCAAGTTAGTTTTCATCAACCGATAGTAGATACGATAGATGATAGCAAGAGGTCTGCTACCTTCTTCCATATCATATCCTTGGGTCTGTAAATTCAAAGTCAAAGATTTAAGAACATGAATATTATCCAGAGAAATAGATAGGAAAAACATCAAAATGTATAGGTCCAGAATAGACAGATGATTGTATCATTCCAAGAGTGCTAGCTCTAAATTCAAGGAATTTGGCATCTCTTATACAAAGTAAAACAGAAGCATCAATGCCAAGCCTTGTCAGTGGCTTAACAGCAATTTGAACAGATCCAATATGCAAAAATCTATAATTCTTAGCTTTAGAAGCTTTAACAAACTTTTTATCAAGCAATTGGAAGGTACAATCCTTCCCAGAAATAGCATAAGTATTTTCAACAATTTTAATAGCATACTTAGATCTAAAAGTTGATTTTATCCAAGAGGAGTCAAGATAAATATCCTTAGAATTTATCTTGGGGATAGTCCATTTATGAAAATTGAAAACATTATCACTCTCAAATGACATTTGTTCACTATTAATGACATCAGAGGGAAGCCCTGATGACTTAGAACTAACAGAAAAATTTGACCTCCACATACTGGGAACCTAAAAGTTTAACATTTAAATTCTGTAAACATACAAACGGCTGACAGACTCCTAACTACACATACCCTGGGCCAAGACATTTATCTTTCTCAACGCCCTGAACGTCAACTCCTAGGCAAAAAGCGGGACTTACAGGTACCTCAGATAAAACTGACGGGGTGATAGGATTGAATCGGACAGAGAAAGTATGGTTAAAAAGGTTAAATGGAAAACTGAAAGATTATGCAGGTGGTGGAGAACAAATAAGTATGGTAGCAATAGATCATCAACACTTCGATTCCATTCTGGATTCTGGAATAATGCGCAATCTAATTATAATACTATTAAGAAAGAAATTCTTTCTGTTGTTTTATGCATTTCAAAATTCCAATCTGATTTACTAAATTAAAAGTTTCTACTTAGGATTGATTGTAAATCTACTAAGTACATTTTAAAAAAAGACGTTGAAAATATTGCATCAAAACAAATTTTTGCACGATGACAAGCTATTTTAAGTGCATTTGATTTTGACATTGAATACATAAAAGGATCTGAAAATTCCATTCCTGATTTCCTTACCCGTGAATTTTTGCAGTCTCATGATGGCTCCCAAAAAGGATAAAGGAAAATCCCAGGCTCTGGTTTTGACATCAGAGTCCAATGCTTCACCTATTTCTGCTACTGAGTTAGCAAATAGGTTTGCTCCTTTGGGAAATGACTATCCCATTGCTTTTTATTCTAGCACATTGGTTACTCCTTATAACCCATTTGCTGATGTTACTCAAAAGCCTAGGTTTACTGGCACCTCATTCAAAAAGCCTTCTGGCTATGTTTTGTTTCATTTTTCCCAATATCTATTTTCAATAAAACCTAAACGTTCTAATGTTAAAACTGTTAGTGCCCTTGCACTTTCTTATTTTCCTCGAGGATTTCATTGGATCCCAGAACATCTTTTAAAGTTCCTTACTTTCTATTCCAGTATTTTGACTCAGACCAAATCTATTGAGATTAGGCCTATCTATGATCAAATTGGTTCTACACTCAAGAAGATCATTTATCACAGTGTTCGTTTCCTGAAAGTCATTTCTGAAGATGATTTGGGTGATCATTTCAGTTCCTTAGAAAACTTAATGGAGACTTTGGTGTTCATTTCAATTATTACGACTATGTCGATGCTTGGTCTAAATTCTTTTTTTACCAAACTAATCTGATGGATCATTCATGGTTCATCTCTTTTGACAAAGACCACAATTGTGGCATCCTCCCTGTTTGGTTCTCCAGCTGGTGGTCTCACTTCGGTATGATCCAAGATATTATTCATTTGAATTTAATTGAAAGTTTTGAACTCTTCAAAACATGTTTCAAGGTTGATGCCTATGGTTCTAATTTTCCTCCTATTCTCCATTTTGCCAAAATGTTTCGTCTCCCCTGGATCATTAAATGGCAATATGTTATTGTTGGTAACCGCCTTGAAAGGCATTGGTATGTTAAATGGTGGGATAAATTTGCTAGTGACATAATTATTGGTAAAGTCAAGCTCCTAATCCAAGTTCTTCGAGCTCAGAGCGTGCCTCTACCAACCATTATCCCTCCAAAATTGGAATCAGACAAATCTATGGACAAAGCTTTGTCTACTACTATTGTTTCACCTACTTCTTCTTTTGCCTCCATGATGAAGAAAGAGAAGAAGAAAGCTTTGTTAAAAGCTATGATCGAATCTTACAAAGAATATGACAGTTCTGACGAAAACACAGCATCTTCTGCTAATTTCGAGACTACTTGTCGTTTTCTACCGACAGATGAATCTTATAATTATGCTTTGGACTCTTTGGATCGAAAGAAGACTTGTCGTTTTCTACCGACAGATAGGCCTTTATAAAAAAAAAAAAAACAGAAAATAATGCAGATATATGAAAATAATGTAAAAGAAAGCAATATAGAACCAGCCAAGTAGGCGGTAGCAATTGTAAAGAGCAAGATGAAAACTTTGAATTGAAATTCAAAACTTACAATTATAACATAAGCAATTAAGCTTTTGGATGCGAAGCAGAGTACAAAAGAGTAGAATATAAATAGAATCAGGAGGAGGCAGCAATATTTGAGGAGCGGAATTAGAGAGGTTTTTGCTTCTGCCTCAAATGGAGAAGAGAGCATACATTTATAGACGAAGGCATCCCTTCGTTTACAATGCTAGTCCAAGAAACATTATTACAAAGTGAAAGCATAAAGAAAATAGTACAAGGAATATCACTGTAGAGTCACATGTGTCCTGCACTAAAGAGACCATATCAGTGAAAAAAATAAAGGCATAGATTTGTCGGTAGAAAACGACAAGTCTTCTTTCGGTCCAAAGAGTCCAAAGCATAATCATAAGATTCATCTGTCGGTAGAAAACGACAAGTCTTCTTTCGGTCCAAAGAGTCCAAAGCATAATCATAAGATTCTAGTTACCAAGTTCGGAATATCATCATAACACTTTTAAGTCCTTCAAAGATCATCAAGTCCGGGAACGTCATCATCAAATCCCGAATTCCCAAAGTAGTCTCGAATATTAGTAGAAGATGTTGTGTCTTCGTCAGAACTGTTATCTTCTTTGTAAGATTCGATCATAGCTTTTAACAAAGCTCTCTTCTTCTCTTTCTTCGTTATGGAGGCAGAGGAAGAAGTAGGTGAAACAATAGTAACAGACAAAGCTTTGTCCATAGATTTGTCTGATTCCAATTTTGGAGGGATAATGGTTGGTAGAGGCACGCTCTGAGCTCGGGGAGCTTGGATTAGGAGCTTGACTTTACCAATAATTATGTCAGTAGCAAATTTATCCCATCATTTAACATACTAATGCCTTTCAAGGCGGTTACCAACAATAACATATTGCCATTTAATGATGCAGGGGAGACGGTACATTTTGGCAAAATGGAGAATAGAAGGAAAATTAGAACCATAGGTATCAACCTTAAAACATGTTTTGAAGAGTTCAAAACTTTCAATTAAATTCAAAGGAAGAATATCTGGGATCATACCGAAGTGAGACCACTAGTTGGAGAACCAAACATGGAGGATGCCACAATTGTGGTCTTTGTCAAAAGAGATGAACCATGAATGATCCATCAGATTAGTTTGGTAAAGAAAAAATTTAGACCAAGCATCGACATCGTCGTAATAATTGAAATGAACACCAAAGTCTCTATTAAGTTTTCTGAGGGAACTGGGATGATCACTCCAATCATCTTCAGAAATGACTTTTAGGAAACGAACACTGTGATAAATGATCTTCTTGGGTGTAGAACCAATTTGATCATAGATAGGCATAATCTCAATAGATTTGGTCTGAGTCAAAATACTGGAATAGAAAGTAATGGACTTTAAAGGATGTTCCGGGATCCAATGAAATCCTCGAGGAAAATAAGAAAGTGCAAGGGCACTAGCAGTTTTAACATTAGAACGCTTAGGTTCTATTGAAAATAGATATTGGGAAAAAGGAAGCAAAACATAGTCAGAAGGCTTTTTGAATGAGGTGCCAGTAAACCTGGGCTTTTGAGTAACATCAACAAATGGGTCATAAGGAGTAACCAATGTGCTAAAATAAAAAGTAATGAGATAGTCATTTCCCAAAGGAGCAAACCTATTTACTAACTTAGTAGCAGAAATAGGGGAGGCATTAGACTCTGATGTCAAAACCAGAGCTTGGGATTTTCCTTCATCCTTTTTGGGAGCCATCATGAGACTGCAAAAATTCACGGGTAAGGAAATCAGGAATGAAATTTTCAGATCCTTTTATGTATTCAATGTCAAAATCAAATGCACTTAAAATAGCTTGTTATCGTGCAAAATTTTTTTTGATGCAATATTTTCAACGTCCTTTTTTAAAATGTACTTAGCAGATTTACAATCAATCCTAAGTAGAAACTTTTGATTTAGTAAATCAGATTGGAATTTTGAAATGCATAAAACAACAGAAAGAATTTCTTTCTTAATAGTACTATAATTAGATTGCGCATTATTCCAGGATCCAGAATGGAATCGAACAATTTGTTCGGGAGATCTTGGTGAAACACGTTTCAGAATACCTCCAAAACCAATTTAGGAAGCATCAGTTTCAACGATTTTGAAAGCATGATCAGATGGAATGCCAAGACAAGGAAGAGTCTTAATATGAATCTTGATCTGTTTTAGTATAGCAGTGTGTTCTTCAGTCCAGGGGGACGGATTGCTCTTCAATCTGTCAAACAAAGGTTTGCAATATTTTCGCAAATCTTTATAGAAATCAACAATATAATTGAGAGATCAAGGAATCTTTAAAGCTGAGTTTTTTCTGTGATAACGTTAGGGAATTTATCATCAAATTTGATGGCTCTATCAGTGGGTCTTATTTTTCCTTCAAAAATACCAAAACCAAGGAATTTGATTTTGGTTTGGAACAATTTGATTTTTGAAGCAGACACAACAAGTCCATTGTGTTTAATGGTTTCAAGAAAATCATTCAGATGTTTCTAATGTTCTTCAATACTTTTGGAGAAGTTCAGAACATCATCAATGTAAACAATAGTAAAGCGGGAGAATGGGTTGAAGATGTCATTCATGATATTTTGGAATTCACTGAGAGCATTCTTCAATCCAAAGGGCATAACATTCCACTCATAATGTTCAAAAGGAGTGGTAAAAACAGTCAGTCTTATACCTATCCTGATTACATATCTGAATTTGCCAAAATCCAAATTTCATATCAAATTTGGAAAAAACTAAAGCATCACTTAAACGGCTAACAAGGTCTTTCCTATTGGGGAATGGGGATAGGATACCTAATCCATTCAAGCACATCATTGAGAGGTTTATAGTTGATAACTAGTCTAGGGACACCTCTTTCAATTTCAGCATTTTTTTTAACATAAAAAGCAGCACAAGACCAAGGGGACTTACTATTTCGAATAATACCCTTAGCAAGTAATTCAGAAATTTCTTTTTGACAAAATTCTAAGAGCTCTACATTCATTCGAATGGGACGAGCCTTAGTAGGAATTTTTCTTTCAGAGAAATCTTTGACATAAGGGAGAGAAACTATGTGTTTCTTTCTATGCCAGAAAGCATTAGGCAAGTCAGAACAAACAGTATCAACAATTTCATTTTGGAAAGCAGAAATTTTTGATTGGAGCAATTTATCGGAGATTTGTTCAGAAATCCTTTTGTACCTAACTTCTTGTTTGAGGAAGTTAAGGTGTTTTGTTTTAGCAGAAAGCATGCTCATAGACTGATGACAAACATCAATATCAAATTTAGAAGCAAATGGAAAATAAATAGGAATTTCCATTTTAACAGTAAACACACCATCAAAATCAGCAGAGAAGGGGAAAATCATAGCAATAAAAGGTATTCCCAAAATGACCTGTTCTGACATGTCCTTGACTAAAACAGAGGGAATATGAAAACAAACATTGTGTTGACACACATGAACATTATTTAATTCAAAATTAATTTGCATTTTGTTTCCATTGGCAGAAGAAAGTTTTTCAGTGGATTTCTCAAAATATTTACTAGGGACAAGTCCCTCCTGAATACAATTCAGATCAGCACCAGTATCAATTAGAGCAATAGCATCAAATTCATAGTCTTTAGTAACAACAATATGAACTTTGGCATACCACTTTGGTGGATAGACTTTATTAAGTAAACAGATGACATTAGAATCATCAAAAGGCATATTGTTGGATTATATGTCATTAGTATGCTCAGAAGATTCAGATTCATTATCAGATTTATCAGATTTTTCAGGAAAACATCCATTAAGTTTTGAAAGCAAGATTTCTTGTCCCAAAGACTTGTTATTATTTTTTAAAACATTTACTTCACTCTTTAACTCAACAATATCATTCTTGATATTACTGATCTCATGCTGCAAATCAGAGATAGTAATTTCTTTGGCTCTAGGTTTAGAAAACCTTTCCAAAGTTTCATCAAGTGATATTCTTGACGTCGAAGGAGTTTTCTCATTTTTTGAAATGAGTTTCCGGAGTTTTTTAAGGTATTCTTCTTTTAACTCTGGATCTTCAATTTTTGAAATCAGATCTAAAAGCATTTTTTTCATGATTTTCAATTTTTGTCAAAACAAAGATCTTATTACAGCAATAATCAAAACAACCAATTTTTACATCTTCTGAAAACTTGCTTGCTGAATGATAATTAGAATCATTAGAATTAGAAGTCTTTATCAGAGGAAAAATCAGAAAAAACATTATTTTGAAGAATTTGAAATATGTTCCTTTTCTCATCTTCAGAAATATTTAAAGCATTTATTTCTTGTTTAATCGTTTTGGGAGATTTGGGGCATTTATCAGCAAAATGTCATGTCTCTCCACAGTTGAAACATTTTCCTTTAGAGAAATATTTCTCAAATTTAGATTCAGGCTTTTTCTTTGTATTTTTCTTGGATTTTTTAGAAAACTTTCAAGTAGAAGGCTTATTAAATCTTCTTTTCTTATAAGTATTATAATATGGAGCAGGTTCCTTTTTGGAAAATCTTTTAGATTTTTTCCTATTGGCTCTAGAAGGAGCAACAGGAGGCAATCCAAATTGTTCACAGAAATTTCCCATTTCATACTTAACTTTTTTAGAGTTTTTCAATTGTTGCCTTAGCAACTTTTGATCAATACAGATTCTAATATCTAGTTTCTTGACTATAGAAAACAAATCACCATACGTAAGGCTTTTATAGTCAATCATCCCAGTATTAGGATTTATCAATTCATCTTTGACTTTATGAGCAAATAATGAAGATAATCCATCAATAAATTTTTCTTTACAGTAAGGTTTTTGGCTGTCCTGTTTAAGCATAACCTTAGAATGAAAAACATGTTGGTACCAATTATAGTCAGACATGGTAGGACATCTAAGATTATTCAAGTAATCAGAAATCCTAGCAGTAATATTTGAAGGGGTACCAATGAAGTGTTTAATGATTGTATAAATCAAAGTATTAACACAATCAGGTTCCCTCATGCCAACCTTTTCATTAAAAATTGGGAGACAATCATCTCATTTCTTAACTGCTTTCCTAATTCCTTCTTTAGTTTCTTCAGTGAGATGTTTATCCCACCAAGAACAAAGGGTACCAGAAAACTCAGTAGCAAGTAAATCAACAATCTCAGATTGAGACAGGTTTTGGTTAGTGTCATAAGCATTAGCAACCATAGACATATAATTCATCTTATTAAGCAATTCCTGTTTAGACAAACCATCAATATTCCATTCATAAATTTTGTCAGAAGAAACAGAGAATTGAGTTTGCAAGAATCTTTCTTCAAACTGCAAATCTGGAGGGGTAGGTCTGGAAAACCAATTTTTTGTAAAACCAACAGATTTGGATTTGTCATAAATCCTTTGAACCTTTGGTTTCGGATTTTCTTTTCCAAATGTTTTTTCAAGCATTCTGATATCAGAATCAGTTGAGTCATGAGTAGATGATGAATCAGAGTCAGACTCATGCCGTGTGAGGGGAACAATTCTTTTTGAAGACTGGGGTTGGTTAATTTTTAAATCAGAAAGCATACTCTCGATTTTCTCAAGAGTTTTTGAAGATTTTGGTTTTACTCCAAGGGATTTCCTGTCTTCAGGAAGAGAGATCAAAGGAATTTCATTATGAGAGGAGGAAGAAAACTTTTCTTCAATACGATCAAGCTGTTGCCCAATAGTATGAAGAGATTGATTAACAAAATTATTTTGTTCCATAATCATCCGAGATTCATCCGGACAATTTTCAAGAGGTTTTTTAAAAGGAGATGCTTTAACAGAAACTCCTTTAACATCAATCAAAATATTCTCAAGAGGAGGATGAGAGGCATTGACAACAAACTTGTACCAACCATTATCCCTCCAAAATTGAAATCAGACAAATCTATGGACAAAGCTTTATCTGTTACAATTGTTTCACCTACTTCTTCCTCTGCCTCCATGACGAAGAAAGAGAAGAAGAAAGCTGACTTTGGTGTTCATTTCAATTATTACGACTATGTCGATGCTTGGTCTAAATTCTTTCTTTACCAAACTAATCTGATGGATCATTCATGGTTCATCTCTTTTGACAAAGACCACAATTGTGGCATCCTCCCTGTTTGGTTGTACAAGGAATATCACTGTAGAGTCACATGCGTCCTGCACTAAAGAGACCATATCAGTGAAAAAAAATAAAGGCATAGATCTGTCGGTAGAAAACGACAAGTCTTCTTTCGGTCCAAAGAGTGTATATATATATATATATATATGAAAATGTAAGTAAGTTACTTTCATCTTGCTTGAAAAACAAAAATACCATGAATTCTAAAATTCAACCACAAATATTACAATATTTTGGTCAAAGAACTACCATCCAAGTTAATTAGTATCTTACTACATATCGATAATACGCAACTTCTAATTTCCATAGTTTTTGAGGAAGTTGTCTAACCAAAACTTTTTAAGTTTAGCATTCTTCACCAGAAATCCTCTTACAGCCTTCACATCTCCATTCAAATGGTCAAATGCAGATGCAAGCATAAACTCATCATATCCTTCCGTTTTTATCACTTCCTGATAAAGGTGATCTGCGTTGACTTCCTTGTTTTATCCATCTACAAACAACATAAAAATGAAACAATAAATTTCAATTTATTTGACAACACAAACACCAAAGATTATGATATTACAACATTCTTTCATAACATAACACAGAAGGAGACAAAATATTACAAGCAAAATCAGCATAACAGCTGAACTCAAACACACAGACTACAGAACAATCAGTTTACATCCCTAGACAAAACCAAATTACACACAAAACCACCAAGAAAGCAACTCAACTATAGGATGTGACAACACATGGGCTAATTTATTAATTTCCAAAAGATAAGAAAAAGCTAGCTAGGCATCAAAAGGATTGAATTGTGATGATAAAACAATTGTGGCACAGATTCTATACGAGTCTTGGAACTTGAAAGAAAGCAAAATTAGCAGCTCCTTTTCTTCAGCAGCCTTGAACATGCACTTCCAATCGGAGATCACTTTTGTTCTTGATATGAATCATTAATTGTCCAAGGACGCCTCATTGAATGGTTCAAATCTGTACGAACACCTTTCTTATTTTCTGCTGAAGCAATCTGTAGCAGGGGGAGTAGTGATGCACATCTATTCTTCTACAACTTTATTGAAGCAACTTCAATAGGATGCCCATTACTGTGAGCCCATTATAGCGAAAAATCTCAACTAACTTTAACATGGAAGTGTCTGTTTCCAATCCTTTTGAGTTGAGACCAACGAACTCCCATGACCATTTTCTTTTATTTTGTAGAAGCCCCCATCACCGGTCCTTCAGTTGAAAAATCTGCTCAAACATGACAGGTTTGTGACATCATCTACTAAAAAGCCCAACAAAGGGACAAATCATCAAGTTGTTGGACTTAACTGGACGTGCGCCTTCAATTCCCAAGTCGGCCACCTAACCAGTAACCCCAACACACAACTTTTCTCTTTTCCTCTCCATATATCCTTATACTTTAATTTCTCCTCATTTTCTAACTTTTGTTTGCAAACCCTTTTGGCCTTTTTGTTTCCTCACAGAACACCCCCCACCCCCCTTAAGACCCGTTCAAAGCCTCCCTCTCAAACAACTTCCCTACTCTCTCATTCGACCAACTATCACCACCTGCTCATGCTGCGTATTTAATTTCACTAGCCATCAATAGCTTATAAAAAAAAAAACGCCCCCTTCTTAAAGCACATGACCCCGCATTTACTTCCCCATGTCTCCACATCTCGTCATTGTTTGCACTCATAAACACTTGCTATACAAGCTAACGCACCAAATTTTTTTATATGAAATTTATAAGCATACAATCCTTTTTGTAGTTTGAATGACGCATTAAATCTCCTCCTTGAAGTTATTGCCTAGCTTCTTCCCATAACTCCCCCCCCCCTTTACTTTTCCTTTGTTTATCTATCTCTTGCTTTCTTTCTTCTTTAAGGTTGTCTTATATAGTTTGGTGAGATGGGCAAAAGAAACCTAGTCCTAGTACTGCTATGGTGTCTTTTGCTCTGGATACTCCTAGTGGGGGTTACCCAGGCTGATCATGACACAGGGGGCAACAGTCAAGTTTTCAAGGTGAAGCCCAAGTCTCAGAATTCCCCACAACAGTTTTTTGGGGTTCTTGCTAAAAGGGTTACCCAGGCTGATCAGCCCGAAGGGAGAAAACACACAAACAAAAACATAAAAAATTTTAAAAAACAAACGAACAAAATCATAACATCTTCAATTAACAAACGAATCTCATTAGTAATCACAAACTCGCCTAACATTCATTGAAAAACCCCTAATTTTTTCAGCAAAAAATCAACTAATTTATACTCAAAACCCATCCAAGAAAGAAATGCCACCGCAAAACATCTCTACTCACACAACAATTATCCAACCAAACAACCCTTCAATCGCAACCCAAAACACCCCCCACAAAGAGAAATATTCGATCACTTTGACACAAACACAGAAAGAGAGATTAGGGTTTAGAGAGAGAGAGAGAGAGAGATGAGAGTACCTGCGTCGGGATTGAAGAGTGAAGCTCGGTCGAGAGAGAGAGAGAGAGGAGTTGTGCAGGTGAAGGAGATCGGCCAAGAGAGAGACAAGATGTGTGCGTGAAGGAGGACGAGAGTTTTTTTTCTAATCAGAGAGTCGGGTTTTTTTGGGGTGGCTGAGGGAAAATGGTTTACGAAATAAAAAAGGGAAAACCATTTTCCAAAAAGTGTAAAGGCTTTTTGGTCAAATGGAAATCATTTTCGGTTTGACCATTATTTTACGTCGAAGTAAACACCGTAAAATACGAAAATTATTTTCTGGAAATCATTTTACGTCGAAGTAAACGGAGCCTTAGAGATGACACAAAGAGAATATGGGAATGTCGTTTAGCATATAACTCCTAAGGCAAAAGTCAGCCACAAAAAGCATGCCAAATTTCTTTGACATAATAATCTAAAATATAACACAATAGCAAAAGATAACATGGCTAAACTACATCAGTTCATATTCGATTCAATTCAGTTCATATTTGAAGCTAAACTACATCACAATGACTAATCATGCACTTGGTACTAAATCTAAAGATACAAATTACAACGAGATTACGCTAATTCTATCACTAACAACTTCATCCTTATAAACAAAAATTCTGATAATGACATTTTCCCTCTTAGACGTTAGCTCGGTCTTCTATTGCACTTCTTGTTAACACAAGTATGAAATTACACAACATCTTCAACATCCAATAGATCAGTTGGAGAATTATGTGAATCAACTTCTTCACGATCTAATAGAGTAGGCGAATTATGTGAATCAACTTCTTCACCATCCAATAAAGTAGGTGAATTGTATGAATCACAACAACAATCGCAAATGATCCGATCCAAATAAGTATTAATTTCGTGGCCAACGAATCAAATCTTAGAATAAGATTTTCCGAGGTTATAAGAAGCAATACTTCTGTATAGGTAAGTGTCATTGACGTGATTGAGATAAGCATGGCTGATGTCAAAAGCCTTATAAAGAACTTGCTCCTAATAGGAAATCTAGTAATAACCAAAAGTATGACCCACAAAGATGCAAAGAACGAGGTGGAATTGAAATATAAGAACCGTGGGTATTCATCTGGATAAGAATATAATACTGCTGTGCTAGCTTCACATACATTTATTTCGCTATAGTTGAAACCATCCCTGGGCTTGTATATATTTTGTTGCCAAACGCCACCAGGTGGGTTGATCCCAGCTTGAAAAGCCATGGTTGCCATCACAGTAGCTACTACCATCAATGTGCCACGTGTTTCCTCCATCCAATTTCCTTGACGCTTCAAGCATTTACCTAATGAAGAACGAACACCCTCCCACCATCTCCTAAACCTTGATTGAGATTGTTGTGCTTCGTTAACACTAGTACCACTTAGTGTTGGTGGTAGGGAAGAATTAAGACCCTTTGATCTTTTCACGCCAGCTTCCTTCCTTCAGAATTTTTTGGATTTCAAAACATTTAAGATCTCTCGAACATACGTCACTGTCCATAAAATCAAATATTTTATTTTTTTTCAATGACCCATTTTGGTCATTTTATTTTTACCGTTTTCCTCGTCCCACCCTCATGAAGTCCATAAAATCACATTGGTGAGAAAAACATTTCTGACTTGAAGTTCCTCCGGTTGGAGTTTCTTCATTTTCAGTATGGATAGAAGGCTTGCTGGAGAAGAGAAAATGATTGCAGAACTCAATGAAGTCTCACGGAATGGGTGTGTAAGCAAGCACCTTGACCACATTGATCCAAAAGGATGCTGGCATTCTTGATAGAGTTTCACTCACAACCTTTAGTGAAGACCCCCTTGCACTTGGCCGCTTTGCATGGCCATCTTGAAAATAGTAGACTTATTCTTTGTAAGAAACCTATTCTTGCAAAAGAGGTGGACTCATTAGGACGAACTCAGCTTCACTTGTCTTCTGCTGTGGGTTACACTGAGATAGTAAAAACATTGTTGCAAGTAAATACAAGTGTTTGCTTAGCTTTTGATCAGCGTGAGAGAATTCCTCTCCATTTTGTTGTAATGAGAGAACGAATAGAGATCATAGAAGAATTAATTATAGCTCAACCAGAGTCCATAAGGAAGAATCTCAATGGTGAGAGTGTGTTGCACTTTTGTGTTCAATATAATCATCAGGATGCTCTGGAACTGCTAGTGAAGTTAGCTGATTGCGATGAACTCCTCAATTCCAAAGACCATGATGGCAACTCCATATTGCATTTAGCTGTGATACTCAAGCAAATGAAGGTGTGTTAAACATATTTATTACTAGTCTCTTATAATAGATATTTCTTTCTAGTGATATATAAAGTAGCACTGTCTACGTCTATGAATTTATTTGAGATCAACTTCTCTTTTTTCCTTCTTTTTTCTTGTGTTTGTTTTGCATTCAAAAAGTAGGACTAAAATTGTAAATTGGTAGAAGATTCGTATGTTAAGGGAAAAAAAATTAAAATGGAAGAATCATAATGTTGTCATACATGCCCACCAAAAATAGAAAAATCCTCTCCTTTCATGTGGTTCTATATGTAATAAATAACCCAAGAAAATATCATTCAATGTTTGATTTTCTTTTTGTTGAAGTGCTTTTAGAGTTTCCTTTAGCTATGTCAATATAATGTTCTGTTTGCACATGCCATAAAATACTTACTTTCAATACCTGCAATTAAGGGTCTAAATTCTTCCCTACCACCGACACCGAGTGGTACTAGTGTTGACAAACCACAATAATCTCAATCAAGGTTTAGGAGATGGTGGGAGGGTGTTCGTTCTTTATTAGGTAAACGCTTGAAGCGTCAGGGAAATTAGATGGAGGAAACACGTGGCACATTGATGGTAGTAGCTACTGTAATGGCAACCACGGCTTTGTAAGACATTTGAAGCTGTGTAACCAATCTTGTTCGTGGCATTAGCCTCTCTTTTAATTGCAGGTATTGAAAGTAAGTATTTTATGGTTTGTGTAAACAGAACATTATTGACCAATAGCTAAAGGAAACTCTAATTATATTGAACACACAAGTGCAATACACTCTCACCATTGAGATTCTTCCTTATGGACTCTGGTTGAGCTCTAATTAACTCTTCTATGATCTCTATTCGTCCTCTCATTACAGCAAAGTGGAGAGGAATTCTCTCACGCTGATCAAAAGCTAAGTAAACATTTGTATTTACTTGTAACAATGTTTTTACTATCTCGATGTGACCCTTAACAGAAGCTAAGTGAAGCGGGGTTCGTCCTAATGAGTTCACCTCTTTTGCAAGAGTAGGTTTTTTTCAAAGAATAAGTCTACTAATTTCAAGATGGCCATGCAAAGTGGCCAAGTGCAAGGGAGTCTCACTAAAGGACGTGAGTGAAAGAAACTCTATCAAGAGTGCCAGCATCCCTTTGGATCAACGTGGTCAAGGTGCTTACACACCCATTCCGTGAGGCTTCGTAGAATTCTGCAATCATTTTCTCTTCTCTAGCAAGCTTTTTATCCATACTGAAAGTGAAGAAACTCTAACCAGAGGAACTTCAAGTTGAAATTTTTTTTCTCACCAACATGATTTTATGGACTTTGTGGAAGGGTGGGACAAGGAAAAAGGTAAAAATAAAATGACCAAAATGGGTCGTTGAGAATAAATAAAATATTTGATTTTATGGACTGTGACGTATGTTCAAGAGATTTTAAATGTTTTGAAATCCAAAAAATTCTGAAGGAAGCTAGAGTGAAAAGATCAAAGGGTCTAAATTCTTCCCTACCACCGACATCGAGTGGTACTAGTGTTGACGAAGCACAACAATCTCAATCAAGGTTTAAGAGATGGTGGGAGGGTGTTCGTTCTTCATTAGGTAAACGCTTGAAGCGTCATGGAAATTAGATGGAGGAATGGCATGGCACATTGATGGTAGCAGCTATTGTGATGGCAACCATGGCTTTTCAAGCTGGGATCAGCCCACTTGGTGGCGTTTGGCAACAAAATATATACAAGCCCAGGGATGGTTTCAATTGTAACAAAATAAATGTGTGTGAAGCTGGCATAATAGTTTTATCTTCTTATCTAGCTGAATACCCACGGTTCTTATATTTCAATTCCACCTCATTCTTTACATCTTTGTGCGTCATACTTTTGGTTATTACTGGATTTCCTATTAGGAGCAAGTTCTTTATATGACTTTTGACATCAGCCATGCCTATCTTAGTCGTGTCCATGACACTTACCTATACACAAGTACTGCTTCTTATAACCTAAAAAAATCTTATTCGAAGATTTGATTGGTGGGGCACGAAATTAGTACTTATTTGGATCGGATCGTTTGCGATTGTTGTTGTGATTCATATAATTCATCTACTCCATTGGATCGTGAAGAAGTTGATTCACATAATTCGCCTACTCCATTGGATCGTGAAAAAGTTGATTCACATAATTCTTCAACTGAGCTATTGGATGTTGAAGATGTTGTGTAATTTCATACACAAGTGCAGCATAAGGTGACTAGTGCTTAAAAGTGCTTATTTGAATCCCTTAATTTACATTTGTTAGGTTCTTAGTATTGTTAATTTCTAATGTTTTGGTTAGTTTTGATATTTTAGAGTTTTGCAGGTTGTTAAGTTGCATTTGGGGCTAATGCCATCAACTCTAGGGCTTAAGACAGTTCGGGGAGCTTTGACAGCAAATTTGAGTCAAGAGATAATTCGCATCCAACGAGTCCCACCAAAACGGCCATATCTGGAGTTGTAGAACTCCGATTGGGGTGATTTTGGTGTCCTTGGAAAGCTAACTCAAAGATTTACAACTTTATATTTCATATGTGAGGGCTAATTCTGAAGACAGTGCGTTCGAACGCACTTGTGCCCATCAAATGCCGAAATTTATGCATGAGTACGTTCGAACGCACCTAGTGCGATCGAACGCACCTTATCTGACCTGGTAGCGCTGGAACCCTAAATTTAGCCTATAAATATCACCATTTCTCTTGTAAACGAACTTTACATTTGTAAAACGCTTGGAAGCGCCCATTGTGGCCTAAATCATCCATGTTCATCACTGTAAAACCCTCTGAACGTCATTTTATCATTTATTTTATTTAATACTTTTAGTTTTAATTTAGTCTCATATTTTTCCTCACTATGAATTTGTTTATGTATATTCATGTTTAGTTTACATTTTCTGTCATTTAATCTAATGTTTGTTCGATTCAATCACAATATTGTGACAAGATTGTGATTGGTTGTTGTTTATAGATCGTTTATCGTCCAATATGCGTTGTGATTTATCCAGGCTACATCGGATAGTTTAAGCGAGTCCAATATCCGTTGTTGTCAACGACATATTGGATGATTCGATCTCGGCTCAACATCCATTGCAACCATTTATGGGTTAATACATCGCATGATTTGACTAGATTTTGTAAAGGCAAAAGAACATGCGTCGAGCTAGGCCGTACGACAGGTGTGTGGACTATTGTGAGAATAGGACATACATTTTAGTCTAATTGTTTGATGGATGTGTGGATTACCATGTTTATATGTTGATTAAATTGTGGTGANGTGTTTATAGATCGTTTATCGTCCAATATGCGTTGTGATTTATCCAAGCTACATCGGATAGTTTAAGTGAGTACAATATCCGTTGTTGTCAACGACATATTGGATGATTCGATCTCGGCTCAACATCCATTGTAACCGTTTATGGGTTAATACATCGCATGATTTGACTAGATTTTGTAAAGGCAAAAGAACATGCGTCGAGCTAGGCCGTACGACGGGTGTGTGGACTATTGTGAGAATATGACATACATTTTAGTCTAATTGTTTGATGGATGTGTGGATTAGCATGTTTATATGTTGATTAAATTGTGGTGAGGTAGATTAGGGACCTTCGCATTTTTATTTATTTATTTTATTGCGTTTAATTTAGTTTATTTTAATGCACACCAATTGTTTGATTTTGAGACTAGGTTAAGATAAGATTAATTTAAGCATTTTAGAATTGATTTTTAGCAAAGCCGATTCTCTATGGGTTCGATACTCGTATTTGCACATCCACTGTATTACAAACGATTCGTGCAATTAGTGAGTATAATTAAATTTGTACAATCAAATTTTGGCGCCGTTATCGGGGAATCGTTGTTTTGTTTGAATTGATTTTTTTTGCTTAGATTAATTTTATCTTTCTACTAATTATTTTAAATTCAGCATTTATTTTATTTATTTCGTGCTTTTGTATAGATAAAATTCAAAAAAAAATTAGAATAGGTTTATTTGGCTGATTTGGGCATTTGTCTAAGTTGCTAGAAAATTACACTCTGTAACTGCGATCGATTGCACGTCTGTTGCGATCGAGAGTAGTTGCGCCATTCACAGCACAGTCGTGTGCCTGCGCTCGATTAGTACGCAGTTGCGTGCGGGCGTAGCTGACTGACCAGACGGTAGCTCGCCTGTGCGATCGATCGGGGTGCGATCGAACGAACATGCAGCAGACTGCTACAGTTTTACGCATACGCTCGATCACACGGTACCTGCGCTCGAGCGCATCTCTGCAGTCAGCACCAGCAGACCCGAGGCAGCTAAGCTTTATTTATTATTTTTTTATTTAATTATTGTTTTGTCTTTAATTATTTATTTGCTTGCTGTTTTTAGTTTTAGTTAGTTTTTATTTTTAATTATTTTAATTAGGTTATTATCTTTGTTAGTTTATTTATTAGTTGTTTGTTTAGTTTAATTTTTTTTTGTTAGTTTTTGTTTATTTTATTTTATTTTTGTTTTATTGTTAGTGTTTCATGTGAGATATGTTGAACTGTTTGGGTGAAACATGAGCCTTCTGTTTAATTATTTTGATGTTTCCCCTAGTGGTAGGACGCCTAATCCTACCAATTTTTACCCACATGAACCATGTTCACACTGCTCGAGCTCTTACCATAGCTTAGGTGATTGTCCACATTGGAGACAATTTTTTAACTTTTCACATGAGCAGTTGAACACCAGTTTCTCCAGTTCTGGGTTTGAATCAGATTCAAATTTTTATAACCCGAACTGGAGCAATTATTCTGATTTTTCGTAGTAAGCTCATGCCAAGGAAAATTTTGCTCTCCGGGTTGACGAATTGCACCATCCTGATTATCCGCAGTTCGACAACCATTTTTCTTTCCATTAATCATATGATTATTTTCCTGAGAAATCTTCCTTAGAAGACACACTTAAGGAATTCATGGAACTAGTCGGCCAACCCACCATTCCTGCTTTCCATGAACTATCTTTGGAAGAAACACTTGAGGAGTTTAGGAAAACAATTAACTAACATTGTCAAGAAATCATAGATGCTACTGTGGAAAACACTGAATCAGTTGTAAGGTTGGAAGGACAACTTAGTCATCTAGTTGCTGAATTCAATAGAATTGAGGTAGAGGAACTTCAAAGTTAGGAGATGGCGATAGGGCAGTACATGATTGATGAGGATCGCTCCGCTCATCATGAGCATGTCCAAGCCACCACCACACTTGTTAGTGAGGAAATAGCTGATGATTATGAGGAGGAAAAGAAAGAGGAGCAAATTGAGCAATTTGAGCACTCGCCAAATCTAATTTCATCCAACGACAAGGAAGTGAGTGCTGAAGCTCATTCCTTTGTCACAATCTCTCTCGAGACATATCTTGAACCTCAAGTTTTATTTTTTCAATGTCTCGAAGAGTCATCTTACGTAGAGATCTTCAAGGAATCATACACAGAAGATCACAAATCTAGGAACCACGTTCCTAAGTGGATTCCTCTAAATAAAGTCAACTACATAAGATGGCAGAACATCCTTCCTGAGGGGTATCAAATTTTAAAGAAGAAAGGATGGAAGGGATCGGTTGGACACCCATATGAGCGGGGAAGGTGCGGTATGTTTTCTTTTTTATTTTTTGCACTTTAATTTTTGTCATTCTTTTTGTTATTTTATTTTATTTTGTTTCTAACAGCAATTGACCTTTTGATGTTTGATCTTTGAGAAAAAGATTGCTATTAGTTTTTTTTTTTACAGGTGCTTTGATGTTTAAGTTCGGGGGACGCTTTGGACTTTGCATATCTCGGTTCCTCATCCCACTGTAATGTATTTTTTGCCACATTAGGGAAAATGTGTCATTTAAGTTTGGGGGTATGGACAAACACTATATCGGTTTGTTTTGTTTTATTTTTGCCTGTATATGTTTGTTTTAGTTTGTATATAATTTTTTTTTAATTTTTAATTTTTAATTTTTTATGTTATGTTGTTGATTGGGTACAATTTACATCGTAACTGTGGATTGCATGCCATTGGTGTGTTTAACTTGTTTGAACATTGCATATCATTAGAAATCCCAGTTTTTGATTCATGTGTTGGATTGAGAGACTCCACTTGTTTGATCGATATTTCACATGCACACTAACATTAGGGTATGTGAGGTATGAAATTTGACTTTGAAGTGTGTATCTTAAGATTTCTTGGTTTGCGATGTGATGATGAAAACCTTGGCTGTTAATAAAAAAAAAATAAAAATTCAGAGAATTATAATAAGTCGAGTTTTTCATTGAGTAACCGGACTTCTTTCCTGACCAAGCAATAAGTGTTAGCGTCAAAAGATGACAAACTCCAAAAAATTGTATGGCTAGTTTAGGCTCCGTAGCTCTTTTGACTTGAGTAATTAAGCCCTAGGGATGTCTCTACATCTAGTGCCCTAAAGTCGTCTGGCTTGGGAGCCATTGGCCCAACGCTCGTTACATAGGTCATTTAGAAGCTTAAGGGAGTCAAGCATTGTACAGCCTACACAAAAAAATTACATTTTTCAATTCAAGTCTTGGTTAATTTATCGCATTGTTTTCCTTTGAATTTTGGGATACACGTTTTTGGAGGATGATTGAAACCCCATGATTTTATTATTAGTTCACTTTGCACTCTATGAAGCACGTGTTGTCTCAATTTTTCAACCTTGAATGAAATGATGTTTGAATGTCTGGATGATGTGGTTCGTATGTTTAACATGTTAAATTTGCTAATGATGTATGAATCATGTGTTTGTGTGAAGGGTTTTGTCCATTAATAACATAGTACCAAATAATTGTTTATGGGTGTCATTCTTAAAAAACACTCACGAGACTTCATTTGTCCACTAGGGAATTCTTAGGGGTTTAAAAGGCTTGTTGCATATGTTAAATGTAATCGTTTCTCCCACGAAAGCGGATTTATGTTTCTTGTTTTTATTTGTGTTTTTATTTTTGTTTTGTTAAGGGACTAGCAAAATGTAAGTTAGAGGGTATTTGATGAGTGTCTAAAAGTGCTTATTTGAACCCCTTAATTTACATTCGTTAGGCTCTTAGTATTAATTTCTAATGTTTTGGTTAGTTTTGGTGTTTTAAAGTTTTGCAGGTTGTTAAGTTGCATTTGTGGCTAATGCCATCAACTCTGGGGCTTAAGACAGTTCGGGGAGCTTTGATAGCAAATTTGAGTCGAGCGATAATTTGCACCCGACGAGTCCCACAAAAACAGCCATATCTGGAGTTGTAGAACTCCGATTGGGGTGATCTTGGTGTCTTTGGAAAACTAACTTAAAGATCTACAACTTTGTATTTCACATGTGAGTGCTAATTCTGAAGGCAGTGCGTTCGAACGCAAGTTTTGTGTTCGAACGCACTTGTGCCCATCAAATGTCGAAATTCATGCACGAGTACGATCGAACACACCTAGTGTAATCGAATGCACCTTATCTGACCTGGCAGCGCTGAAACCCTAAATTTAGCCTTTAAATATCCCCATTTCTCTTGTAAACAAATTTTACATTTGGAAAACACTTGGAGGCGCCCTTTGTGGCCTAAATCCTCCCCATTCATCACTGTAAAACCCTATAAACGTCAGTTTATTATTCATTTTATTTAATGCTTTTAGTTGTTTTAATTTAGTCTCTTATTTTTCATCACTATGGATTTGTTTATATATATTCATGTTTAGTTTACATTTTTTGCCATTTAATTTCACGTTTGTTCGATTCAATCATAATCTTGTGACATGATTGTGATTAGTTGTTTATAGATCGTTTATCGTCCAATATGTGTTGTGATTTATCCGGAGTACATCGGATAGTTTAAGCGAGTCCAATATTCGTTGTTGTCAACGACATATTGGATGATTCGATCTCGGCTCAGCATCCGTTGCAACCGTTTATGGGTTAATACATCGCATGATTTGACTAGATTTTGTAAAAGCAAAAGAACATGCGTCAAGATAGGCCGTACGACGGGTGTGTGGACTATTGTGAGAATAAGATATATATTTTAGCCTAATTGTTTGATGGATGTGTGAATTAACATGTTTATATGTTGATTAAATTGTGGTGAGATAGATTAGGGATCTTAGCGTTTTTATTTATTTATTTTATTGCATTTAACCAACTGTTTGATTTTGAGACTAGGTTAAGATAGGATTAATTTAGGCATTTTAGAATTGATTTTTAGCATAGTCGATTCTCTGTGGGTTTGACACCCGCACTTGCACATCCACTGTATTACAAACAATTTGTGCAATTGGCGAGTACAATTAAATTTGTAATATCAAATTTTGGCTCCGTTGCCGGGGAATCGTTGTTTTGTTTGTAGTTGACTTGCCAACTGTCCCACTTGGATCTCCAGCTTGGAGATAGGTCACTTAGGAGACCACGGGGAATACTTGAAGATGTGTTGATTAAGGTTGACAAGTTTTATTTTCATGTGAACTTTATAGTGATAGATACGGAGCCAGTGCACGATGTGGTGAATCAAATTCCAGTGATATTAGGGCGACCTTTTTTAGCTACGGCTAACGCCCTAATTAACTATAGGACGGAAGTGATGAAGATCTCATTTGGGAATATGACAGTGGAACTCAATATTTTCAACATCAATAGCCAGCCACTTGAGTATGATGAGACCCATCATATATGCTTCATTGAAGAAATCACTGATGACCTTGATTTTGAGGACCCGGAGATTGAGTGTTTTACTTAGGATTCTGATGACCTAGACTTAGACAGGCTGATTAGGCCAGATTTGCATGAGCCTAGCCTGGAGGACCTTGACATGGAGTGCTTTGCACCATTTGGAGGTCATTGTGATTTGAGTAAGCCACTACAGAATGACGAACCGATTGATGAGCTTAGTCTGGAGGATCCGGAATTTGAATGTTTCGCTTAGGTTGGAGGAAACATAGATTGTGGTAGAATATTTGAGCCAACTAGGGAAGTAGTTGAGCCAAGTTTGGAGGACGTTGAGCTGGAGATATTTACTCAGTTGGGAGATGATCAGTACTTTGATGAAGTAGTTGAGCTACTTACATCCATTATCGATCCTATATCTGAGTTACAGTTGGAGTGTGGGAAAACCATGGATTTAGTTTTCCCCATTGTTTATTCTTTTGCATTTGAGCCATCTGATTTTATTGCTGAGAGCAAACGGTTTGCTCCCATTCACATGTGGCCAATGAAGCCAAGATTGACCTTGGGAAGGAATGACTATTACCAAGTTATTACAAAAAGTAGACATACTCATATCATATACGTGGTTAGTCAGCTGGCACATCCCATGTTTTTAAGGAAAGTTTACTTACCTCGTGTGCTCGCTCAAGTCCTCCGATATCGCAAAAACCATGCTATAACGAAATACGAAACATTTTTATGCACAGTACTAGAAGACTTCTATGAGCATGTGTAACACCTTGCAAATTAATTAACTCCACGATTTGTTTCCCAGCCTCGTCCCTCGCGGGACAAGACTCATCCTTTTAAAACAGATGATATTAAGCAGCAGAAAATATTAAAGTTCCGTAAACATTGATCATTATAATCAGAGCATCTATCAAGGAACATCAAAGTAGCTAAAATCACATTACACAAGTTATCTTTACAAGGGATCCATGCTAATATGCAAGCATAAATCAAAGCTCATAAGTTTACAGTATAACTCAAAAGTACTCATTACCATGAGTACTCGCCTAAGTTTACAATAAGTCTTCAAGCATCTCCTAGATCAAATCCTCTACAGTAACCAAATGTTTCGCAATATCCATCTTCTGCTAAAATATCTATAATAACATAGTTGTACATATAGAAAAAAAAAAGAAAAAAGAGTGGAAATAATGCAAGGGTAAGTTTGACAACTTAGTGAATATAAATGCACATGATATACCCGTTATTAAATGGTGAACTCAGTTGTTTATAAAGTATATGCAACATTATAAGATGACAGTTTATTGACAATCAATACAGATATAATATATGCTTATAATCATGAGTAATAGTAATAGTTTAATTGTATGGTGTACTTGAGATATTACCTCATTTTCAGCAGGGTTAGCGTTGTCTCGAGGAACATATAATACAACACTGGTATGCCGGATATTACATGCTATCGTACATGACACACAACCGAGCCCAACATCGGGTGGTCCATACCACTAATGATGTATGTTCTATAGTGACCATCCACTAGGGAATGAATGGTCACACATTTGACCATAAAGCCCACACACACACATTTGATCCAAAGCCCACACACAAAACCATTAGATCCAAAGCTCCCCCACACACATATTTGACCATAAAGTTAACATGTATTGTATGCCCATAGTCGTTATCTCGCACATACCGATGTAGCACATCATACAATGTAATTAATCTTATTCGTCTTTTATATGCATGATTTTACAAGCCTCATTATTATCTTGTTAATCAACATATGTTTTCACAAAAGAAAGTTCACAGTAGTTTCAAAATGTATTTCATGAAAGTTACAAAATATGTATGTTTGATATATATAAAATATACGTACAATGTTGGAAAAGTAACAATAAGCATTCATGTGAGTTTGTACTCACCCGGATGGTAAGGCTCCTCCATAAAATCTCATTGATCCTCCATAACCTCGAATACTAAGAAAATACCTATTATTGGTTCTAAATTCAACAAAAACGAACCTAGAATATGAAAACAGAGGCTATCAGATGATTAGCCAAAGTGGCGTTCCCTGGAACACTTCTGACTGTACGTCTAGGTTCCGCGCAGAAGGCTCGTGCGTCTGGTATCGTGGTCGTACTTCCGCTCGGAGAGTGTTAGGTAGAACCTCATTTGGTTCAACCGTCCTCCTATCCTCCCAAAATGGTTCTAAATCTATCTAAACAGATTCCTAAGACCTTATATCTTAAAACAATACATCTACGCAAAATGAAATATGTCCAACAAGAATTAAATGCTAACCTATGCTTAAACCAAGATGAAGGGCAACAACATAACTAGAAGCTACAAACTATCAACTAAGCTAATTATGAAAAGCATTTATATAGCATAACGACTAAGAAACAAGCTAAGCTTAGAAGATTACCTCCTTGAAGCAAAACTTCCAAGAAACCTCTAATTCTTTAAGAACTCACAACGACACTCACATAAGGGTTCCATAGGGTTTAGGGGCGAAAATGGGTCATAAAGGATGAGGGGTATGGGGGTATTCATAGGTGAGAAAAGTAGCGTACATACGGTACTGGGGGCGTACATCTGATACTATTTACCTAGTGGTCCAAATGCTACATCGTACTTATGGGTATTAACCAATGGTTATCTAAAAAGCAAAGTGTGTACGGTGATCCCCCTATGTACGTCTGTGTACTTTTTGTAGAGTACATCGTACTATTTGCAGAATACGTTTGATGGTCCTTAGGCATACGTCTGTATTAAAAACAAGAGCATACATACAGTCAAAAGTCAAAAATTCTTAAAATGCCCTTCCAGTTGTCCCTAGTGACCCAAAACCCAAATTAACCCCTAAGCTTAGTTAATTATTTGGGTTACTACAACATGGTACTAAGCCTTACCTAACAAATGGGTTGCAAGAGCTTAAGTTGTAAAAGTGGAGCTAAAGGGCAAACACTTGACCTCCTGCTTGTACATATAGGCTCGAGAGCGTACGTTCGGCCAGTGAGTTAGGTATTCCAGCCAAAAGCTCCAAACTATGTTTTGAGGTTTTGATTCAATCTAAGGGTTGCTATATCTCCTTCTAGGCTACTAAGAAGACACATGCAAGGCGATTATCATGCTATCATGCAACTCAAAGTAATAAAAAGAAGGTTTTAACACTCTTTCAAAACATTCTTGACTTTTTAGAAAGCTTTACCAAAACACCTTCAAAACATGAAATACTAGTAACAATAAAAGACCTTGGAATAGGTAAGTGGGTTACCTTGGAAGATGGCAAGAACACAAAACACTCTTCCTTCTCCCTTTCCAAACCACAAAATTTACAAAGACACTCACACAAGGAATTTCAGAGAGTTTGGAGGCGAGAATGGAGCATAAGGGTCGAGGGAAAATGGGTATTTATAGGTGGAAAAAAGTGAGCGCTGCACGCTATTCCGAAAAGCAGTGTACATATGATACTAGAGGCATACGTACGGTACTATTACACATTGCATAAAAGGGTTCAGGCGTACATCCTGGTGTATTGCACACTGGGTCAAATATTGGTCAACATACGTACAAGTGATCCCTCGGTGTACGTCCTTACTGAAGACAAGTGCGTACATATGGGTGGTCCTCTGGCGTACGTCCTCACTAAAGACAAGTGCGTATGTACGGTGGTCCCCCAGTGTACATCCTCACTAAAGAACGACCTAGGAAAAAGTGTTAGTCACATCTAAGCTATCACCCTAAAAGGACTAGTTGATTTGGGGCTCCGTAAAATTCATTATAAAGACCAGTTTCTAGTAACTAAGCAATGCGAGATTTAGCACACATGACTATCTTTATAAACCACTCATTCTTTGTGAGCTTCTTCTCATCTTCCTAATATGAGACCGGGGTGTTACAAACTCCATCTCTTAAATTTCTGGCGTCCTCGTTAGGGCCACATCATGTAGTGCTTTAATACCATATGACTATCACCTGAAAGGACAAGTCAATTTGAAGTTTTCCTAAAATTCATTATAAAACCTACTTTTACCTAGTAACTAAGCAATGTAGGACTTAGCACTCATAACAACTATCTTTATAATCACCCACTCTATGTAGGCTTTTTTCTCATATTCTCAATATAGGACCAGGTTGTTACATAGTCCTCATTAAAGACAAGTGTGTATGGGTGGTCCCTCGACGTACGCCCTCACTAAAAACAGGAGCTTACGTACTATACTATTTGGTGTACGTATGGTCAAAAAGGGGTAGGGTTTGGGTTTTGCCTTAAAAGACTTAAGGGGTTGGGTTACTTGCATGGGTTTAGTCTTTTGTTATAAAACCTTGTTTTATGAAATCATTAACCACATTTTTAATCCTTTTTAAAATGGGTATTTTTATGGGGTATAACAAATATATGTAATTTGTTGGTAAAAACTCAAAAGGTATGATCAAATTGCTAAATTACATGGATATATTTAATCCTTTTCTCTGTATCCAATTAGAAAAAAAAAATGCTAAATTACAAAAGGATTGCAATTCATGTAGCAAGGGGTGGCATATTACTATAGAAGGATAGCAACCGTGACACAATGCATTATTGATACAATATTTAGGGTTTGTTTGGCTATGTGTTTGAAAGGCTTAAAAGTGTATTTAACACTCAAAAAGTCCGTTTAAAAAAAAAAAAGGTACTTATTTGGTTAAAAAAATTGAAAGTGCTTTTAAGGGTCCAAAACAAATTTTTGACAAAAGCTTAAAAATAAAGCTTCTACCAAAAAGCATGTTTTGAATTAGAAACTTTATTTTTTAAATACAATCTCAAACATACTCTTATTACAGACTAGCGTGTTACCTGTGTTAGAGCGTTCACAATGGAAGAGCTAATTGTTTATGTAAAATAGCTCATTAAAACTTAATTTATCTAGTTTAGCTAATAACTTTTTAATGTCTTCCTAGATCCGATTAGTTATATTTTTATTTATATCATTTAATTTTTATTAATTTTTTTTATAATGATTTTTTTTCTTAAATATCTTATTTTTCAACTTTTGAGAAAAAAAAAAAAAGTGATGTGGAGAGAAAAATAATAGGAGAAAATTTTGAAAAAAATGAGATGTGAAAGAGAAATAGTATGAGAAAATTTTGAAAAAAGAGAAAAAGGTGAGAAAAACAATAAAAAAAAAACGTGGGAAGAAAATTTTTGGAGAGATAGTGAGAAAAAAAAAAAAGATGTGGGAAGAAAATTTAGGCAAATAGTTCTTTGAATAGTGCTTTCCTAAAATTCATTATAAAACCCACTTTCACCTAGTAACTAGGCAATGTGGGACTTAGCACTCATAACGACTATCTTTATAATCACCCACTCTATGTAGGCTTTTTTCTCATATTCTTAATATGGGACCGGGTTGTTACATAATCCTCATTAAAGACAAGTGTGTGTGGGTGGTCCCCCAACACACGTCCTCATTGAAAACAGGAGCTTATGTACTGTACTATTTGGTGTACGTATGGTCAGAAAGGGGTAGGGTATGGGTTTTGCCTTAAAAGACTTAAGGGGTTGGGTTACTTGCATGGGTTTAGGTCTTTTGTTATAAAACCTTGTTTTATGAAATCATTAACCACGTTTTCAATCATTTTTAAAACGGGTATTTTTATGGGGTATAACAGATGTATGTAATTTGTTGGTAAAAACTCAAAAGGTGTGATCAAATTGCTAAATTACAGGGATATATTTAATCCTTTTCTCCTTATTGAATTAGAAAAAAAAAAATGCTAAATTACAAAAGGATTGCAATTCATATAAGAGGATTACAAGAGGATTGCAATTCATGCTAAATTACAAAAGGATTACAAAAGGGTGGCATATTACTATAAGAGATGTGATACAGCCACAACAAACACCCAACAAAGACCCAACTTCTCTCCTATTTTAGACTTAATTTCTAGTTTAAAGCACTCTCTCTCTTCCACTAGTAATTTTTTTATTTTTTAATAACTGACACTTAAAGGGAGGAGTTGGGTCTTTGTTGGGTGTATGTTGTACCTTTAACATTTCTCTTACTATAAAAGGATAGCAACCGTGATACAATGCATTATTGATATAATATTTAGGGCCTGTTTGGGTATGTGTTTGAGAGGCTTAAAATTACATTTAATACTCAAAAAGTCCGTTTGAAAAAAAAAAAAATGGTACTTGTTTGGTCAAAAAAAATTGAAAGTACTTTTAAGGGTCCAAAACAAATTTTTGACAAAAGCTTAAAAATAAAGTTTTTGCCAAAAAGCAAGTTTTGAATTAAAAACTCTAATTTTCAAATACAATCTCAAATATACTCTTATTACANAATTCATATAAGAGGATTACAAGAGGATTGCAATTCATTGCAATTCATGCTAAATTACAAAAGGATTACAAAAGGGTGGCATATTACTATAAAAGGATAGCAACCGTGATACAATGCATTATTGATATAATATTTAGGGCCTGTTTGGGTATGTGTTTGAGAGGCTTAAAAGTACATTTAATACTCAAAAAGTCCAATATTAAAAGTACATTTAATACTCAAAAAAAATTGAAAGTACTTTTAAGGGTCCAAAACAAATTTTTGACAAAAGCTTAAAAATAAAGTTTTTGCCAAAAAGCAAGTTTTGAATTAAAAACTCTAATTTTCAAATACAATCTCAAATATACTCTTATTACAGCACTGGTCTATTACCTGTGTTAGAGCATTCACAATGGAAGAGCTAATTATTTATGTAAAATAGCTCATCAAAACTTAATTTATCTAGTTTAGTTAATAACTTTTTAAAGGCCTCCTACATCCGAGTAGTTATATTTTTATCTATATCATTTAATTTTTATTTTTTATAATGATTTTTTTTCTTAAATATCTTATTTTTCAACTTTTGAGAAAAAAAAAAGTGATGTGGAGAGAAAAATAATGGGAAAAAATTTTGAAAAAAATGAGATGTGAAAGAGAAATAGTATGAGAAAATTTTGAAAAAAGAGAAAACATGTGAGAAAAACAATAAAAAAAAACGTGGGAAGAAAATTTTGGGAGAGATAGTGGGAAAAAAAAAGACGTGGGAAGAAAATTTAGGAAAATAGTTCTTTGAATAATGCCGCTACATGTAGATTTTTTTTTAGCTCATTTAATAAAATATATATTTTACATTTTTTTTAGCTTCTCAAATGTAGATGGTATTTTATCAATTTAAAGAGCTATTTTAGATAAAATAGTCATTTAACTCATCCATTGTGAATGCTCTTATGTGTGGATTTTTTTATATTATAATTTAATTTTAATTCTTTTTTACCAAAACTTCCTAAAGAAGGATAACAAAAAAATTAATAATTATACTAAACAAGAAATAAACAAAGAAAATAAATATTATAAAGAAAGAGAAATGCCATGCCTCATTCTCTTAATCATAACCATCTCCTAATCATCTTTTAATTAAGAGAATAATTAGGAGATGGTTATTACCATCTCCTAATATATATAGTGTAGTCACTGTATACACTTATGAGGTTTGTATCATACATTGAGAAAGTAAAAAAAAAAAAAAGTGATTAATATACATAAGTCATATAGCCTACATTTACACATTAAAGCCTTATTGGCTACATACACAAATCTATATATAAATGTCTTTACATGTAATTTGAAATATTTCAAATACAAACATATCTTATTCAAAAAAAAAAAAAAAAATACAAACATATCCCTTAAATTAAGATTGAGAAATATAATCTAAATCCTTTAATTTAGATAATACAAAATCAACATTTCTCATAAGGAATTTATATCCTTAACAAAAAGTCAGCTTCGGCCCTCACCATTCTCATATACACTTATTGATTAGTTATTTTATTTAGTTGGGTTTGCAATCCTAAATAATTGTCCAAGTAAGAGTATAGTAGCTTATCTAGCATTTGGTAGTACTAGCTAGTTTATCTTAATATCAAATAGTTGTCGTAGAAAAACACAAGGAACAGAACAACATGCTGAAAAGTAGCGGCAGACAAATGAACAAAGTTAGGGTCGATCTTTTCAATTACAATGGAGAAAATATCGGAGAAAGGAAATAGGTGAAAATATAGTCGGAGTGAATTAAGGCGGAGAAATCGGAACTTCCGTAAATCTTTTTATGAAAAATTCCAATCTTGAACAATTGAAAGATGTTGACAGCCACAAGAGAATTACGTACCATCCAAAATCAAATACTTAAAGAGTTAAGAGAGAAGAAAGCAAAGAGATGAGGTTAGATAGATAGGGGGCTGCCAGAGCCTCTCCATGCAATGACATACGAAGCAGACCAGTTACGAGTCAAGGTGGCAACCTACTCCCATCAAATAAACATGGGCTGCTAGCCTGCTAGAGCCTCTTTTTTACAGCTATACGGCTCTGATTGATTCTACCTCTTTGTCTCCCATCAACCCTCCCCTCAGATCCTTTCTCTCCAAATCCCATCCCTCTGCTTTATCCCTTTCTCTTACGTGGCAACTATCCGTCATGCCCACGTCACGCTCCCGACCACTTCTCACCCCCCACGTCACGTCACGTTAGGTGAAATTAATTTTAATTTTTTCTGAGTATAAGATTAAAAATATTATTTGTTAATTTATTTTAAGTAAAAAGAACTAAGAAAAGAAGAAATTGTTGGACAAACAGGATGATTAGAGTTCTAAGGTTAAATTAGTATATCAATGGCGTAATTAGGGTTCTCCATGTTAGAATATATAGGGGACGTTTTTTTTTTTTTTTTTTTTTTTTTTTTTTTTAAAAAAAAAAGGGGAAGTTACAAGAGGTTTATTTTACATTTGAGCGACTATGGACTTACTATATAAACTTGACTCGGTGGTAAAAAATGTGTGTTATATAGGCTTTGAATCCAATGGTGTTCGTGACAGATGTAGCCATTGCCTAATGGTTCGTCACTATTGGACACACATCACTAGTAGCGTGGGCCACCCGAGGTTGAAATCGGTCAGGCTGCTAGTGTTATGGACGGTAGTGTACAATGGTCGGAGTATCAGCATTGTATTATAGGTCCTACGAGACAACGCCAACCTTATTGAGAAAGAGTAATATTTTGGGTATGCCATACATGATAGTTATGATTTATAAAGCATTAGTTTTTCTGCATTAAAATACTTAGGCGATTGTCATTGGGAGTATACCACCCTTTATCAAACCAAACGATATTTTCAAGGTGTACTAACAGAGACAACACCTCTTTTCAATGTTTAACAAAAATGCACATTTATTTCTGCTTAATAATAATGATCTAATGTCATACTTAATTGTAAGATTTACTTACTAAATTGTTAGATTTACGCGGTTATTACTCTTATAGGGAGCTTGTTACTAGAACCCAAGAGTGGTATGATTGCCACTATAGGCTTGCTTTAAGATCTTCATGTCGTTATTAGGTTTGTCTTACATTATTGCTAGTTGTTCATTGTTTTTAATTTTAAGGATTATACTTGTATCGTAATGTTTATTGACTTCTCATATTTATTTCACATTCCTATACATTAACTCTGATAATGCTTAACGATTCCCCATTTAGCCACTAGTTGGTTAAATTGTGGTAATTGCCAATAACCCTGTTAGGCTGGCCAAGGTCAGTTTTGGGGGCGTTACACTTTCACTACGTCACACATGTGGAATGAAGTTTTTACAATTTTGCTTATGTTTTTGGTATTAAGAGGAATCAAATTAGTTTTATGAATTGTGGGCTATTGAGAATTGAAAAGTAATGCTTCGAATTTGGCCCTGTTTGCTTCGAGGTAAAATGTTTTTCATTAGAAAATAAAAAATAATTTCTTGGTGTTTGCATGTATTGAAAATCACAATTTATATATATTTACAAAAATGTCCCGACCAGATCCTAGCGATGTCCTAACTAAGTCATCAGTTCCTGATGGTATCCTAAGCAAGTCCCAATCACCCAGCCAGGTCCCAGTGGTGTCCTTGTCAGGTCCTGCAAGATCCCGGTTGAGTCCCAACGGGGTCCCGACTGAGTCCTGACCAGGTCCAAGCAGTGTCCCAGTTGGGTCCTAAAGGTGTCCTGATCGAATCCTAGTAGTGTCCTAACAGTTTTCCAGTCGGGTCCTACTGATATCCCGACTAGGTCTTGGCAGTGTCCTAAGCGAAAGATCTAGCCTACATGATGCAGTATGACTTGGTGGGTTGTAGTGAAGAACAACAATAAAGTAACAAATAGGTAATTCTAGATCTTGAGTTAATCAATGATCTAAGAATTCTTCTTAAAATAATAGAGTCTATCTAAAGTTTAAGGAAAAACACATAATTAATTCAACTCTGAGTATTCTCATTCATCAAACTCAAATATAAACCAAATCTCCGTTTCTAGAGGCTATAAGGATGTATTTATAGTCCCAAGACTCATAAACCTAATTAAACTACGAATTAGAATCCTTATTGCAATTCTAGACTTCTAATCCTAAATAAACACATAAATAATACGAAATTCAAAATGAAAATTAAACAAAGTAAAAGACTAACAAAGAAACCTAATTCGAATAAAAGACTGAAAGGTAAGATAGGATGTCCAATCTACATCATCGATGATTTACTATTATTAACTAGGTTTGTTTACTATTATTGATATCAGGTTTGTTTACTATTATTAACTAGTCGCTCCATGCTTTTAATTTTGATGATTTATAGTTTTCTCAGATTTATTTTACCTTTATATGCATTAACTCTGATAATGCTTAGAGGATCAATTTTCAATTTAGTTACAAGTTGGCTAAACTAAAGTAATTGCCAATAACCCTGCCAAATTAGCCAAGGTTAACTTTGGGAGCGATACAGTCCGACGTCTGAGTCATATCTTAAAGAGAGGATCAGACTGACCAAGCATCATTTTGCTATGAACCTAAGCATCATTTGGGGATCACCCTCTCTTTTTTTGGAGAGAGTGAAAGAGAGATAGAGATTCAAAATAGTTTCATTATTAAATATTTTCTTGATTTTGCAATATCTGGCTCATTTCGAGGATTATTTTGTTCATGGGAATAGTCAAATTACATAGTCCATTCTAAACGTAAATATTGCTATGATCTTGCAAGACTCTTCAATATTAATAGGTAAGAAATAAATATATGCTGTAGACATTACATGATAAAAGAGGCATAACTCTTACATTAATTGTAATATGTTATACAAATTAAAGACTATTTGATCCATCACACTTTCTTTCCTTTATTCTTAATACATAAAAAGTGTCCCCAATGGATAGCTTAATTAGCTGTGAACCACGCCTCATGAAACAGAGCTCACTAGTTAAAATCCCCCCCTTCCCCTTCCTTTATGTGGATATGTAAAAAAAAAAAACATATAAAGCATATGTTTAATTTCTCATGTGGTAGAAGAGAAAATCTTGAGGAATTGCGTATAATTGTTGCCTTAGCTGTTGTAGAGGTCCATGAAACATTCCACATCTTTGATAAGAGCTCTATAATTGAAACAAATTCATAAATTAAATATTGCTTAGAAAGAAAAAAAAAATCATATATTAATTATATCCTAAATTAGTCCTCTAGGACCAGGCCCTTGCCCAACTTACTTATAAACATAGTAAAGGAAAAGATTTATGCTTTGTATGATGAATGGACTATATAATTAAGACTTGTAAACGTAGTGTTTTTTTTTTTTTTGAAAATTAATCTGATTTCATTAATAGTGGTTAAAAGCATAAAAGCTCTTATAATCACAGAACATATAGTTATGCAAAATCATAGCCGAAGCTAAAAGATTACACGTCATAAAATTTGAAAACATACAGATATTACAATGAAAAACCAATCTATAACATCACACATCTGCTATCCCAGCCCCGATCTTCAGTTTATAGAACAGATCTGCTAACGCAAACTCCTTCCGGGGACACAAGAAGCCATTTTTCAGGCATGAGCAAAAACACCCACACTCAAACCATTCCCATCTCGACTGAAAGTCAGAAGCATTATTCACGTCCTCAGCTCAACAACCAGGACCATAAAATAAAAAACCAAAAACCAAAATAAAAAACCTACAAGTAGCAGCGGAGGAGCACGATATCGTAGACATCCTTTCGGAAGGCACGTCTTGGCTGAAGAAGACGATCAGATCTAATGTTAAAGAGACTAAATATGGATCTAGTTCTAAAGCAACCCACCAAAAACGGAGACCGGTAGAGCCTACATAGAAGACACCGAGCACTGTTATCGTGAGATCTAGATCTTCCATCCTCTTAGAGAGAGCGTCTCTTGTTTTTTTCTCTTTAACGTAGTGTTTTTTGAGGATATAATTAGGACTTTTTTTTTTTTTTTGGGTGTTAGTTTGCACCATCTCATATGTATGATTTGTAGCTGTAAGTCATATCTAATATGCAAAAACTTTAGAAATGCAAAATAACAAAATAAATATTAGAAATTGATGCAAAATAACAAATGCATCTACCCCATTTCCCATCTATCTCTTTTCCAAATTTATCTTTGTATCCATAGAACTTACATGTGAATCCTATAAATTCAATGGTGAATTTAAAAAATATATATATGTATAGATAGAAATGGAAAAAGAGCATTTTTCTTCATTATATTGTGGTCTTGAATAATGAGAGAGAGAGGCATTTTTGGTTACCAACTCCAGGGGCCAGGCTTGTTGCACATATACTTGCAACAATATTTAATAAGGTAAGTGAAGTATCTAAGCTCGGATCTGTTGAGCTTTAAGTACAAGGGACATTCCATAGCATAACAAAACCCTCTTTTTGTGAAATATGCGAACTTTGATTGGATTGGTGTGCGAGGGTTTTCAGCACGTGTTGTTATTAGCAGAATCATTATCAATCCTGCCATCAGTGCAGGTCCTTTTGAGGCTTTCATCGGCATATCACACACTCTATAGTATTTTTTTTTTTACATAAAATGGTATAGAAATTAAGCTAAATTTATAGTCTTGGAGCTGATATGCTCACATATACGTGAATACAGTCACAAGAATAACCCTTTGTGCATGTGAGAAGATTAACTAATTAAGTTTAATTAAATTCTTGATCACATAACAAATCAAATCTTGATGTATCAATTGAGAACCGAAATTGCCAATCAAACTCTCGGATCTATTGTGGTGCTTTCAATTTGATGCATGTCAATTTTTTCCCTTTAAATATTTAAATATTACGTACTCTTCAAGATGGCGAATGGTTTCTCACTTATTATTGGAGAAAAACATTAAAAAAGAAATATATAACCAAAACAATATTGAGTCTAACTCTTTCTCAATTATTCATTATTATTTTTCCCAGCTATGAATTGTCACAATTGTTTTTGTTTTTGTTTTTTTTTTTTAAAAAAAAATAGAGATATAACAGATATATAGATATATGTAAATTGTTGGTAAAAACTCAAAAGGCCATGACCAAATTGCTAAATTACAAAAGGATTGCAATCCATATAGAAAGGTGTGACATATATATTAATTACTACAAAAGGATTGTGTTAGAACAAATCTTTTACAAGGAGATTTAAAGTGGCTCACATAGTCACACGTCATGTATTATATATTATATTATATTAAGAGAGTTTTTATTAAACTAAGACTCTTGGATAATTAAATATACAGATAATTACTTAAGGTAAAAGGTTACGTCTTGGTCTATCTATAAATAAGTTTATGGTATCCATCATTCACAATTGTAATGTGAAAAAGAGATAGGGATTACAAATTGAGGATTCTATGATTGTGAATTCAACGAACATTTAAGTCTAGATTATTCACTTCAAGTGCTTAAGAAACAATGGCCAGATGTTAGTATTTCTATTTTGATGTTTATATAATGCAATACTGATATAATATTTATTACAGCACTAGTGTGTTACCTGCGTTATGTGTGGATTTTTTTTTATTATAATTTAATTTTAATTCTTTTTTACCCAAACTTCTTAAAGAAGGATAACAAAAAAAGAAAATTAAATAATAATACTGAAAAAAAAAAGCAAAAATATATAAATATTATAAAGAATTCATTAAATTCATTTAGGAATTAGTTAAATTCAAACGAATGTATATTTCTGCTTTATGGTGACGGTTGGGTGGAACGAATTAAACCAAAATTAAACAACAGAAAACAATCATAAATTTACCCACCCTAAAACCATTTTTATATACCAAATTTCGGTTATTTTTAACCTACTTTTTATTAACCATTGTTAATTAGTTAAAAATTTGCAAATATATATGTGCACCAAAGTATAAAGCCGCTATAAAGTTTGGCCTATTTTAACAATTTAGTGATTTTAGGAATTAGACAAGCTGTCACATGTAATTATGAAGTTAATTAGTGATTTAGTTTCCATTTGCTATATTTTTTTATAATTGTATATATCCGATAAAAACTCCATTGAAATACTTTCTGTTTTAATAACGGAGGAAAAACCCACGTTTTAGTCATTGCCCAGCTTAATCAAAGAAAATGATATGCTATTCAAAGAAGTGAGTCCATACAAAAAAATTTACGAGATCTGATTGACTACATATCTAATGAAGGTGCATTAACAATGAAGGTGCATCGACAATATCTATTGCTGCTATAACTACTAACCACTAATTGTTTTTAAAAGTGGTTAGCGGTTAGTGATGTTTTTAAAACTGTTAACCGCTTTTTAAAAATATAATATATATATTGCCCACAAGGGCATGTGCTTTATATGATTTTTTTTGTTTTGTTTTTCCGCTCTTGTCCCACACCGACAACTGCAGGTCTCCTTTAGGTTTTTTATTGATTTTGTGACTATCCTTTCTTCAGTACTCTTCTTGTTTGTCCCACATCGAAAAAGATAAAAAAAAAAACCCAACTTATTTCACTTATACTTATCTCTATAAAGCAGTCTTCACTGTTGGGCTAAAACCAACCTCACTAGGACCAAAGAAGCTTCGTTACTTAAGCCCAAGCTTGGTGCACTGTATGTGCACAAGCCGACATGATGTAGTAGTTTCAATGTAAATTTTTTTAATTTTAATTTTTCTTTCTTTTGGGTACAAGCCGTTAGCAGAATAAAGCCCAAAAGGCTCAAATTGCAAAAAGCGGTTAGTGGATACGGCCAAAAGGCTCAATTTGTGAAAAAAAGTTAATGGATGCGATTAACTGTTAACCGCTTAAAAAAAGGGTTAACTGCCTAACGGCAATTACGGTTACAGTTTCATAACTACCTTTTTACCCTTAACTTATTAGTATAACTTTAGTAACACAAATCTTATTGTTGGTATTTTGGATTTATTTTAGATTTCGTAAGGTTAATTATTTTTTGGGAAAACTTCATAAAGCCCCCCCATCTTCTAGTGTTTTCCAAAAGACACCCATAAACGAAAATTTCTTTCATTTACCCCCCCTGATCTTTCGTTTTCTCTTACTTTGGACCTCTAAACCCTAAACTCACCCTTTTGAGCCCCAAAATGACACATTTTTGGGCATCAAAATGACACCGTTTTGGGCATTGAAGGGTCCAAAGTGAGAGAAAACGAAATATTGGGGGGGAGGGGGTAAGTGAGAAATTTTCGTTCATGGGTGTTTTGTGCAAATCCTGAAAGATGAAGGGGGCTTTTTGAAGTTTCTCTTTATTTTTTTTATGGAAAACTTCAGAAAGCCCCCTAATCTTCCAGCTTTTTACACAAACAATCCATAAACGAAAAAAAAAACTCTCACTTACCCCCGATGATATTTCATTTTTTCTCATTTTGGACCCTTAAAAGCCCAAAACGGCAAAAAAATGACGTATTTTTGATGCCCAAAAACAACGCCATTTTGGGGCTCAAAACGATGAGTTTAGGGTTTAGGGATCTAAAGTGAGAGAAAATAAAAGATCAAGGAAGGTAAGTAAGAGAAATTTTAATTCATGAATTTCTTGTGTAAAAAATTGAAAAATTGTGAAGGACTTTATGAAGTTTCTCCTTTTTTTCTATTACATGCAGTGGGCTGTATATCAAATGGACTTCTTGGGTTTTAGAAAGTTTAAGATGGTACTTGTTTTGACGTGAAAGATACATACGGTACTTTTGTCATCTTTTGTTCAATATTTAGGCGGAGAGACACGTCAACACCTCTCACAATGCAACACTTATCACATATTCCACAGCATATTATTTAAAAATATAAAAAAAAAAAAAAAAATTTGAAAAGGTAAAAACGAAAAGGAGAAACTTTAGAAAATTCTCTGAACTTTTACTCTTTTTGAAATATCTTCCTCCCACCCGAAGTTTAAAAACTCTCAATTTGGACCTCTCCGTACATTTTAGGGTTTACAAATTTTAAAAAAAATACCAAAATACCCCATATTTTTATTTTTCAAAAAAAAAAAAAAAAAAAAAANATTGAGAGCAATTGAAAGTTCAAGACGATAAATTGAGAGTTTTTGAAGTTTAAGGAGGGTATTTCAAAAGGGTGAAAGTTCAGGGGGGTTCTATGAAGTTTCCCCAAACGTAAAACATATGAGTGATTAGAGTAATGTTATAAGGCTTCTCAGAATCTTTCTAGTCATCCCAAAATGTGATGTGACTTTTAAAATTACCATTGAATTTGATATGTGATTTATTAGTGATTTTAAAAGCCATATCATATAAGATAACTCTAAAAAGACTCTAAAAAGACTTATTGCATTACTCGAGTAACTATCTCCAATACATGTCATAAAAGCGGTTGAACAACATGACTAAAGAGATAGGAATTTATTTACCCTAAAGCCAGCTTTGTAGTGCTAAAAAATTTGCCTATTTAAGAGAGTTGCACCATCTCGGGTGCGTTTGTTAAACGCTTTTGATCTGATACTATTCATCTCACTTTTTTTTTTCAACATTTTCTTACTTTTTAAATCACATTAATCACTTTTTATTGTTATTCAAATAATTAAAAAAAAAATCATTAAAAGACTAAAAAAAAAAAAAGATTTTCGCATACCAAACATTCTTACTTTTTCATTTTTTCTTACATCAATAAATTTTTGCTACATGATCAAACTAAAAGCCTTTAACAAACACATCCCTCATTTTCTTGCACCCAAGAGCTGGGAGACATGCTTCCTTGAGTAAGGAACACAGAGGTAAGGGAAAGGGAGTCTCGTGTGAGAGAGAGAAATACTCGAAAGGCAAGGGAAGGAAAAACTTTGAGGTATACTTCTTAACCCTTCCTTCTTCGTTTTGGATATGTAGTTGCTATGATTTTGGTCATGATTCATGAGCTATTGTTAGCATTGTTGTGACTACCCTTTGTTGGTGTTATAAAAAAGGGGTTATGATGATTTGGGGAAAAAATTAGATTTTCCTCAAAGCATGGATTTTTAAGTAAAAATGAAGGTGTGTTTAGAGTGCATTTTGACTTGTGAAGGTTGTGTGACGTAAAAAAGGCATTTGGTAAACATAGCCCTTTGGATGTGCTGTAAAAGAAGGGTCATGCAATGCAACCTTCGCATTAGCTATTCACAGACTAATGAAAATGTGCGTCCACACATAATCGAAGCAGCCCATCAAACGATTTATCTCTTCTCGTTTGACTATACTAGAATCCTCCTTCAAGAGACACAACGGCCATCTTCAACCACCACCTCCGACCGTCTCCATTCCTCCGCCCAACACCACTAGATCTTACGAACTCGAAATCTGGTTGGGTATTTGGGTTTTCTTAATCTTATTTCCTTTTTTATTTGCATTCATGGTATTTTCAATTGGGTGATCAGTTTGAAGAAAAAATAAGTGCTTTTACATTAAGGGCATGGGTGTCCAAAGCTTGGGGAAGATGTCTTAAGGCAAAATGGTGTGAATTTGAGAGATTGGTGCTACAGTTTCACCTTAATGAAGGCCACGTGTCAAAGCCATTCCACTCATATACCATAAGAAGAATGATTCATTTATCAAGTTAGTGGAGAATATTTGGGCTTAAGATCCAGTAATTTTATCATCATTCTATTTGGGGTTTTTAAATGACATGTCAATTTTTTATTGAAAGTTGTAAAATAGGAAGTTTACGGTTCATCCAGATTGAAGGTTTTTTCTTTGGTAAATGTTAAGAGTTTGAATGAAAGAGGAATTTCAAAGCAAAATATGTCTTTTCATTTTTACTTTATAAAAAAAAAAAAAGAAAAGATAAAACAAGTTGATCCAATGATTTATAGACACGATCATTAATCCAGTTGTATAGAAGTAAGATGAGAATTAAGTAGGTAACATTACTAAAAATAAAAACAAAAAATCACAGATTTGTATATGAGGCACATTACTTTGCAATGCTTGCAAAAACATCACATTTTTTTTTAGATATGTTTTTTTTTTTTTTTGGTTACTTTCTCTACCTCTTTTGAACTAGTTGACCTAGTTGTGTTTAAATCTTATATTTTTTTTGGGCCTCTACAAACATTGTTGACTTTTGAACAATTATCATTATAATTAAAAGTTGAAATTTAACAAAATTACTCGCGAGCTCAAATCTGTAAGAGTATTCCTAACATCTATCCAATCATTTTCTTTAAGTTTAAGGATTCAAACTACTTTTGCTTTCCTATCCAAATGCACACCACAATAGATTCCCTTAACAGCTTAATAATTCTCTATATTATTAAAATAATATTTTACTTTTTTTTTTTTTAATTTCTTTCTCATCTCTCCCTTTCCTCATCTATTTCTTGACCTTTTTCTGCTTCTATCACCTAGTTTTCCTATCTTCAGACTCCAAATCCTCCTTGGTTTCCTCTTTGATTGTGAAGAGAAATCTTGGAGGGCCTTCAAGATTGTGCAGCCTCGTGAGCTCTGATTCCACACCTTCCCCAAAGGCCTTCAGCAGAAAATCCTTGCTAAAGCCCAGCTCTAGGTCTAGCTCTTCAAAATTGGAGTCTTTAACACTTTCTTGAGTGTTGTTGGTCTACAAAGAAGAGGGCCCCTTCCAGCAGATGAATTGAAAGAAACAAAGACTTGATGGCTGATTTTATTTTTATTTTTATTTTTTTTTCTTACCTACCAAACAGCAACAAAGATTATGTTGATAGCTGATTTTATGAATCATTTTTGCAATTTGCTGTTCGGTGCGAGAGAAAGAGAAAGACGAAGAAAGAGAAGTGAGAGAGACACGTAAAACGTGAGAGGAGAGAGAATTGAGTTTTATTAAAAATTTAATAATCCTTTGGATCGCTACAGTAAAACCCTATACTTAAGGTTCCATAGTAACAATCATCATATTTAAAAATCATTTAGAGTGTTGTGAGTGATTTTTTGCGACTTTTTTTTGATATATTCCCTATGCTTAGGGAAGGGAACCCCATTTAGGGTACCTATTGTGAATGCTCTAAATGAACAAAATCACTAATGAGTTAGGCTCACATTTTAAAATCAATTCATTTATTAAATGAATTGAGTTTGAAAAGAAAAAAGAAAAAAGAAAAAAATTGGCTCGTTTATTATCTAATTACTCAAATAATAAGTTTTGTTAATAACTAAATAACTGATAATTAATATAGATGTACAGAAAAAAAAATAAAAAAATAAAAATAATAATAATAAAACAATCACATACTTTATATATGAAATAAATAACTTAATTGACTAATTCATAAACAAGTTTGGATTCATTTGAAAATGTTAATGAATTGAGCATAAATAGATTATCTACCTTGGCGAATAAGCTCAAGCTCTGCTCATGTTAAAAAAATAATAATAATAATGAACCAAACTTGTACCTTCAATACTCGAGTCGACTTGGCTTAATTACAACCTTTATTATAGTGCTAGGTAGGGATAAGGTTAGGATTTTTATCTAAAAGATTAGGAGCAGTGATACCCATTAGGCCCAGCGTGAACAGTATTCACGCTGGCCTGATTTTAATATTAAAATATTATTAAAGCACTGTTCTTTTTTTTAATAACGTGTGTGTATATATATATATATATATCCATGAATAAAGATGAAGTGAAAAGAGGATAATAGGTGAGGTAAGAGATTTTTTTCAAAAAAAGAAAAGCAGAATACACTTGGCAAAGATGGGCAAAGTACGATCTCAAACTATTTTATAGAGTCGTTGTGTTTAAACTTACATAACGAGTTTAACAAGATATTAGAAATTGTAGTTGGCTTCTCAACAAGGACAACAACCACATAGATAAATAACCACAATGTTAAAGATCAAGTATTAAGAAATGGAAGATTAGTAAGATATTATGTACAATCCTCAGGCATATGAAGCAATGCTTCTTGAAATTATGCAAGTCCTTAAACAATTCTAATTGGATATAATGAAATCCTGTCAATGCATAACATTGCCAATGAAGAATCAATCATAAACAATGCCAAGCAACACCAAACAAAAGGGACAAGCATGACTCCAACCCCTAGCAAAAATAATATCAATAAAAATCCCTGAGGCTGCTTTCTGAAACTGGTGCCGCTGAAGTCTATATTCCAAAACTAATGCTTAATTGTTGCTCGGCTGGGACATCATTCACCAATTTCTTTGTATGGTCTGAGTCTCACACGAACCACATCAGGATAATTCATATGATTTCATGTCCACTTTTAACGCCCTCTAAAAACCCTCTTCCCAAAAAGAGAATGCATCAATTTTCAATTCTCAGTAACCCCAATCCATAAAACTAATATCCATTCCTCTTAATACCATAAACATATGCAAAATTGTAAAAAACTTCTTTCCAAATATGATTGACATGCATACATTAATGCCTTCAAAAAATTTCTATGATCCCTTTTGAGGTCTCAAAAGCATGGCGACCCAATTATGGAATACATATATGGGTAATGCCAACACGTAACAATCCATGCAAATAAGACTAAGTTTTTGCAATAACCCTCTGAAGGTATTCTTAATTGTTGTTTGTGCTATCGATTTAAATGCAAATTCTGCAAAAGGATAGTGTTTTTTTTTTTTTCATAAGTAATCGAAATAACATTAAAAGCCCCCAGTTACACAGAAAGTATAAAAGAGAAAACAGCTAGCTAGCTACAAAAAGAACAGAAACATAATAAAATCATGAATTCTGTAAGAGGATAAAATAAATATCTTATCATATGAACGCGCCTTAATTTTCAATGCCAGAACTAGAAATTAAATGAATACCATCCAAATCCAAGTAGAAAGAAGAGTAGGGCTAAGTCAAAACGACTGAAGATTGAGGCCAATGATGACCTTCTCAATACATCAATGTCTGATTTCCGACTACCATAACTACGTTGCATTTCAATGTAAAACAAAGTCAGATATGCATTGCCAACTATGCAAATCCGCATCCAACAAAACTAGATTACCAACTCTAAAAACATAAAAGACCAAAAACGTCTCCACAAAACATCAAACAATATCCAAATTCAAGGAAAAAGTCAGGAACAAAAGCATATCAAAATTCTTTAACATAACAATCTAATAGAACACATACCACAAGCTAAAATCGCACACAATATAGCAAACGATAACAAGGCCAACCATCTTCCCTCCAAAGCTGTTCGTATTCCAAGCTGAACTACCTCACAGTGACAATGTCATCGATCTTCAAGATCATCCTCACGCACTCCGTCGCCAGGGTGATCGCACTCGTGCTCACAAGCAGCGGCTGCACCACATTCTCTTCCAAGATATTAGTAATCTGCCCCTTCCTCACATTAATTCCGGCATTGATCTCCCCCTGCGCATGCCGGTTCCTCAGCTCCGTCACAATGGCAATTGGATTCAACCCAGCATTCTCAGCCAACGTATAGGGAATCACTTCAAGTGCCTCGGCAAACGACCGCACACAATAACCCTCCATCCCGTGCAGCACCTTTGCCCAAGCACCCAACTGCCTCGACAGCTCAATCTCCGGAGCCCCGCCACCTGCAATCAAAAACCTCTTATTCACCAAGCACCTAACCACACACAGAGCGTCGTGCAAGCTCCTCTCCGCCTCATCAAGCACCAGCTGGTTCGACCCACGAACCAGCACCGTGGTGGTCCGACCCATGTCCTTAATCCCCGTAATCTTCACAATCTTCCCATCCCCAACAGAAGTCTCCTCAACAAGATCCGCATACCCCAATTTCTCGACCCGGAAATGCTCGATATTCGCAATGGGCAAACAATTCAAAGTCTTGGTAATAAACTCAATCTCGTCACGCTCCACATCCTTGACCACCAAAATCTTCGCCTTGGCGAGATAATGCAGCGACAAATCGGTCACGGCGTCGCGCAAAATGCTTTTCTGGATCAACAAGACATTGCACCCAGTCGCCTTGATCTTCTTAATCATTCCCAGAATGTACTGTCTCTCCTCCTTAAGTATCCGATCCATCTGGGCATAATCCGAAACGACGATACTCTGCTCGATATCAGTTTTAGGCGGTGAAATCTGGAACTGGATGACCGCAATCTTGGCGTTCTCCACCCGAGTGAGCCCTCCGGAAGCGTGGCTCACCTTTTTGTCGAAGACGAGGCCTTTGACGAGCTCGGTATCGTCAACTGTGCCGCCAAGCTTCTTGACGATCTTGACGTCCCGGAGGTCCACGATATCGGGCTTGGCCGGGTCGACGACGTAGAGGACAGCGTCGACAGCGAGCGGGGCGAGGAGAGTGGAGTATTGGCTGACAACCTTGCTGTTGAGGGAGGTGCTGGCAGACTTGACGAGAGAGTCGCGGTCGGAGAGCTCGACGGGGACAGCCATGGCCGAGAGAACCTCGACTGCCTTGGTGGCTGTCTTGTGGAGGGAGTCAGACATGACAGTGGGGTGGATTCCGTGGGACAACAGGGAGAGGCAGGAACGGAGGAGTGCGCCCGCGATGACAACAACAGTGGTGGTACCGTCACCGGCGGCGGAGTCCTGGGACTTGGAGAGCTCGACGAGCATCTTGGCGGCGGGCTGGAGGACCTCCATCTTGTTGAGGATGGTGGCGCCGTCGTTGGTGATGATGACCTCGCCAGAGGCCGTGGAGATCATCTTGTCCATGCCCCGGGGGCCCAGGCTGGTGCGGACGGCTTCAGCGACGGCGCGTGCCGCCACAATGTTGGCTTGCCGGATGTCCTCCTTACGCTTGTTGTCCACATAAGACTCCGTCTTGGAGGATACCCTGGGGAGAGAAACGGAAGGGGACGCCATTGTATATGACGACGATCGGGGGCTGAGCTTCGAAAACCCTAACCCTAACTTTCAGAGAGAGAAAGAGAGAGAGATTGTAAATATGAGTGAGAGTTTCGATGAAAGTGAAAATGGAAATGGGGGTTTGATAGTATTGTGCGTGTGTGCGGGGAAGAGATTCAGTGAAAACCCTAGACACTCTGGAAGCGGGGAGAGGGTTCTGGAAGAGAAGGGGTTCGATTTCGAGACAGATCAGAGGGAAACTTAAAACAGTAGTGCTGCTATTTACAAAATGAGCCCAAACGACATCGCTTCGAGATCTTCTTCTCTCTCTTTTTTTCTTTTTAAAAAATAAATAATTATCAAATTGCTTCTACCGATTAAATTTTATCAATTTATTTTCTAACCCTTATCAAATAGATTTTTTTATTTACCTTCCCATGAAATTTCTAAAGTTACACCACACCCAACTAGAAGTCGACATGTGTCCCCTTTAATAAAAAATTATTAATAAAAATAAAAATAAATTTTTTTTTTGCTAGAGTTTGGAATGAGATTCTCTCCATTTCAAAGGAATTGAAATTGAGAGAACCAACCGGTTAGTACAATATAAGAGAGTAAAATAGTCTTTTCAATAATTTTTTTAAGAGAAATTATATCTAAACACTTTGGATAAGGACGCTAAAATTTTAAAATCTCTAAGTTTTTTTTTTTTTTCAACAATTTACTCAATTGGTCAATTGAAATAACAATAAAATTCATGTTGCCAAAAATTTTTAACAGCCGTTAGTGTGGGTCAAAACGTATCATTTTACCTTATTAAAATATTAATTTTTTTTTAAAAAAAAAATTAAAAGGAACACAAGGCACCCCCAGGCAAAATGGGGTGGTTGGTTCCACTCTTGTGTTCTTTATTTATTTATTTATTTATTTTTATATTTCAATTTTAAAATTAAATTAAAAAAATTAATATTTTAATAAGATAAAACAATACGTTTTGACTCATACTAACGATTGTTAAAAAGTTTTGACGACAAAAATTTTATTGTCATTTCGATTAACCCAGAGAGTAAATTGTCGGAAAAAAAAATTAAGAATTTTAAAATTTTAGCATACTTACCCAACAATATGTTTACATATAATTTCTCTTTTTTTAAAAACCATTTTGCCGTTTTGTTTTGCCTAACCGGCTCCTTTTCATTTCCTTCAAAATGGAGAGGAAAGTTTTGGAAAGAATGCCAACCACCTAAAACTTTTTATTAAATGGGACATGTCATTTTTTGATTAGTTGTAACATGGTAGTCCCCTTTAATAAGAAATTATTAATATAAATGGAGGGTGGTTACCCATCCATCCCTATGCATTGACACTGAAATATGTTCCAAACCCAACAAATACACAAAAATAGGAAACAAATAGTGGAAGATTTGGTGAAATGAATGTGTACATTGGGCTACAAATGAATGTGGTGTACATCAAATACTTGGTCAAGGAGGCAAAGGCTTTCTTCCACCATGCTTTTCTTTTTTACATAAGCAATTTACCAAAAATGAGTAGCATAAATCGATCTAATTCTTTCTTGCTAGCAAGAATTTTGTAATCTAAGGTATACCTTATACAGCAGTAACTTATCTTCGATCTGAGACTCGCAGCAAATTTGTGTAGAAGTACAAGCCATTTTTGTGTCTTCAGTGAATCTCTCACATGGCCTCCAAAGAATGTCTACCCTTCTAGATTAAGGATTCAATAAGGTCAGCATCAACCATGGACTTTATGAGCTGCAGCTTCCCTTCTAGTTGAAACTCCATGTCAGGAAATATATATATTGAGGGTTCACTAAGGTCAGCACCTGCTATAGATGTTATGAAAATGCAGTTCCCTCTGTGGTTGCAACTCCATGTCCGGAAAGATTTGAACTCGATTCCGTTCCACCAAACCTTTCACTTGGGAGTAGGGAGTTCTTTTGTTGGTGGGAAATAACAATAATTAGTTCTTATAATCGGTTTAACCCCACTTAGCACCACGGGTTGAGGATCTTTTCCGATCTTTCTTTTTGCTCTTCTTTAGAAGCATAGACATATGGTCAATATCTGCGGGAGTTGATTGGCTCTCACCCTTCAACCACAGAAGAGCCTCAGCAGCTGCATCCTTTTCTGCGAGTTTCTTATTGCTGCAAGGTTGCCCGTCAAAATTCAACCCATTAAAGATCACAGTGGAACGGAACTGGTTGTTTCGCAGCTGTCTTGTCTTGTAGGTGGGTGCTTCATGTCCTGCCCTGGCAAGCAGTGCCTGTAGCTGATTCTTTGAATTATCACCACCTCCGCTACTCAAGAGGTTGCCTGGTAGTGGCACTTTTGTAGTCTTCTTTGAGGGTGCTGCTACTTGGCGATTGAAGACAAATCTACCATTACATTGGTCCTCCGATACCAGCAATCTTACAGCCGACAGGAGCTCATTCTCTGATTGTGCATCCAACTTAGGATCCAAAATCTGTCCACAAATATCAAATCAATGTACGCATCAACATTGGCATATATATATACATATGCGCATACTAACAACTTTGCATGTCAAGAATTTTCATAATAATATATAATTTATTATAATTTTCTTATAAATAAAGTAGTATCTAATAAACGTTTTGATAAAACTACTAACATTCTGTTTTATGATGCATAAAAAAATTAAAAAATTATCTTTTTTGTCATAATATCTAACAAAAGATGATCTACACCATTGACAGCATTCTTTTTTGGGTAAACAAAAACATTAATTGCAGTTATTAATATATGGTAGTGAATCTAATTTAAGTGGGCTCAATTCTAAAGGGTCCATTCTAGAATGGCTAATTTAGCTTCATAAACAAATTACATATATTAATAGATTTTTTGCAGATTTTTTT
>CM017328.1:13091441-13124693 GCA_006937295.1 Carpinus fangiana | reverse complement strand
AATAATAATAATTAAAGAGGGACACAAATAATATTGTGGAGGGACAAAAGTATAATTTTGAGGAGACAAATTTATAAATATGCATACTTTAAGACAATTTTTTACAATTTCCAAGCTATGCCTTGGGTCCACCCTTGACCCTCAAGCACCCCAAGAGGCTTCCCCTGGTGGTCCAACCAACCCCAGTGCAAATGTTATGGTGGCCAACTATCCCCAACAATCGGAATGATTTTTCTTTTAATTTTTGGGTTCCCAAAAAAAAGATTTAACAAAAATGCTATTCCATTCCTAGGCGAATGGCTATTCCTCATTTTAGGGGATAGCTATTTCATGGGACTAATTATTCCAAATAATAGAATGGCTATTCCATAGGAATAATCATTCCTTTCTTAGGTCCATCCTTGCGTACCAAATGTGACCTTAAGGTAGCTGTCGGCCAGCCAGATTAATTCATTTAATTATTAAAATAATAAGTTGCTTATTCTTTTTGCTCGCTGAAACTTCAGCTAACAGGACAAATAAAACCATACCGGAAGAAAAGTAAAGATAATGGAGGCAGCAAGAATAATGAGTCATGAAAAAAAAAGTTTTCTGTAAACCAAAAGAAGTAACACAGATGTATGTGTGCATGTGTGTGTACCTGTGAAAGAGAGACACAGACAGAGTCGAGAAAACAGGAAAAGGGAGGAGAGGGGGGGGGGTGGGGGGGGAAGGGCCGCAGAACCATGTTATGCCTTAGGCCCCAAAAAAGTAAAACTTAGATATTGACCTTCACAAAGGATGGTAATATTTTTTTGGATTCTTTTGCCCCACACCCATAACCCACTTACCGACCCCCACCTGTGCCCCCTCCCCAAAGAAAAAGAATTAAAAAAAAAAAAACACTCTAAATTTATATTCATTTATACCCTTTACTTCGGCCCCACAAGGTGACAGTTCTGGTTCTGCCTTTTTTTAAAAAAAATTTGGGAGGGTGGTGTCATTTGTATTTGACTGCTCTCCATGGCATACTGCCAATAGGCCACTGGTGCTCAAAAGGTGGGCATAAGCTCTAAGCCTTCACACTTTCTGCTAGAGTACTTTGATCTCCAACTCATATGGTGGGGGGAGAACATGACTTACCACAACTGAACATATTCCGGGATACAAGCCTGCACAGATGACTGCACGGACAAGATGCTCATCATGGCTCCATCTATTGCAGTTTTCGGTGTTCTGATCAACTAGACCACTATCCTTGAGCAAACAAAAGAACTGCTTCCGAAGAGAGTCAATGGCTTTCAGAGTTTGAGCAGAAAGGAAATTTCTCCAACAGTACTCATAACCAGATTGATGTCTTTCAGCATCTTTCCAACCCTCATAAGCTCGGACAAGTGCAAGATGGTCACTGTAGTCACGGGCAGAGAATTGTGCTTTTGCTGACTCTGCAAGCTGCGTAAAAAGTGAAAAAAGAAACAAAAGGTGATTCCTCACTCCATTGTAGTTGAGAACCCATGCTTGATATTAATTATTAGTTTAGATTATAATTATGCCTCACCATCAACCAGCAAAAGAAACCCAAAATAATTTTATACTGGAACTCTGGTACAAGTTGTAAAAGTCGTTCTTGGCATTTACATGTAGGAAAACAACATAACAAGTACAGTGGCTTGTCCAAGTTTAAAATCTTATGAGAAATGCTATACTTTTGGAAAGTGTAGCATTTCTCAATTCTTACATATGCTTTTTCCAACTTCTCTAACAGTAGTCATAACAAATTTATAACCTCAACAATCTCTATTCCTACATTTATACTCCAAATTTAAATGACCTATGGTATGCTTATAACGTCATACTTTAGCGTATTATGAATATTCAGATCCTAAATTACCTCACATTTCAATCTAAAGGTGTATACAGAATGGAAGAAATACATCAATAAAAACATGCTGACATGCAGAGAAGGTAAACATAAAAACAAGAATACATACTAAAAAATATAAAATCATCAATACATAGCATTAAACACAGTATGAAACTTACATCCTTCTTGTCGAATGGCATCAGGAAGGGATCTCTGGCACTAAGGCCAGCAACAACAGTCATAATTGGATCTAGGCAGTTGAAAATAGCCCCAAATATGAGCATTTTCCCAAGCTTTGGCTCAACTGGAAGTGTTGACAAGTTGCGTCCTGCAAAGCAACCAGTCATGGTTCTGTGGATGTTAACCAACAGCACTACCATGAAATAGCTTAGAAACAAAATTGTGTGTGCATGCGCACGCGCAAGCGTGTAATTTCTATACCTAGCACAGTCAGATTTTCATTCTCGTCCAAAGCCCCAATAATGTTCAAGTATTCCACAGCATTTTGAACCTACAAAATAAGCATATGATTCAAAGAACTAATGTACAGAATCACATAAAATAACAATGACAATAGAAGCAGAAAAATATGGGCTCATTATGAAAAGCATGTATTTTAATAGCATACAAAAAAGAAGTCAGAAAACTGGCAAAATACATTCCAGGACAGTAATGAACATGTAGACACTGAGAAGGAAATTGAAATTGAAATTTACCGATAGAGGTTCCGGTGGCTGCAATGCCCTAGATAAGAATTGTGAAATACTTCCAAGTTGTAAACTTTTGATTTGTAAACATAACGACTGTAATGGTGTCCTTAGGAGTTCTGGCAATTGATAATCAGCAAAAGCATCGTATACACATCTGGGATAGAGATGGTAACACTCGCCAGGCTGAACCCGACCAGCTCTTCCCCTCCTCTATAAAACAAAAGTGGAAAATTAATATCAGCAGTCCATTAAATGAATCAAATCTCGCGGTAAAAAGTAAACAGTGTCAAAGGAACTGTTAAGCCTTCAAATTTTTACTACTTATAACTAATACATTACACACAAGGAGGGGGATGCTGAAGGCAGGGCTAGTGACTAGAGTGAAGTTGTAACAAGGTAGCCGTACTGGAAGGTGCGGCTGGATCACCTCCTTTTTAGGGCGAGCTAACGCTTGTTAGGTATCTTGGTTTGACACTGCTTCACACCCAAAATGAAGCGAGCTACGTCTAGGTTAAACTTGGAGATGGAAGTCTTCTTTCGTTTCTCAATGGTGAAGTACGACTAAGCTCATGTTTAAATTTGTGGCAGCAAGAATGTGGGTAATCCATACTTCAAAATCTACATTACAAGTTACAAGATTTGCGAATAAGTTTCAAGAACACCTTCATTTAGGTAAAGGGGATGACCTGATCCTAGGCTGACAATTACAGATCCAAATCCACTCATTTCCAGCGGCTTGTTTGAAGCTAAATGAACCGTAGTGAAGTCTAAGGGTTTTTTTTTTTTGTTTTTTGATAGGTAATATCAATATATATAAAAAGTGCAAAGGGGCGCAACCCATGTACACAAGCAATATACAAAATAGCCCACAAATACAAATGCTTTTAAGCTAAAAATGAAGCACATAAGTCTAAAAACTCTGCAAGCGTTGAAACTTGCAGTGAATGCCACATTACTCTCCAAGAGAACAATGTTTGAAGCATCCTTTTCTTCAACTCTATGAATCCAAGTTCACGGTCTAAGGGGTTTTTAAAGCCCCTAGTTACTAGATACAACCACACCTGCCAACAAACAATGCAAGTAAAAGCTTTTCTAGAGGAAAAGGGACCGTATCTCAATTTTTCACTTTTGATTGTAAGCAAATTTCATATGTCAGTCCAGCACAAATATATGTCCTTTAACTGAACCATGGTTTAAATTGCAGGTGTTACATAATTGTACAGGCCAACCTGAGCATGATAGGATACGAACCAAACATTAAATAACTTATTATTGAATAGGAAAAGAACACCAAATTTCTTAAGCTGGATGACTTTTAGGGAGATTTGGGAAAGGAGAGATCAATATACATCAAAACAAGTATATCATGTAATCGTGGTAAACAAATGATTATATGTTTATAAAACATGCTGCAAAGCAGGTCAGATGGTTCAAACATCTTATACAAACATAGTTGACCTGCCAAAACCTATGAATTTTTTAGATTTTTTTTTTTTATTGGAAAAGTCTACTTACCCCTCCAAACTACCACTCACTCGATTGGCGATGTCTCTCCCTCCCCCTCCCCAAACTATCAGTTGCGTCAATGTCCCTCCCATACTTCTAAATATTGTCAATATCCTCACCTCAAGGATAGCAAAAAAACAAAAATAACCTTAAAAAAATTTCATTAAGCAAAAGTACCCCTATAAATTTGGAAAAAAAAAAAATGCCGGTGGCCAAATCTGAAAACCACCAAAAGACTAGTGTTGCTGAAATCTCCTTCAAAGTAGCTGCTTCAGCTTCAGCCACTCAAATTTTCAATATTCCTTCTTATTTCTCATCAAACGAATGGCATCTTCTTCTGGAAATCCTAGCTATTCTTACCATGATATTTGGGAATCTCATTGCTATTACTCAAACAAGTATGAAACGTATGCTTGCGTATTCGTCCATAGGTCAAATTGGATATGTAATTATTGGAATAATTGTTGGAGATTCTTGCCTACAGAAACGCAACCTCACCAAGATTCAACAAAAGACTCCAGTCCAATGCAACTCAACAATCAAGACACAACACACAAAACCCAAAGTAATAGTTCCACAATTCAACAAAGTGTGCCACAGGTGTTTGCATGAAGAACTAGTCCACCGACAGCACACAGAAATTGAATTACTGACACGAATTTGGTGAGCCTAGGCTTTGCGTGGTGGCAACTTACTGTCTCAGCAATGAGAGAGATAAGGTTCCAATGAGGATGTCATCCTTTTTCTTTTTTTCTTTTATTATTATATTTTTATTAAGGGTATTATTGTCATTTGGAGGACATGGACAATTTTTGGTAGTTGAGAGAGCGAGGGAGTGGGGGGGTGTTAGACCTAGTAAAAAAAAAAACTACAAAGCATTTATCCTGCCTGGACCCTGTTGCCATCAACCAAATACACCCACAAATAAGCATCCACAAGATTTGGCACACCTATGGGCAGAGTTTTTTTTTTTTCTCTTTTTTTTTCCTATGCTCACCAATACGCATAGTAACTAATGCATTTTATACATGCAAAAAGAAAAATTCACAACAAAATAAAAGGTTTTTTTTCAACATATAAGTAAATAATCTCATAAACAAGATATGATAATTGACTTGTTATCGGAATAATCTTACTTGTCGAGCAGCAGCCTTTGATATCCAGGATGGCAACAAACATGGAGTGTTATTTAGTGCATCATATGATGTCTCTTTTGCCTTTCCACAATCAACCACATAAACGACATCATTGATGGTAATACTAGTCTCAGCCATGTTTGTAGCTAGAACAATTTTCCTCACTCCATCTTGAGGCTTATCAAAAATTAACCTCTGTATGCAAAACAATATAAAAAAGGAATCAGGAAAGTCTGCATGCATTAGATGAACGGTATCATTCATATCTAAACATGTGAATAAGATATGATGTAATACATGTAATACATCTCTCAGCACAAACTACCAAGAGTTAGTAGATACAAAATTCAAGGCAAAAATGAATACTTCATAGATGGCAATTGGTAGGGTTACACTGTAAACTATACCTCAAAGCTTCAGGTTTCCATTAAACCAATTGGGTTGAACCTGGGATTTTGAACCCAAATTGGGTTGGTAGGGTTTGGTTGTTATTGGGTTGAACTAACTTTGGATTAATTTATACAGAATTTTCATATACTAGTATTTGATTAACCAAAATGAAATCTGACAATTAATTAGGAATTATATGTAAGTGCTGCTATAATTCGTTTTGGGATGCATGCCGCTAGTAATAATTAAACACAACTTGAATTTCTGGTCAGCTTCAACTACACAACAAAAAATCCCAATTGCCTTTTGGTGGTCGGATTCAGCATATCTATTTAACTTGGATTGTGCTTTGCAAATTAGATATTGAAAAAGCCTATGACCACATCAATTGAGATTTTCTGTTGTACATACTGAGAAAGAGCGGTTCTGGGAGGAAATGGTGCACTTGGATAGCTCACTATACTCGGATTCAGAAAATCACCATCGTCTTTTACATTGTTTGTTTTTAAGTTGAAAGTTGTATCGGGTTTGAAGATTAATTTGACTAAGTCAAGCTGGGTTCTTGTTGGTAATGTCAATAACGTAGAAGGCTTAGTTACGATTTAGGGATGCGGGGCCTCCTCCTTGCCTGAGTACCTAGGTCTTCCTTTGGGTGCGTTGTTTAAAGCTAAATCTATTTGGGATGGCATTATTGAGAAGATTGAACGCTGATTGGCTGCTCGGAAGCAGTTGTACTTGTCTAAAGGGGGTAGGATTACCTTGATCATGAGCACATTGTCTAATTTGTCTACCTACTTTATGTCTTTGTCTTTGTTCCCCCTCCTGACTAGCATAGCTGAACCAAATTGAGAAATTACAGCGGGATTTCCTGTGGGGAAGTATGGGCGAAGAGGTCAAATTTTACCTGGTAAGCTGGTCTAAGGTGTGTTCTCTCTGGCTTCTGAGGCAGGTTTGGGGGTCCGAAATTTGCTCATAATCAACCAAGCACTTTTACAGAAGTGGTTATAGTTTTATGCTTATGAGAGGAAGGCAATGTGGAAACTGGTAGTGAACCTTAAATATGGTAGTCAACGGGGTGAGTGGTGCTCTAATGGAGTCAATGGGCCGTATAGCATGGGGCTATGGAAATTTAGTACAAAAGCTTGGGAGGAGTTTTGTAGTTTTACTAGATATAAGGTTGGGGATGGCTCCAAGGTTAGTTTTTGGCATAATGTATGGTGTGGCATGTTGCCCCTTGAAGGGACTGCATCCAAAGTTGTTTAGCATTGCCTGCCTTAGGGATGCTTTTGTGAAAGATCATCTTCAATTTTCTAATGGCTTTGGCTTTCCCTAGTGGAACATTAATTTTGTTACAACAGCGATAGGAGTTGGAATTCTTTACTTCGTTCTTCAATGAAATGTACTCCATCAGATTGAGAAATAATGGTGTAGACAAGCTTTACTAGATTCCCCTACAAGAGAGGGCAGTTTGAGGTTTGCTTGTGGTATAATGTCCTAACCCCCAATGATGGTACCTCTTTCCCTTAGAGGTATATTTGGAAACGTAAGGCCTCTGTGAGAGTGGCTTTCTTTGTTTTGTTGTCTGCTTTAGATAAGATCCTCACTTTTGATAACTTAAAGAAGCGGCACATCATTCTGGTTAATTGGCATTGTCAGTGTAAGAAAAGTGGAGAAACAGTCGACCATCTTTCACTTCATTGCGAGTTAGCTAGTGCATCATGGAACTCTACCTTCAGCTTGTTCTTCCATGCCTCATCAAATGAAAGATCTCTTCGCTTGTTGGAGAGGGAAGTTTGGTAGCTCTCAAAGTAAAGCCATTTGGAAAATTGCTATGCTTTATGTGATATATTAGGAGAGAAAGAAATTACTAAAGCGTTGAAGACGAAGAGAGAATAGTGGCGGAGTTAAAAGCCTTCTTCTTTAACTCCCTTTTTCCATTGGATAGCTGCCTATGATTGTTTCCATATTTTTAATTTCCATGACTATTGTGATCTTTTATCTTTGCTAGTTAGGTGTTTCTCTTGTATTCGTCCTGTATACTTGAGTGCACCCTTTGGTTTTAATGAAATTCGATTAATTATCAAATAAAAAAACTTGGGTTGTCTTGTGGCCCAAACCCAACAATATTACACATTTGTTACATTAAATAAGAAACTAAAAGAATGATTTAATATGAAAGAGTAATAGTGTAGTAAGAAGTCCTCACATTCAAAATTTATGATCTGTACAGTTAGGACACAAGGCAAGGCTTAGGGCCAGAGCTTTAATCATGGTGCACAGGTAATTTAAGGCTCAAGGTGTTGACTTTGAGCCCTTGCCTCATTAACCCCAAATGCTCCTCAAATCCACAATTAGCATATTGACTCAAATGAGAGTAATTATAAACATACTTTAGAATAAAATGATTCCATTTATTGGAAAAAATTTCCATTTTCCAATAGCTTTCAAGACAAGATGACAGTAATAAATATGCTTAGAGAAGACAACAAAGGATAGATAATTCAATAACCTGCTCAGAGCTGGCCATGGAACCATGGCATGCAAGCAGCAACACCCTGCTCGGATCGCCCAAAAGAGGATGAGTTTGGAGCTGGTCCTTCAACGAATTTATGTCATCCCAACCAGTCATAAAAACCAATACAGCACCAGGCCTTTCTTTCTTGACTATGTGGCAGAGCACATGCTCAATGAGGTTAAAACCAATTGAGTCAGGATTCCAACAGGATAAAGATTCCTGAGTTCGTAAGCTATACTCCTTAAAGTCAGCATCTTCAAGTGCATCCTGTTCACAAGTATAGAAACATATCACCATAGAACCAAGAGCGCACAACAAAAACTGAATAAGCACAAAAAAATTTGTATACCTCAACAGAAGAAGCAATCTGGCTCTTCCTCTTCCTTAAAGCTTGAGATTGTTTCAGCATTTTCCACCCCTTTTCTTGACCATAATCATCAATTTGATTATATGTAGTCAACCGATATCCTGTCATTTCAATAATATTCTCCAGAAAATGTGCACGTACTGGATATGTAAAACCCTGAAATAAACAAAAAGAAAAACACCCCACACAAGATAAATGGTTAGTCCAGCATTCTTTACATTCAGATCATGTCATATTCTCTCCTTTCCTCCTGATAGATGTAAAAGTCCAAGGCAGCAAGGGGGCACTCTCTAAGTACACACAAAATATAGAAGAGAAATGAAACAAACAGATGAAAAGAAATCAGCATTAAGTAATTTTATCACCCAAAAATAAAAAAAAAACACGAACAAACAAGAGAAGATCCATCCAGTAAGAGCCAACGAATCAAAGAACACCTAAAAGCATTTTGAGAATAATTATTCTAATCATAAACTGTTAAGATATATAGAAAAAATAAAAAATTTGTTTAGAGACATTACTTATAAAAAAAAAAACATAGTTTAGAGAGATCTAAGTACTACAAACTCAATACAACTCAACTAAGCCATAACTCAAACTAAACTAGGGTCGGCACTTGGGAAATAAATGTCAGAAGAAAGTGATAAGAATCTGAACCACTTCTTCAGCATTCAATAGGGGCCACAATGTGCTCCAGCAAAGTGTAACGCACTGTAAAGGCCATTACAGTCTACAACATAAATGAGTAGGCATAATGTTGGTGATCTTAAATGAGCTGACCTCAAAAGTTATTGATGCACAACACACTTCATAAAAAGCAAACAAGAAGATGAGTTACCCCTGTTTATGAAATTAATATTATAGTCATGGAGTACATCTATCAACAAACACTTCATCAGTTGTGTTCATATTATATGTGCAGCGATTGCTGATTGACTATATGAGGTAGATTTTGACATGCAAATGATATAGTGATTAGAATCCTGAACTTACAGGGATATGCATTGTTGGAGCACCACCAAAGTAGGAAGAGAAAAGCTCTGCATTGAGGGTTGCACTCATCAAAATTAACCTCAACTCTGGTCTACGAGGAAGGAGATCTTTGAGGACAATAAGAAGAAAATCTGACATAAAAGCAAACAACGGTAAACATCATATTTGATATACTGATGAACAAAACATAATCAATTCCTATGTTACCTTCATTCATTCCACGTTCGTGAATCTCATCAACAATAACGTGAGTTACCCCTTTCAAATTTCTATCCAAAAGTAATCTCCTCAACAATATGCCAGTGGTGCAAAAAAGAAGGCGAGTGTCCCTTCCTTTCACTCCCTCAAGCCGAACTTTGTAACCAACCTTTCAGAAGAACAAAGATTTAATTGGGAAGGGAGGCATTAAATGTCCATCTGCTAATAAAAATTATTGACAAGCTTAAAATTCTTGAAGCAAGTCATAAGATCAGCCACAAAACTTACAGATTCTCCCAGTTTCTCCCCTCGTTCTGCAGCTACTCTTTCAGAAACAGACATCGCAGATATTCGTCTAGGCTGAGTACATATAATACTACAGACAGCTCCACGAGCAGCTTCAATTTCAGATTCCAAGATGTATTGAGGAAGTTGTGTAGTTTTACCACAGCCAGTTTCACCTGAGACAACAATGACCTGCAAAATTATATGTATTATTAATCGCCTTAATCATTTGTTTAGTCCCATGCATGTTTAACAGCCAATGTATCTACACAGAAACCATGTAACAATCTGATGGTACAGAAAATTGCATCCCTATCTATCCATACAAGGCAGTACAGATGGACTGATCAAAACAGGCTGCTGTGTCAAAGCAATTACAAAGTGCATGCTATAAAAGAAAACCATCCAAGATATCCCAAATTGACTGAAGAAAACATTCCAAATAGCACCAGCAACCTCACAATGGAGAAAAAGATGGTCCATAGACTCCCCATTCTTTTTACACATACAACACCAGCAACACCTTTGACCACAATGACATGCCACTTTCTGAGATCATCCATTGTAAGGTAAGGATCTTCCCTAGGACCGCCGAATTTTAGTTGGAGAAAAGGACTGTGTGGCTAGCGCAGAACCCCTCATGATTGGCCTCAAACTCATTGGCATGGCTAGTGCAGAGCCCCACTTCCTTCTGTCAAATATCCCCACCGGCTGAAGCAAGAAAGCTGGCGGAACAGGACTCTCAGGATCGATGGATAAGTCGCAAGTTGTTTTGGTTTGGGAGTGGAGGCCAAGGGCAAGTCGTCACAGACTAAACAGGTAGGGGGAGATCCAGTGGAATTTTGGACAAGACCCATTTGGATTGGATTTAATGCCAATTATTCATGCGATGGGAGGAGGTTTGTAATTAATAATTTGGTGCCTACCATGCCTGGATTTGTTGCCAATTTTTTGCTGTGTTTTTCATTTTTTATTTTTTTTGGATTTTGGATCTCCCGGAATTTAATTATGAGCTGGAGCAAGAACCACTCAAGCTGGAGAGGAGGAAGGCTGGAACGAGGCTGAAGTTGGTGTGCAATGGCGTGGGGCTGAGGTATATGGAAAAAACCCGAGTCTCTTTTCAAGAAATGCCACTTGGCACATGGGATTTGGTTGGGTAGCACTTTTGGTTTCATTGTATTTTCATTAGTTTAGGGACACCAAGGAAGTCTGTTGCAGGAGAGTTTTTAGGAATTTTCCTTACCTTTAGGGAAGGGAATAAGATTTAGGAAGTTTGTTGCTAGTGCTTTTAGACAGATGCATCATTTTCCAAGTAGCCAAAAGACACTCTATCTTCTCAATAACATTGTCCCAAATATGCTTGGCCTTATAGGAGGCCCCCAATGATAGACCAAGTTACTTCAAAGGCAGAGAAGAAGCTTAGAGGAGTTCAAAGAGAGACTTCCTCCCTGTTGAAAAGATCCACGTCCCCGACAAAGTGGCAGGTTGTACACAAGCTACCTATTCCTTCCACCACAACCCAAATCCATCCCAGCCAAGGCAGATAGAGTTGGTATTTTCCCAATATCCCTAGTAACATTAGCCCCCCCACCATGACACGTGCAAAGAAAGTAAGGACAGTGGGAACAAAGATCAATGAAGAAGGTATACTCCCCTTATTAACGGCAGCTCACCTAGCCTTAAGATGTCTAGGAAGGCAAACCCCAACAAGCCCCAAGGCAAAAGCACCAATATCTAGATTGTCTATCCAGTACCAAGACTGAGGTGCAGGCATACAACCACCCCAAAGGCGCTAAGTTGATATCAGGACTAACCACGGCACTACGAAATGCCTCCATGCCATAGGGGTCGTAACACCTCCACACCACCTTCAACCTATCACTATCAGCAACATCTAAATGACTCTAAGCACCTCCAGCAGGCTCTGTAATTCCTCCATACCACAGGGACCACAACACCTCCACACCGCCTTCGGACCATCACCGTTGACAACATCTGAAATGACTTTGAGAGAACCTTGAAGACTCTACAACACCCCTGACAGGTTCAGTGAAGCTTGCCTTACTCCCCTCCACATGAAACAGCAACTACAGAACAACACCAAAAGGACCCGGCACTTAACCAAAAACAACCCCGGAGACGCCAACCCAATCCTCCCCTGGCAGCAGTAGGGGACCAGCAGCTGCGATGGCTGAATCACTCTTTGCTGCCATTCCTTCGGGTTGACCCAAGTGAACATCTACCGTGCCCAAGCCCAACCCGGGAGCCCCAATCTGAAAGGCTCAGCACCCTACGTTTTTTTCTTTTGTTTGAGGCAACTTCAGGGTTGAAGGTCAATCTAGCCAAGTCAGTGTTGATCCCTGTGGGAAACGTTCAACAAGTAGACTATTTGGCGAGTATTCTTGGGTGTGAGGTGGCCTCCCTGCCTCTTGAGTATCTAAGGCTTCCATTGGGGGCTCCCAATAACGCTTCCCACATTTGGGATGGTATTCTGGAGAAGATGGAACGTCGTTTGGCTGGTTGGAATCGGCCTCTTTTGTCTAAGGGGGGGAGAGTTACCCTGATAAAGAGCACCCTGGCCAACATTCCTAAGTATTATATGTCTCTTTTCAAGATTTCCGTTAAGGTTGCCAATCGCATTGAGTAGCTTCTACGAGACTTCCTATGGGGTGGAGTTGGGGAAGAACTCAAATATCACTTGGTGAAGTGGTCCAAGGTTTGCTCCCCGCTTTCGGCAAGTGGGCTTGGTTTAAGGAAACTGGTGGATTTCAACCGTGCTTTACCAGGTAAATGGTTGTGGTGTTATGGGCATGAGACGGAGGCTTGGTGGAGAGTTGTGGTGGAGGCCAAATATGGGAGCATGTGGGGTGGTTGGTGCACTGTTCCTCATACAGGAGTGTTGGGAGCAAGTTTGTGGAAGAATATATGGTTAGGGTGGGAGTCTTTTTCTAGTCACACTAGACTAGTGCTTGGGGATGGGTCCTGGATCCGGTTCTGGCATGATCAGTGGTGTGGGGATATGAAGCTTAAAGAGGACTTCCCTGTGCTTTACAGTATTGCTCGTGAGAAGGATGCTTCAGTGGCAGCCAATGTGGAATTTTTAGGTGGAGCTCCTCAGTAGAATGTTATCTTTAGTAGGGAAGTTCATGATTGGAAGGTGGATGTCGTTACTGCTCTTTTTCAGAAATTGCAGTCTGTCTCTATTCAAAGGGGGAGTCAAGATAAACTATGGTGAATTCCTTCCAAAAAATGAACTTTTAAGGTCAAACATTTCTTCAAAGCTTTATTTAGGGCGGAAGGGAGAGACTTCCCTTGGAAGAGTGTGTGGAGGACCAAGTCTCCCCCAAGGGCTGCATTCTTTGTGTGGTCGGCAGCACTCAGGAAAATTCTCACTTTGGATAATCTAAGGAAGAAACAAGTGGTTGTCATTAATAGATGCTTCATGTACAAGAAAGATGGAGAGTCGGTCGATCATTTACTCCTTCATTGCGAGGTGGCCCATGCTTTGTGGTGCAATATTTTTAGCTGGCTTGGTCTTTCTTGGGTCATGCCTAGTAGTGTTTTGGATCTGTGTGCTTGCTAGTGTTCCTCTGGCAGGACTAGGAGTGCCGTGGTTTGGAAGATGGTGCCTATTTGTATTTTTTGGTCTATTTGGGGGGAGAGAAACAATAGGTGTTTTGAGGACTTGGAAAGCTCTATGGAAGAGATTCTATCCTCTTTGTTGTATTCCTTGTATTTGTGGACTGCGGCATACCTGTCCCCTTTGTCTCTTAGTTATACGGATTTTCTTTCCCGCTTTTCTTTTTCTAGCTAGGAGTTCCTCTTGTATATATCCTATGTACTTTTGGGGCACCTTCGCTTTTTTAATAAAATCCTTTTGACTTATCAAAAAAAAACTAGAGCTTTAGAGGAAACTTAGCCTGAGCTCCCCCCAAGCCCATTAGGCCTTACCTTTTTAATCTCAAGTTGCATGAAACACAAGTGGAGGACATTTTGGCAGTCTTGGGCTTAGTTGGGTTAGCATTGGGTTTCGAAGACCCAGCTTTGGGTTGGGACCCATTACCCACAAAGGCAACTTTAAGAACCTGATCTAGCCAAGTTAAGCAATGAGACACATCCATATTTATGCGCTTCAACATCTCTCTAGGGGTGAAGGAATCAAGACTTTCACCAAAATTTTCTTCCAATCTCAAGCAGATTCCACCAGCATAAAAGCTAAGATTTTCTCCATACCCTAACACAACTACAAACGGCAGTTGACCAGTCGTTGTCTGTCCCAACCGAGCAACCAAATTGGCCTCCCTAGAATTGCCCGTCGATAAGGAAGAGACTATTGGAGACTTCAAGACATCTACATACAGCCTTTTCCCCCCTCCACCAGGGTGTCAACATCAACAAATGCTTTCTCTTATGCAGCTCCGCCATGAAAGTCCTCCACCCTTCGCCATTTCTCCCTTTCAACACAAGGATGTGACCCCTCCGTCTGCCTCCTCAATGCTTCTCCACGAGCAAGAAATGCCCATGCTTGTTCAAGCAGCATTCGGCCAAGACAGCATGAGAGCCAGCTCTGGAGCATCTTCAGAACACCAACGTTCCTATCTCTCGCGGCAATTCCTCTACATTGGCTAGCAACCAATGGCTGTCAACCTTACCCAAGAACATGTATGGAATATAATCTCTGCAAGTTTCATGAATCCAAACCCCAGAAGATCTACCCCCCACCACCATCTCAAACGTTTTGGATTCAATTGAACAACAACTTAGCAACCCTATAATCCTAATCCATTCTCAAACACATGACACCTAATGCAGCGTGAAGAAGAACAAAACTCTAACAATAACAGACAGTGGACAAGCCTACACGTGCTGCCAAGTTGCAGAGAATTCTCCTCTCATTTTGTATTTGCTCCTATTAATTTTATTGCCACCCTAAATCATTATGGCAATACATATGGCAATAAATTATATTTTTGGAATAAATGTAGCAAAATCATAAAACGACAATGGTATAGATGTTTTAGTCTCAATGAAATTTAGGGGTTAGATAACCAAAATGCCAAAAAGTACATCTCCACTTTTGCACAAATTACACACATCCGCAGACCCATTGCATTGTATTAGACATCAAGGAATACCAACAATAAAAATCATGATAGTAGAAATGAAATCCTCTTCTAGGGCTGGCAAAACGGGCCAGCGGGTCGACCCGTTTACAACCCGCGGGGACCAGCGACCAGTTTAAGGTAAACCAAAACACAACCCGTTTATGTTAACGGGTCGGGGGCCCAGACACGACACGGCACGACACAATAAATTTCACGGGTCACTCGACACGACCCGTGAGACCCGTTTTTAAAAAAAAAATTAAATATATATATGAAACTCTTTTGCTCTCTCTCGTCTCCGTCTCTGTCTGGTCTGTCTCTCTCAAAGGTATGGTAGAAACCCATTTTTGGGAGCAAGAAGAAGGATGCGTCCGTGTAGCTGTGTAGGCAATAGGTCGTGAGAGGGAGAAATAGAGAAGGTGGGAGTAAGAAGAAGTATGAGTCCTCTTGAGTCTTGACTGAGTAAATCTGTGAGAGGGAGAAAGAGAGATCAGAGAAGGTGGGAGCAAGAAGAAAATGGAGAAAAAAACGAGAAAGGAATAAGAAATGAAGCGGATGGGAAGGTTGTCGCTGTCGGTAGAGGAAGAAAACTTAGAAAAGAGAGTAGAAAAAAATAAGAAAAAGAAAAGGAAAAAGTGATGGGAAAGTGTGAAATTGCGTGAATCAAAGCAATTTAGAGTTTCTACTTTCTAGGTGCAATAATGATAAGGATGAGTGAATGTCTAAATGAGTTAAAAATCAAAATTCATTCTTTTTTTTTTCAAAATAAAAATATCATAAACAGGTCTAGCGGGTCACCCATGAGTGACATGACCCATTAAGAGCAAATAAGCGGGTCGTAAACGGGTCGACCCGTTTAAGGTAAACTCAAACCCGCTAATTTTGTGTCGTGTTCATGTCGGGTTGTCAGGTCGTGTCAAAATTGCCAGCCCTATCCTCTTCAACGTGGTATTCTTACATTCATAATGTCCATATCAAGCGTAAAAACAATCTTCTATCACCAACTAGTAACCCCAGAAATACCAGAATCAGCAATATAACAGAAAAAGGAAAAATGTCACAGCTAAAGGAACATATGATAACTTGTGATTGAGATTTTAGAAATTAATTATAAAAAAAAGTAATAGATTAGTTGTTGGGTATAAAGTAATGCATCAGATGCATTCTTTGGTTGAAGAAAAAAAAAACACCAGCTTGATTGAGGAAGGCACACGCACATACGGAGGCATACCTTGATGCAGTAATATATCACCGATATAAGTGCAACGTATACTTGCAACAGCACATACACAATGATCTTATTCCTATAAAACTAATCCTTTGATGTAGAAATAAATAAATGTTTGTAGCAGATTAGGCACACAAACAAAAAGGATTCCAACATATAACAATCCCTAAAACGCATATGAGATAGTCTAACTAATTTCTTCTTGAAGGCAAACTCATACTTGTAAAGGAATATCAGTAAGACAGTCAACCATGATCTACAATCTTGACTGTGAATTACACTTCACCTGATTTTCAGAAATGGCTTTTAATAATGCATCTCTTGCTTTGAATGCAGGGAGACTTCTACGAAATTCAAGCATCTTTTGACCTTCAGGAGATTCCTATAGAAGAATAGATATTATCAAAACACTTGCAGTTATTTACAGGTGAAAAAAAGGGGGAAAATACAATGAAAACGAGTGAAAGCCTCATTAGTATTACTTCAAAAAGTGAAATACAATGAAAACGAGCATACACCAATCATTTGATTACTCCTTATACAAACCAATTATTGCAAGAGAAAAATTTATTAACATGAAACATAAAAGCAAACAAATATAATGTGTTAATAAAGTAAACATGCATAAGTGAGCACCATATGTCTTATATTCAAGGGTATGAGAATGTGCTAATAGTTTACCAAAAGAAGATAACAGGAACAAAGCAAAAGAACAATTCCTTTTTTTCTTTTTTGACAACAATATTAAAATTTTATTACAAAAGTTCGAGACCTAATGCGCACAGGAAATGCACAGAAGCTTCCCTTAGAGAATTATAATCGAAGGTTTAACAAATATATAAAGTTTGCAAAAGAAGTGATAGAAACATTGTCAACTCATACGAAGATTGCAAGAGTAAGGATTTAAGCTCAAGGATAGGCATCCAAACAACGTTATAAGTCTCTTAAACCTAATCTTGCACCACTAATATGCATAAAACCACAAAACTTGTCAATAGTAAACCTTACAAGTAACCACTTGTAAACCTTTTCATGTCAAAAGAGAGGCATTTCACCTAATACGGTGCTATGCAAATATTCACTGCATGGACAGGTCAGATATAAAAAACAAAGAACAAAAGGAGAATCACAAATTCTTTACTCACATTCCTTGGAGAATTTGTTTGTCAAGAATTTAAAATATTTGGATCATGTCAACACGTCATATTATTATAGGAAAACTATCCAAAATATTTCTTAAACATAAAAACAAAAACAAAAATCCAAAATGAAAATAAACTAGGGTAAACCTAAGTTTTAACTGAGAAAGAGCCACATCTCTAAGAAACAAAAAAAATCCAAAACAAAGCAAATGCGCACACCAATCTTTAAGAAAGTATTGAGAGAGAGAGAGAGCTAGGATAACTACATCATGAACAAAGTACAACAGTAAGAAAGGGCTGTAGGATAACCACAGCAAGAAGAAAGTAATCCAGATGTTAGTCTACAAACCTGCCAATCCTGTTGCTTATTTCGCACCTGCAAACTTCTCTGTCGGAGGATTCTATCCATGGCAGCACTATTCTGTTTCAAGGGCTCCTGCTGCTCGTGAAGCCCCTCATCAGTAACAACACTTCCGGCACTGCTTGATCTTGAAAAGGAATTATCTGAGAAACTTCCAGTGCGCATAGATTTTTGAGAAAGATAAGCCCTGAGATGAGCATCTACTTCTCTTTGCAATCCTAAAGGTAAAATCACCTGTTTGTAGCCAAAAAGTAAGTAAATCACGTAGGCTTCACTAAGATGCAAAATTTAGTACCTTCAAGAAATATGCACAAACTTCCTAGGGTTAAAAAAAAGAATTGCCCATCTCATCCATTTTAATTAAGTGAAATTCAGGCAAGCTTTTCACAAAAATACTCAAAGAGAAGCAAGTCATCCCTTCTCCATAAACATAAAGTAAACGACATTGAACAGTTAAGGGATAAGAGTGAGGATGCAAGAAAATACCTCTCTCTGTGGACGCTTATCATCCAGGTCAGGTCTATAATTTGGCAGAGGAACTTTACTAAAGACGACAACTTTTGCATATTGATGGCTGCCAGAACAAATTATACTTAAAACACAAGAGATATAATTATCGGTTGCAAGGTTTCTATATATACTTAATCAGATACCTATGTAAACCCATTCTGGTTGCCAGCACTGAGAGTTGCTCAAAATCACGCCTATCTTTTCTCTCCCTTGATGCCACTTCTTGCTCATCTTTGTTGCGAAGCAGCATTGTTAACTTCCATCTCCACCCATCAATGTTATCAAGGGTTGAAGCACACTGCTAATAAAGTGAATAGAGAAAGAAACCTGTCCATCAGAGACATTTTTCACCCAAAAATATATAAATAGCATGCATTAACAAGTAGAATGATGAAAAATATGAAACAACATCAACAATGCTTAACTACATTTCCAAATAACAGCCTGTATGAGCAACAAAATACATTAAATGTCATAACTAAGCTATAAAATTTGCAACATTCACAACAACTGATCCAAACATCATAGACCATGTGTAACACCTCACCTCATTGACACACAATATTGTTCGCTTATGGCTCCCCCAAACCAGACTTCCCATGAAATCACCCATCCTAGTACTACTCTCGCAGAAGCACGCTTAACTCCGGAGTTCTGATGGATTCATGACCATCACGGCTTTAACAACGCGTGATGTGCTTATATGTATATATGTATACTCGCATCATTCATGACAATAATGCGTTTTAAAGCCGTAATGATCATGATCCCATCAAAACTCCGCAGTTACACGAGCTTATGCGAGAGTAGTTTTAGGACGGGTGACCTCCTAGGAAGTCTAGTTTGAAAGAGCTAAAAGCAGACAATATTGTGTGTCAATGGGGTGGGGTGTTACACCACGTATATCACATGGGCACTTGATATGCGTGTGGTAAGCACATAGATCAAAGAGTAAGAGCTGCAAGAGCTGGAACAGGAATCCCTGAGTGTCCTTATAAAGCATTCCAAGGTTCAAAAACATCTTTTTAGCCTTTAAATATATGTTCAAAAGAAGAGGCAAAAATCATGACCACGTCTGAAATCAATCAGTTTTGCCTTGGGCTCAGTTTCATTATTAAGTGTGTTAATACAAAACAGAAGAACATGATAACCAACAAAAATAAAAAATAGGATTTGGCACATACTGTCACAATGTGCTTTAGGGGTCAAGGTCTCAGTCTCCTTACCCAAAAAATTTGAAAAGGATTATTTTATTTTTTCACTCTCAAGAAACCTTAAATATGGAACCCAGAGCTCACATGCATACAGGACATGGTTTCTCTAATAAATTATCCAATAAATTGGATGAGATGCCCTAAAGCAACTATTTTTTTTATAATTAATCAAAATATCATTAAAGCGTAAGGAACCTCTATATACACAAGAAGTATACAAGAGAAACCACCTAAGTAGTAGGGGCAAAAGCTGTTCAAAAATACAAATTGTTGAAGAAAAAAAATTTTAACTCCTCCAAAGTACTCTTGTAGTTCGTAAAATACCTATCGTTCCTTTCTCTCAAAAGGAAGGCACAAAGGCACCATCTCCCAAACAACAGCACTTTGAGAGTTGCCAGCAGTCCTCCAACAAGCAAACAAATCAACTACTTGTTTGGACATAACCCAAGACAACCCGAATCGTTTGAATAAAACATTCCAAATGGCACAAACAACCTCACAATGAAGAAGAAGGTGGTCCATAGACTCCCCACTCTTTTTGCACATAACACACCAATCAACCAAAATGACGTGCCGCTTCCATAGATTGTCTATGGTAAGGATCTTCCCTAGGTCCGCCGACCACACAAAAAAGGATACCCTCAATGGAGCCTTGGTCCTCCAATCCAAGCATTAATTCAATTTAGACTAAGTTTGTCCATGGAAACATAAGCAATATGGTGTTTAATGAAAAATGTTGACTATACAATGTAAAAAAAAATCTCCCATGAGGTTATGCAATGTTTTTTTAACATATGAATTGAAAAATAGAACAAATCGTTCCTGCTACCTTGATCATATGTGTTCATCAAAAGTAATATATGATCAAATGAATATATTAAGTACTAACGAACAGGAAAACTAGCATACAAATCTCATCCAGGTCCAGGAACTGATCAAGGCGTTCATAGAATACAACCTTAACTCTATATCTTCAAGCAACAAGCATCCTTAAGAGTGTTAAAAATTTTAGTAATTCAAAAGGTTCTCACAAATTAGTCTATAATTCAATTGTATATATCAGAGTTTTTATCAAAGCATTTGTCACCTCAATTTTTTTATTTTCCAATAGCCACATTTTGTAAACTTAGGTTAGGAATTGGTTTATAAAAGGAAAAATAAAAATTAGGCCCTGGGTTTTCACAAGTTTAAATCTTGCTCACAGGTTTTCAAAAAAATAAAGAATAACTCCCTAGGTTTTAGTCACTTTAAAAATCACTCCCTCCATCAGTTTTTCATCCAAATAGTTGGCGAAGTTTCTATCACGTCAACTAATCACAAGTCACCCTCAACCATATAATAAAGCAGACACATCATACCCATTGCCCCCTGTGAAATTTCAATAATATCCTTTAAAATAATAAAATTACCAAAAAAAAGAAAAGAAAAGAAAACCTCTATTCAGCTGTAGTGGTGGTGGCCGGCCTCCATACCCATAGAATTGGGTTTTTTTACTTTTTCATTTTTATTATGTCTTGTCTTTTTTGTAATTTTATTATTTTAAGGGTATAATTGAACTTTCACAGGGAGCGATAAGTATGACATGTCCAATTTATTACGTAGCTGCAGGTGACTTAATCACTGGCTAGGGTAGAAACTCCATCATCAATCTGGGTGGAAAAGCTAATCGAAAGAGTATTTTTAAAGTGACTAAAAACTAAGAAGTGATTCTTTTTTTTTTTAACCCGAGTGATTTTAAACATGTAAAAACCCAGGGACCAATTTTCTATTTTCCCTTTATAAAACAACAACAAGAGGAGAAAGAACCCAAGAGTTAAAAGAAAAAAAAGGTGTGGAGCCCTCTAATCTAATTCTAAGATTCACCCCATCAAGGTAAACAACATTGAGCCTAGAAGCCATGTGAAGAAAAATTGAAGTGGCAATCTATTGATTTTTGCGTGCAAGATATTGACTAGTACAAATGTTGGAAGCCACTAATATAATTGCTTATCGATACCAAGTTCTGCAACAATATCAACACAATGCAAAATTGAAATCAGTATACTCTGCATCAACAAAATATGCTCATCTGGTGACCAAAAGGCCAAAGTAAAATTGTAAAAAGAAAAATAAAAAGCAAAAATGAAATCTAATTTATCCGGTAAAGTTTTTCCAGAAAAGTTAGGGGGCAAAAGGAACCACAAATATAATGGTTCTAGCACCAAAGAAAAGTTTTGTTCAATCATTTAGCTCAATTTTATTTTCTTAGTAACTAAACAGCAAAAGGTGTAGGATTTCTTTTCTTCTTTTCTTGGATGATCAAAGTAGTAAGGTTTCACATTTCCTTCCCTCGACTTTCTCAGCTACTCAACAAAGGGTTACTGAGAGCTTATGGTTTGGGCTATCCAATATAAATCACGCTTTTTGTCGATCACCCACAATCCAAACCTCACTCTAACAAACTCCAAAACCAACATCACATACACTTTCAAAAATCGAAATGGTAGTTCGGAAAACTACTTTCCTTTGTTTTTCAAAAGCTAAATTCAACTAAATTCTCTGTTCCAAAAGCGAATAAACACTTGGAATGCCCAACCAAGCATTGCCAAACTCGACAAAATACCATAAACCAATACACAAAACCCAAATTCCACAAAATGGGGGAGCCTAAAACTTACCGATTGCTGCTGAGCGGGCCCCAACTCTCTATCCGACTCGTCACTCGAGACGTCCTGGTACGCGAACCGGCCATAACCCGAGCTCTGCTGGTCCCAAAGAGGCCTAGCGACCCTCCTCTGCCTCACCCTCCGGTCCACCTCGACCGCCGAGCATGTGACCCGCGGCCTCGAGTAGGGCCGCACGTGCGAGTTCCGAAGCAACGGCGGTCGGTTCCTCGTAAAGAAAGGTAAAAGTGAAGGTCTTAGGGATTTAGGGACTCTGAAGTAGGTTGTGGCGGTGGGTCTGAGAGACATGGAAAGTAAAGGGGCTGTGGTGATTCTGATGTAGCCCTGGAAAATGGCCGAGTACGGCATGGTAGATAGGTATTTGTGTATGCCTGAGAGAGAGAGAGAGGTAATAGAATCCTTGGAAATGTTGTCAGTTAAAGGGAGTTGGTTGGCAAATGCTGAAATTAGGGATAGGGTTCTGTGACACTGGGGAAGTGTCACCGTTTCTTTTGGTGGCGATTGAAGAGAAGTAGCGCAGAGGTTCTACCTCGGTGGCTGGGGTTTTTCCTTCATATATAGTTTTGGCCTTTGGGCCTTTTGATTTTTATTTTTTTAAAAAAAAAAAGAAAAAAAAAAAACTGGCTCCAAATGTCTGCGATTTATTGGCCAACATAAATGAGTATTTAAAATGAGAAATGTTATGTCAGCATTATTAGTAAACAAAAATAAAAATAAATTATACATCGTAATGCAACATTTTCTCTCATTCTCACACTCTTACTGTCATTCTCTCTTATTAATTTTAAAAATTATCATTAAATCACTATTAAATATTGGATCTAATTATAATTTTAAAAGGTACAGTAAGAAATGTAGGAGAGATCCTTAAGAGGTAACTCAATCGGCTGGGACTACGCTTCATGAAGCGGAGGTCATTAGTTTGAATTTCCTATCTCTCATCTTCTTCTTTTTTTTTTTTTTATCTGACTTTGTTTATGTGAGATTGTGAATTATCCCTTGGATTAGCTCTTTTTTTTAAATTAAAAAAAAAAATCTAACAAATGGGTAGTATTACAAAAAAATTGAAAGTTTAATACATTAAATTAAGAATTTTTTATCTTAATTTGAGAGGATAATTGCAAATAATGAAAGTTTTTGAGTTTTAAATGAAGTTTTCCATATAGTAATTTTATATATTTTCCATTCAACTTGATGAATGAGGTAATCTGACACTCAACATAAAATTAGAGTATGAATACTACTAAGTGAAGTTTATAGGGTAAGTAACATATATAGGGATGATAATTATTGTGGGGATGTGGCATTTACTTTTTATTAATAAGTGAAATCTGAAAGGTTTAAACATCCTTTTGTATCTAGAAACTGAGGATTGAAGCTGTGACACAGTTCAGGGAGAGCAAATAACAAATAAAAATAAAAACCACTCTTGCTGCCCCTAAAGAAAATAGAAGATTATTCTCAACATTTGAAATATTATTCTCAAAAGGAAAACTCCTAGCCGCCCCCACAAGTGAGGCTTAAACTATGTAGAAATCTAGTAATGAAATCACTACTAAAATGAAATATATATATATATATATATAATAGCAAAAAATAACTTAAATAGTGATTTAGAAGATAAAGCAGTNATGCTTGATTCTATTGATTCATGTCATTCTTGTGCTAATAATCTTTGTCAAGATATTCCAACACCATTAGTTCATTGAAATATTAACACATAACACATCATAGAATGAGAGACATTTGTTCTTAATGACTTGCATTCAAGGTACAATCAAGTATAATTGAAAAATATTTTACTTCTCTAAATTTTTCAATAATATTCTTTTTAATTTCTATTGCTAACAAATGTATCAATTTATTTTGTATTTTATGTCAAAGATAAAGATTATGAATTTCACCACCTTGAATACGCTGAATATGTTCTTGCATTATTGTATCGAATTCTGCAATTATTTCAATTAGATGTAAAATTTCTATTGTTTTCTTGGTACATATTTTCATTTTGTACTCTTAATGTCAAATTATTCTTACCAAGATTCTTTACTATAGCAATAATCCTCAATAATACCCTTTTTCCAATGATCTTTCTCCCTGTTAATTTGTTCTTTAATATTTTTATCAATTGTTTTATTTTTTAACAATCTCATTTCTAAATCAACCCAATCATTCATGTTAATAATATGTTCATTAGTTGTTTCATGACTTTTAAGTTTAGCACAAAGATTTTTCTAGTCATTAGTTCTTTCATTAGCTAGTTGTATTCTATTAGGTTTTGAATTAAACAACTTGCAACAAAAACAAAATATTCTATCTAAATCTTTTGAATAGACTAGCCATTTTCTATTATGTTGCTCCCCATTTGATAATTTTTGTATATAAGATGTACTAGAAAAATGCCAAGAGTTCTCATATTTAGGAAAATCTATATTATTGTATCTTATTGGACCATTTTTTACTAATAAATCCCTTAATTTTGCATCAATATTTTTTCATTAGCCTAGGTCATAAATATTTGTAACAATAGAGTTAGATACATCAATAGTATTGTTATTATCTTCTAATTCTTTTTGCTGAATTTCTTGTTCATTTATTAATTTTTCACCTAAATTATCCTCAATATTTTGTTTATTTATAATAACAAATTTACACTACAAAAAATCGGCATAAAGCCGGCGTTTCCAGCTCCGGCGTTTACGAAAAACGCTTGGGAAAGCAACATCTGCCGACGTGTTGTGCGGACGCCGGGAATGAACCAGCAGTGGCAGCGCGTTTCATCTAAACGTCGTCCTTGGTTCAGCTGGGTCAGCGTTTGCCAAAAAACGCTGTCCATTTCGGGGGTAAGGCGTCGTTTGATATTTCTGATCCTTATTTGAAAGTTCAGTATCATAGATCATACTTAAGAGTTGAAGACGGGCGGACGGAAGGTAAAAATCTTCCACATATATCCTAGTTTTCCACCTTCAATATATATTAAACAAATATTGATACTAATTTTATTAAATAATTAAAAAAATTGAAACTCCACTTTCTCGGCAACCAAACAGTAGGAAAAGAAAATAGGGGGAAAGATGACGGGTCCCCTATCTTTTTACCCTATTTCTTCTTATTCTCGTTTGTCTTCCCGTCCATTAATTTACGCACAATTGCTGAATCTCTTGTCAACCATGGCCAGAACATCACGAACACAGCAAGACAATTCCCGTCCATTTTCTCAAGAGTCTTCCTGAAGGTTGAAATAAGAAAAGAAGAAAGATGAGAAGAAAAAGAATTTTAAAATAAAACATAACTTTCGGAATAGAAACTGCAATTACAGCAGTGTAATAGCAAAATCTTCTGCTTTGCAGATATCAAAAAGAGAGAGAGAGTCAGAAATGGCATTGAAATTCACAATAAATGAAATGCAATGAAATTAAATGCAAGAAATAAAAAGCCACGGAATGAATTTATTTTAGTTAATGCAATTTTTCAGAAATGTCTTTAATGCAAGAATATAATTTTATATTTAAAAATACATCATATATATATATAATTTTATGTTTAGGTTATTTAAATGTTGAGCAATCTCTATGTAGTCTATGCACATTTAAGGATATATAGTTAAGGAAAATTTGATAATAAATTATGAATTAAAAATTCAAATTTTATTTGAAAGAATAAATTTTTTGTTTATTAGCATTCTCATATTTACATTCTTCAAGATTCTTTATAATTCTAAGATAATAACTTAATATTAAATAATATTTGAAATAAAAAAATACATTAAATTTGTATTTATTTTAATTAATTAATTTCTTAAGGAAATGTGTTTAATGAAATTCAAAATAAAAAAGGAAGATGCTTTCTTTGGCCATAAAGGCATAAGTCAAACAATATTAATGATTCAATATGGTTGTGTATAGCTTAAATGAGTGGATGTTGTGATCTTGAGCATTAATTATGATAATCAATTTAAAGAGTTAACTTAAATCGTTTGATCAAATCTATAAGATTGAGTTCATGGTTATTTAAGACACCATATAATTTGCAAAGCATGAGATGGCCTACAGCTTGAATCCCATTTTCCCATCACCAACGACTTAGATTAAACAGAAAATGATCTAACGGATCATATTAAAAATCAAGGTGCGATTTTTGGCCTCGGTAAGTGTGATCATCAGGCACAAAGAAATTGTTAAGTGTGATCATCAGGCAGAATGCTATTCGAGCTGAACCGGACTCAATTCAAGTTCGAGCTAAGCTATTAAATTCTTTAATGTATGATCCGAGCAAAGTTTAAGTACGAATTTTAAAACAACTATTAAATATTTATCTATAATATAAATTAATATAATTAATTTTAATAATATATATACAATATATTTGAACGAGCTAACTAACTAGTTAGTATGTTAATTAATATATACACATAAATATTAAATAACCTATATAATATATATTATTTTATTACTAATATACAAATTTATATAACTCTTTTTTGTGATATATATATAAGATCTATGAACGAGCTAACGAGCTAGGCTAACGAGCCGGGCGAATTGGACGAGTTCAACTTAAACGAGTTGAACCCCCGTCGAGCTTAATTAAGCGAGTCGGGTATGTGTCATTAGCTAATCGAGCGAGTTTCAACAGTAACGAGCGAGCTTGTACAGTGTCGAGCTCAAGTTCGAGTCGAGCTTAGCCGAGCGGGTATCGAGCGAGCTGTCGAGTGTGTTGGCTCATTTACAGCCTTAAATTGTCCCCAAGAAGTAGCTCAATTGGCTGGAACCACGCTTAATGAAGCGGGGGTTACAAGTTCGAATCTCCCCTCTCCTCTCTTGTGCGGACATGTCAAAAAAAAAAAGAAGAAGGTATCATTTCTCCACTTTCTCTATGATACGGTCGATTCACATAAACTAAAGAAATAAATAATAAAAAATAGAACAAGGAAATAATATTTAAATAATAGGTAAAAAAATATTTAAATGAGATAATAAAGTGATAAGTTAAAATGTTGAGATGATGTAGGTGCTTTAAAAAAATGGTAGCTAAAATAAATAAAAGTTATTTTTTTTTTTTTACTAAATTTAGTCAAACATTTGCTGAGGTAGATTTGAATGCTCTTATGTCTTTATCATTATTCTATTATTTAATATTAATATTTAATGATTATTGTGATGTTATTAAATCACACAAATTTATTTAATTACCATTAAAATATAAGAATATTTTTAAAATAATGAAAATTAAAATAAATATTTTTCTAAATTTTTGGCGCTAACTACGAAATAGATGAAAATTTAAACCACCCGCCCTTCTCCAAATTTCCCTAAATTTCGTACTCCTTCATTCACGTATCAACCGTTCTCCCACTACACCACTTGCTTATGTACTGACGCAGGCTTACTTGTACCGAGTCCACTGATGCAGGCTTCTTGTTTTGGGTGAAACAAAGCACGTACCTGCATTGTCCTTATGTACTGACGCAGGCTTCTTCTTGTTTTGGGTGAAAACAAGACCCAAAACAAGCACATAACTGCATAGTCCTTTTTTTAGTTGTACTCTTTTTCTTTTTTTTTTGGGTGAAATCACACATATTCTTCCTACCCCTATTCCTTTCGTCTTGTCCTCTTTTCTTCCATCTATTCTTTCCTTTCCTTTTTGTATTTATTTATTTTTAAGAATTATTTCAGTATTTTTTTTTTTAATTTTAATTAATTTATTAGTTTTATAGTGCAGGATTGCTAAACCAACATATTGTTGATTGCATGAGGATCAAGTCTCAGTGATGGTGGAACCAGTAAGTTTGCTTTGATCTACTCATTTTTGTATTGACTCTTTCTTATTTTTAGGCCTTATTCCCTCCCTCTCTTCCTGTTGCTACTTTTCTTTTTCTTCTTGGCAGTTGATTCGCACCTATCAGCAATAGAGGCACAAAGACTTATACAAAGTAGATGAAAACGATAATTTTCTTCTGAAATGCAGTATCCTCAGCCCGCTTTACCTGTAAAATTATTGGGTCATCAGTCATATATATATATTTTTTTCTGATATAATTTGTTACGTTGCTGATTGTATTCTGTATAATTTTATTGTTCAAGAAGCTTGTATTCTGGCTAAATAACTAGTGTGTATTGTACTTATTGTATTTAAAAGAGATTTACTCATTAATAAAATATCTTTGACAGGTTGACAGCTTTATGCTTTTATCTTTTTATCTGCCTTATTATTTTCTTTTTATTTTGCTTTCTTCGTTTATCTAGCAAACAAAGAGGAGTACAGCTAGATGAAAAAAAAAAACAGTAAAATAATTGCAAAATCTCCAGTGTTGACAGAGGAGGATGCATTGGTACATAATCTTCCAGCATAAAATCTTCCAGAGTACAGAGGAGGATGCGCTGGTACAGTAAAATAAGTGAAAAAAAGGTTTAAAAAAAAAGTAATATTCCGGCATGACTTTTACCGGAAACACAGGCAATGCCGGCAAACCTTCACCGGTACAACATCTTCTCAGGCGTTTGCAAGAGCGTCGGAACAAGTAGCTCTGCCGGCGTCAACAGAGGACGCCGGTGCATCCTCCTCTGCCGGCGTTCTCTGTTGACGCCGACGAAGGTTTCTGTGCCGGCGTCAACTGTTGCCGCCGGCGAATCTACCTTCCCTGGCGTTTGCAGAAAACGACATCCTTGTTATTCGCATCACCAACGTCCACTAAAAACGCCGGCGAAGACTTTTGCTGACAGCATCATTTCCGGCGGTAAAAACTAACGCCGGGCTTACCTTCCCCGGCGTTTGGTTGGTCTTCCCCGGCGCTTTTTGAGCGCCGGCTTTAAGCAATTTTTTTGTAGTGTTATTTAGAGCTCCTTTTTTAGATTCAATCAACTTTTCTACTTTTCTCTTCTTCTTCTTCTTTTTTTTTTTTTAAGTTTTTCATAACCAGATGCATATTTTCTAGTACACATGTTTGATTCAAAATATTAACAAATTAAAAAAACACAATTTATCAAAAAAAAATTATAACTATAGTAAAATAAATTATAAAAATAGAACCATAGATCCTGATTTGTCAAAGGAACAATGGAACAAATTGATCAAGAGAACCTGAGCTGAGCGAGAAAAAAAATTAAGCACCGAAGAATGAAGACGAAGGTTTTGGTTTTGTAGACTGTAAGTCTGTAATGAGCTTGGTTTGGTAACAAATGAACAATTATTATTATCTCTACTCTCTAGAGTGACAGTCTAGAGAGTAGGGTGTGCTTGACTTCTTGTGTCCGTTGGAGACATGAAGACTGTGAAGTCTTGTCACAAGGTTCATTCCATGAGCTAGTTTCAACTTTCAACATAGAAACTTGTTGTGCGTGAGTGCCTTAGTGGGTATTGGGTCTTATTAAATTTTATTTTTGGGACTTATTAAATTTTTTTTAGGCCATTTGTTTATTTAAAAAATAAAAAATAAAATTAGGCCTTATTAAATTGGGGGCCGTAGGCGAAGGCCTAAGTCGCCAAGCCTTTGGGCCGACCCTGATGTTATCCTATATTGCCTTCCTCACTTGGTCATGTCTCTTCAAATATAATTTGACATCTCATAAGCTTTACTGCTCAAACAACCAATATGGGAAATGATCGCTAGATCTAAAAAAGGCTTAGCTAAGTAGTTCTATTTTTAGACTAGTTGTAAGCAAACTATGTGTGTGCTAAAGCCAAGACTCACTACTTTGTCTTATTTCTCGCTAATTTTTTCAAAAACATTCTTAAGCTTTGATCCACCACATTACTCTGCCCATCTATTTGGGAGTGGTAGGCACTACTGAAGTTAAGTTTGGTCTTTATCTTTTCTAACATATTCTTCAAAAAATGACTTATGAACTCTATATCTCAATTTGAGGTAATAGATCTTGGGATCCCATGCATATGAACCACTTTCCGAAAAAGAAAAAAAGGAGAGCAATTTGGGTAGCATCCATAGTTTTCCAAGAAGCTACAAAATGCGTCATCTTGAATAATCAGTCTACAACCACAAGGATTGAATCCATTGTAAGCAAGTATACTATGATTCTAGCTCATGGTCCAGACACACAACACCAATCAAGGGATCCCACAACTACTGTATAATCTTCAAGGTGTTACTCTTCTCTAACAGCTATTAAGAGATTCACCTCCAACGGCGATATGGAGCTCTACCTAACTGCTCTTTCTATATACTGCACAACACGCATCACAATATTTATTCATATGTATAGACCATTCCTTTCATATGTATATACGGTCATAACTAGTTCCCATAGATGAGCACTTGCCACGTATAATGTAAGACCAACACTATAATCGTATAATGCCATATGAATAAATGGTTTCTATTATTAATGCCATGCCATATGATGTTTCATGCTTTAAATGGTTTTTATTCATACTTTTTAAATTGAAATTGGTTGGTTTAGTCATACTTTTTAAATGGTTCTTTTTGCTTTTTAGTTGTGATGTGAGATAAACAATTGAAAGTTGCTTCTATATGGGACCAATCTGCATCATAGAAACAACAACTTACCTTATCTTTTAAATAGCTTCAAGTACTAGAATATATAAAAACATCATAGAAATAATAGCTTTAACTACTCATTAATTGGTTAGTAATGCCATATACTCTTCTTAGTGTTTCAATATAATTTTTTGTGAAGTTGCTTCTATATGGGACCAATCTGCATCATGTTCCAACAAGTAAATCAGTTCAAAGTGTACTTTGTTATGACTATTTGTGTGAACTACTTTTACACCTTAATATAAAAAGTGGTTTGGGTATTGTATTTTATTGTATATCTACAACTTTGTCATTGTATTAGGGTTTAGAGTTTGCACATTTAAATTTGTCAATGTAATGAATGTGGTAGGACATGTAATGGGGCCACACACTATGATGTTTGAGGTGCACCATGGAGGCACTTTTAATAGGCAGCATAGGGTTCATTATGTTAGGAGCGATATTAGTAATTACCCAAACCCATATGATGGGTTTAAATTGAAATTTTCTGACATAGAGGATATATGTAAGACATATGGGTATAGGTTTGGGGACCTTATTTATTACTGTGTACCAGGATATCCTTTAGAACAAGGGTTGAGACTTATGTCCTTTGACCACAATGTAGCTGAAATGGTGAAAGATCATGTAAGTCATGATCTTGTAGTATTGTGTACATTAATGTATGGTGTAGTAGATGTTGTAGTTGAAAGAGATGATAAAAAAGATTCAGAGTATGAGAGGATAGTTGTGTTTAGGAATGATGCTTTCTGGGATTCAGTCCTTAGTGATGATACAGACTGTCTTGACTCGGATGAGGATAGTACTCGTGGTTATGAAGACATTGATGAAGGGGTTGGAAATGATGAAGATGTAGAGGTAGAAGGGGATGACACTGATGAGTGTGGGGGAAATGCTAAGGATGGGGATGGAGATGAGGATAAGGATGGGGATGATGCTAGAAATGCTGGGGGGGTGATGCAGATGGAAATGATGGACAACATAGAGGTGGGGAAGAGATGGAAAAGAGGTAAGAGAATGAAAATAGTTCATACATGGATGATAGTGATCAGCTAAGGTCACCACATGATAGTGGTGATGTAACACCCGAGGAATTTATTAAGATGACTTAGAATGCTTTAGTCTAAATTATAATTTTTAAGTTAAATCATATATATTAGGAAAATATATTTGATGTCTAATTTAATATTCTTAGTTAGAATTAAGAAGTAGATAGTTAGAGCTAGCTTTGATATATATATATATTATGTATTAATTAGCATTCGAGATTTACCTAGTTAATTGCCCAAGAGTTAGTAGTAATGGTAGAATATTTGAAAAAAAAAGAAGAAAAAGAAAGAGTTAGTTTAATTAGTTTACTATATATTACGGTATACTTGTATATATATATAGATATATATATGATAATGACTACCTAGGTGGAAGTTTAGTTAGTGCTTAATATATATATATATATTGATGCTATAGAATGTTCAGGTGAACTTCAATATGGAGGCCGTTTGGGTGTTCATTTATTAATATATATATATATTTATGCAAGGCTGTAGCATGGCTGTCATCCAGGTTCTCGAAGATCTCTCACCCACATGGGAAAAAGTGAATGCAGTAGATGTAATTGGCTTGCTATTCGGTGAGAAAAGAAACTTAGGCCATTTTTACCCTTTAACCTTTAGGTTTAATTTCCATTGTATCCCAAAGTCATGTCTATAAATAGGCCAAGTTGTAGTGTTTTTTTTCACAAGCTCTCCATCTCGCACAGTGAGAAAAAAAAAGAGAGAAAAAGAAAAAGAGAGAAAGTAAGATATATATATATAAGCTTTAGCTTTGGAGCATTTTAAAGTGGGAGTGCTAGGTATAATCCCTTTTATCCTTAGTTTATGTTAATTATAGTTATTATAATTTAAATTATGTCAATTCTAGTTATTAGAATTTAAATTATGTCGTTATAATGCCTAAATTGCATGGGAAAGTGTGATTGAATATCTCGGGTTATATTAAATCATCCTTTTAAATATTGTAAATGCGTCATTGTACTGCCTAAATTTTATTAGGTATTTTACAATAGCGCCGTTGTAATGCCCAAGTAATGTTAGATGTTTTAATTAAATATTACACTAATGTTGTAGTAATGCCCGCCTGAAAATACAAAAAATACTAGATAGCCGTTATGATGTCCAAATAATATTAAGATATTTAGATATGTCGTTATGATGCCCAAGTGATAATATAATATTTTGGATACATGTCGTTATGCTGCCCAAATTTTTAAGATAAGAACAGGGCATGAAAAAAATGTTTTTGAGGTATTTTAAGGATCCTAGGATTTAAAGTGAGTCTTAGGAATAAAATAAGTTAAATTTATGCTAATGTTGAAAAAAATCTGATATTAAATGCAGAAAGTGTATAACAAGGGAAACTACGAATAAGGACTGTTAAGCTTGAGAAGGGTAAGTTCAAACTTACTGACCTTGCATTATTTTACAAAAGCATGATATGTACATTTTGTTGAGCCCTATTATTTTAGTTACACATATGAATATATTTTGAAATGTTTTACATGAAAATGTGTTT
>CM017328.1:13067739-13081305 GCA_006937295.1 Carpinus fangiana | reverse complement strand
AAAGTAATCCACACCGGGTTCTTGGGTTAATCAACATGGGAAACCGGGAGTATACACCATGCCCTAGGTCTCATGTGGTTGTCGGTTTTCACAGTTCATATGCTTTCCTAGAGAACAACTTAGTATACACCATGCTAAATCCTTTAGGGAAGAAAAGAGTTAGAGTATACACCATGCCTAATTCGTTGCTTAGGGAAACCAATAGCTTAAGGAGTATACACCATGCCCTTAGGTTGGCAACCATTGAATATTCATCATGTAATTTGAGCATTGGCATATTGTTTTATTATATAAGCATGATTAGTGGTGGAAATCAAAGCCCTACCTCTTTCGCATTATTTAAATCAAACTCAATTTTTCTCTTTTACTTTTTATTGCTAATCTAATTTTAAGCATAATTTACCAATCCCTGTGGGATCGATCTTGCACTTACACTTTACTACATCTTTTGACCTTGTGCACTTGCAAGTAAAACGTAGCAAATATTATCTATTAATTTAGGTAGTATTTGTCACAACAGACACTAATAGCCTATCATTAGCGTCTACTTTGGAAGTGGATGCTGAAGATAGTTCAATAGTGCCCACTATGAGTAGACGCTAACACTATTGTATAAAAATAAAAATAAAATCGAAAAATATGATGTCATTAGCATCCACTTAAAGTGGACGCTAATAGTCTTGTAGAACTATAAAATAAAAATTAAAAATTAAAAAAAATAAATTGAAACTAGCCCATCACTAGCATCCAGTCAAACTGGAAGCTATTAGCTTATCATTAGCGTCTACTTTGGAAGTGGATGCCAAAAGTATTGTATAAAAATAAATTAAATCGAAAATATGAGGTCATTAGCGTCCATCAAAGTGGACACTAATAGTCCTTTATGAAAATTATAAAAAAATGAAAAAAATTGAAAAATAGAAGAGCAAATTAAAAGTTTAATTGAACATCCAATCGTTTGTGGTACGATCAAATTATCGATCGAACTGTATAGGTTCAATTGAACATCTAATTTGATGCAATAACCCCCTCCATTATGGTTTGGTTTTAAAACGTTAAATATTGATGCAGATCAGATAGAGTTTCGCAGCCTCTCTGTTACTGCGCTCGATCCTGCGATCAAGCGCACAATCCAGCACCCACCTGCGCTCGATCGCACTTGTGACTACACTCGAGTGCACACGGGGCCTTATGTTAGTTTCCTTTCCTGTGCTTTAGTTATTAGTTACGACTCTATTTCCTTGTTTTAGTAGTATTAGGGTTTTGGGAGTCTTTATTTCGTTATTTTATTAGGTTTAGGGTTATAGGGGTATTTATGTAATATTTTAAATAGGTTTAGGGTTTTTGGCTATAAATATATGCTTATAGCCTCCAAACAATTCAGTGTATGTTGATTATCAATTTTCTCTAAAGAAGAATCTCAGAGTTGAGTTCTCTTCCTTTTTCTTTTGATTTATAGATAGACTTTATATTTTGAAGAAGAATTCCCAGGTTTTGAGAGATTCAAATCCGAGGAATTATTTATCTTTTTTCTTGTACTGTTTTATTGGCTTTCGCTTTGTCAGGCTGCATCAGTTTGTATCAGAGCTCAATTACTTTTCATGAATGGAGAGGAGCAACTGCTTTGCAGACATGAACAAGGTGCACGCGCACACAAAGATAGTACGTAAGGAGCAATCGGCAATTCGCTTGTGGCACATGAGTGGTGGGCCGAACGATTTTTGTCGCCAACCAAGACCGCAATTCGCAGTGGCGGAAGGAAAATCTAATGCTTAACCATGGCAAGACAAGGGGAATCAATTTTGGGCATTGGAGGATCAACGTGAAACCTCGCCTACCCAAATATCCAACTTGTGTCGTCACAAAGGGAATGGATCGGAGCGCCGAACGCACGGACGTCAGCACCATGCACAAGCTCATGCCACTCGGTGGGTGGAGGGTCCAAACTCAAGATTCCTGAATTCCCAGGGATATTACTACCTTCATAAATTTTTGTATTGGATGTTGGTTCTTGAATTGAATTGAACGGGGTGCCCGATAAACAACGAGTTTGTTTGGTGGTACACACATTCTGGGGAGTAGTTGCTGCGTGGTGGTAATATCTAAAGCAAAGGAGGAGGCAACAAGGCAAATTGAAGATCAGTAGTTGGGTGCAACTATTGAAAGAGTTGCAAATCGCTTTCGCGCTATATAAATATACCATGAGCCAACAGCCACAAAATTGGAGACAAGGGTCTACGACTATGACAAAAAAAAAAAAATAGAAAATTTAGACAAAACAAAGGTATTTTGGGAAATACAGAGTGATGTGAAAAGTCCACAACAGTCCAATTGGGCTCGTACTTGCCAACCACAAATCCATACACCGAATCCATATGTTGTGGAGGAGGAAAAAGAATTTGTGGATGGAGAGTTTTAGGAATCTGAAAACATTGATGAGGAGTTCGAACATGAATGCGTTGAAGATGAAGATCCTTTACAAGGGTTTGTAGATTGGGATTCTCCACCAACCTATGACGAAGACATCAATGAGGAAGATTCAATTGAAGAACCTTTGGCATCCGACCTAGAAGAAGAGCACGAAGAATATGGGTTTTTCCCCATGTTTGGCGGCCTCTACCCTGACGAAGATGACCGATTGGGGGATGAAGAGCCCACGGATGACATTCATGAATAGGAAAAGGTTGTTGAAGGCCTTTCAGGTGATGTGTCTAATTATAGTGAAGAAAAGGTAGAGTATGTTGATTTCTATGGTGTTGAAGATGTTTTAAATTCTCCTGATAATGATGTTGATGAATTTTATACGGATGAGAAAAATTATATGTTCACAAGGGAAGTAATGACTGACCCATTCTTAAGTGTTTTCATGGCACATGTGTAACATCCCTAGCCCAAAAGGGTTAGGTTTGTTAATCCTCTTTCTTACTCGCAAAGATCCATAAAGTTTATCAATTAATAAAAGACTAGTATAAAATGAATGCATGAAACTCTAGAATATCATGTCCTTAAAAATAAACTGAAATATTCCTGCTTAACAAAATGTCTCACGAACGATAATAGTGTTCCTTATTAAAATAAATTCATCAATCACTAAAAGAAACTATGCAAATGCACTTATTAACTTGACTAATGTGAATTCTCAAGAAATTCCTAGATACACCCACCCCCATTCCGGCCTCCTAAAGCAACCTGATCATCACCTGAAACAAGAAATAAAACTGATGAGTCCAAAGGGGGTCCAGTAAGTGAAATCTACAACCACAGGCAGTTTTACTCCTTGTCCCGTTTTGAAAAATAAATGGAACTCATAACTACATATGTTCCCAGTATATTTTTAAATAATAAAATAGCATAAGAAACATAAAGCACAATAAAAACATTATCAACAATAAAATTATTGATAATCTTTATCTCATACTAAGGCTCATGTATACAGTTACCCCCACATACTAGGGTTGCACGGTCCTTGCGACCTGGTACGAGATACTGTGGCCGCAGCCCCGTTCCCTGGCCAGCCGATTAAGTCTAGCTGCACTCAGCATGGCAAAATAAAACTGTGATAGAACCACCTTTTGGTAGAGCCTCTTTCAGTGGTTGCGCCTCCATCCTTAGCGTCGGTACCGAGCTTCTTTCTTGTTTCTCTTGGGCCAAAAATACTCTCCTCCATACATGTGCCCTCATTGTAAAACTTTTTCTCATTTCTTGTACTTATCTTAATACTTCTTTAGATACATCGCAAGGCATCATGTAGGAGGGTTTATCATCATTTCTCGGATTTCTTAAAGAAATCACTATTTTCTCAACGTTACTTCTTCTCAAACTTATTATGCATGTAATATAATTCGATAATAAACAAAATGATTATTTGCAATTTGAAATAAAAGTATGGCATGATAATTGTTTTCTGGAAGGGATAGTAAATTCACTTACCTCTTAACTATAGTTAAAAATTTTCTTTGACTGCTAACTAATCTCCTGAAGGAAACACAGACATATTACTACCCTCATACACGTCATAGTAATGCATTCTATTACTTCTATGAGTTGGCTTGCTAATCAATTGAGAATGAACTTATTTAGATATTTAGGTATGCTTCTCAATAATTTTCATAAATTATTCTCTTTCCTATTACTCACTTATATCATATACCTATATATATATACACCCTTTAGATTATTCCGTACAGATATATGTCCTAGATTCATATATAAATATATATATATAACAACTTAACACCATATATGCGTTGATAGTTCCCCATATATATATAATTACATCAATTCCGTGCAATTATTTTATTTTATTATTTTTTTTTTATATTTTAAAGTATCATATATATATTATATATATTTATGACTACTTTACAAAAGATAACATTCTACTGCAATCCAAGATGTTCCTGATAGTATAACTCTAAAATTGGCTTTATATGTACAAGATCATCAATCTAATTAGAAGATTCAAGGCTCAGAATAAAGGTGAAAGAGTATTACTTAAAAAGGTTCAATATATATTAGTTTTTATTCACACAAGAGACAAAATAGGGGTGAGACATGGTTGCAGTGAAGAGAAAAAAAAAACACAAAACAAAAGAAAACAGCTTCTCTTTCCCACTATCAGATTAGACGGCACCCAAGGCAATAATACCAAAACTTTTGACTCAAACTGGTGCCCTTGAATAAGTATACATATATAGGAATGAGAAAATAAATTTGTGAGGCAACAGTCATACCTGACACACACTGTGGGTTTGGTGAAGAACGCAGGGAGAGACGTGAGGTAAAAATGTGAGGTAGGATTTTTTTTTTTTTTCTTGGTGTGCGGCAGGGGCTTGTTTCCTCTCATTAAATAGGTTTGGCAAGAAGAGGAAAAATACAGAAAAGGGTTTTTGATGCCGCTTAGGGTTTTTTTTTTTTTTTCTTTTATTTATCTCTACTAAATTTTATTAATATTATTATCTTATTTTATTAATTATTTACTAATTATTATTATATATATCAACATATCTACCTATACAGGTATAACTACATATATATATTTTTTTATTAATATATATATTCAATGGTCCATTCTCACTGTTAACCTAAGCCAACTCTTTTTTTTTGACCTATGAGTCCACTAAAAATACCCCAAAGGGACTAGGATTGTCACAATCCTCCCCCCTTATAAAAATTTCGTCCCTGGAATTTGGTGAACAAACTAACCAAGTAATCATAGAAAGTACCTTATGTGTCATAGTTGCTTTACTATACTTGCTCGCTTTCACTCAAACAAATACGGGTACTTCTCCCTCATGCTCTCCTCTATTTCCCATGAAGCTTCTTCCATGGAGTGATTACTCCATAGAACTTTCACTAGTGAGATTGTCTTGTTCTTGAGGACTTGTTCCCTTCTATCCGATATTCTTGTTGGTGTCTTCTCATAAGTCATGTTGGATTGAATTTGCAGGGGCTCGCTCTCCAATACATGTGTGGGATCCAGTACATACTTCCTCAGCATGGATATATGAAATACGTTGTGAATCCCTGATAAGTTTGGTGGTAGTGCCAAACGATACGCCACCATGCTGATCTTCTCGAGGATCTCAAAGGGACCCACAAATCTAGGACTCAAGTTCCCTCTTCTTCCGAACCTCATTACTCCCTTCATAGGGGCGACCTTGAGAAAGACCTTTATGCTGACCTTGAATTCTAGCTCTCGTCGTCTAACGTCAGCGTAGCTCTTCTATTGACTCTAAGCTGCTGTTGATCTCTGCTTAATCATTGTTATCTTCTCACAAGTGTCTTGAATAATCTCTGGTCCGAGTAGTTTTCGCTCTCCTACTTCATCCCAGTACAATGGTGACATACACCACCTCCCGTATAAGGCTTCATAGGGTGCCATCTTGATGCTAGCGTGATAGCTGTTGTTGTAAACAAACTCTATCAATGGAATGTATTGAATCCAGCTTCCTTTGAAGTCCAAAACACACAGTCGCAACATGTCTTCCAGGGTTTGAATCGTCCGTTCAATCTGTCTGTCTATTTGAGGGTGAAATGCTGTGCTAAAGGTTAGCTTGGTTCCTACTGCTTCCTGTAAACTCCACCAAAATCTAGAGGTGAATCTTGGATCACGATCTGAAACAATCGACACAGGAATTCCATGTAATCATACGATCTCTTTAATGTAAAGCTCGGTAAGTCGGTCCATACTGTAGGTCATCCTAATGGGTAGGAAGTGTGCAGTCTTAGTCAATCGATCAACAATGACCCATACTGTGTCTTGACCACTAGAAGCTCAAGGAAGGCCTGACACGAAATCCATAGAAATACGTCCCTATTTCCATTCAGGAATAGGTAAAGGTTGCAAAGGTCCTATAAGTCTCTGATGCTTCACCTTGACTTGCTGACACGTAAGGCATTATTCTACGTACTGCGTGATATCCTTCTTCATTCCTTTCTAGCAATAGTTTTTACGTAAATCCCAATACATCTTGGTGTTACCTGGATGGATTGTATATAGAGACTGATGCGCTTCTGACAAGTAACCCTCTTCAATTTCGCATCATTGGGAATGCACACCCGGTTGCGAAACTTTAACATCCCATCTCCAGCTACATGAAAATCCGATTGTACCCCTTTTTCCACTTCTTCACGTCTTCTAGTAATTTCATTATCTGACAATTGGGCGGTTCTAATTTGTTCCATTAAAGTCGGTTCTAAGGTTAGGCTACTCATGTAAGACTGGATTTCCCCCACCATCATCTCTACTCTGGCTCTCTAAAGGTCAAGGAGTAGCTCATTTTCCCTAGCGAACATGGCAGACACACTTCCCGCTATGTTTTTTCTATTGAGAGCATCAACAACTATATTTACCTTCCCTGGGTGATAATTTATCATGCAGTCATAGTCTTTTAGAAGTTCCAACCAACGTCTTTGGTGCATATTGAGCTCTTTTTGGGTGAAGAAGTATTTCAGACTTTTGTGATCTGTGTATATCTCACAATGCTCCCCGTATAAGTAGTGCCGCCATATCTTAAGAGCAAAGACTACCGTGGAAAGCTCAAGGTCGTGAGTCGGATAGTTGCGCTCATAAGTCTTCAACTGTCTCGAGGCAAAGGCGATTATCTTTCCTTGCTGCATTAATACACAACCCAACCCTTTCTGTGAGGCGTCACTATAAATCACGAATCCATCTGATCCTGATGGGAGAGTGAGGACCAGTGCGGTGACTAATCGTTGCTTCAATTCTTGGAAAATTTGTTCACACTCCTCCGACCACTGCAATTTTTCATTCTTTCTTGTGAGTTTGGTCAATGGTGCTGCCAACCGAGAAAATCCTTCAACGAATCTCCTATAGTAGCCAGCAAGACCTAGAAAACTTTGCACCTCGTGGGCATTCGACGGCCTCACCCAATTAACTACCGCCTCCACCTTACCTAGATCCACTGCAATTCCTTCCTTGGTAACAACGTGCCCTAAGAATGCCACATTGTCCAACCAAAACTCGCATTTCTTAAACTTTGCAAAAAGCTGATGTTTCCTCAAGATGCTCAGCACCATCCGCAAATGCTCCTCGTGCTTCTCCCGGCTCTTTGAGTATATTAAGATGTTGTCGATAAATACCACCACACACAGATCGACAAGCTCACGAAAAATCCGATTCATCATATCCATGAAAGCTACAGGAGCATTTGTTAGCCCAAAAGGCATTACTAAGAATTCATAATGGCCATACCTTGTTCGAAACACAGTTTTTTGTACATCCTTCTCCTGAATCTTGAGTTGGTGGTAGCCGGAATGAAGGTCAATCTTAGAGAATACCTATGACCCTTGGAGTTGGTCGAAGAGGTCATCAATCCTCGGTAGTGGGTATCTATTCTTGATTATCACCTTATTCAGTTCTCAATGGTCGATACATAACCTCATCGACCCATCCTTCTTCTTCACGAATAGAACCGGTGCTCCCCATGGAGAAACACTAGGGTGGATAAAACCCTTGTCTAGAAGTTCTTGTAATTGGTCCTTTAGTTCCTTAAGTTCCAGTGGTGCCATTCTGTATGGCACTTTGGATATGGTTGCAATGTTTGGTAGTAAGTCAATGGTGAATTCAATCTCCCTATCCAGAGGTATCCCTGGCAGCTCTTCTAGGAAAACATCCATAAATTCCTTTACTATAGGTATTTCCTCAATCTTGCATCCCAATTTTTCTTCTGTCACGCAAGCCAAGTATCCTAAACACCCACTTCTTAGTAATTTGGTTGCCTGTATTGCAGATAACAATTTAAGTGCGCCAGTATTTCGATCTCCCTGAATCTTGAACTCTGCTGCCCCTGGTGGTCTGAACATTATGTCCTTGCAGAAACAGTCTACACAAGCATGATACTTGGATAGCCAATCCATGCCTAAAATAATATCAAACCCGCTCATCTCAAAGACAACAAGATTTGCTGGCATGACATAGCCCTCGACCAGAATAGGACAATTCTTAACTACTAAGGTGCATAAAATTGTACTCCCTATCGGTGTAGCAATTGCTAAATTTACATCTAAGGCTTCAGACTCTAGACAACAAGCCTTAGCAAAGCAATACGAAACAAACGAGTGTGTTGCCCCTGGATAAAAAAGAACAAAAGCTCTACTAGATGAAATGGGGAGAGTACCTGATACTATGCTGTTTGAAGCTGCTGCATCACCTGGTGTCAAAGCATACACTCGAGCAGGTGCTGTGGTTCTTTGTCCCTCTGAGCGGTTCTGGTTGGCTTGGTTATTGGCAGGATTTCTACAATCCCTTGTGATATGTCCAGCTTTCCCGCACTAGTAGCAGCCTGATTGCCCGTAGAGGCAATTCCCAGAATGCATCCTACCACACTTCTGGCACGATGGGCGTTGTTCACCCCCTCTTTGGTTATGGGATTGCTGAGGCATATAACTCCTCCCTACTGGTTGGCTAAATCTTTTCTTATTGGCATGGTATGGTTGTCCCTCCGAGTGGTTACCTTGTAGTGCAGTCCTCTTCTTCTGATTGAAGTATTTCAAATTGATTTTTTGTGTCCGCTCAATTACCGTTGCCTTGTTGATCAAATCTGTCAGTATGCCAATCTCAAATCCCACAATTTGATTCATGATGCGTGGCTGTAACCCTCGTTCAAACTTTCTTGCTTTGAGCTCTTCTGTGGACACCAAGTAGGGCGTGCACTGAGAGAGTTCAATGAACTTGGCCACATACTCCTCCACCGTCATTGATCCTTGAACCAAATCTGTAAATTCTTGGGCCTTGGCCTGTCTGATTGTTTGGGGAAAGAATCGCTCCAAGAAGGCATCCTTGAAGTCCTTCCAGGGAATAGTTACCTCTGCACCTAGTCATTTTTGGAGGTGCTCCTTCTGGGCCGTCCACCATCGCTTCGCTCCTACAGTGAGGTAGAATGTAGCATACTTGACCCTCTATTCTTTAGTGCAATTCATCACCTCCATCAGCTTTTCAATTTGCAAGACCTAGTTTTCGGCAGCTATTACACAGGTTGTCCTTCGAAAATTGGAGGGTGTTGTCAATAAAACTTTTCAAATGTACACCCTTGTGGTGCTTCGATAGGTGGTCCTCCTCCCCGCTGGTCTTTGGCTCCTATGGTTAGTAAGGTCATTAGCTACGCCGCCAATGCAGTCAAAGCTTCGGGATGTTGGTTGGCGGTGGCGTTTTCTCCGTTCCCCACCTTGTTGCCCACAGTGTGACCATTCTCAGTGTTGTTAGAACGGCTGTGAGTCGGGGGTGCCATTGTTCTATGATCGAAGAAAAAGAGAAGAAACTATTAAGCAGTTAGAAAGTATTCCTATACTATTTATAAGTGACTTCAACAGACAGACTCTACTTGGCCGGAATGTGGCTTCCCATTACCCCACTTCTTCTATCAATAGTTCTAACTCCTAAAGTCTACAGAACCTTATAACCTTTGCTTTGATACCAAAATTGGAACATCCCTATCCCAGAAGGGTTAGGTTTGTTAATCCTCTTTCTTACTCGCAAAGATCCATAAAGTTTATCAATTAATAAAAGACTAGTATAAAATGAATGCATGAAACTCTAGAATATCATGTCCTTAAAAATAAACTGAAATATTTCTGCTTAACAAAATATGTCTCACGAACAATAATTGCGTTCCTTATTAAAATAAATTCATCAATCACTAAAAGAAACTATGCAAATGCACTTATTAACTTGACTAATGTGAATTCTCAAGAAATTCCTAGATACACCCGCCCCCATTCCGGCCTCCTAAACCAACCTGATCATCACCTAAAACAAGAAATAAAACTAATGAGCCCAAAGGGGGCCCAGTAAGTGAAATCCACAACCATAGGCAGTTTTACTCCTTGTACCGTTTTGAAAAATAAATGGAACTCATAACTACATATGTTCCCAGTATATTTTTAAATAATAAAGCATAAGAAACATAAAGCACAATAAAAACATTATCATCAATAAAATTATTGATAATCTTTATCTCATACTAGGGCCCATGCATACTGTTACCTCCGCATAATAGGGTTGCGCGGTCCTTGCGACCTGGGACAAGATACTGTGGTTCCAGCCCCGTCCCCTGGCCAACCGATTAACTCTAGGTGTACTCAGCATGGCAAAATAAAACTGTGATGGAACAACCTTCTGGCATTGCCTCTTTCAGTGGTTGCGCCTCCATCCTTAGTGTCGGTACCGAGCTTCTTTCTTGTTTCTCTTGGGCCAAAAATACTCTCCTCCATACATGTGCCATCATTGTAAAACTTTTTCTCATTTCTTGTACTTATCTTAATACTTCATTAGATACATTGTAGGGCACATGTAGGAGGGTTTATCATCATTTCTTAGATTTCTTAAAGACATCACTATTTTCTCAACGTTACTTTTTCTCAAACTTATCATGCATGTAATATAATTCGATAATAAACAAAATGATAATTTGCAATTTGAAATAAAAGCATGGCATGATAATTTTTTTCTAGAAGGGATAGTAAATTCACTTACCTCTTAACTGCAGTTAAGAATTTCCTTTGACTGCTAACTAATCTCTTGATGGAAATACAGACACATTACTACCCTCATGCACGTCATAGTAATGCATTCTATTACTTCTATGAGTTGGCTTGCTAATCAATTGAGAATGAACTTATTTAGATATTTAGGTATGCTTCTCAATAATTTTCGTAAATTATTCTCTTTCTTATTACTCACTTATATATATATACCTATATATATACACACCCTTTAGATTATTCCGTACAGATATATGTCCTAGATTCATATATATATATATAAAACAACTTAACACCATATATGCGTTGATAGTTCCCCATATATGTATACATATATATATAATTACATCAATTCTGTGCAGTTATTTTATTTTATTTTATTTTATTTATATTTTAAAGTATCATATATATATAATTACATCAATTCTGTGCAGTTATTTTATTTTATTTTATTTTATTTATATTTTAAAGTATCATATATATATAACTACTTTACAAAAGATAACATTCTACTGCAGTCCGAGATGTTCCTGATAGTATAACTCTAAAATTGGCTTTATATGTACAAGATAATCAACCTAATTAGAAGATTCAAGGCTCAGATTAAAGGTGAAAGAGTATTACTTAAAAAGGTTCAATATATATTAGTTTTTTTTCACACAAGAGACAAAATAGGGGTGAGACATGGTTGTAGTGAAGAGGAAAAAAAAACACAAAACAAAAGAAAATAGCTTCTCTTTCCCACTATCAGATTACACGGCACCCAAGGCAATAATACCAAAACGTTTGACTCAAAATTGTGCCCTTGAATAAGTATACATATATAAGAAGGAGAAAAGAAATCTGTGAGGCAAGAGTCATACCTGACACACACTGTGGGTTTGGTGAAGAACGCAGGGAGAGACGTGAGGTAAAAATGAGAGGCAGGATTTTTTTTTTTTTCTTGGTGTGCGGCAGGAGCTTGTTTCCTTTCATTAAATAGGTTTGGCAAGAGGAGGAAAAATACAGAAAAGGGTTTTTGACGCCGCTTAGGTTTTTTTTTTTCTTTTATTTATCTCTACTAAATTTTATTAATATTATTATCTTATTTTATTAATTATTTACTAATTATTATTATATATATCAACATATATACCTATACAGGTATAACTACATATATTTTTTTTATTAATATACATATTCAATGGTCCATTCTCAATGTTAACCTAAGCCAACTCTTTTTTTTTTTTTTTAACCTATGAGTCCACTAACAATACCCCAAAGGGACTAGGATTGTCACAACATGGAAGAGAGAATGAGCGACAGAAGAATGGCAAACCTGAAGTATTGCCAAATGGTGTATGGGGTGTTCACGACAGACATAAAGGTATTCCAATGATGAGAAGCATCACACTTATTTTAGGGTGTTGCCTTGTTTTGATCATGAGGAAGGTCGAGTGGAATGAGTTGATTAGGCATCCGAAGGACCGTGAAAATTATCGTGGAAAGGACTGGCCGAATTCGAGGACGAATTCTCTCCAACATGGGGAGAATGATGCAGATCATATAGAGTTTCGCAGCCTCTCTGTTACTGCGCTTGATCCTGTGATCAAGCGCACAATCGAGCGCCCACCTGCGCTCGATCACACTCGTGACTGTGCTCGAGTGCACACGGGGCCTTATGTTAATTTCCTACACATTAGTTATTAACTACGACTCTATTTCCTTGTTTTAGTAATATTAGGGTTTTGGGAGTCTTTATTTCGTTATTTTATTAGGTTTAGGGTTATGGGGGTATTTATGCAATATTTTAAATAGGTTTAGGGTTTTTTACTCTAAATATATGCTTATAGCCTCCAAACAATTCAGTTTATGTTGATTATTAGTTTTCTCTAAATAAGAATCTCAGAGTTGAGTTCTCTTCCTTTTTCCTTTGATTTATAGATAGACTCTATATTTTGGAGAAAAATTCCTAGGTTTCGAGAGATTCAAATCCTAGGAATTATTTATCTTTCTTCTTGTACTGTTTTATTGGCTTCCGCTTTGTCAGGCTGCATCAAATATATATTATCTTAAAATGTTAAATTATAAGATAAATATCATATGAATTATATTTTACCCTAAAAATGATAAAATATCCTTTATACCCTTAAAACTTTTATAAATTTATAAATTTTCCCTTTATTTGAAATTAAAATTATTTTAAAAAAATGATTATAAATTTTCACTTTTGTAGGAACAAAAACAAAAGTAAAGCCCAATCATGTTGATCTATATAAGTATACCCATCGCAAAAAGAAAAACAAAAACAAAAACAAAAAAAAAAAAGAAACAAAAACAAAAAAAAAAGAAACAAAAAATGGGAATGGTTGTGTGTAGTTGATACATTGATAGTCGTCCGGTGATGTGTTCCAAGCCGGGTGCACAATGAGTGTTTGGTTGTGATTCAATATCCACTGTGATCCAAGGATACAGTGGATGATTTTATCCATAATCAATACTCATTGTCGCTCCTTAACGGTAAACACATTATTCGGTTTGACTTGTGTCAATTACCACAATAGAGTGTGTTGAAGGGTTTAA